>JAWNPL010000026.1:8795384-9402500 GCA_035047545.1 Drosophila paranaensis | reverse complement strand
ATATATTTTTTTTTTTTGAGTGTGTTTTTTGTTCTACTTTATTTTTTCCATTTATCAAATGCATTTTTGCCTTTTATAAATTACAAAAAAAAAAGTTCTTCTTTTTTTAACATCTCTTAAGCATATTGAACATAATCCAGCCAATAATCTGGTTGTTGTTGCTGTTGTTGTACATTAAATAAGTTGCATTTGTTTGTTTTGTTGTTTGTTAAGTTTGATATGCATCAAAAGCCGTTTTGATGTGTGAATGTTGCACGTGTCGCAGTTCCCCTCCGGCTGCTCTCGCTCCTAAACTACTTCCTATGAGTGGGTGAGTGTGTGTGTGTGTGTGTGTGTGTGGTGTGTGTGTGTGTGTGTAAGTGGGTTGATCCTTGTTAGAAGAGCAGAGAGAAGAGGCTCCTTACGCCAGTGGAGCCAGCTCCGGCACCGAGGGTAAAGCCGGTGCTGGGCGTGCCGCTGCTCCGATGCCGCGAGACATGGCTGGAAGTGTTAGCACGGACACGATCGTAGCTGGCAACATCCTGGAAGGGAAATGACAAAATATAGATTAATCACATTGGCGGCATCACCGGTCGGGGATTGCGTACTGGTCGAGCACGAACTCGAGATGCTTGCAGTGGCGGCAGATGTCGCAAGTGCCGCACGTGTTGTATAGCGACAAGACTCTCACCTCTTTGTCGGCATTGGTTAGGACCGAGCGCATCGAGTTGGCCACCGGCCACTTCTTCTTCATGACCAGGTTGTTGGGCGGATCGTGGGCCGCGCCGGAGTCCAGTGACCAAATGGTCACGCTGGCCCCGCCCAGCACCTTCGAGCCGCGCGAGAACTTAAACGCGAGCTCCTCGTCGCCCGCAATGCGGGTCAGCTGCCAGCCCGTGAGGCTGATCTCCTCGGTGCCCTTGTTGTGGAGCTTGATGAAGCGGCCCTCGGTGTCGGCCTCGATGATCTCCAGATCGCCCTTGGCGGCCGCATTCACCGAGTACTCGGACAGGGTGCGATCCTCGCTCTCGTCGATCACGGTGCGGCGACGCTTCACGGCGCTCGACCCCGAAATGCCGGGCGTGGCGGAACGGCGTCCGCTGGGCGTAATACGGCCCGAACGCGAGCCACCGCTGGCAGTCAGCTGGGTGCCGTTGCTGGAGATGCCGGAGTCGGTGCCGGGGCGACCGGGCGAGGTGATGTTGAGGCGACGCTCCTCGCCGCACAGCAGCTTGTCGTAGGCAGCCAGCTCCAGATCGAGCGACACCTTGATGTCCATCAGGTCCTGGTACTCCTGCAGCTGCTGGGCCATCTCGTCGCGCATGCGCTGCAGATCCGCCTCCAGCGAGGCAATGTACTGATTATGACGCAGCCGCTCCGAGTCGAGCAGATTCTCCAGCTCGCGAATGCGTGCCTATTGGCCAGAAGGAAGATTCCATTAATTAATAATCCTCTGGCTCGCCCTCTCCCCTACCACCTGCGTCACTTACATTCAGACCCGCATTGGTGTTCTCCAGCTCCTGCAGCTTGTTGTGGAGGCCATCGATCTTGGTGCGCATGAGACGCACCTCCTCGGTGGCGTGCTGCGAGCCCTGCGCAGCGCGATTGGCGGCCGCCTTCAGGTTCTGGATCTCGCTGTCGTAGAGCAGCTCGATCTCCTCCCGGTTGGCGCGCATCTGTCCCTCGTACTGGTCGCGCAGCTCCTGCAGGGATTGCTGCAGCTTCGCCTCGTACTGGCGCGAGAGGCGTCCGTCGATTTCGCTGATCTCGATCTGGCGACGCGAACGCGTCTCGGTCAGCTCCTGCGAGTGCACCTGATCCTTGAAGGCCAGCTCCTCGCGCAGACTCTGGTTCTGGTTCTCCAGATCGACGCGCGCCAGCGTCTCGGCCTCCAGCTGCTTGCGCAGATCCTCCAGCTGGCGGCGCAGACGCTCGTTCTCCGCCGACAACTCCTTGACCTGGTCATCGGCCTTCTTGCGATCGGCCAGCGCCTGGTTGTATTTGCTGTTGACTTCCGTGTAGCGAGATTCATAGAGACGCGCATTGTTCTCCGCGACGTTGGCTTCCTTCGTCTTCTTATCGAGTCTGTGGGGGGGGCAGAATGTTGTAAGGGATTAGTAATATGGCCCAGTGCTTATCGCCAGCTGATGACGTCATATGGCGCTCGTCTAACTCGGAATTTCTCATGAATAACACGAAGCTGTACTCATTCTCTCCTTCTCCCTCTCTCCCTCTCTCTCTCTCTCTCGCTCCCTCTATATCATTTATTATTCATCGCTTGAGTTTCTTTCGGGTTGTTGCCTTGAAATCTTCGACTGCCATTAGCATAAAGTAGCCAAAGCTATTTTCTGCCCAGCCAGCTCTACCCATCTCCCTCTCTCCCTCTCTCTCTCTCTTCAAACGTTTTATTTTCCATGTGGCTAAAAACAAACTTGTTTATTGGCCCAACCGAAATTCCGCAATCTTTTCGAAACAAAAAATATATAAAAAATGTCGTCAACGTCGACTCTCGTGGTCTGCACGTTTCTTTCTCTCTCTATATAATTTTCTGTTCGCTAAATTTAGATCAAATAGGTATTTCACTGTACTTTGCCTATGACTAACAGAATTTGATAATTATCGAGCTGGTTGACCTTCTCCCAAAGATCTCCTTAGATCTCTTTACACCATTTAATTGTCTTCAGCCAACATAATTTTTACGCCGTTTTTTATGTATTTTCATTACTCGAAAAAAGGCAAACAAACAATTTTCGTCGCACAGAAATAGACGAAATCCCAAGGTTGTTCTTTCGCTGCTGTGGCATGCGTGACTCTTCCCACTTCCCACTTGCCGCGCTCCCTCGCCCCTCTGGGGCATTCCATGACAGGGGAAAATAAATTAAAATGCCGCCAAGCGACCTAATTTATTAAAGTGAATTCTATATTTTGTTGTCAACGTAGACGTCAGGCAATTCAGTGAGTTAATTGCTCAAAGAAACTGAGGGCCTGGCCTAGAGGCAAAAGGAACTAAGCCAATTGGGTTACAAGTATTTGGGTAACTAAATACTGAACTGACAAATCGGTTTTTTGCATTGCAACATAATATAATCATAAATAAAAAACTGTTCCCATTTATACATAAACTGTTCCTAAACATAGAAAAACTGTTCCCGGCTGTAACTCTAAACCAAGGCGCCATTTTTATACCCAATCGCATTCAAATATTAGCCTATCAAAATTTTAAAAACTGTTCCCAGTTATTCAAAAACTGTTCCTGGCTACTGAACAACTGTTCATAGTTATAAATTTTAAACTTGGGTGCATTGCAACAATCAAAGCATAATGTTGGAAACTGTTCCCATTTTTTCAAAAACTGTTCCTGGTTATTGAAAACTGTTCCCAACTGTAAGTCGAGACTAAGGAGCCATTATTACACACAACATAATTCAATAACTGTCCCCAATTATTCAAAAACTGTTACTAGTCATTGAAAAACTGTTCCCAACTGTAACTTGTAAGTTTAAGCGCCATTTTACCCACTACATAATCTAAATACAATTCGAAGTCGGTTCCTAATTACTAAAAATCTGTTCCCAGCTGCAACTCCTAACTAGCAAATCATTTTAAAACGCCCACTCGTATTGCAACATAATCAAAACGTAAAATAACTGCTCTGAACAGCATTTTCAACCACAGCCAAAAGTAAACCCATATCAAGCCACCAGCCATCGGGCCTAAATTGTATTCGAGCCCGTGCCCAAAGCACACACATTTCGTGTGTCCAAATAGTTCCCATACTTTGCTTAATACCCTGAATAACCCAAAAATAAATATTGCCTTTGATGATAAGAGTAAACAAACAATCGGAATTTGTTGACATCATAGAGAATGGGGAAGTGGAAGAGGTGGGCCTCAAATATCTATCGAAGCTCCCAAAAACTCCAAAACTGGTATTACATGTTGGCCTAATGGCGGCATTACAATCAAATATACGAAATGACATCATATATATGTATATCTATATATGTATGTGAATGTGTGTAATAATATTCGCTTTTGTTTTCATTGCAACGTTGGCAGGGCTTAGGCATTGCGTATACGCAATATGCGAGGCATTAAACTAGGGAAGTTCAGCGACATTTGCTTTGGCCATTAGCGACAGGCGGCCAAAGATAAATTCGAATCTTGAAATGTAAAAAATGTGATTCCAAGTTTTTTGGGAAGACATTTGTTGCTGTCTTTGGTGTTGTTTCGTTTTCGCTTTGGAGGTTTCTCGAAACGCAAATGCAAAAAATAAACAAAAGCACGCAAAGCAAGAGAGCAACTGTGTTTGTGTCTGTGTGTGTGCGAGAGAGCGACGCTGCCATGTGCTCTGCCGACTGCGGCATGACATCAGCGCTCAAACTTACATACATTGCTCTCTCGCACCCGCACGCTCTCACGCTACGCTCACGCTCACACACACACACTAGTTAACTCGCTCACTCTCACGCTCTCTGCCCCTCTCGCATAGCTATGACATCACTGCGCGCTTCGAGTTGAGTTTGTTTTCGTGTCTGTTTTCGTCGTTACCTTTGCTTCAAATCATCATTCTCCTCCCACAAACGCTTTATATCGATCTCCAGCTTGGCCTTCTCCTTGGCCGTTTCGTCGAGCAGCTTACGTGCTGCGGCCAGCTCCTTCTCGTAGACCGCCTTCAGGTTGGAAGTCTCGCGATTAACGGTATCCTGTGCCAGCTGCAGCTCCTGTGTGAGGCGTCCGTTCTCGTTCTCCAGATGACGCATGCGATCAATGTAGCAGGCGAGACGGTCGTTCAGATGCTGCAGCTCCTCCTTCTCCTGCATGCGTGTGGTGCGTGTGGGACTGGTGGGGCTGGTGGCGCCACCCAACCGACCCGACGAGGTCGAAACTCCACCGACTGGCGTCGACGTGGAAGCGCGTGAGACGCGTGTGTTAACTGTAACGCGGCGTGCGGCCATTTTCGCTTAGATTTTTATATAAATTTATTTATCAAGAAACTGATTTGAGGAACGTTAGAAGTACGCTGAGTCTTAAACTTTCAGCCAACTACGATTAGTCTCGAGTAACTGTTCTGTTGTAATTCCTAGCTTGCTTGGTTGCTTGCTGCCTGCCTGAGCACGTCCGATTGCTTTGACTGTTCAAAAATTACTGTAAGTGGCGGCGCGTTAGGCGCTCGCACGAAACCGCCGTACGTCATCATCATCGACGAAATTAGTAGTCGCAGTCGGCGTCTCAGTCAGCCATAAAAAGAAGCAAACGAAAAACAACAACAATAACAATGAGAAGCAGCCTTTGACTCTCTCTCACTCTCTCACGGTCACACTCACGCTCGCAGCAAGCAGTTATTGCGCTCACATGTCCAGACGGCGACAGCGCTGCCAGCGCAATTGTTGTTGCTGCTGCTTTCTTTTCGTTGTTGTTGGCGAGCGCGAACTAGAAATAGAAAACAGAACGCAAATCCAAAGCAATCAATGCCACCAAAGCGTAAAACTCGTTCACTGAGCATATGTTTGTGCGCGTGTGTGTGTGTGTTTACGTGTGTGTGAGGTATGCTCGCTTATACCTAAAATTTGAAAGTTTTCTTCTAGGAGTTTGGGTTAATGTACGCACTGGGCGAGGTGTTGAAGACACTAAATGCAAATGCATATAAAGTAGGGCAAACCGATAGAGTATACAATTACAAGACATTAGACTAGTGCTGCACTGCTCGCACCCATAGCCAGACTAAGCCACAGCGGTTGCTCAATTAGTTCCCCTAAGTCTGTCAATTTCCCACCCGTTGGCCCGAAACTGCTTAGCACAATGTCAACTTGTCATAAATGAAATATTTATTGATATGCTGGCTGGTGGTGTTGTTGTTGTTGTTGGTTAGGGCTCGAGCTCGCCCACCCGTTAGTTTTCGTAGGGAATGCCAGCAGTAATAACAATAAATAACAGCAAGAACAACAATAACAGTTATTGCATGCTTCGAGCAATAATTTTCTGTATTTCCATATGCCTCGCTCTCTCCTCTGTCGCTCTTTTTCTCCTTTGCTATGCCTCTATTTTCGTCGTATCTGTTGTTTTTAGCGGCCGCAAAAATTTTTATAGCCGGCAAACTTTTTTGCACACAATCTACATGCACACAGATACATACATACATACACCTGCGAGACACACAGGCCAGTGCAAACATGCATGTGTGTGTGTGTGAGTGTGTGTATGTAGAATTGAGCATGCCGCCTCTCTCATGCTCTTGCCATTCACAAATCGGCAATGCCTTTGTGTGGCTGTTTCTCTCTCTCTTGTTATTGTTGTTGTTTTGTTGCACACCGTTAGAGCCAGCTGTTGGTTCGAGTGCAACAGAAGGGCTTATCATGTCTGTGCTCGCCTTGTGTGACGTCATCAATTTAAAGTCAAAGCAAAAGCAAAAGTAACAACAACTGACCTCCAAATATTTGTATATAAAAATGACGCGAACGTCGACATTGCGAGACGGAGCGCCGTTTGTCTCTTTCGCACTTATGCTCGCTTGGCGTGACGTCATCAAATTATTTTTAATTATTGCGTCGCGTCGCTGCCTTTGGTCCGAGAACGTCAGAAATATTAACATATTTTATGTTTTGAGTCTTGCCAAATTATAATTCAGTTCGAGTGTGCTTAATGCGGGTACAGTTCGGCTAATTAAGTTTAATTAACGTTAAGCCAAACCGGTGTTAAATTATTGTTGGAATATACTTCTCATTTTTTGTCTGTCTTTCTTATTCTTCTTCTTCGTGCGCCGCCTCACTTAATGCGCTCTTGTTTATTTTGCTTTGCGCTTATCATTTGTTGCCAGGTTTTGCGCTCGCGCTTTTGTTGCTGTTGTCGTTCCGTTCTAAGCTTTTACTCGAGTAGGCAGAGTTTTTTTTGTCTGATTTGTTTTTGTTTTTGTTTTCTTTTTATGATGAGCGACGTCTATTTGTCGCTTAGCTTGATTAATTGTTGAAATTAAGGCCATGCACTGATAAGAATTTATTACATTATAAATATAACGGAAATAGCTGTGATTGTATCGAAGCTTTCATCTCGTATCTCATTTTCATCTTTAGAATCTATTTTTATCACGAACGCATAAATCGAAAATAATTTTAAGCTGAATTTGCATATTGAATGCCTGCGCGAGGCTTAGGCACGAAGAAACTCGTTTTGCTTCAGCTTTGATTAGTTTTATTACTCAATACAATTATAAGTTAGAGTTAACAAAAGGTTAAGATATGATATGTTCATAATCCCAATCAATTTATAGCAAGCCCTTTAAAAGATTATAAGTGTTGGGGGACTATGATTGAATTTTTAGCTTATTTAACAGGCTTGAAAAGCTTAAATTGATTTCTTATAGGCAGAAACTTTTAATATTATATTTATGTAAAAATATAGATGAACAGAAAAATAAATATAAAAAAATTATACTAATAAAAAATAGTAGAAATATAAAATAATAAAACTAAAAAATTATAAAAATTTAAAATACAAAATATTATAATAATAAAAATAATACAAATAAAATATAGTAAAAATAAAATTAATAAAAATAAAAAATGATAGAAATAAAAAATAATAAAAATTTAATATAATAAATATAAATAATTATTATTTTTATATGAAAAATAAATAAAATAAATGAAAAAAAAATAGTAGACATAAAATGTAATAGAAATAAAAAATAATAAAAATTTAAAATAATGAAAAATAATACAAATAAATAGTAACAATAAAAACTAAATAAAAATAAAATATAGTAAAAATAAAAAATAATAAAAATTAAAAATAATAAAAAGAAATATTAAAAATTAATATAATAAAAAATAATAGCAAATTTGGTCAATTGTATATATAGTATATAATGTAATAATGTCTGTCTGTCTGTCTATCTGTAATCTCCAACACACAAATGAATCAATAATACTTCCAGAGAAAGTCAAGCAAAATAACTCTTATCGCACACATACCTAACTACAGGCAAGTGATTGCATTAGTTCCCTTTATTAAGAGCAACTAAACTAGGCAACTGCTCATAGCAGCACTTGCTACGCTCACTTGTCGCCAGCCGCTCGAGCATGAGCTATCCCATCACCCGCTCAAGAGCAAGGCTCGACTAGTTTGAGTTCGATGTTGAGTGGGAATAGGGCTCGCCCTATATAAAGCGCAGCCTTTTGCAGGGATTCTTCAGTTGCATTCCCGATTTCATGGTGATCAGTTCAGTTCAGTTCAGTGTAGTGCAGGGAAAGGCTCCTCTTCGTTTTCTTTGGAGTTTGGTAAATATTTAAATAGTTCATAATATTAAGTGTTTTAGGAAGAATTGTAATAGTTTATAATTTTAAGAAATTGTTTGTAGTTATATTAACTATTATTATAAACAATCTCTTAAAATTGTAAACTAATAACTATTACAGAGAGTTAAGAAAATGGTTGTTATGCTAAGGATTGCTATGTTAATGACTGCTATGTTAACTATTGCTATGTTAACGATTGCTATGTTAACAATGGCTATGTTAACAGTGGCAATGTTAACAATGGCTATGTTAAAAGCTGTTTTCTTAATGACTGCTATGTTAATATTTGTTACGTTAACTTGTTACGTTATTAACTTGTTACGTTAATATTTTATATTCTTGCACTGAAAACTTTTAAATAAATATTTTTTAAAGTTAAAGCATAATAATTTTCGATTAAATTTTAATGATTAAGTATGCCGATCATCAGTATATGTTCTTAGTTATTCTTTATTGTAATAGTGATCATTATGTTATTTATTAGCATAATGATCATTGATATATATTTAGCAACATAATTATCATTAATGGCTCATCTTGTTAATGGTCATTAATATAATAATTCATTTGCGCATAGTCATTAACTTTGTGAATATTTATATGTAATAATCATTAAGTTAATGATCATTTACGTGTCATATTCATAAAGTTATATATAATGATAATTATTTGTATAATAATTATTTTTAAACATTTTATTTATAATTTTGTTTATATTTATTTTTATATAATAGTTTTTTATTTTTTTTAAATAATTTTTTTATAATAATTTTTTTTATAATAATTATTATAATAATAATTATTATTATAATTATTATAATAATTAGATATTTGCTTATATATACGAATTTTTCCTAATAATATTACAGCTTGATTTATAAAGTTTTACTTGAAGACATTTTTAAAAATAAATAAATTATTTATAAATAGTAACAATAATAATCAAATTAATCATAATAACTATCATGATCACTATAATCATTCTAAATACCCTTTCGTATAATATTGCACTATATTTATTGGGTATCCCTTAGTCGCATACTCCCCGTCTAAAGCACTCTTGCTTGTTTTCAGAGAGAAACAAATATTTGGTATAATGAAATCATATTCGGTACAGTTAGTTTTCCAAATATTTATGCATAAATTTGAATGAATTTTCCGCTCTCTCCCTCTCTCTCTCTCTCTCTCTCTCTTATGCTGATGATTTATGTCAATATTCGTATCAACAGTCAATAGAAAAGAAAAGGAAAAATGTCTTCAAGCTTCTTTTTTTTGGTCCTCTGCCGTTCCCGCATTCTGTCATTCTCTCAGTCTCTCAAGTTCACAGTTTGTCAGTTTGTATCTCGGCAAAACTTGTTTGCCGTCTTTAAACGAATTTGTCAAAGCAGCTTCCATAACTTCAGTGGCTCTCGTCGTCGTCGTCGTCGTTGTTCTGTTTGTTGTTGTTAAAGTCAAACAACAGCGAAGTTTGCCGGTCGCGACTTTCGGCCAACAATAATGACATCATCGCAAGCTTAAACTTTGCCGAATTCATGGCAAATGACGTTTACTTCAGTTTATAAGCCACGGCGCAGTGACTGACAACAGCAAAGCGTTAGATAAAAATGTTTGCCAACTGCAAAATTGACCCAAAAAAAAAAAAAAATAAATAAAATATATATATATATATATATATATATATATATATATAAACTAAAAATAATAAAAAATAGTTAAAGTTCAAATTGCAAATTGAGAAATATCGATGCTGTGCATGCAGCAGCCATTCACACATCGTTATGCAGATAGATAACTCGGCGGGCGCAACTCACTTAATTAACATTGCGTTCGATCCAATAAATATTTATACGAAACTTCTAAGCTCCCAATGAAATGAAAAAACGAGCGCAAATTGATGGGAAACAGTTGCGAAAATACCCTGACTTCGACTAAAAGCTGTGCGAAATAAGTAAATGGCATAAAGATTCCAGAAAATGTTATCTTTCGTTTTATAAATTTTAATATAACTTGATAGCTGTATAACTGATTTGGCTCGCCATTTGCTGCCTTTTTGTAACTTCTTTTAACTATAATTTATCTCCCAAAATTGAGATAATATGATATGATGAGGAAATCACATGGCTTAAAGTTATAGTCATAGGATCTGTTTATATTCTATAACTAGAACTCTTCATAGAGCCTACAAGCATATTAAAATGAACTTCTTTTCTTTTTTTCTTTTGAATAAGTATTATGCAGTCAGGCAAAGCCAAATGCAATACTCTCAGCATTTGGATTTGCCTGACTGCATAATACTTATTAAAAGTAAAAAAACAGCTAACCTAGAGCTCATATTAATATACTTAATTATAATTAAATATTTAAAAAAAAAAAATGGTATAAATTTACATTTAATTTTTCATTTCTTTTTTATTAATTTCTTGTAATACAATTTTTTGTATTTTAAATTTTTATAAACATTTTACTAAATGCATTAATTCTAATAAGCAGCTTTCCATGCATCGATCCAATGTTAGGGCATCAAATGCAAAGCAACAGACAATAAAGATAAAGCAATTGTGTTCAAATTGCGTTTGGCATTTGGTTTGTAATATTTTATCGTTTTATTATTTGTTCGCTCTTTTTTCCAATTTTTATTTTGCATTTAAATGTTTTTGGCACATACCAAAGACAGCGTTGCAAATAAATAAACAACGAATAAAATTCGCTGAAGTTGTAGCTGGGTGACTATAAAAATACCCTGTATTTGGATTATTATATATTAATACAATAATGATATAATAGATAAATAAATAATATAAACAAATATAAATAAACTGAGCAAGGAAAGGCCCTGTAAATTGTGCTGCAGTTTAATGTCATATTAAATTTGTCAAAAAAAAATATAGAAAAGTTTATGACATCTAAAAAAAGTAAACTAATTAAATATTTATTTAATTTTTCCTACAGAATACCTAGTTTAGTTTTAGCCTTCAGCTGTTCTATATACCCTGCTGTCCCATATATAGCATCGCAAAGTGCCACCCTCACGTTCTCCATTAATATTGCAAATTTTATCTCACAATTTTTGTTTTCTGCTAAATTCTGTTTAATTCTTGTTTGATGCAAAAATACATTTTCTACCGTGGCACCTCAGCAAATACATATATTATTTTTTTAACTTACAAAAAGATATTGAGAAAAAAAATGCTGATCAGCAATATTTTTTTAAATTATATATTTGAATATGAAATATATAAAATACAAATTTCAATTTTTTCTTTAATTCAATTTATTTGCTGCTTTGTTGTCAAAAACTATTTTTATCACTTCATTTACTTTAACTTATTTCAACTGCTTTATATTTTGTAATAGATAAGTGATTTGTGCTTTGAGAAATACAATGAACTAAATATATTTTAGGTATTTAAAAAAGACTGAATGATATATGAAAGAGTATAGAGTCTCTGACAATAAAGCAGCAAATAAATTGATGTATAAATAAATATTAAAAAAAAATAAATAAATAAGAAAAAAAAAAAATATAAATACATATTAATTTTCGGCTTTTTGTATTATATTAAAAAATATATAAAATTTTATATATTTTTGCATCAAGTTATATATTTGATTTCTTAAGCTAGTCAAAGCTTGTCTAAATTGGTCTAAAGGGTATAACAATTGCCATTGAACATCATTTGATACGTGTTAATATTGCATGTTGGATTGCTGTAAAGCCTCGCGCACATACATAGATTTAAATATTTACAATTTATATTTATTCAGTTCAGTATTTATTTTAAAATTAAAATTATGTGTACAGCGCAGCTGCCTCTGTCTCGTATCTCCCTCTCTCTCTCTCTCTCTCTCTCTCTCTGTTTGGCTTTTGTATGTAAATTTGTGCAAAGGGCAGCTTATTACGCATACGCCATGTTGTGCTGGCGTTGGATTTTGTTAATTTCGAAAGCAAAGCAGCTGCAAGTTGTGCACAGTTTCTGATGTTTGGTGTTTTGTTTTAGCAACTGCAACTGCAACGGGTTCGGCTTCGGCATCTGGCCAAAGTTGACAGCATTTACATTTCTTCTTCGTCTTCGTGTTCAACTTTTTTCTTTCCTCAAGCTACTCAGCATAAGTTAATTTAGTGTTTGTCTTCAGCTCAGATTTTGTTGTTGCTCTAGTTGCTGCTGTTGTGTGTGTGTGTGTGTGGGTGGCAGCTGAGCCGAGTGCAAGTTTTTGGATTTGACGCTTGGTGTCGTTGACTGCAAGTGGAGCTCCGTCTCCGACTCCAACTCCGACTGCAGCTGGAAATTGTATGTTTGCATTTTACATTTCACATTTTACATTCTACATTTTGGCATTTTATGCATGCAGCTGTCGACGCTTTGAACTTTGCGCCCCAGAAACTGTGCTGCAAAACATCAGTAAATACGCTTCCTTTGCTCTCTCTCTCTCTCTCTCTCACTCGCTCTTTGCTTGTTTATGCGAATTCAAATGCGAACGTGAATGCGATTTGCGTTTATGCGTGCCACTTAAAGCGCGATAACAGCGCCCAAAAACGCAGCGCCATGGCATGCACAAGGGTTAAATGTTAGCGAATTATGGCCAAGAGTGGGAGAGGGAGAAGGGGAGAAAAAGAGAAAGAGAAAGAGAGAGAGTGTAGCACATAAATAATGCAAAATGTGCTCAAACATAGCAAGGAAAGAGATATTAAAGCTATGATATTTCCTTAACATTTTTATGGCAGCTTTGAATGTTTGCCATAAAAACTTTTCTCTACTATTTTGCATTGACTTTTTAACAAACTTGACTATAATTATTAAAAATTTGTTTGTTGTCCAGGCTTTTACTTCCTGTTCTATTCTATACGTCTATTTTTTCTTCCCAGCTTAACGCACTTATTCTGTACTTGATCTTTGACTCACGCAATGACTCAGGCGAAGCTTCTTTGTATACAAATTTCTCACAAACAAATAATTTTTATTTATTTAGAATTTATTTTAAACAAGGCTGCAATAATTAGCTAGAAGCTTACATAGTTTGCTTAAAATTTTAGCATTTCATTGCCTTAAATAAACAGAAATTTAAAATGTTAAGCAAACTATGTAAACTTCTGGCTACTGCCAACTTAACAGACTTTAGTTTTTAAACATTTCTAAGAACGAAAATGAATTTTGAGTTAAAAGAAAATTTACGTTTTAAAGCAAATTCTTCTCTATTCAGCTCAGCCAATTACTATTTTGTTTTAGTAATAATTGGAAGGTCTTCGTTACATATAGAAGTGTTTCCTCATGCATATGTATATCTCTATTTGTTCTACTGTAAAGTTATAAGGAATTTTGTGTAATATATACATACATATGTACATATATCATATACTGAAGCCTGTAATATATATTTTTCTTCTGTAAATTTCTGCTTAAAAACCAACCAAGTGAAACCTTGGAGTATTTGATGACAAAGGCAAAGGCAAATTTCTGTTGAATTTAATTTCTATGGTACGTTTCCAAGAACTCGCTAAGTCACCGAGTATAAAAGCTAGATTCTGGTATAATTAACTGAAGCAAGAAAGGTTCATGCTGGAGAAAACATAGAGATAAATGAAAATATATATATAAAAAAAATATATATTTTCAGTTTATAATTCTCGAGAAAAGTCGCCTGCATTATTAGTGCTAAATTTATGCACATACAAAATACATAAAAAATTATTTAAAGATTTTTGTAAAGCCTTTTAAATATTTTTGCGAGAGAAGTCGAAAAGTCCTAAATTTAAACATATAAAATATATGTTATAAAATATTAATAAAAAATATATATTTTTTAAAATAATTAAAGATTTCTGTAAAGCGTCTTAAGTTTTTTTGCTTTTATTCCTATACCTCCAAATATCCATATATTTTGTTTATAAATAATTAAAGATTTTTTACATTTTTTTCTGTATTTTTCATATTTTCAATGAAAGACTTTTATTTATATTTTTTCAAATATTTAGTATATACAAAATAGTTAAACTCTCAAACATTTTTAACTCAGCTAAAAACTTGAGATGCGAACTTAACTTAATTTGCCTTAATCAGCTTCAGTTAGTTGCAATTGCATAAGAAGCAAAAATGTTGCAAAAGAACTTTTTAGGGCCAAAGAGGGCTCAACTATGTATGTGCACATCAGTATATATGTATGCACTATATAAGTCTACAATTAATTTGAGTAAATTTCCTTTTAGTTTTTGCATGCAGAGTTTGTAAATTTCTATAGCCTGCTTTTAGGCTGGCGCAAATGAAATTTCCTCGGCTAAAAGGATGAGGCAAGCTTATAGCAACAGCTACTGTAAGCCATGTATGCGAGTATCTATATGTGTGTGTGTATTTGCATAAGCTGCTGCTGCTGCTGCTGCTGCTGCCACGCCCATGCCAATGGCCCGCAACCTGCCCAAAATGCATTCACCTGTTTTATTTGCACACATTATGCGCTCTATTGAGTTCTTGCGCCCAGCTCCAGCAGCGCCGCCCACGCAATGCCACAGAGACGCCAGCCACACGGGCTTAATCAGACAGTCGTGGGAGGGGAGGGGGCTGGCCGTGTGCCTGTTGGCCAAACTGTCGCTCAGTTGCTTAAGTAGTTGCAGCATAAATAAAGTTCTGCAGAAATTGAAGTCGACGCGCTGCGTGCACTCGAGCAAACGTTTCCCCAGGAGAGTTGCAGGAGTAGCTGGAAGAACAGGAGCAGGAGCTAACGTGTGTAAACTTCTGCCTCTTTTCTGCGCCCCCCTTTGTAATGATGGAAAATTTGTTGAGTCTCTACCAAAAGTCAGCGCGCTTAAAGCCAATTAAAGCACTTTGTTAGCCAATTAAAAAGGCACGCCAACATTTGCTGCATGAGCTCTCTGACCCAACCTAACCCGAGCCTAAGCCTGCGCATATATGCACATTGCATAATTGAATCATAGACAAAACGAGTCGAGTCGAGTCGAGTCGAGTTATGCGGCTGCTGGCTTGCTCGCTCTTTGTTACCTGTTTGCTTGCTCTCACTCGCTCTCAATTATGCTGCAACGTCAACAACGGCCAGATTGACTTAATTATGCCAGCCATACACACACACACACACTCACACACAGCCTCACACACACCCACTCGAGTTGAAAAAGTAAACAAACACGCGCCTCGCAGACTTTTAGGCGACCAACTCTGGCGCTGATTATGCCAAGCAACGAGATAAAACTTAAACAAAACACGGAACAAATGTGAAAGAGAAGAAAAGCAAGAAAAAACATAGAAGAAGAAGAAGAAGAAGGGCAAGAATAGTGCAGAAATTATAATTACTAAATAAAACAGGCACTTGAGACGCGCGTAGAGAGGCGGCTGCAGCGCGACTGCAGCGCAACTTCAATGGTAGCTGTTGGCACATGCGAGAAGTTGGCTGACAACGTGGCCTAATGAGCAGACGGCAAGAGCTGAAGCTCTGTAGCTGGCGAACACACGCGCTCATCGCTCGAAGAGCCAAATTCTAATTATAATCATTTTTTCCATTTCAACAATTGCCTCGAGCTGAGGCAAGAAATTTCCATGTTTGACTATCAAATTGAAGACGAAATTAATTTGGCATTTAATGTTAATGTTGATGTTAAATTTGACACTTACTTTTAGAAATTACCAAATTGGCTTGAGTAGGCAAGGAATTGTCTATAGTTGAGCTTAACATTTGCAGAAAATTTAAATATTTGAGCTTCGCTTTTAGCTTTGAATATTTTATGGAAACTATATTTAGATTTGAGTATTAAATTCTTTTTGAATCCAAAATATTATATTATTGTAATTGCTATAAAAAAATAAAATAAATTTATATAAATATAAATGTTTCTTAAACTAAATTCAAATTTGGTATATGTAAAAAAAAAAACAATATAATCCTTCCGATTTAATAAAATGTAATAAAATAAATATAAATTAAAATAAACTTGTACAAATATTAATTAAAATTTGATTATATTTTTATTAACATTTATATTTATATAAAATTTATTTTAATTTATATATATTTTTATTAAATCTGAAAGAATATATTTATTTCTATTTTTTTCTATTTATATTTATATTTATATTTATATTTATATTTATATTTATATTTATATTTATATTTATATTTATATTTCTATTTCTATTTCTATTTCTATTTCTATTTCTATTTCTATTTCTATTTCTATTTCTATTTCTATTTCTATTTCTATTTCTATTTCTATTTCTATTTCTATTTCTATTTCTATTTCTATTTCTATTTCTATTTCTATTTCTATTTCTATTTCTATTTCTATTTCTATTTCTATTTCTATTTCTATTTCTATTTCTATTTCTATTTCTATTTCTATTTCTATTTCTATTTCTATTTCTATTTCTATTTCTATTTCTATTTCTATTTCTATTTCTATTTCTATTTATATTTATATTTATATTTATATTTATATTTATATTTATATTTATATTTATATTTACATTTACATTTACATTTACATTTACATTTACATTTACATTTACATTTATATTTATATTTATATTTACATTTATATTTATATTTATATTTATATTTATATTTATATTTATATTTATATTTATATTTATATTTATATTTATATTTATATTTATATTTATATATATATTTATATTTATATTTATATTTATATTTATATTTATATTTATATTTATATTTATATTTATATTTATATTTATATTTATATTTATATTTATATTTATATTTATATTTATATTTATATTTATATTTATATTTATATTTATATTTATATTTATATTTATATTTATATTTATATTTATATTTATATTTATATTTATATTTATATTTATATTTATATTTATATTTATATTTATATTTATATTTATATTTATATTTATATTTATATTTATATTTATATTTATATTTATATTTATATTTATATTTATATTTATATTTATATTTATATTTATATTTATATTTATATTTATATTTATATTTATATTTATATTTATATTTATATTTATATTTATATTTATATTTATATTTATATTTATATTTATATTTATATTTATATTTATATTTATATTTATATTTATATTTATATTTATATTTATATTTATATTTATATTTATATTTATATTTATATTTATATTTATATTTATATTTATATTTATATTTATATTTATATTTATATTTATATTTATATTTATATTTATATTTATATTTATATTTATATTTATATTTATATTTATATTTATATTTATATTTATATTTATATTTATATTTATATTTATATTTATATTTATATTTATATTTATATTTATATTTATATTTATATTTATATTTATATTTATATTTATATTTATATTTATATTTATATTTATATTTATATTTATATTTATATTTATATTTATATTTATATTTATATTTATATTTATATTTATATTTATATTTATATTTATATTTATATTTATATTTATATTTATATTTATATATTTAATTATAATCCATCTATAGTAGCCCAGCTTTTATCTAGATTGCATTCCAAATCCTCGCAGCTTTTCTTCTTCCGCTCAAATATATTTTATCCGCATTTTCCTGCCCCACACCCACAGAGAGGGAGCATAGCGCGTGCCAGAATATTGTGATTTTCCGCCACTGCAAACTGCATTTCCTTTCGCCTTTTACCTGGCCGGCTTCAGCAGGTGCAGCTCGTCAGGGCGCGCACATCGCAGTCGTAACTCGCTGTTGGTCCAAGTCGGGACTCGCAATTATAATGGCACATGGCCAGCTGGGGTAGTGCCCCGCCCCTCTCTCTCGCTCGCCCTGGGATTCGTAGGACTAATTTTGAATGGCATACTTTTAGGCGTTATATACATAATTTTCACTTTGAGCGACAAATTAATGGGCGTTAATGCTGCCAGAGCACACACAACACCCGCGCTCACAGGCTGAGCCAATAGCTGGCTGCTTTGTCTAACACTTGTGTGGCGTAAAGAGGAGCTTTGGGCCGGGCTGGATGAGCGGAGCTTCCTGTGCTGTGCGCAACGGATGCTGCGGCCAGCGGCTCCGCTGGGAGACTGCCTGGCAGCTGCGTCAAGCGGAAAATTAGGCAACAGCTTGGGCGGCCTTTGAATTAATGCACACAGAGTCCCAGCGAAGGGCTGACAGACGGACGGCCCGACGGACGGAGAGACAGTCTGACTGACAGCTTAAGCGGCTGGCGTCGAGTGCCATTGAAAACGCAATTTGGATGCCAATTGATGTGCAGAACCGTTCATTAAGCAATCAATTGGCAATTGGCAATCGGCTTGCCACTTGAGTTCGTTTTTGGCCATTAAACAACCGTTTGAATTTAACGCTTTATTTTTTTTTTGTTCTTTGCAGATCATTCGCGAACGACTTCCCGATTATCCGGTGCGCAGCAGCCTCGTCTGGAACTCAGCGCCCGGCGCCCTCCTCACGCTGCCCACATTCGCCGATAGTTCGAGGTAAGACGCTGAACTGGCCTAATTAAATTTACATTCCCCAGTCATTTTGGGCAGGGGAATGGGGATGAGCGCCTTGAAGTGTTTCGCCATTAACCTAATTGCCTTTCCCGTTTCAGATTTATGCCCTTTCTGCTGAATGCGATGGGCGTGGAGCCGCGTCACAACTACACGGCCGTTATCTATGTGCAAATTGGCGCCGCCCTCGGCCCCAATGCGGCGCTCTACAAACTAGTCAGGACCATTACCAAGAGCCAATTTGTGGATAGAGTAAGTATCAACATGACAACACGCAACATAATGGAAGCCTTCAACTGAAATCCAGAGAGATGAGCGAGCCTTGAAGTGGTTCATCGATAGCTGAGAGTTCATTGACTATCGCATAAGCTTGATCGCTGTTGTAAAGGAGTTCCTTTGCTCAGAACTAGTTCGACTTATCGATATTTTTAACAGAGCTGTGAATCATATGAGCCAGTTCGACTAGTTCGACTTAATGATTCGCTTACATTTATCGATATGTTTAACAGATGTAAGAACTCTGTTAAGATGTGAACTCTGTTAAAATTAAATAATGTTATCGATTTTATTGCGCTGTTATTTAAAGCTCAAGTAAATTACTTTGCAAATTGTTTGCTAAATTGTATATATTAAATTTGTATTTAAAATTTTATATATTAAGTTTTATATATCAAATAATATTTACTTTAATAATTATCTCTTATTAATCACACCATTTACTTTCCCTTCAACAGATACTTATCCTGTGGGCTGCGGATCGGCCGCTGCCACTTAAGAAACGGTGGCCACCCACCTACCACATACCGCTGCATGTCATTGCCCTGGGCGGCAGTAGTCGTGGGGCGGCAGCGTCGCCAACGGCTCAAACGGGCCCCGAGGCACGGCCGAGCATATCGCAGCGATTCCTGCCGTACGAGGAAATACAGACGGATGCGGTGCTCTCGCTCGACGAGGACGCAATACTCAACACAGACGAGCTGGACTTTGCCTACACGGTCTGGCGTGACTTTCCGGAGCGCATCGTAGGCTATCCGGCTCGAGCGCACTTCTGGGATGACTCCAAGGTAAGCTTTGGCTACGAATAGCTCTCGAGTTTCGTCTGATTTTGGGGTCTTTGAATTTGCAGAATGCCTGGGGCTATACGTCCAAGTGGACGAACTACTATTCGATTGTACTGACGGGTGCGGCGTTCTATCATCGCTACTACAACTACTTGTACACCAATTGGCTGTCGTTGCTGTTATTAAAGACTGTACAGCAGTCCTCCAACTGCGAGGATATCCTAATGAACCTGCTGGTCTCGCACGTGACCAGAAAACCGCCGATCAAAGTGACACAGCGCAAGGGCTACAAGGATCATGAGACGGCGCGCTCGCCCTGGAATGATCCCGATCATTTCATACAGCGGCAAAGCTGCCTCAACACATTCGCAGCGGTATTTGGGTGAGTAGTTGGAGGAGGAGGAGAAGGTTGTGGGTTAGCTAGTAAGACTACTAGATACTAGACAGTATCGGAATTCTGCTTCACATTAAATATATACTCTATATATATGTATACTATATGTAATATATACATATATATCGACTATATAGTATAGAAATTAAAGTTCTCTTAACATTTGCATCAGGGAAATAGTAAGAAGAGCTGGAGAATCCTCGATAGATAACGAAATTGTTATCGATAATTGCCGATATGATCGCAAATGGCTTATAATAATGCACGCGATAGTTAACGGTAACAAACTTGTTATCGATGCTGAAGGACACGGTCACAGATAGAATATAATAGTACAGTCAATAGTTCACATAAGTATTAAGCTTTGTTAAGGACTGTGTCATCGATAGTTAATGAGAACTATCGATAGTCTCTGCCATCGATAGGCGTCGCACCAAAGAGAGGGCAGCAGAAAGAAGCATTTGAGGCATTCATTTAACAGGAAAATAATTATAGTATTTCTATATATGAATATTAAATAACTTATTTATAATAAATCTAATTTATTAATATATTAAAATATATATTTAAAATAGCTTAATTAATATATATTCTCTGTTTTCTTCTCTTCTCTATATATTCACAGCTACATGCCGCTAATACGTTCCAACTTGCGCATGGATCCAATGCTATATCGTGATCCGGTCTCCAACTTGCGTAAAAAGTATCGCCAGATCGAGTTGGTTGGCAGCTAGCGATATATGCAAACTGGCAATAGCTACAAGCGTTAAGAGTACTGAGATTCCCTACCCGCACACACACACCAACACACACACACATACAGACTTCATAAACTGCTGTTTATTGACGCTGCGAAGCGCCGCAAAACTATGTTAATTATTATTAGTAGCAAAAATTAGTTAGGATTTATGAAGCGTATATTTATGTATATGTAACTAAATAGCATTCAGCGTTGCAATTATATATATATATATATATATATATATATATATATATATATATATATATATATATATATATATATATATATATATATTTGCATGCTGTACACACACCCACACACACATACACACAGCAGATTTGTATATGTACATAAATAGAAGAACTAACTCCGTTTAGGCCTAGTTAAGTTGTGCTGGCGAGCGAGCGCGCGAGCGGAATGCCATTTTTTGCTAATTTCAAATTAGCGCTGCAAACTTTCGATATACATATATACGATATACATAATTACATATATATACATATATATACATACCTTATATGTGCATAAGTAGCTGATTTTGTACGCGTTTGGTTTTTTGTATGTGTAAATGTTTTGTATCTGTGTGCGTGTCTGGCGTATAGGAACTGTAATTGTTATATAACTCTATTGAATCGATATGATATATAATGTATGTGTATAGCTAGTTAGTGTTATTATTACTATTATTGATGTATGTGTGTGTGTGTGTCTGTAGCCATTCTTACGTTTAACTAATCGATGGCAGGCAACCTAGGCTTAAGCTTGCAAAGATATTCCTTATCTATAATATATCTTATACATATATCAAAATGAAATTTGTAAACTGTGGCCATTATATTTTGCAATAACCATAGAAAGCTACGAACTCAACAGCCATCGTACAATGTGCACAAACCAGAAAGAGAGAGAGAGAGGGAGAGAGAGATAGAGGAGTAACTTAGGCAAGCCGAATATGGAATACTCTTGCAGGTCTACGATGCATGCTGCAAGGATATCAGTTTAAGTATATATAGTAAATGTCTTCGTTTCATTCATATAATTGTGTATTCCTAATTTAATTACTTAACAACCAACTACTTCTAGACTATATATATGTTTATAAAGTATATATATTAAATGAGTGCAATTTCCACTTTACATTTCGAGAATGTGTTTTTACGACAAATGTAATTCGGCTTTAGCTTTAGCTTCTACGACAGCCATTTAATATACATACATATGTGTAAAGTCTAGCAATCGATTATGAATATATATATATCGCATATCAAGTGCATACATATGACAGATTTCTTACTTTTTTACATTTAATTTTAATTTACAATAGATGTGTTCAAAATGAAAATAAAACATACATAAATATACATATTTTTACAAAAATATACACGAAAAATACTACAAAAAAATATCAAAAATTCTGTTTAATTTTTATAAAGTTTTTAGTTTACATATTTTTACTTTGGGTTTATTTAGAAATAAATTTGATTTACGTTTGGTAACCAAGTGCATAGGGCAATAAGAGTAGAAAACACACACACAGCAACAACAAATATCGAGAGAAATATTAATAAAATGTAGCAAATAACGTTTAGAGCCTGAACATATCAAATGGGTTTGCTGGCAAGGACGACGAAGAAGTCTGAATTGTGACTTGCGGAGCGGCAATGGAAGGTGGCCTCAACTCTGGACTGGCATGCCAATTGTTTAGCATTTATCATGCTTATCTGCAATACAATATATATATGTATATGTATATATATATATATATATATATATACGTATGTAATATGCTAAACTTGTATGTAAATTCCGACTGTCTGACTGGGGGCGACTCGAATGCAATGAATGCGCCCTATCAGACATCAGCATGCACATAAATCAAATATTTCAAATATTTTCTGCGCTTACGACTAAATAATAATCAAAAATTCCCGTCAGACAACACCCACACACACACACACACACAAAGATTCAGATTTATATATATATATATATATATATATATATAACTGGAACAGGAACACATCAATTTCTATTCCACTTTTGTACAGTGCGTTTACTTTTTGTATCTGTGTGTAAAACTATTTGTATTGTACTCGTATTTTGTGCATTTGTATTTGACACGAACAAGCAACAGACTACGTCACTTTTTATACATATTTAACTAATAATGTTCAAAGACAGAAACAAACAACAAACAAATTGACCAACAGCAAACCAACTCTACAATCTAACATGTACACAGCATCCACACGACGAATTATATTGAAAAGCCAAAAAAAAAAACAAATCACAAGCAAATAAATAATACTAATAAAAGATTATTACATACGCAGCTACTAAACAAAAACAAAAAAATAAAATTCTTAATCAACAATATTGAATACCATTAAAATATGAAGAAAAACTAAATTAAATGCGAAATTTAAATGTTGTGATAAAATTGATATAGTAAACTACCAAAAAAGAAAAAAAAAAACAACCACATATACATATTTTCAGTTATTCTTTTTGCATTTCAAAGATAATTGAGCATAATCAATTATTTTGCCACATTTAACAGATGAGGGCGGCGCCACGCCACGCCACGCCTCTGCAAAAAGCATTGGCATTTTTTATATATATTTATTTTGCTCTCCTTCATTTTGTGTCGTTTTCTGCATTTTTCAGATTTAAATTGAATCAGCGCCTGCGTTTATCAAAAAGAAAAAACATTTAATAAAAAATACTTTTTTTTAAATATAAATATTTGTACAATAGTGAACATGTGAATAGGTTCACTTGGCAATTCATTACCAGCAAGTTGGCGGTAAATATTAAAAAAAATATATATTTTGTTAGCTAAAAATTAATTGAGAATCCGAAATTATTGAAAAAATATTGTGGGAGGTTTTTTAAATTGTTTTAATATATTTTTTCAATCAATTTATTTAATGTACAAATATTATTTTGTGTAAAATATATGAAGAAATATTTTTTAAAATTTATTTCAGGCAGATATTTACAAATATATTTTTTAGTAATAATTTTAATCAATTCGTATATCAAACAAGCTGAAGGAAACTATTTTAATAAATAATTTTATTGATTTGTTTAAATTGTTTAAAATAAATATTTGCCCTTATAGATAAATATTTTCATAAATTTTGTAAGGTCATATATTAAAATAAATATTTTTTTGCTTACAATTTGTTTAGGAGTCCCAACTTAATTTATTAAAAATTTAAAGAAAGATCTTTGAAAAATTAAAAAAAAATATATATATTTTTTATTTACGGCAGATATTTAAAAAAATGTATTTGTTTTTATTCATTTATTCAAATTCTGAATTTTTTGGTATACCAAAAGTTGAGAACTCTTTTAAAATAAATATTTTTGTTAAATTAATGAAGGCAAATATTTAAAAACCATTTGTTATTTATTTGTTTAAGGCATATATTTAAATAAATATTTGCAATAATTGATTTGTACTTAAAAATTTATTTAGACATTTAATATTTATTATATTGAATGTTTTAGAGTTTTATATAAAGTTAGAGTTGGAGCACACCCACTTTGTGCTAGATCGAGAGAGAGAGAGAGAGATAGGCTTAAGAGCAGACAATAACTTGAGCAGGCATATGGGCTATGCCTTGCAAGCCTTTTCAAATGATTTACTTGCTTCCTTCCTATATTTTTTTAATTATATTGAAAATAAATATGTTTCTTGACTTTAGCCACAATTGAACCTATTCACTTGGCCGTGCATTGTAGCGTTTCAATTAAGTTTTGTGCACACAACATGCTTGTGTCACTTGTAAAAATTGATTTAATTACAATTTCATTCATTTTGGCCTCTCATTTTTTATTGACATAAACGCATCTGCAATTTGAGGTGTCGAATCTCGATTGGAAGTATGCAACTTTAATTTAATTTGTAATTAATGCAAATTTTGTACATACACACACACACTCTCACACTTAAAGTACTTGTAATAAATGTTCAGCTGCTAAAGGAAAGACAAAAATAATATTTAAAGTGAATGTGCTTATTGCATAGTTAAAAGTTGTTAAAGCTTAAGGCAAACAAAACAGAGGAACACAGTGGGAGCTCATACTAGCGAAAGGAAAATGAAAACAAAACAGAGAGAAGAAACATAAACAAACTGTAAATTACATAAACGAAAACTTCAATCTAGTAAGCATAACATATAAATATAACATGATAATTAATATTATATTATTGAACAGCAGCTCGCGCCGAAACAGCAAACAAACAAAAACAAAAAAAAAAAAAAAACAAAAAATAAATAAACAAAAATGTGATTTTTGAATAAAAATTAAATCAAATGAGTCTCATTTCAATGTATTTTATTGCCATGCCCTACTGTAGCTGCTACAACTAGATGACACACTCAACACCTTAGAAAAAGTTTGCGCAAGGAATTAGCAAAGTTTGCAGCAAAAAGCATGTTCTTCCCCTTCTACTCTCGGCAAAAAATAGTTTCTCAAGCAGTTGCCAGACATGCCCGACCCAATGTAAGTACACGCATATATGTACATAAATAAACAGCTGAAACTTTTTACCAACAATTTCTGCACCTGCAAATTAATAAATTGCATTGCTGCGGCTGTCGTTGCTGCTGTCGCTGCCGCTGCCGCTGTGTCGCGATGCCTCTGCAAAATGGCGACGCCTAAAAGCATGCAATAAAATTTCGTGGTTTCGCTTGGCGCTGCCGAGCGAGCTGGAGCGAGGAATGGCATGGAATGAACTTCATTAATAACATTAAATGTTGCTTGCATTGAGTGCAGGCATATCATAGACTCGCGACATTCATGCCAGCGCAGCTAATTGCGCCTGGCAACAGAATATGAATAAATTTCGTATGTAATAATTAGACCTTTGATATATATCTTACAATTTAAAAAGCGCTGAAGAGCGAAGAAATTTGATATATTTTGATATGTATTTGATATATATTAAGATATATTCATATATACTACTATATACGTATAATTATCAAAGCTTATGGCAGTTCTGTTCAGTCGCCTTCCTCAGGTATGGATTGGAGTATTTATTTCATTTGATTTTTATATTTATTGAAATTTTATTTATTTACATTTTTTAAAATTGTATTATTTAAATATATTAAATTATTCTTCTATAAATTTAATTTCGAGATTTAGTTATACAAAAAGTATATATTTTACTAAATTTATATATTTAATGATTTTTAATTTAATATTTTATTTATTTCGATTTTTTTTTAAATATTTTTATTTATATATATTTATTATTTAACATTTTTTAATGTAATTATTTTTGTTTACATATGTACTTATTTAATTTTTATATTATTTATAATGGGTTTATTTATTTAAAATAAACATTTTCTATTCAAATTCATTCATTAAACTTAATATTTGTTCACAAATAATATTTAATTCAATATATTTATTTATTTATTATAAATGTGAACAGATTGATTTGAGTTTAACATAGAAATGTAAATAACAGAATTGAATGCAAAGCTTCACAGTGCTAACCAAAGTCCTCTGTTAAGCTCCTACTTCATTTGTGGATAGTAAGCAAAGTTGCTGATGCCGCACATATTGTGCCTGTTGCGCGCCAGCTTCAAGTAGCCGTTCTCGCCCCATTGGGGACCCAGCGAAGTCTTGACGATCCAATAGTCTCCATGATGATTGCAATGGCCATAGCCCACGATGAGCACAGCGTAATCGGGACTCTGGCCGCAGTGGGGGTTGTGGAAGACGCCGCTCTTGTAGTGGGCAATCGCTGCATGGGAAATGACAGCGGCAACCGGACCCCTCGACACGCTGTGGGCCAATAGATTTTCATTTCCGGGCCGTATTTGGAAGACCTTCTTGATGTGGGCCCCGACGAACTTCCGCTTGAATTCGCACTTGCCCGTCAGGCCGCGGTAAGGATATGACGCCTCCAGGTCAATGCCTCCCTTCTTCTTAATGCAGACCAGAGCTCGAGCTAGCTTATCGCTGTGGGCGTGGCAGCAGTCGACGAGATTCTGCTTGGAGAGCACTTGCAGCTTACCAGACTTGAGGAACTGATGACTCTCCGTCACGCCAGCTGCAGCAAAGGCCCAGGAGTTGTTGAAGTGTCCCTGATGCGAGACGGGCGTCACCGCGCCCATTTGAGTCCAGTTGACTTTGGATGGCAGCTCCAGGTCAAAGCCTTCATAGTCGCTCCATTCGTCAAACGGCTCCACTTCCGCATCCTCAGCGAAGTCCATGCCAGCATTTGCTCCCAGCGCTGTGCTGATCTCCTTTGGCAACATGTCTGAGAACTGATTCAGACCCATCTCGTAGCTCTCAGCGCCTGCGGCCCAGCGTTCATTGTGCTCATCGATTCGCTGCTTATTGTCCTGGAAGATCAGCCTGCGCAGCGACTCCTCCGACTCGTCGTCATAGCTCTTATCGAACTCGTTCTTATAGGAATTCCACTCCACTTCCAGCTGATCGGCGGCGGTGGTTGCTCGGCCTAAAGTGCAGCCAGCTATGCCAAAAAGCAATCCAATCAGCAATATAAATCTCATTTTGCTCTATGTTGATGCAGCTCTCCCAAGTTCGACTGCAACTGAACTTGCCTAGCCTAATTCTAGCTATTTTATACCCAGGCTTGGCCGCAGTCAAGTATGCCTTGCCCAATGCGGGCTGCTGGCTCATGCAGTTAAAATTATCACAATAAATGCAATTTTATTAGTTTTATTATATTAATAAAATTGATTATACTTCGGATATGTGTATAATTAATTTCAAGTGCATATTATTCACACTTTCTGCAGGCGGTTGAGTAACTAGAATTTATTTCTGACTGGCTGGAGGTGCCCAAAATAGACTTCCTATAAACTCATACGCAAGCAAGAGCTTCGAGTATACATCAAAGGCTTAAAGTCGTTATTCAAATATACTCGAATAGCAAGTATGTTTAGTAGTTCTCAGTTGTATATATATTTTATATATTTCAGTATCACCTTTTCCCCTTTGATATACAGTGAAACCTCGATATAGCGAGCTTCTCTCGAACGTAAAACTCAACATAACGAATTCCCTTGACTTTACTAAGGTTTTTACTTATAAGTACCTATAGCGAATCAATAGATATAACGTAGAATATTCGGATTAACCTCAGACTCGTTATATTGAGGTTTCATTGTATGTTATTTTAGGGCTTTGATATTCTGAAACCTAATTTACATACAATATGCGATTTGCACACTGAGAACATTTTTAATAGTGGAAATTTATTTAATATTTACTATATATGTAAATAGAAATCATGTTTCAAAATTTGTAATAAATATTAAATTTTAACTATTAAAAATGTTCTCAGTTTAAAAATGGAAAATTTTATGTAAATGAGGTTTCAGAATAATCGAAGTATTAAAAATAAAAGCTGACAGTATACATATCAAAAGGATATATATATTTATATATATATAATTTGGTTACAATTTTGGTTGAATCAACATTAGAATTCCGGAAGGAATCTTGGCTTATAGACAATATCAACCAAGATATCAGCATTCACACTAGTTGTTAAATGTATTTCAGAGCAAACGCATATTTTTAATTAGGTCAAACTCCAATGGGCTAAAACATAAAGGTTTATCTCAAATTTATTTCTGCTAGAAAACCTTCCTATATATGTGTTTTCTAAGTATCAAATAAATATATTCAATTTATTATTAATTATTTTATTTTATTTTTTTACTTATTAGTTTTTATTTATTATTTTTTTCATTACATATTTTTATTAATTATTTTTTTCATTTTACTTATTTTTTTTAATATATTTTCTTTTTATTTATTTTTTAAATATTTCTCTTTTATAAGTCTTCCTAACATATTTGTGTTACAAAACTAAAATTTTACAATATTTAAAAATCATACATCAATATCGGAATACCTATATATTTGACCTGATTTTATTTCCGAATATTTAGTTATTTCGGCACAACGGGAAAGTACGCCCGGTTGGCAATGCCGCAGAGATTGTGCTGATTGCGCGCCAGCCGCATGTAGCCCTGTTCGCCCCAAGAAGTGCCCAATGAGGTCTTGAGTATCCAGTAGTCTCCGTTGTTATGGTCATATCCGTAGCCCACAATGAGCACGGCGTAGTCTGGCGCCTGCTTGCACTCTCTGTTGTGGTAGATGCCCTTTCTGTAGAACCGGACCGCCTCCCGCGAGATGACGGCAGCGACCGGACCCTTGGCCACATTGTGCGCCAGCGAGTTCTCGTTGCCCGGCTTGCTCTGGTAGACCTTGGTGACAGTGGCGCCCACGTGATGATGGCTATAACGACACTTACTGATCCTGCCTTGGTAGTGATAGGACGCCTCCGTATCGATGCCGCCCTTCTTCTTGATGCAAGTCAGCGCATTCAGTGTTCGCTGGTGCCTGGTGCGACAGCAGTCGACCAGATTCTGCTTCGACAGCGCCACCAGCTTTCCGGAAGCCAAATACTTGCGGCTCTCAACGGCGCCGGCGGCGGCGAAAGCCCACGAGTTGTTGAAATGTCCCTGATGCTGCACTGGAGTGACTGCGCCCAGTCGACGCCAGTCCACGTGACTCATAATAGTCTCCTGGTCTGCCTCCAGCTCTGACTCATCTGTGGCATCCACATCGTAGCCGACTCCCTGGAAAAAGTCCAGATATTCAGCATCGTCATCGGCTATTCCATCGCTTAACTCTTCGGCGAGATTATCGGTGAACTGATTGATACCCATCGCGTAGGATTCCTTGCCCTGCTCGAAGCGCTTATTGTGCTCATCGATAATGCGCTTGTTGTCCTCAAAGACCTGCCTATGCAGCTGATCCTGCTCGTCGTCCGGGTACGACTTGTTGAACTCCGCCTTGTAGGCGCGCCACTCGTCTGCGTGAACATCGGCCCAGCTTATCCCCGCCTCAATGCAGCCCACGAGACCAAGCACCGCCAGCACAATGATCGTTGACTTCATGTTGCCAAGGTCCGACTATACCCGACTCTCCACGCAGCCCAACTTATATAGCCATACGGCCGGACTATTATTAGCATAAGCTATGATTCAGTTGCGAATTACCGATCTTAAACCACATATATTTTATCTGAAAAGTATTTTCAGAATGCCACCGCAAATGACTTTTAAATATAATTTATGGGATCATTGACATAGGAATTTCAGTTCGTCTTAGGAAATTTGAAATAAATTAAAATAAATAAGGAAGATATTTGATCTATCAAAGACCGTCTAACTATGGTATTTCTATATTTTACTACTTAAATAAAATAAAAATAAAAACATATAATGATAGGTACTTTATGCCTCTTTAACCCTGTTTCTTGATAGTTCCATAGCAAACCTTCTTGAACTCAGTGTAAATTAGTAAAAAATTCTATATCCATGACTGTTGTTCTTATGAAAATACTTCTGTTGCGGCCTGTCACAGTCACAGTCACAGTCACAGTGTCGCCCTCTGTCGTTTGGTAGCTGCATGCAACTGACATTGCCAAGGACGCACAGCAGCAGCAGCAGCAGCAGCTGCTTCATTTTTGTTAGCTTATTTTTGTGGCTAGCAGAGTAGGCCAACAAAATGTTTGAAGAACTGATTCACACAGCCATTTGCCTATGTCCCCAGTCTACTGCTCTCCCCCTCTGCTGCTACTAGGCAACTGCTAAGCCAACTGGAATGCTGCTGGCGCTAAAGTGGGCTATGCGAGTCGCTTATGCTTTCAGTTCCTTTTCAACGCAAAATTTGTTAGCATTAATTATAAAGAGCACGTGTAAAACATGCACACAGCCACGCCGCTGACATACACTCTATATATGTGTGAGTGTGTGTGGCTAAGTGCAAGCCGTGTTGGGTTTAGCTGCATAAACAAAATGTCTGCCACATTTGGGCTTAAAGCAACAACAGCAGCCAACAGCAGCCAACAGCAGCCAACAGCAGCCAGCAGCAGCAGTGAAACAACCACTTAAACTTTAGCCCATTGTTTTGTTAAACATTTTCGCACAAATTTGCTGGCACTGTCGTTGCTCCAGCTAATTACATAATTATATTATGCTGCATTGTTGCTGATGTGAGCACATGCCATTGAAACTGAAAAACTGAAATAATTCTGGCTGTTATTATAACCAGCTGCAGCTGCAACTGGAACTGGAACTGCAATTGGCATTAGCGCTGGGGTCTGACCAGCATACACTAAACAGCCAATTAAAGTTGGCCAAAATTCAGTGAAACTTAATATATATATTTTGATTTATTTTAATTTTTATAATATTTGTAATATTAAATATTTGTGCATAGTAAACGAACAGAAAAATGAAAAACTATTTTAGAATTTTTTTTCTTATTCATGTTTTTATATATTATTTGTGTTTTTTTTTTAATATATAAATACTTTTAATTTTTTAAATATAGCTCCACATTTTTTTCTAATTATTTTATATTAAATTTAATTTAATTTTTTTTAATATACATATATTTTAATTTTTTAATAAAGCTTCACATTTAAAAAAAATTATTTTATATTATATTTTATTTTATATTTTTTTCTTTTACTTTATTTTATTTTTTATTTGTTTATTTTTTACATATTTTTAAATATACATTTTAATTTTATTTATATATATTTTTAAAAAAAAAATTCATATTTTTACAAAAATTTTAAATATTTTTATTGCATAGTTTCCAATATATATTTTCATTTATTTTTGTTTATTTTTTTATTACTATATACGTTTTCTACTTATACTTATATTAATATATTAAATTGCATTCACAAAATTATTGCATTTTAATGTATTTATTTCATATTTTATAATATTTATAATATTATGTATTAGTAAATAGTAAATTAACAGAAAATACTTTTTTATTTTTAATTTCTTAGATATTAATTCGTAGGTATAAAGCATATGCAATATAATATACGAATATATTAATTGAATCATAAGTTAAGGCATGCAACAATAAATTAAAACAAAGGACAAGGGCCAGGAATGCATACAAATTGATAAAGTATATATTTTACTAGTTGACCCGGCAAACGTTGTTTTGCCTTTTTCAAATATCTAATATCTAAGTTACTATAAGTGTATGGGGATAAGTGTATGGGGATGATATCGTAAGGTCGTTCCGTCTTGTACGATGTTGATACAATATATCATCAGTCATTGAATCTTTGTGATTATCCCACAAAATTTGTGCTCGGGCCGGGAAACATGTAGTCAGTACAATAGCAAATAGTAATCGAATTTGTATTCCTGTGCAGTTTAATGCTGCTTCAGCAAGCATACTGTCCCAATGATTGTCGTCTTCTAGCAAGCCTAGTGCAAGACATGCATCTTTATACGTTGGATACTGTTGTCCGTTTACTTCACGTATAGCTTGAAATGACAATGGTCCGGTGACATTAACCAACAACAGTCGTAGATAAAAGCATTCGGTCTGCCTTGGATGGACTGTATATACACGACCCAAATTATTTGACTTAAATAAGCCGGGGCACGCCTCAACTGGTGTGCCTTGCTTGCGGGGCATCCATTTTTTCGATTGAGCCCATGTAAAATATTGAGGTATTTCTGAATACTTCAGTGTTTGTGCTCATTTAACAGAGCGTCCAGCTCGCTGACAATGCGCGTTGCAAATGGTGAATTGAGGTGATTATAGTTGCAACGTGTATTCACGCGATTGGCGAGTGCCCGTTCGGAGTCCTCGCCACCCATAAAGTAAATTTGTAAAAATTTATAAGGTTCGTTTGGCATTGGTAGTAATGAGCCGACTTTGTGGTAAATTTGGCCTTTGATTTTGAATGTGGAATTAAATTGTTGACCATTTGCAGCAGTATTTTTAACTATTTCCGTTGCTCCGAACGATGTCATTTGAAAACATGAATTGAATTGCCGAATTGAACGCAAGAACAGCGAAGAATTTGGATCAGTACCAATAAGGAGGCCGTGCAATGGTTCCGGCGGTGTTTCAATTTCTGGAAGTTTCACTTTTCCTGATGAGCAACACATCCCAATTGGCTCATTTTTAAATTTAAGGGCTTGACAGTGCGGGCATTCCTTGTCCAATGTACCAATTACCACTTTGGAATGAGCGTAATATTCAACATCAGGCTCATACTGAAATGCTAGTCGAAGAAATGAATGTGATGTAAATGTTCGAAGTACTTGTTGATGTTGGTCAATCCCTCTACGTCTGTTGGCTACGAATCTGCGCGCTTCTCTTCGTTCCAATTGTCTTTGTTGGTTTCGCTCATCTCGTACCTCTTGTAATTGTGATGCACGTAACTGCGCCATTCTTACACGGACATCTGCATTACTTTGTTGCCTTTCTGCATCTGATCTTGCATGCCTCTAGATCTGTTTGTTTGACGACTCATTTATCTTTTTTCCCTTAACATTTGTTTTTTGGCAGGTAGTTCGTGGCATTGTTGTAATAAATCAAGTTGGAAAACTGATTGGTGTATAACATGTATTATTTTCTTGATCAATAATTAGCGCAATTATTTATTATTTGGGTATAAAAAATAGATGTTGGCCGATTCTCAGTCCTACACGATCTGCATAAAAAATTTCGTGAGAATCGGTCGAGCCGTTTCGGAGTAGTTTGGTAACAAACACCACACTCGAGAATTTTATATATATAGATATATATATTTTATATACATATATATGCATATATAGCCAGGACATGTCCCTGGCCTGTCGCATTGCATTTGAAAAGTTTCATGAGCAGCAACCACAACTGTAAATTGTTTCGAAGTGTTGACAAATTGTTGGCAAAGCCAAAAATAAGAATATGCCTCTGCCTCTGACAGTGTGTGTGTGTGTGTGTGTGTGTGTGTGTGCGTGCGTGTGTGTGTGTGCGTGTGTAAAATCTAAAGCTGCACAAAATATTTTCACTTTGCTGCACGTCAAGTATGCATAACATAAGAGCTAGAGGAGGCAAAATAAATAACTATAAGCACAGCAAGCTGAATGCCAGGCATTGTTGAAAAATATAAATCAAAATTGAATTACGAGTATGCCCAGAGAGGGAGAGGGAGAGGCAGAGGGAGGGCGGCAGAGTCACAGTCAGGCAAACCCTTTTGTCTATGATTGGCCTTTATTGAACTGAAATTCGATAAAGCAGAAGTTGGCAATATGTAAACAGTCTCGTCCGGCTCTGTCAAATATCATATACATTTTCATTAGCCAAAAACTTTGAGCTGAATAAATAATTTCGACTCAAGTTTTGTTGCTGTTGTTGTTGGCAAAAACAAAAAATTGTTCACTTCTTGTTCTATTTGCATTGGCACATTTTCTGTCCGGCTTAAAGTGTTTTGTTGTTGGCCAAGTTTGCGTTTTTATTGAAAATGTTTCGGTGGCCAAAAAGCCGAAATGTCACAGCTTTTGCTGACAATCGAAGTGAGCAATTTGAACAGCTTTATTTGATTTAGGCCAATTCGAAATATTCTCAAATATTCTGCCAAACAAAACTATTTGAATTAAAGATTCATGGATGACGGAGAGCCTGCTAGCATATAGCCTTTGTTTATGGGTCAACAAAGGCTTTAATAAACCCCTCACCTATGTTTTCTTTTTTTTTAGATTTATAGTCATAGAAGACCCATATCCACATAGAGAGATTGACCCATTGACCGAACTGGGGCATCAATGCATCAATTATCGAAAGCGACCGCCCACGCCTAAGAGACGAGAGAGAGAGAGAGAGACTGTGAGAGTTAGGCAGCGGTGCAGAGTTCAGCCATTTGGCAATTTAAATGTGTATTATATAGCCTCATAATTAACGCAAAATATGCCATTGCTTCGCAGCTACGCAGCCTCGCTGGCTCGGCGCTTGTTCTCGTGTTTTCACGTTGAGACTGGAAATTGCTTTTGAAAACTAATTAAATGCATAACTGTGCGTGAGCCAGTGGAGGCGAGCACGAGTTGCTATGACAACATAGATGTTAATTATGACCCAGCGCCGGCGATCTCCAACTCCGACGCTGACCGGAACTGCGCTTCGTCTGGCAGAGCCGAAAAAACGCCAGCCACCAGAGTGAGAGAGCAGCAGCTGCTGTTCACATTGGTCCGGAATTAAACCAACATTATGGTACATTATCTGCTGCAAGCCCGAAGCTCCGATAGCTCCATTTAACAACAAACCTAGACGCAAACTTCTCTCTCTCTCTCTCTCTCTCTCTCTCTCTCTCTCTGTCGCAGTCCGTGAAGCGTACGAATATTTACAGTCTGCACGGCAGTGGCTGTGGCAGTGGCAGGGACAGCAGCAGCAGCAACATTCAAACTCAATAAAAAATTTGAAATTTACAAAAAACAAAATAATAAAGAACGAGGGCGGCTACAAGAGTTGGGCAATGTGATAACAGACGATTGGATCTGAAGGAATATATGAAGTAATTCTTGGTAAATATATAAAATATCTATCATCTATACTCTATATTCTACATTATATATTCTATATTCTATATTCTATATTCTATATTCTATATTCTATATTCTATATTCTATATTCTATATTCTATATTCTATATTCTATATTCTATATTCTATATTCTATATTCTATATTCTATATTCTATATTCTATATTCTATATTCTATATTCTATATTCTATATTCTATATTCTATATTCTATATTCTATATTCTATATTCTATATTCTATATTCTATATTCTATATTCTATATTCTATATTCTATATTCTATATTCTATATTCTATATTCTATATTCTATATTCTATATTCTATATTCTATATTCTATAAGTAACCCTCTGCTATAAATTTACAAAACCTACTCCAATGGGAGAGCATTTAACAATTGATGTTGTTTTGGGTTCAAAGTTATGGGCTTCAGCTCCAGTTAGCATGGGAGTTGCCCTGACTAAAGCCCACAACATATGTATTTGTCCATATATATCATATATATATATATATATATATATATATACATATATATATTTAGACAACAATCAACCCTGTAAAGGCAACCTGTTGTTTGGTGTTTTGGTGTCGCGCTGGCTGTGTTGATCTCGTAAATGCATGAATGATTCCCGAACAGCGCAGAGCAACCGCATTAACAATAATGACACCAGAAAACAATTGAAATAATTCTAGCATAAACTTTTGGCCAACGTTTGCCAACAACGGGCACAATACTTTTATTTTTTAGTTTTCGTTACAGCGTCAAGGAGTCTGCGTGGAAAATTGCAGCGGACAAAAGGAAAATAAAATACGGAAAAATAGTGCAGAAGTAAATGCTTCCTAATATGCGCTAAAAAGTGAGCGAGACTTACCAAAGATGCAACTATTTCGGCTTTTCAACTGGCTGCTGTTGTCTGCATCGCTCGGCTTGCGGGGCTACGGGGCCCAACAGACGCATATCAAACTGGAGCAGGGCGATCTTATTGGCGTAAGTATAAAATAATATATTTTTGTTTATGTTTACATACTGAACTTTACCTTCACTTGCAGCTCAAGGTTTTTCCGGACGGCGCACGCAGCGCTGTTTATGCCTTTCTGGGAATTCCTTATGCACAGGCGCCTTTGGGATCGCTACGATTTGCGGCAAGTTCAATTCTGTCTCTTGACAGTGCCATAAAATGTTATTTTAACATATGCTGTAAAATAGCTTTTAGCAGCCTGCACTGCGCTAATCGATACCAATCATCTATTACAGTAATCGATTAACTTTCTAACCTTCGTCTTTCTGTAGCCTGCCAAGCCGCATAATGGCTGGAACCGCACGCTGCAGGCCACGGCGATGCAGCCCATTTGCCCGCAGCTGTCAAATACCATTTACGACGAGAGTCCCGATGGCAGCATTTCACGCGCTGCAAGCAACAGCGAGGACTGTCTCTATCTAAACATCTGGACACCTGAGTCGGGCTTGCGCTACGGTAAGCTTCCTATGCTGGTCATTGTCAGCGGCGAGGACTTTGCCTATGACTGGCCCCGGAATCGCATCAATGGCCTGGACTTCGCCGCTGCCGAGGGCATTGTGGTAGTCAGCGTGCAGTATCGCAACAATATCTACGGCTGGCTGGGATTAGGTCAGGATCACCGCCAGCTGCCGGGCAACTATGGATTGAGTGATATTCAAATGGCGCTGCGTTGGCTGCAGCGCAATGCGCCCGGCTTTGGAGCCAATGCCGATCAAGTGACGCTGCTCGGCCATGGCAGCGGTGCCACTTTGGCCTTAGCCATCGCCCTGCAGCCGCCAGCTGCCGATGGGTCTGCCCTGTTTAAGCAGCTGATACTGATGTCCCCCGGACCCGTGCTGTACAGCTTGAGTGGTGGCCACCAGGAGCGCATTGTGGCCACAGGTCGCACACTCGTGCATAAGCTGGGCTGTCAGTTTGAGGAGGCGCAGCACCGCCAGCTGCTGAGCTGCCTGCGCCGCAAAAGCTCCGAGGATTTGCTGCGTGCCTATGAGAGCGTCTATAATCACGGAAATGCCAGCATGCAGCTGGCCGTGCAGCTGCCACAATCTGAGGGACTGGAACAGCGCTTGGCCAATGCCAATGCCTCCATGCCAGCCATGCTGCTGGGCATTGGCTCCAACGAAGGCGCCTTTATGCAGGATTACTGGCTGGACGTGGCCCGCGACGGGCAGCAGGCGCTGCACAGCTACATCAATGGAACGCTGCTGCCAAATGTGCTGCGCTCGATGAATCTGCAGCTGGAGGCGGGTGCGAGCGACGCCCAATTGGCAGCCATTCGCTGGCGCTACTTCAGCGAGGAGGCCTCGGTCAGTCAGCTGCTGTGGGGCATGCAGCGCCTGCTCTCCGAGTCGCTGCACGAGACGCCCTTCCTGCGCCTGCTGCAGCTGCTCGGCAACAGCAGCAGTGCCAGCTACGCCTATGTCTTTGACCAGTCGCACGCCCACGCGATGGACATGCGTGGCAGACAGAATCTGTTTGGCGGCGCCTCGCACAGCGCCGACCTGCCACTGCTGCTCGGCCCCAGCTTGTTCCAGCAGATTGCGCGTCGCCGCTTCAGCGCCGAGGAGGAGCAGCTGTGCCGCAAGCTGCGCGGCTCCTTTGCCAACTTTGTGAAGGGCGGTAATCCCACGCCCGGACGCATCTACGATGCCTGGCAGTCGTACACGCAGCAACGGCCGTTCATCTACGCCCTGGGCGAGCTGACCAAGAGCTCAGAGCTGCCAACCGCCGAGGATGAGGCAGCCATTGAGGAGCTGCTCAATGGCAAGCAGCAAATTGGGATTGAGGCAGATCGCAGCTTGTCCAGGACGAATCGACACGACAACTACCGACAGGGCAATGGCAACTCCTATGTGACCCATAACCAGCTGGACTCCGGCTACGGCAACCATCTGCGACGCGTCTATGGCTTCTGGCAGGTGCTCCTGCCCTCCACTCAGGACCCTGAGCTTCGCGATGGCAGTGGCGGCGTCTTGACGCAGCGCGTAAGGCTCTTGGAAGCCAGTGCGGATGCGGCGCGCTATCGTCAAGGTTTCTATGCCATGCTGGGGCTGGTGTGCCTCCTGCTTGGCTGCCTGGGCTTGTGTGTCTATCTGTTGCGGCGCGAGTTGCCTCACAGCAGGCGCATCTCGTCGGAGGAGCCTGCTTATGGCTTATGACAAAAGTGGTTTCGTTGGACGACCATCTTTGGACGCGACGCCAGGTATGGGGCCGACACGAGCGTGGCCAATGTCGAGTCTTGGCGCAAAGGTGGTCGAACAACGAAACGTGAGCGAGAACGAGAACGGGAACGGGAACGAGAGTCAGCACCCAGCAACCGGATGCGACGTCCAAGGCAGCTGCAGCCGTACGATGAGCCATCAACACACAACAAGGCTGCAAACGCTGTCAGAGCTGCCGGAACTGGAAGAGGAGCTGGAGCAAGAGATGGCTGCGGCGACGGAGCAACAGCAAACGGAGATGAGACAACTGTTGCGGAACTCATGGACACTGTCCGCAACAAATACGAGCAAAATGTGGCTATTAAGAACTGGCAATACCAGTTGACTTGTGATAAGTTTTAAGCACTACCAAAGAATCAATTCGAAGTGAAACATTTATTATACATATATAGTTAAGCATTTACTTATTTACTCTATTATTTCTTTGAATAAAAATCGAAATTGCGTCATTTTGATTTGAATTATCGCGCAACTTTTGTGCATAACAGCCCTGCTTGCTGGTATTGTTTTGCTTGTAATTTGGTTAGTATCGATATATCGAAAGAATTATATTATCGATACGGTCGTTACTCTCATCGATACATTCGGTGTTTTCTTCAAATACACGTGCTGCACGCTGCTGGCTAAAGTGGCTTATTTTCTATAAAATTAAAGGAATATCGCCTTAAAATGGGTTCAAGAAGACCGCCAGACGTGCACATGTTCCCCTCGGACCTGGAGTTCGCCGTATTCACACCCGAGGAGATACGGAAACTGAGTGTGGTGAAGGTAATAACTGGCCTCACATTCGATGCACTGGGACACCCAATACCCGGTGGTCTGTACGACATACGATTGGGCTCCTATGGCCGGTGCATGGATCCTTGCGGCACATGCCTAAAAATGCAAGATTGTCCCGGCCACATGGGCCACATTGAGCTGGGCTCACTGGTCTACAATCCGTTCTTCATCAAACTGGTGCAGCGTTTGTTGTGCATATTCTGTCTGCACTGTCACAAGCTGCAAATGAAAGGTGAGCCTTAAAACAGTACTGAAGTGAACTTACTAATTCAGTTTCCACAGATCATGAAAGCGAGATTATCATGCTGCAGTTGCGCCTGATTGATGCCGGCTTTATTATCGAGGCCCAAGAGCTGGAACTGTTCAAATCAGAGATTGTTTGCCAGAACACGGATCTGCTGGTGAAGCTGGACAACGGCGATGCCGTACATCCGCGCATTGCTGCCCTCAGCGAGCTGCTGGGCAGAAATGAGACCAACGCAAGCAATTCTACCAAAACCAGCTGCTCCCTACGCACGGCCATTACGCATGCTGCACTGCAGCGTGGCTCCAGCAAGAAGTGCAGGCACTGCAACAAGTCCATGCGCTTCGTGCGCTACTTGCATCGCCGGCTTGTCTACTATGTGACCATTGCCGATCTGAAGGAACGGTGAGTTTGTGGCTATAATAACTAAATTCAAAATTTATTTAATTTCATTTCACATTACAGGATTGGCGATGTGCCCGAAAGCAGTGGCCAGAACAAGGTCATATTTGCGGACGAATGCCGTCGCTATCTACGAAAGATTTATGAGAACTATCCTCAGTTGTTGAAGCTGCTCGTGCCTGTGCTGAACATGAACAGCAGCGAGTCGAGCACCAGCGGCGACTACTCGCCCGTTGATATATTTTTCATGGATACGATCCCGGTCACACCGCCCCGTGCACGTCCCATGAATGTTATCAACGACATGATGAAGGGGAATCCGCAGACGGACATCTATGTAAACATCATTGAGAACAATCACGTGCTCAATGTGATACTCAAGTACATGAAGGGGCAGCAAGACAAGCTGAGCGATCAAGCCAGAGCAGCCTATCAGAACATGCGAGGCGCCAACGGCCACGAGAAGCTCTATAATGCCTGGCTCTCGTTGCAGAGCTCGGTGGATGTGCTGCTCGACGTCAACATGTCGCGCGACATCAAGTCTGCCGAGGGTCTTAAGCAAGTGCTCGAAAAGAAGGAGGGCCTCATCCGCAAGCACATGATGGGAAAGCGTGTTAATTACGCCGCACGAACCGTCATCACGCCCGATCCCAATATCGATGTGGACGAGATCGGTATTCCAGACATATTTGCGCGCAAGCTCTCCTACCCGGTGCCTGTCACCGAATGGAATGTCATCGAGCTAAGGAAAATGGTAATGAATGGACCAGATGTGCATCCGGGCGCCAACTACATACAGGACAGCAAAGGCTTGACCACCTACATACCCGCCGACAATGCGGCCAAACGCGCCAGCATGGCCAAACTGTTACTGTCCAATCCAAAGGATGGCGTCAAGATTGTTCATCGCCACGTCCTAAATGGAGATGTGCTGCTGCTCAATCGTCAGCCCTCGCTCCACAAGCCCTCCATAATGGCACACAAGGCGCGTATCTTGCACGGCGAGAAGACTTTCCGCCTTCACTACTCCAACTGCAAGGCATACAATGCGGATTTCGACGGTGACGAGATGAATGCACACTATCCACAGAGCGAAGTGGCCCGTGCCGAAGCCTACAATCTGGTGAACGTGGCCAGCAACTACCTGGTGCCCAAGGACGGCACTCCACTGGGCGGCCTTATTCAGGACCAGGTCATATCGGGAGTGAAGCTGTCCATACGCGGTCGCTTCTTCAACCGTGAGGACTATCAGCAGTTGGTCTTCCAGGGTCTGTCGCATCTGAAAGGCAATGTCAAGCTGCTGCCACCGGCCATACTGAAGCCAGCAATATTGTGGTCTGGCAAGCAGGTGCTCTCGACCATAATTATTAATCTGATACCGGAGGGGTATGAGCGCATCAACTTGGATTCCTTTGCCAAGATAGGCGGCAAGGTAAGTAATTAAAAGCGAACATAATTCATTTAGTAATCTGCTTACTGCTTGCAGAACTGGAATGTGGCCAGACCACGTACACCCTTGTGCGGCTCAACTCCCCTGGAGCAAGAGTTGAGTGAGAGTCAGGTGCAGATACGCAAGGGTGAGCTGCTCGTGGGCGTGCTGGACAAGCAGCAGTATGGTGCAACGACTTTCGGTCTGATCCACTGCATGTACGAGCTGTATGGTGGCGATGTGTCCACACGCCTGCTGACCGCCTTCACAAAGGTGTTCACCTTCTTCCTGCAGCTGGAGGGTTTTACGTTGGGCGTCAAGGATATTTTGGTCACCGAAGAGGCTGACCGCAAGCGTCGCAAGATCATTCACGAGTGTCGCGATGTGGGCAACAGCGCCGTTGCAGCTGCTCTGGAACTGGACGATGTGCCGCCACACGATGAGCTGGCCGAACAAATGGAGGCTGCCTACGTTAAGGATACTAAATTTCGAGTACTGCTCGATCGCAAATACAAATCCATGTTGGATGGCTACACCAATGACATTAACAAGTGAGTTGGATAACAAAATTTAATATGTAAAGGCTGAAATTATAATATTATTGGGTTTCTCTTAGAACTTGTCTACCTGGTGGACTCATCAGCAAGTTTCCGTCGAACAATCTGCAGTTGATGGTGCTGTCTGGCGCCAAAGGCTCCATGGTTAACACCATGCAAATCTCTTGCCTGTTGGGTCAAATTGAGCTGGAAGGCAAACGTCCGCCGTTGATGATATCTGGCAAATCTCTGCCCAGTTTTACCTCATTTGAGACATCGCCCAAGTCGGGCGGCTTTATTGACGGACGCTTTATGACAGGCATACAGCCACAGGACTTTTTCTTCCATTGCATGGCTGGTCGTGAAGTAGGTTTATAATTGTATTATGACCGAGATTTTGTTAACCGATTCTTCTTGACCAACAGGGTCTCATCGATACAGCTGTGAAAACATCCCGTTCCGGCTATCTGCAGCGTTGCTTAATCAAGCACTTGGAGGGATTGAGCGTGCATTACGATTTGACTGTGCGCGATAGTGACAATAGTGTGGTGCAGTTTCTTTACGGCGAGGACGGCTTGGACATACTGAAGTCGAAGTTCTTTAACGGCAAATTCTGCGCTGATTTTCTGGCACAAAATGCGAAAGCCGTTCTGCGGCCCAGCCAACTGCAGCTGATGAAGGACGAAGAGTGTCTGGCCAAAGTGCAGCGCCATGAGAAGCATATTCGAAGCTGGCAGAAGAAGCAGCCACCCAAGTTGCATGCAGCATTCACACACTTTTCGAAGGAGCTGCGCGAAGAGGTGGAAGTGGAGCGACCCAATGAGATAAATACCAAGACGGGACGTAGGCGGTTTGATGAGGGCTTGCTCAAGCTGTGGAAGAAAGCGGACGCCGAAGACAAAGCACTCTACCGCAAGAAGTACGCACGCTGCCCGGATCCGACCGTGGCCGTATACAAGCAGGACAACTACTATGGATCAGTGTCGGAGCGCACACGTCAGTTGATCGACGATTATGCGGTTAAGCACCCGTCACAGAAACTCATCATATCTGACATTATGCACATGAAGAGTATCAAGGCGCTGGCGTCGCCTGGCGAGCCAGTGGGTCTGATTGCAGCTCAGTCAATTGGCGAGCCCTCGACCCAGATGACACTGAACACCTTCCATTTTGCTGGTCGTGGTGAAATGAACGTGACTCTGGGTATACCGCGCTTGCGTGAAATTCTTATGTTGGCCTCCTCGAACATCAAGACGCCTTCAATGGACATACCCATCAAGCCGGGACAGCAGCATAATGCAGAGAAGCTACGCATTTCCCTGAACTGCGTGACGCTGGCCAGTCTGCTGGAATGTAAGTTGTATTTATTAAATAATAATAATAATATTTAATATATGCTGCTATACCACACATAGCCGTGCACATCAACACAAGCTTGACGCTGGAACCGGAGCGAGCATATGTCTACGACTTGCACTTTAAGTTCCTACCACGCGAGATGTACAAGGAGGATTTCAGCGTGCGGCCCAAGCGTATTATCAAATACATGCATCAGACATACTTCAAGCAGCTTATTCGCGCTATTCTAAAGGTGTCCAATGCCAAGAGGACGTCAAAAATGTGAGCAAAATGTAGTTGAAAACTGAACTCCACTCTAATCTCTTGACTACTCTGTAGCGTCGTGGTGGATGAGAAAAAGGAGGGTGGCAACAAACAGGACGAAGATAATGATCAGGAGTTAGATGCTGCTGATGATGTTGCTGCACAAAGGCCAGCAGACAATGAGGACGACTCCTCAGATGATGGCGTGAGTAGAGTATTTTGCAGTTAAAGCAAAAATAAATCTATTTGAAATGATGAATCTGCTTCAGGGTGACGATGATGCGACGGGCATTAAGCTCAGGCAGCGAAAGATCGATGAGAAGGACTATGACGATCCCGATGATGCTGAGGAAATTATAGACGCCAATGGTATATAGAGCTTATTCATTATCATATCTATTTACTCATACAACTTGTTTGTGTAGACGATGAAGACGAAGCCGATGAGGAGGAGGGCGAAGGAAATGAAGCGGCAAACGAAGAAAATGGCGAAACGGATGACAAATCGGTGGAAAAGCTGCTCAGCAATCAAATGGTACAGGATTACACCTACGACAAGGAGCAGCATCTTTGGTGCAAAGTGAAACTGAACCTCAGCGTACGCTACCAGAAGCCCGATCTGACTTCTATTATACGCGAATTGGCCGCCAAGAGCATTGTGCATCAGGTGCCTCATATAAAGCGCGCTATTATCTACAAGGGCAACGAGGATGAGCAACTGCTGAAGACGGATGGCATTAACATTGGCGAAATGTTCCAGCACAACAAAATCTTGGATCTGAATCGTTTGTATTCCAACGATATTCACGCTATAGCCCGGACATATGGCATCGAGGCTGCGACCCAGGTCATTGTGAAGGAAGTTAGCAATGTGTTCAAGGTTTATGGAATTACCGTGGATCGCAGGCATTTGTCACTGATCGCCGACTACATGACCTTTGACGGCACTTTCCAGCCGCTCTCACGTAAGGGCATGGAACATTCATCTTCGCCGCTGCAGCAAATGTCCTTTGAATCGAGCTTGCAGTTTCTGCGCAACGCAGCTGGCTTTGGCCGCCCTGACGAGTTGAATTCACCATCGAGTCGTCTAATGGTGGGCCTACCTGTGCGAAATGGCACCGGTGCTTTTGAATTGTTAACCAGAATATGCTAACTATTAATTACAATTTGTTTTAATAAATAATGGCTCAAGTTTGAAGCCAATAATCGATACTTTAATCTTAAAGGTATTTTTAATCGATAGATTTGTCAACAGCTGATTTGATTTACTGAACTTTGCCATCTCTAACTGTCAGCTGTCTAAACAAAAAGTTGGTATTTACAGATTTATAAGAAAATCAAAATAAAATTTCAAGATGTTGAGTTCAATGGTAAAAGAACATCATTCCAAGCAATCAAAGCGTAAGCAAGAGCAAGAAGTGCGTCGCAAAGAAGCAATTGAAGCATCCAACGAGCTGACACAGTCTCTAGTGGACCACCTGAACGTGGGGTAAGCGAACTTTGCAAAACTTCAACTTTACATTAAATTCATATTTGAACTTATTTCAAAATAGAGTGGCTCAAGCATACTTAAATCAAAAGCGTTTAGATGTAGAGGCCAAACAGTTGCATGTGGGCGCCACCAACTTTGCCAAACAGACGCATCAGTGGCTGCAATTGATTGACAACTTCAGCAGCGCCCTGAAGGAACTCGGAGATGTGGAAAACTGGGCCCGAAGCATTGAAGGAGACATGCAAGTCATACAGCAGACTTTGGAGCTAGCCTACAAGACGTCGCGTGCGACGCAGACTACAACAGGCACGGCATCGGCGACAGCAGCGACGACATCCACAGCAGCAGGAGCAGCAGCTAATCCATGAATTCATCTTCGTTTCTGATAAACTTTAAGGCACACATGAACTGATTTAGACAGTTATTTTTACAATTTTATTTATTGTACAATTACCATAAAATATTAACAGTGTATGAAGTTGTGGTGTTTGTCAACAAATGCATTTAAATACATATTGCACGTTCTGTACATTTAACATGTTATTTAGTTTATACTAAAACGTACAACTTGGTTAGTTTGATTAGTTTATTGTTATCAATTTACGCAGTTGCTTTTAAAATACATATCACAATGTGTTCCACGCGCATTAAATTACGAGGATGGAGCGCGTAATGTACACGGATGCTTTCTACATGATGACAACGAGGATCCAACGATATTGACAAACTATCAGTTAGCTATGAGTATGCGTGATGAAGAATTATATAATATTGCTGCCAAACGATTGATAGGGATAGTTGTAGGGAATTAAAAACAAAACAATTCAGTCTATATCCTCGTGCTGGTCCTTGGCAGTTGCTCTGCTCGCGAACTTGTCATTGACACAAGACCACAGTCAGCGGCACATTAATAACGCGATGAGACGCGAGCAGCTGCAATGAATAAACGAGATTAACTTTTAATATTTTAAAATTCATTTGCTGCTTGCTTACGCTTGCGCGGGGAGCGTGAACGGGAGTAACTGCGGGAGCGACTACGGCTACGATCGTAGCGATGACGACTGCGATATTTACGACGCGTCGATGGCGACATTGATGCAGACTCCTCGCGGTGACGACGCCGTGATCCACGATAGTTATCTCTATTGCTATAGTCACGCTCCCGAGAACGTCTGCCCGGTGGACTGCAACACATATTCAAGTTTAAATGACAATTTATGTGGGAGAAACTATTGTACAAACCGTGATGGGCGTCCCATGTACACACCAGGCGTGGGCGTGTGTGCACGTTGTGTTATCGAATAGTCGACACGTATGCGGCGACCATCCACATCCATTCCTGTGCAAGCATCCTTGGCAACACGTGCATCGCTGAGATTCTCAAAGTAAATAAAGCAAAAGCCGCGAGAACGATGAGTCTGCAAGAATCGTTAGTGGGTGCATTGTAAACAATCAGAGTTAAATGACTATCATCATGTTACATATTTTAAAAGTAAGTTATAATTAAGATTATATTGACTAAATGAAAAGATGTTGCAGCAAGCCTTTAGTGAATTGCTCGTAACTCGTATAGCAAACACTCAATATTGCTGTATTTTATGCTATAGCCAAGAAAGATGCCACGCAACCCGGAATAAGCTAAGCTCCAAGCTGGCCATAGGCAAAGTTTTGGCATTTGGCTAAAAAAAAAAACAATTGAGTTAACGATTTAACATACTTGAGCATCGATGACCATTTGAATGCGTTGAATGGGTCCAAATTTGTTGAACAATTCGCGTACTTTCTGCTCGGTGGTGTTCGTATTTAGGCCAAAAACTCCAATGCAGCGGCTAGCCTGTGGATGATCCTGAGACAGGATGTTGTCATGACTGCTTTGCTATCGAGATTGATTTATAAACTGGCGCTACTTACGCGTGCCTGACGCATGCGCTGGCGATCGCGCGATATCCGGCCTGAATAGTGACGCCCCGGCGATTCTGACCCGGAGCGCGAACGTCGACGATGTTGAATATTCGATTTTGAATTGTAGTTGTGATGACGGCTGCCATACCCCTCACCGTCCGACCTTGAATGGGAATAGGTAAGATTTTCAGTTGGTTTTGCTGGCTTTGCATCTTGATTGTAAAAATGTGTGATTCGGATTTTTGACACTTGAGTATTGGAATTGAACTGATATAAGATTTGTGTGTAGGCGATTCACCACCACATTGCAATTCAGAAACAAACTTGCTTGCTCTTCAATTAGCACTGTGCACATGTTGCTCTGAAATGTAAACAGTTTATTTTAAACTTTTCCTTACATTTTTCAAATATTCTTTTTTCCTTCTTTTGGACAAAAACTGAAAACGGAGAACCTTCTAGCTTGAAAAGCTGAGCCAAATGAAATATTCCTGTTGACAGTTTTATGGACAAGCAAAATATTTCGCCTGCTGAGATGGCGCCTGTCAACCTATATTCGATAGACAAATTTCATATTCGATACTCACCGACGCTGACAGGAACGAGAGCTGTCCGAGGACACCGACGATGAAGAGGATGAATCGGCAGAACTGAAAGAAGTATACAGTCTTTGAATGTATGCACTCGTCTATTCAAATACCACCTAATATGTATACCTGTGGCTACATTTGTGTTTGTCAATGCGATGTAAATGTAAATATTCCTTGGCCCTCGCGTCAACGAGCCCTGTGGACTAACAAACATATAGCGAGGATAAGGAACACTTTTAGTCAGATCCGGGAAAGTTACGCTTTTACGTTCTTACTTACCATGTTAGCAGGCGTATATGAATAGAAATCACTTGTTATAGCTTTTATATTGGTTTATCCGCCTTAAACTTAATGCTAGAACGCAAGGCACGAAACTATTTACAGGGCTGCAATGTTCTCGATACCGATAAAAAAATAGTGGTTTTCGCAATTTTTAGTATTTTTCGTGCATTATATGGCCACTATACTTGGTTAAACCTCTCATATTCAAAATAAAATGTTAATATTGAAAAAATATAATACGAATTCCACAAAATTTGTTACTTTTATTATACACAGTATATGAATCACAGATTTTGTAAATATTAACTTATTATACACCTAATGCTTAGTAGTATTTGCTGAAAGCGTCGTGTTTCATACAAATGTAGTTATAAAGCATTTTCCGCTCATCATTATAGAGTTCAGTTATCATCTTAACCATACGATCGTCGTTGTACGGACTTTTTGGTGGTGCCTCCAAAATATTGCCTTTCACGTACCATTTCTTATCCTTAAAATGCCGCTTTACTCTGTCACGCAATCCCACACCACTGAATGTTGGTTTCCGGAAAATTTCGCACATATTCTTTTTGCCGTACTTATGGAATAGTCGAGTTAGGGTTTCATCGACCTCTGGCTGCTTGGCATAGTAGATGTACCACAGTTTGCGCTCCGGTGATCGCAGGTCAGTTAGATTAAGAACTCCAAAATACTCAATCATTGAGGGATCGCATTTGGACGTCGCTTCAGTTGGCTTGATGTAGAACATGCGATGCAAGTATCGCTCAAATTCATCATCGAAATTAGTAACTAAACAAAATAAATCATTAGCATTTACTGAGTTAGTTAGTTTGTTTTTAACTTACCATTTGACGCCATTATTTAGGTGGGTGGGAAAACTAATCTATGTTTCTCGTTCGACGCGTAAATTGATTGTGGTTCCTGGACGTGCAGCTCGCTTATGCCTAAATACCCAATGTCGTCATTTCAATTTATATGAAATATTAGGAAAGCTTCAGCTTTTGTAAACATTTCACAATTTTGTTGGTCAAAAGCTGCCACTCAACAAGTATCGATACCCTATTCGCTTCAGCGCTGCCAGACTGCGTTGGGAAACTTTGTTTATTTTGAATTTAATGGCAGAACACAATTAGGTAAAACATGTAAACCACGGAAAAACAATTATTCTATAGCCCTAACATTTTTGCCAGACGTATAAACTTGTTAATAGTGCAGCAAAGTTGATTAGATTATCTAAAATTCTACCGGCATAGATATTGAATTTTTTCGTAGAGCTTTTACTTTTATTGTTAAATACGTAAACAAGCGATCAATAACAACAGATATGATTTGTTTGTACATATATGAATCACAGACTTTGGAAATATAAAATTAATTAATAGAAGTTCCTATGCTTCATTCCTTGGTGTCGTATACATAAGAAATTATAGAGCATTCTCCGCTCTTCCTGGTGAAGTTCTGTTATAATTTTGATCATTTGATCGTCGTTAAAGGAGCTTTTTGTCGGCGCCTCCAGTAAATTGCCTTTTACGTGCCATTTCTTGTCATCGAAATACGCTTTTACTCTGGCTCGCAAGGCAACCCCACTATAAGTATCTTTCCGGAATATTTCACACATATTCTTTTTGCCATATTTATGGAATATGCGGTTTAGGATTTCGTCGACCTCTGGCTGCTTGGCATAGTAGATGTACCACAATTTGCGCTCCGGGGATCGCTGGTCAGTTAGACTTAGAACTCCAAAATACTCAACGATTGATTCATCGCACTTGGAAGTCACATCACATGGCTTGGTATAGAACATGCGATGCAAGTATTTCTCTATTTCTTCATCAAAGTCAATATCTGGAAAATGAATTATTTGTATTAAATAAGTTTGTTTTGTTGATTATAAATTTAAATTACCATTTGCAGCCATTATTTATGTGGGATGGAATTAATTATGTTTCTCGTTTGATACGTCAATTAATTTTAGCTATGTGACATGCTGCTTTCTTGTGCTCAAACTGTCCATGTTGTCATTGCAGTTAATGCGAAATATTTGGAAAGCTCGGACTTTGTTTATTTCATTATTTTGTTGACCAAAAGCTGCAATTAAACATGTATCGATACTCAACTTGCTTAAGCAGTGCCAGACTGCGCTAGAAAGCTTTTTTGACAATATTAACAGAATTCAACATAGTAAAATTTTAAACAGAACAAGTATGAGAATTTTTGAAAGTAACTGTACAGCAAATTAAGTTTTACCTTTTATTAACAATATACATTGACAATCGATCAATAACAGGATATGTGTTAGTTTGATTGTCAATATATGAATCACAGATTTTACAAATTTAAAAATACAAAATGGGAATCCCATTAATAAAAGTAACTCTTGACTCCGTTATGCTTCATACACAAGAAACTATAGAGCATTTTCCGTTCTTCCTGGTGCAGTTCTGATATTATTTTGATCATTTGATCATTGCTGAAGGAGGTTTTCGATGGAGCCTCCAGTAAATTGCCTTTCACGCGCCATTTCTTGTCCTCGAAATACGCTTTAACCCTGGAGCGCAATGCAACTCTACTAAATGTATGTTTTCGAAATAATTCACACATATTCTTTTTGCCGTATTTGTGGAAAATGCGGTTTAGGGTTTCGTCGACCTCTGGCTGCTTGGCATAATAGATGTACCACAATTTGCGCTCCGGTGAACGCAGGTCAGTTAGGCTTAGAACTCCAAAATACTCGAGAACCGACGGATCACATTTGGGTGTATCGCCACTTGGCTTAACGCAGAATATTTTATGCCAATAGGTTTCAAATTCGTCATCGAATTTCTTACTAACTGTAACAAATAATAGAGGATAATTAAGTTGTATTCGATGATTGCATTTACTTCTTTACGTTCAGACGCCATTATTTCTGTGAGAGAAAGATACTTTGCTTCTATTCCGGTTAGTAACTGATACTTAATTGAAGTGAATATGATAAGCAAGTAAATAATTTTTATAGAAAATACAGAAAGCTCAAACTTTATGATGTATTTCACAATTATGCTAACTCGAAAGATACTCAGCTCGAGCGCTGCCAGACTTCGTAGGTATCGATTCCAAAATAAACTCTGTTAGATTGGCAGCTCTTAGGCAATCAGCTGTTTTTGTTGCTGCTTGTACAATTTGTTATTTAACCAGCATATTTTAACACAAGAAATGCAGAATTGTACTAAACTCTTATCGCTTGCAGTACAGTGCAATGTACGTGCCATCAGCACAAGTGCGCCAGTGGCCGGCAAGCGAAACTTCCGTAAATTCAATGTGTACAGCAAGCGTGGAACACGTGTGGTGAAGGAAGCCCAACGTACCATGGCCAATCCGCCGGTGGCCATACAGAAACGAGGAGTTCGAGATACAGGCATCGTCGTAAATGGTCAATATGTGGAAATACCCGAAAAAATACCTGACATCATCGTGCCAGACCTAACCGGCTGTAAGCTGAAGCCATATGTCTCTTACAAATCACCCGAAGTAGTTCAATCCGAGTTCACCAGCTTGGATCTCTTCAACGCAGTCTATTCGGAAAAGATTATGCTCGACTACAAAGCTGGCAAGCTAGCAGCCGATGGCAGTGCCAAGGAACCGTCAGAAAACGAACAGCTAACCCCAGAAGTAGCCCTGCTGCGGGCGCGTAAAACTGGCTCAGATATTTTTTAAGACAATTATAAGCTTCTATTGTTTATTATTTGTTAAATTAACGTAAGCTCTTATTGCTCTATATACCTTTGACGATAATTGTATAGTTTGCGGAGCCACTTCTCTGCCTTCACTTCCGTATCGCCCAAGAACTGAAAACAGATTCGTCAGGTATAAGAGATGCAAGTAAAAGTAAATAAAACTCACATTTGGATGAAAGATGTCATCTTCTTTAGCTGGCACAACTTCAGTGGGTTTGGGTACGCTAATAGTCTCCTTATTTAGGTCAATGATTACTTTGTCCTTTTCGGGTGCTTCCCGGTCCTTTGTGCTGAAGAATGCAGTTGGCTTGAATGTGTCCTCGTCAATAGTTTCCAGAGCCTTTTGCACTTTGGCATCCAATAGATCAATCGCTTTGACAGCGGTCGTGGTGGTGGTGGCCGGACGTGAGTTTTCTGAGCTGAGTGCTCGGCTTGTGCGTTGTGATGCGGATCTGGATTTAGATTTCCGTGAATCGGTGTCCCTGCTCTTGCTCTGCCGGCTTCGCGAGCTGCTGCGGGAGCTGTGCGGTGTTGTGCTGCGTGATGAGCTGCGGCTGCTGCTACGACTGCGTCTATAATACTTTTTAGATTTTTTGGACTTTTTCTTCTTTGATTTTGATCTATTCCTATGGCTGCGAGAAGGGGATTTAGACTTGGAGCGGTATCGGTCTCTGTCCCTTTCGCGGTTTCTGTCCCTGTCTCTGTCCCTGTCCCGATCTCGTTCCCGATCCCTATCTCGATCCCGGTCGCGCTCACGATCCCTTTCTCGATCTCGATCTCGTTCGCGTCGTTCACGCATTTTTATTTATTTTTGGATGCGGCTTGTTGTCTTGATCAAAAATTCTATTTTCAACTGTTAAGTAACAGCGACATAGAGTCTGTTAATCGAACTGTTAACAGCAACAGCTGAAACAATTTATGTAAAGTCTTTATATAAATACTTAAATGTTCATTTGTTAATGTAAATACACTTAAAAATAAAAGATACTTAATAAACAAAATAGTAATTAAAGCTGTTCTAAGAAAGTTAACAGCTATAAATTAAACTGTTAAATATTGGAGGAGTAACTCTGCTTAAGATGCAGGCAAAATGTACCATTCACGATAGAGGGATTTTTAGATACGTAGATGAAAGGGAAATTTGCAGCTGCATGTTGGCGGGAAGTTGCAGAATTCAAATAAAATACAATATTAAATCAATAATTAAAATCTTGACGCACAGAATTTTATCAACAACGACATACGATTTCTATTTATATAACAATCATGCTGAATAAGTTTTCCTACCAAATTGATAGCAATAAATCAGGAAGCCTTTCTTGTCGATTGGTTATCTAATACTATATTATAATAATATACGATTGAAGCTTTAGTATTGTATATTGGCTGATTAAGCTCACCAGGTGGTATATAAGTGCTAGTCGGACCACACTTGCTCACACTACAATTGCAGCGGTCAATAATATCAGTTAATTGTGTTCAAAATGTGGCTGCTACGACTTTTGGCAGCTCAGCTCTTTCTTGCTCTCATCGTTACAGCTCTGCCCTCCAATGCGGGCCGCAGTAGTTCAACAACAACGGTAAATTACTAGATATATATCACAGATAAGCCTCAACTTACATATTATCTACCAGGTGTCGATCGTAAAAAAATATGGTTATCCAATTGAGGAACACCAAGTGCAGACATCCGATGGATACCTTCTAACAATGCATCGCATTCCCTACTCGAAGCACACTGGCGATGATGGCCATCGTCCGGTCATGTTCCTAATGCACGGCTTGCTCTGCTCCTCGTCTGACTGGGTACTGAGTGGCCCCGACAATGGCTTGGCCTTCATTCTGTCCGATGCCGGCTACGATGTCTGGATGGGCAATGCGCGCGGCAACACCTACTCGAGGAAGCACGCGGACAAGTCGCCACTGTTCCAGCCTTTCTGGAACTTTGAATGGCATGACATTGGCATCTACGACTTGCCAGCCATGATGGACTACGTCTTATATCAGACGGGCGAGGATCAGCTGCAGTACGTCGGCCACTCGCAGGGCACAACTTCCTTCTTTGTGCTCAATTCGATGATCAAGCGATTCAGAAGTCGCATTCGCTCGGCGCATTTGTTGGCTCCAGTCGCCTGGATGGGTCACATGGAGAGTCCGCTGGCCAAGGTGGCCGGACCGCTGCTTGGACAGCCCAATGCTTTCGTCGAGCTGTTCGGCAGCGCTGAGTTCCTGCCCAACTCCAGGGCAATGGAGCTGATGGGCGGGTTGCTATGCAAGGATGGCGCCATCTCGCAAGTGATATGCTCCAATGCGCTCTTCCTGATGGGCGGCTGGAACTCGCCGTACTTGAATGAGACCATGATTCCAGATATTATGGCCACAACACCGGCTGGCTGCTCGATCAACCAAATATTCCACTACCTGCAGGAATACAATTCGGATCATTTCCGCCAGTTCGACTACGGCTCGGTGCGCAACAAGAAGGATTACGGCAGCAAGGATCCGCCCGACTACGACGTCGCGGGCATTGATGTGCCAATCTATCTGTACTACAGTGACAACGACTACTTCGCCAGTCTCATAGATGTGGATAAGCTACGCATGACGCTGGATGAAAAGACGCTAAAACGTGCCTATCGCTTGCCCGAGGTGAAGTGGAATCACTTGGACTTCCTCTGGGGCCTCAATATCAAGGAAATCCTTTACGACAGAGTTCTAAATGATATTGTGAATGCTTAAATAAAGATATCGTTTTGAGCGAAAAAACGTTATATTATGTATTCTCAACTAGGTTTATTTACTCGGGTTTCTCAATAAAAAATAAAACTTAAATAAATATACAAAAAGAGCTTAATCAATGTTTGCAAATAGTTAAGTGTTCTTCAAATCTATTTGTAAAAATAATATACATTTAATTACTGGAGTAAACAATTATCTTATCTTCCAGCAATTCACATCATGTCTGATCATTGTTTTTTATTTTTTAAATAATTTACAAATATATATTTTACAATTAGTTAATACGTAATTTTTTCTATAAATATGAAAGTCTTTTTGTGATTATTTTGGGAAATATCACGCGACGTTCACATAATTGTGAATGATATATTTTACTAGTAAATGATTATCATCATTTTACGACTTTCCATTAAAAAATATTTCACGCTATATTTTATATCCCATTGATTGTAATTATATGGTAGGTCTTAATTGATAAGGATAAAGGCTAAGGCCATGAATGACATACCAGGGGGTCAAGTTATCTGATTTTATGTCAAAACAAGAAATTTACGAATTTTGAAGAAAATAACGTAAACTAATCTAATCTATCTTATGACTAAGTGTTCTTAATAAGAACACTATAAACAGTGTGCCAATAAATTTTTTGTACAGCAGCAATTTTTCTCTTTGGGCAGGAACAAATATTTGTTTTGATTTGTTTTGAGAGCAAATAAAAAACATATATAGGTTATATATATAATTTAATTGATTTTATTAATAACATTGTTATTACTATTGTCACATTTTTTAAAATGTTAATCAATTCGCGTACAATGGTCAACCTTTTTTGTTCAATGCAGCCCTGGAATTCTTATTAGGTTTTTTTTTCCGATATTTTTCTTAAGTCTGGCCACACTTAATACACGTACATCCACGGTACAGCCTCGGCGAAAAAAGTGTATTGTCCAATTAATTTCAAGCATTATTTTTGACTAAATAACATAATAAAACTTTGCCCAGTGCGTTGGGAAAGATGACGCGCATAACTAGAAGTGATATATCACTCGATATGGAGTGCTGGGTTGAGGAGCTATCACCAGCCCAGTTAGCCTACTACGAGAAAATCACAAATGAGCACAACGCTGTGAAAAACGCGCTGAAATCTGCCGTCAGTGCCAATGAAGGCAAGGAGCTGTTCAATGGTCAAGTGTTTCAGGCATACTCCTTCAAAGGTAAGGTGCTGCAGGAGCTGAAAGAGGCCACGTTGCCCAAGAAGCCGCCAAAGCCAGAAATACCTCCCCCCACTCCGGCTGCTGCTGCTGGTGGCGGCGGTGGTTCAGGGCGGGGGCGGGGTCGACCACGCCTGTCCTCGAACATTGCCTACTTAGAGTCGTCGGACGAGGGCGACGACGATGTGCCACTGGCCAAGCGTTTGGCCCTATCTGCCGGTAAAAAAGCCGTTGCTGCCGCCGCACCGGCTGCTGCGACATCAAAAACGGGGAAAAAGTCAGCTACAAGTGCTGCTGCATCTCCCACTGGCAAGGCTTCTCCACAGCCCAAAGGTGGCAAGGGATCCAGTTTGGGATCTAGTGGCAAGCTGTTGGCTTCTGGCGAAGCTCCGCCCAAAAACTTCCGTCCTGCAGAGGTCAATTCAGTGGGTGGTCTGGTGGTGGGCAGTAACGATGACAATGCGAGCAAAGATGGTAAGGACTCCAAGGATGGTAAAGATACGAAAATGCAGGGAAAAACATATCCATCGCTGGTGGTGCTGGCCAAGCCATTCCTCAAGGTTAAAGACATGGCAGCCACGCGCAGCAAACTGGACTCCAAGGTCAAATTGGTGCTTATGCTGACGCCCAATAAGTTCTGCGAGTGGTTGCTGCAGGAAGGATTGCTGCGTGCCCAGCAACACTGCATTAATCATCGCAATACCGAACTCAAGCTAGGTAAGTGCCGTTTTTGATCATAGCCAAGCATCTAGAATAACTCTATTATAAATTGAATATAAGCTAGCTAAAGAGCTTCAAACTTACACTCATTGTATTTATCCCAGGCGTGTACTCCGACATCAGCAAGTTCCCGTATACTGGCGGCTATGTCTGGATCAGCGAATGCTGTCCATATCGGTTCGTTTCGGTGTTCAACAATTCGATATTTGAAGGAGCTCAGCATCCGCCGACGTTTCTGCTTAAGTTAATATATCATTGGGCCTGCCAGACCAGCATCCAGAACGTTGTGCAGTGGGTGAAAGTGGATAGCGTCTACATTAAAGGCATTTACACGTGGTTGCGTGCAATCTGCACCCTAGCGGTGCATCAAAAGTGCAAAAAGCTGGGTGGCCCCGGCAAGTTTGTGGAGGTGCGTTCGAACTGTTAACCCAAAGAAATGTTTATATTAACTTATTTGTATTTGCAGGTGGGTGTCATCTCGCTGGGCACCACGTCGCAGGATGGCGCACAACGTCAGGTGAAGGTGGAGGTCCTCGGCGTCTATGACTATGCAGACAAATCCATACGGCTGCGTGCCGTAGAACCAATTACGGACGGTGATCGCAACTATAAGAAACGATTTCAGGTTGTGCAAAATACAGTTGTTTACCAATTTGAATAGTTTTTTCAATAATCTATAACATTCCATCCTATTTTAGGCTATTTTGGAGCCGCTCTCCCGTTGGGTGCACAAGGACAGCACAATTTGCATCGATTTGACTGTGGATAAAATAACGCTTTTCAGCATGGGCTTTAAGAACATTGTGCAGGCTGCAGCCACGGACAATGCTGCGAAGCACAACAATTCAGCGGTCATGGAATACTTGCGTCGCATAGTGCCACGAATGTTTCAGAATACGCTTTCGCTGCTGTCGCGCCAGATGATACAACAGTTCCTCGATGAGCTGGTGTGGCGTGAGTCTTTCGGAACGTATGCACTGCAGGCGTTCAACAATATTATCATACACATTGCTGAGCAGACGCGCGTTACCACTAATGAGACCATTACTCAGCGCCTGTATCAGGTGGGTATCGACAAAGGCCACACAATTGAGCATGCAATTATATGAACGAAATTCTGCTTTACAGGTTGCAACGAATCCGTTCAAAGACTGGAGCGTACTGCCTCCTAATTACAAGGAGACACCGGCCAATGCAACGCCCAAACGACTTAAGAAACGTTAGTAAATCATCGCTAGTTAGTATGTAGGCCGTGATTAGTGTTAATAGCTTAATTTAGACATAGGGCAGCAGGAGCTGCGTTAAATGCCAAACCCGAATTATATTGTAATGCCAATGCGTTTTGTCACTCCAAAACGAATGTAATATTCAATGTCCACACCACAACATGCACTTCACATATCCAAATGTCATAATTCTTTTACAATCCATTAACATCGAATGTTCATGAACGTGTGCTTTTTTTATTGAATTCTTTTTACCATGTATGTAAATTTAATTGTGTTCGTGATATTTTTAAATGAGTCAGCATTTAAAAACTGATTTACATATATAATTTACCTTTGGCATTCTTAAAATGTGTTAACTTGTTCTAAAAAGCAGCAAACGAAATAAAAAACAATAACCAAAACTGAAAATGTATACAAACCAATGTGAAACTGGTACTTTTTATTTGCATTCATTATGATTTTTGGAGTGATATAACGTATACAAAGGCATTAACATGATATTAACATCCGACTATGATGGCTGGTCAACAAAAACCTATCCCAGCTACAGATGACGCAAAACTATATTTCAATATCCTTAAGAGCGGCACGCAAAACCAGACTTCCTTAATTGTTATCTCTCTCGTTTTGTAGCTATCAGTGATTCCGACTATGTGAATGCCAACAAGGAGTATTCGAGTAAAGTGAAGAAAGAGAAGGAGCGTGAAAAGGAGAAGGACATTTTGCCAGCGGGAAGCAAGCGCCGTGGCACCGTCAGCACGCCTCCACCTGTGGCAGTTAGTAAGCCCGCTAGCAAGGCAACTGGCGGGAAGGTGGCATTAAAAGCGGGACCTGCTAAAACGAGTGCACCAGCTGTGACCCCGGCCAAGGTACCAGCGAAAAAGCCTAAAGAGACAAAGGAGGAGAAAGAGAAGGTACCTGTGGTCATCAAGAAGGAGGAAGACGAGCTTAAGGGCCTCGAGGAACTATATTATGGCATTAGCGATGGTACCGAGGAGTTTTATGAGCACTTCCCCTACAGCTCGCCCCGAGCCAATCCTGCAGAGTTGACCAGAACAGTAGAGTGTCCAATTTGCTTGAACGGCGAGACCTACGACTCCAATGAGAAGCTCCAGACTCATCTGGTGTCGCACATCTCGCCCGAGGGGAAACAGCATCAGTTCCAGTGTCTGTTTTGCCTGGAGAAGCACGCAACCGAATCTGTGCTGGCCAAGCACAACCAGATGATGCATCCTACCGAAACCAAGACAGATGGCTCGCCATCATATCACTGCTTGATTTGCCAGCAGCGGCACAATTCCCTGCATCTGCTCACCGCTCATCTGCAAAAGGTGCACAGCACTCTCGAACTGCCGTACTGGTGTCAGTCCTGCGGCTATCGCTCTTCCTCGCATCGCGATTTGGTGCGGCACTTCTACGACGACCACAAGAATCAAAACTTCTTGCAGTGCCCCTACTGTCTCGACGTGAGTAAAATCATATAAACTCTATCATAATCTGTTTATTAAACATTAAATTAATTTCTTGGCAGATCTTTTACTTCACCCACAAGGGCAAGGTCAATCAGCTGCGTGTGGAGCACTATTTTATGCATTTGGATGAGCACCTGAACAAGCGCGATTCCTCATTGCGTTGTCAGAAGTGCTCGCTCAGCTTCTTAGAGAAGGGCGACTTGAAGCAGCATGTAGTTATGCATCACGTCAGCATGACGAAGACGAATAAACCAGTTCGACTGCTGTTGAACAATTCTCTTTTAATTCCGCCGCCCAAGGTGCGCACGCATCATCGTGAGCAGCCGCCATTCTCGACATACAAACGACCAGTTTTCTTTGCCTTCCTTGAGGGCAAGACGTGCGCCGAGTGCAATACAGACATCGCCAGTGAGGAAACGCATTACACGTAAGTACCAATAATCTCAGACTGGTATTTAACTGACTTTCTCAATGCTCAACAGCGGTTGGCTGCACTGCGTCAAGTGCAATTATCAGACATGCTGCGAACGCGCTCAGTTTCGCCATGGCGTTGATTGCAATGGTAACTTCGTGGATGCCATGGAGGTGAATATGCCGCAGGAGATGCATTGCATCTGTGGCTTTGCCGCCAGCAATGGCAACAAAATGGCACAGCATTTGGCCAGCTGCGGTCTGAGCACCTGCTATCCCAGCTTGGAAGCGGCCAGCGAGAATGCCGTCAAGCGTAATATGTTGGATATGTTGGGTCTGGTGCGTCGCGACGGTGAAACATCCGGCGAGGGCGGTGAAATGGGCGATGATGCCATGGATGACAATAACGATATGTTGCCAACGCCCGAAGATGACCAACAACAGCAACAGCTGGAGCAGCAGCAACAGCAGCAGCAAGAGCATCAACAGCTGGAACAGCAACAGCAGCAGCAGCCAGACGATCAGCAGACGCACTTGCAACATCATCAGCAACCACCGCAGGTGGATATGCAAACCGATGAACAGCAGCAAGGCGAATATATTGAGCCACAGCCTGTGCCTGAACCAATCTCTCAACTGACCGAACAGCAGCAGCAGGAGCAACAACAGCAGCACCCGGCGCCAATACAATTTGGTGAAATGGAGGCAGCGCCGGTCATGCTGGATCCGCAAGTGCAAGCTGCTGCCGATTACGCTCAGGTGTCTGTGGTGCAGCAGCAGCATCAGCAACAACAGCAACACCATCAACAGCAGCCATATGGCATGACTGGCTACGGCCAGGCTGCGCTCTCGACAGATATTGATATGCCCCTGATTGGCGAGCTATCTGAGCCCAACGCGCCGCCAACTCCCCAGTTTCTCGGCGAGGTGCACACTCCCATGTTCGATGCCGTGGCCGCAGCCGAGCAGCAACACTATCATGCCCAGCAGCAACAGCAGCAGCATCTGCATCATCATCATCACCACCCCCAATGATACAAAGCGATGGGCAAGCTTAAACCACGCGATTACACGCTGCCTTGGCAGAACTACTAGAAATAGCTTCACCGATTTACAAAACACATTCATGTATATTGTTGAGTATAAATTGTATTAAATTACATACATTACAATTTTGTAGATGAGCATCAAAATATTGCACAGTAAATATTGATCGATATTTAAAAATTTTAAAAACATAACTGTAATTGTCCACGTGCAACTCACACAGAAAAAAGAAAATAAAAAATATGATAACCACAATTTCTATTAATGCGGACAATTGTTAAATCGGTATATACATGACATTTACAGAGAGAACTCGGATACATTGTGAAATTACTTTTAACAAATTGATTTTGCCTTACATTCTTGATTTTGCTTATTATTAACAATTCTGATCTATGATAGACTTGCTCTCTGACTGAGCCAACTGACAGCTTCTAAATACTTATGTTGGTGAGATTGATTTTTACATGCCTGGAACTGCGTGATTATCGAGGTTGACTTTGTGATCTTGGTCCTTGGTCATTTATGCTGCTGCCGTTGCTTGGATTTCAGCAGCGCGGACAGCACTAGCGCTGTGTCCAGTTCCTGTTGTGTGCCCGGTTCGTTGTCTAGCGAAATCTCCGCAGCGCGCTCATGGAAACGCGCCAAAACGCGTGGCCTATAGTCTGCAAAGGAAATTAATTTTAAGCTCTACAATCGCTTTATCCAATTAATTTATTTAACTTACCCACACTGCCTGCCAGAGGATTGCCAGTGAGGGACAGCGTCTCCAGGAGCGGCAGATTGGCTACATTATCCACCTCATCCAGTTCTTCAATAACATTGCAGCTCAAGTCCAGGTTGACCAAGGAGAGCAGCTTGCGCAGTCCGCTTATCGACTTGATCTTGTTCTGTGCCAGCTTCAGGGTCACAAGATTTCCCATGGAGAGGTGCCAGTCAACGCAGTCAGCTATTAAATTGCCCGACAGCGAAAGCAACTGCAGATGTGGCAGCTCTGCCAGATTCTGTATGACGCGAATGCGATTCTGTTCCAGGATGAGACGACGAAGTTTGGGTGCCGTTCGTACGCTGCCATCGATTTGGGTGAGCAGATTGCCCGTCAAGTCCAGCTCGCTTAACTCGCTCCACGCATCCGTACTGAGCAGAACATTCTCGCTATTGGACGCTATTGGGTCCGGCAGGAGGCTGGGTACATCGCAGTTCTTGTGCAAATTGTCGCAGAGGAGCACTTGATTAATGTGGGTAATCGTGGTATTGTGCACACAGATCGTTTGCAACGTTGGTTTTAGTAGCTCTATGTCCACGATATTCTCGGTGGAGAGAGCTGAGAATTTGAGTGTTTTGAGATTGCGGAATGCATTCAAGTTGAAGCTCAAGCGATTCGGAATGATGTTGCTGCGTCCAATGGGCACGTCCACCGTATTGTAGTCCTGTACAAAGCTGGCATTATCTTTAACGGGCGTCACGACCAAAGCCTCCAGCTGCGTACTAAAGTCCAGCACGTGCGAGAAGTCAAACTTGCCGCCTTGCTCATTGTTAGGCGGACAGGGCAGAGCGAGGCGTTCACTGATGGCATATATCTGGGAAGGGAAGAAAGGAATTGATTGTAATTAGCAACTAGTTCTAAGGAAACTTTACTTTTAAAGGATTTAGGAATATTCTCAGGCATCAGGTTCATTTCGCACTCCTCATTCTTTAGGTAGACCAATAGCAGCCTATAGAGAAGCAATACTCCCATCAGTCTACGTTGCTCCTTAGTAAATTTGGTGCGGGCCACACCGAAGTAGATGCCCACGCGTCTATTGGTCAAATGGTTAATGCCCAGGGCATCGATCATTGCTGCCTCACGGGTGTGTGCGTCATTGGAAGAGAGGCTATTGAAGCCGCGCAGCAGCACAACGCCACGTTTCATCTGCCAAAGATGAACAATAAGCGCCAGCTTCGGATCTTTAGCCAATACATACGGATTGGCAGATCGAAACAGCTTATGTGCGTGACGCAGGTGAACGTATGGACGCGTAGCCTTGCCCTTACCCACATAGAAAATAGAACGTAGAAACGTGAGCCACACGTCCACCTGGTGCATGCTCCTGGCTCGACTTCTGAGTCCATCGCATATGCGGGAATCAAGTAACAAATAATTGCAAAAGAGGCGCTTGCTCTGATCATAGCGGCTATGCCACCTACTATGCCGTTTGACCAGATTGGAATGCTTTCCGATGCTGGCAAAGCCACTCTCCGACTGAAGAGTTCGGTGCAGCTCATCAGAGAAACTAGTCGAGGGTATGTGCATTTCGCCTAAAGAGTACTTGATGCCGCGATTTTGAAGAGACTGGTGAACGAGGGGGCGGCCTCTGACCATGGCCAGCACGGAAACTAACAATTTATACATCTTTGGTAGTGCTACCATTAAGCTACCATTAAACAAGTGTTTAAGTAAAATTATATATATATATATATATAAAAAAAACAAAAATAATATATAATATATGAATTTACAACGAAAGCTAAATATATAAAATGCTGACATTTGCTGCTAAAACTTACCTCCAGGGCAGAGAAGCTGTACTCCTTTTTGGCACTCAGCAGTGCGTCGCCACTTTCATGGAACAGTTTGGCAAGATCCTGCAGCAGATAGATAATGTCGTACTTGTTGAAGTCCAGGAACTCGGCCAACAGACGTGGCAGCTCATTGCGAAAATAGATGAGCAGCTCTTGCAAATAGATTTCCAGTTGCTCGCGTCTCTGTTCCAGAAATGCAGGCTGCTTATTGCCCACCAGCTGGAAAATATTTAAAAAGGTCTAAATACTGTGCTTGATTCACTGCCAGTGGGCGTACCTTCTTTGGCGGGAGCAATTTTTTGCTGATAGATATCTCCTCGACCAGCTTGTCGTGCAGCTGGGCAAAGTCACGATATCGTCGCTCCACAAACCAATCCACATTGCCCACACGCACCTATTATTATAATTGATTACTAGTCTTAAGTAGACTTTTAAATAATTATAATAAATACCTTGATGTCATAATACGTGATACCAGCTGAACTTTCGACGGAATATTTCGGTATTGTCACCGTTGTGTCTTCATATTGACGATAATAACACGACATTGTTACGTTTGTGTTCTTGCACTTGACAAAGTATTTAACATTTAGCGTTTAAAGGTTAACATAATTGTGACAATTGTTAAATTTATGTCTAAAACGGACAATTGTTTTTAATCTACTTAAGTTGTTTTTGCACAGCTGATTCGTGCAGCGATTAGAGATGGACAAATGCTGTAGGTCGACGGCAATCGCTTAACAGAAATATATTTAAAAATAAAAAGATGGAAAAATGTGATTTACATGTATTTTCAAAAATGTTCACATAATTTTAGCTTTTTTCTATAGTAAAAGAGTTTGGTTTGCTCTTGGGCTTATGCGTGCACAAATTTATCGATATATTGCAATTGACTGTATAGTATTCAGCAGTCTGGCAACGCTTAACTGCGCATATCGGCGTTTTTGTTTATATTGTTTGTTGGCAATTTCTATTTACTGAGTGCCGACGAGCAGGAGTTAGACGATCTTCGACTAAGCGATGTCACTGCCCATGCACTTAAGCGTAGCAACATTAACTAGCAAAGCATAAAAACAAGTGACTCAGCCCAAAATGGTTTTTCTGGGCGACTGTGTAATCGTGTTCGTGTCGCAGGCAAGCGGCTAAATTTCAGCTTGAAGTGATTTGTATTACAAATGTCATTTACTTTGCTTTCTAGATGCTGTTCTTTGCCGGCGGCTGGCTGTTCTTCAACAAACAACTCTTCAAGCACTATGAGATCCGCCACATATCTGTACAGTTGATATTCTCAATAACATTCGCCTTGTCCATTACCATGTTCGAGCTAATCATATTTGAAATTATTGACGTATTGGAATCAAGTTCCCGTTATTTCCATTGGCGTCTGGGTCTGACCTTGCTGCTGGTAATGGTTACCGCCGTGATACCTGTTTACATTTGCTACTCTGTGATACACAGCATTTCCTTCTGTAAGCCGAATCTTCACTTGTTTTAGAACGAACTGTAATCCATTTAATTGCCTGCCTCAGTCTCCGATAGATGGGTCCGCATTTTGACTACCCTCTGCTGGTTTGTCTTCCTTTACGGACTGTGGCGCATCGGCGAACCATTCCCGCTGCTCAGCGCCTCGCACGGCATCTTCACCATCGAACAGGGAGTGTCGCGCATTAGTGTTATTGGGGTGACTGTCATGGCCATACTCTCTGGCTTTGGTGCTGTCAACTATCCCTACACCAGCATGACGTATTTTATCAAGTAGGCATCGTACACACAACTGCTGCCTTATCAGATGCGTTACTAATGTATTTGCTTTAATTGCAGGCCCGTTTCGCGCAATGACATCATGTGCTTTGAGCGCCGATTGGCTCTGACTATCGACATGTTGACGGCCAAAAAGAGGCGCATTGCTATGGCCGTCTACAATCATAATAAGCAGCATCCCACGAAGCCCAGAATTTGGGACATGCTCACCTCAGCAGTGCAACGCACAAATACCTCTGGCGAGGGTAAACCAATTAGCAATTTAATTAAAATTTCAATTTAATTAAAATTTCCCTATTGCAGACATCAATCAGCTAAAGCTCGAAGTTTACGGCCTGGAAGAGCTGCAACGCTCCGTTTTCCTCGAGCTAAGCTCACTCAAAAACATGGAGGAGCGTCAACGCTGGTCGCAAACCTTACAGGGAAAATACTTTAATGTCTTAGGGCATTTCTTTAGCGTCTACTGTGTCTATAAGATATTTATGGTTTGTCGTATGATGCAAATATCTATAATATATAATATATCTAAATTTTGTTTTACTTTACAGTGTTGTATTAATATAATATTCGACCGCGTTGGCCGCAAGGATCCAGTGACGAGAGGCTTGGAAATAGCAGTGCACTGGTGTGGCTTCGACATAGATCTGGCTTTCTGGAACCAACATGTCTCCTTCCTGCTGGTTGGCTGCATTGTGGTGACATCTATACGCGGCTTGCTGCTGACGCTCACAAAGGTATGTTGAACTATTCACATATATTTCGATATAAACTATTTTGATCTCTTGCAGTTCTTCTATCGTATTTCATCCAGCAAATCAAGCAATATTATTGTCTTGATTCTGGGTCAAATCATGGGCATGTATTTCTGCTCGTCCGTGCTGCTGATGCGCATGAATATGCCGGCCGAGTATCGTGTGATTATAACAGAAGTCCTTGGCAATCTGCACTTCAACTTCTATCACCGTTGGTTCGACGTCATATTTCTGGTTAGCGCCCTCACTACCATTATTGTATTGTACTTGTCGCGCAAGCCTGTTCGCGTGGACGATACAGATCTGAATTAAACCAAAAGAGAGTAAAGATCATGACATGTTATGATAAGCTAGGCACAATTCGTATAAAATCAATTTAACATATTCAATGCAAGCTTTAAGTTATACAGATATATATATTTAGCTATATATATATGTTAATCAGTGTATGCGTACATATGTACTTCTGCCTTAGTATCTTAAGTAATACATAGCACAAAATCAAAGTTATATAAACTTTATTTACAGCAGTAAACTATTTTAAATATCTACTATAATTTGCCTGTATTTAAGGTTATATTCCATGATATAAAAGCTTTTAAATAGCGAACCCAGTATTTGTGTGCATGAACTTGAATCAGGGTGCAAAAGCTTTCGCTTAAATGCTTTCAAAAGCTTTGTGTTGCCATGTAACAAATGTCCTTTTTGTGCTCAAGGTTGGCTCAGCTTTGAGTGTACTTTCCCCTCTTGTGTGTAGCTGTCTCACACGTTCCATTGCCACTGTCGCATGTTAACATAACATGAGTCTGTTAATGTTAACAGTCAACTGCTTCGAATTGTTGGGTAATCTTGTGGTTCTGTAAGAATAAGCATAAGAATAAGTTGTAGCTACTGGGACAATTTGAGGAAGCGAGAACCTAAGAATATAGATTTCCGAATAAAAATGTTGTTTAGATTTCTTCACAAATATTTGCTTAGAGTATTCCTTAAATTCCCTTCGACATCACGTATGTAGTCACTTATGGCCCTGACGAACACTTACGATCCGCTTAAAGCTGTTGGGAATTTTAAAAATTCCACAAGCAGCCAACAGTTGTTGAAAGGGTAATGAAAGTATAACGATGCGTGCCAATTCGGCCGCCGCGTCGGCCTTTAGATAAAATGCCATTAAATCTGCAGTAGCAGTAGCAGCGGCAGCGACAAAAAACTGAGCAAAAAGCGTTCAAGTGTCTGAATGAATAAATCATGAAACAAAAATGATTGAAGGGTGCGGCCCGTATGGCCACCCCTAAAAACTGCAGTGCCCTTAAAAACTGGCGAACAAAAGCGCAGTCCAGTGACGACTAAACCGATTTAATCAGCTGTAAATTCGATTAGCTGTTAACAATGCATGAGACGACGACCAACGGGCCATTGGATGGATGGCTGGCTGGCTGGCTGGCTGGATGAAAGAAACTGGACTAGAGATGTGTTCACAAAAGGCGTAAATAGAGTCATCTTAAGTTATCTGGCCAACATCAACATGACTACTTAAGCCATTTGCATTAGTTGCACTTTCAGCTGGGATTAGCTTTGCGGTCTTCCGACAATTTCAGTTGGCCGCACGCTGCCATCTCTAATTGTGGGTGGCTCGAGTGACGCTACGCTTTGGGCTCGTATCGCTCGCTCGCTCGCTTGCTGTTGGTTTACCTTATCGATTTCATCGATTAGTGATTGATAATGTGTTTGGCCTGCTTGCCGTTGCTGTTGCTGTTGCTGTTGCTGATGGCGCTAACCTCATTGCCTGCTATGCAAATTTCCTACTGATTTGAATTTCATTTACGTTACGTTACGTATACGCACCATATGCTTTGCCATAATTAATGCGCTGTACACCAGCACCGGCTAATTAGCATAAACTAAATTAATTTCCTTATTTGAGACCTGGGGCTTTGTGCCGCTCGGCTGATTGACAATAGCTGATGCTAGCTCGAGCAAGCCGCAAATCGTTGTCAATTGCTGAGTGCCTCCCTCCTCTATAAATTTGCCTTGACACTCGCAGATGCCGACACTGGCAGGCTGCCTGGCTGCGTATTTAGCATATTTGCTGCGACCTTTTCCGTTGTGCACTCACATGTGTCTCCTCCTCAGATTCGCACCTGACTCTAGGCAATGCCAGCACCAATGGCAACAGCAACAACAACAACAACTACAACTGTAAATTTAGCTGTTCTAGCAATTGATGTTATTGTCAGTGCCGACTCGCTGCGGGATATGGCAACAGGGCATTAGCATATGAGAAGGCCGCTCCGATTGCTGAAGAATTTCTGACAGCCTTTGTGCCAATTATGTAAAGAAACGTGAGCGTTCACTCTGTGACAGATGAAATGGCAAGAGAGAGATACAATTTAAGATGCCTGGCAAGAGAGCCGACAAGTGGGCGAAGGCCTGAGGTGGGCTTAGATTAAGTTTCAGCGGTAACATTTGAATATATTATATTCAAATATTTGTAATCTCTGTGAAGTTGCATTATCTGTTATAGCTGAAGGAAATGTATTAATGATTAATGAAGAAAATATAACAATAATAAATATGAAACATAAAATAAATAAATAAAGAGAAAAAAAAAAGTAAAAAAAAATAAAAATAAATAAAGAAGAAAAAAAAAATAAAAAAGTAAAATGTTACAAATATATAATGAATATAAAAAATAAAAATAATAAAAAAATCAATAAATAAAATAAATAGGTAACAAAATTAATAAAAATAAATAAACAAAAAAAGACAAATAAATAAAAGAGAAAAAATTAAATATAAATTAATAAATAAATAATGAAAATAAATATACAAAAATTTAATGTATGACAAAAAGAAAAGATTAATAAAAATTGAATTAATAATAAATAAAATATAAAATAAAATATTTAATATATAATATAAATAGATAAATAATATACATATAATATATAAAAAAATAGTTACAAAATAAATAATGAAAAAAAAATGAATAAATGAATAATATTAATATATAACAGGGGTTGGTTCCTATCACTAGTATCACAAATATATTTATATATGTACATAGGCATGGGCTTTCATCCTCTATACTAAATATATTAGATATGTACCAAATATTCCTATAGCTCTTGCTTGATTCATTTAATTAGCAAAATTACAAACGCTTCTATTTGTTTTCAAAGTCCTAAATATAGAATTACCAATACAGCCAGCTTGGCATTCCTTGGCATTAACTATTTTTGCTGTAGGGCTCTAATGAACAGCGTTTGGTATCCATTAACCTTTAGCTGGGCACTCTGGCCTCATTATAGTAAACCTCATCGATTGCTACGTACTGACCGTTCACTAATTAAGTTCTTTTTTTTGCGCTGTGCTCCCCTGTGGCATGAGCGGTGCAGGTGCGCCAGGTGCGCATGTCTCATTAGCGTGCCCTGAACATAATTAACGCCACAGTCTTCCAATAAGTGGCAACTGCAAGCATCTAAGCAATCAAAGCATTTGCAATTATGACATTGATTACGCGATGAAAGAAATAAATGCCTCATAGCCAAAAGTATTTATACGCGATTCATGGTCAATACACAGGGGAGAAGCACGCTTCATTAGACGGGATGCCTAGCTAGTGATAAAGTGGGCGAAAATAAAAAATACAATAAAAGCGAATGAAATGAAGTTAAAATCGGGTAAATATAAAGTGAACACAGTTTCGATTGACATGGGCCGAGCGCTGGCTACTGATTCGATGCCCTGTCTCCCACCCTCTCTTCCCTCTCTCTCTCTTTTTTCACATTGCAGATTGCCAATCAAATTATTTGAAATATAAATTATTTAAAAGTGCTGCAACAATTCTGATGAGAGATCCGGCCAGTGTCGATTCCCGCTTACAGGGTGTCTCGTTGTATGCCTGGCCACTTAGCCTGATTGTTGCTGGCACGAGCACCCTGTATGAGCTGTGCACCTTTTTTTTGTAGCTTTCACTTAAATATATGAGCAGCCATCCACAATGTTATGTATATGCGCGCAGATCTACGTAGATTCCCAGCTGGGCCCAGTCCGACCAAATCGTGGCTGTTAATAATGCCGGTGATGAGCCTGCGACTGCTACAGCTGCCTCTGGATAGGCCTTGCCCGAGTGGACAGGGCTACTCTATTGATGAGAACTCAATAATTCAATACAGCTGCTTGGGCAGTCATTAAAGGCAGTGAGTGGGCAAAGGCGAGGCGAGTACTCGAGTGGGCCGGCTGCATGCGAGACATGCGAATAACTACATACGGACGTTTGGTCGAACGGACGGAGGGACGGAGGGACGGACGGAAAGGTCGCTTATAATAACGTTATGCATGCTTTTAGGCGCACAAGGACAAGGCCTCATAACGAGGTACAGCTTGAAGCTGGCCGCTTGTCGTGTGCTCTGGTATTAAATTTATCGCTGCACAGCATCAGGCCACGCCCACGCCAACGCCCACAGCTGCAGTTGTTCATTATGCATGGCGTGAGTGAGCCACAGTGAGCCAAGTGAGCCAACTTGGCTTTTAAACTGTGCCAAGATTCTTGCCTCTATTTTGCGCTTCAATGATTCTTGCCGTTCGAAAACTTGGCTAAGTTTAATACATCTCAATCTACCTGAGTGAGCGACAGAGAGAGAGAGAGAGAGAGAGAGAGGGAGAGAGAGGGAGAATGCGTGTGAGCGAGAGAGCAGTCTCATAAAATTGCTATAAATGTTGATAAGACATGTTTGTCAGTCGCTTTGCCAGCACCTGCTCACCTGCTTACCTGCTCAGCTGCTCACCTGCTCGACTGATTGAGTGGGTAAATGTGAAAAGTCTGCCAATTTGTTTGGCCTGATGATAAATGCATGGCCTGGCATTATACAGATTGTTTCCTTAGCACACAGAGGCGGAAGACGGTTTAGCGAGCGGCTATCTCGGATTTATTCAACAATTTGTAAGCCCATCACAGCCAAGAGTATTTACTGTAGTGATAGCAAATGCAAAAGCTTTAGCTCTGCTAACAGCCAACTGTCTAAGCCCATTTCTATCACACTCTGACAGCCATTTGCTCCATTTGCGCCATTTGCGACACGGCTGATTGCACTGGTCAGCGGCCAACGGCCAACGGCCAACAGCCATTCGCCATTTGTTGGCAAGAGTCAGGCCAGTGTCGCAGCTGCCGCTGCCACTGCCGCTGCCATTGATGGCATCTCAATCAAGGCTGTCATATGCAGTGACATGGCCCTTCAACGCCACGCAGCGGACACGCTGATGAAGCTTCACAATTTCCGCTATATTCTTTTAACTTTGCCAACTCTTTGCCTTTTGTCTTTCATGCTGATTGCTTGGCGCCGCCGACAGCTCTGAGCACGCAAATTATGTAAATGTAATTGGCAATCGGCAATTGGCCGCATAGTCCAACCGTTATTCATGACCATTTGGCGGTGCTCAAGTGACCAATTTAAAGATGGCCATGATAGAAATTTATGAAACTATTTCTAATGCAAACGGCCAATCAACTGGGAATATGTACCAAGAGCTCTCTTCTCTCATCGACTATTTGGAATAATTTTAGTTTTTTATTGCAATCCTTGTGACTGGAATTGAGTGGGGCATTAGATTAGTAGATGTAGATGCCACTTATCATAAATAGATAAATAATAATAGATGAATATTTAATTTTTAGCTCTCACTGCCTGTGGTCAGGATAAAGCAGCCTTCACGTTCTTCGTTCATGTTGAATATTTTCTATATCAATGGAGTTAAGCGTCTACAAATGTTTTTCTTTTAAACTCTGTTTTATTCTTCCTAAAATAAAAATAAATTAAACTCTGCATCATTTTTATAAATATTTTTTTTTAATTATGGAATAAAAGCTTGCCCAAAAAGTTAGCTAAAAATGAATCGTCAGGAGAGCGCAGTCAAATTAAATTGTATCTCGCTCAGTTTAGCCACCATAATTACCACATTTTTTATGGAGACCACCAATTTATCTTCTTTAAAAAAAAATTTACTCCAGAAAACTGAGTAACTTTATCTGTGCAGGAAAAATCAAAGAGTGGTGCTAACTGCTGCACCACAAATCGTATAAAAGCTGAGAGACAGCTGAGAGACTATTATTTTTATTATTTATTAATTTTTATTTAATTATTTATTATGTATTGTGAATTTAGGGCTATAGGAATAGCCCTAAATTATATAAATTAATGCACAAATTATACTAAATAAAATATACTACAATAAAATAAAATGAAAAGAAGAAAGTAAAATAAAGTAAAATAAATAAAATAAATAAAATAAATAAAATAAATAAAATAAATAAAATAAATAAAATAAATAAAATAAATAAAATAAATAAAATAAATAAAATAAATAAAATAAATAAAATAAATAAAATAAATAAAATAAATAAAATAAATAAAATAAATAAAATAAATAAAATAAATAAAATAAAATAAAATAAAATAAAGTCAAAATAAATATAAAGTAAAATAAAAATTAAATTTAATAAAATAAATCTTTAAAAAACAACCAAAATATAATTAAATTAAATAAAATTAAACTAAATCAGACTAAAAAAGACCCATTCAACTATAGCCGCCAGACGCAGGGGCTTGACAGATAATGCTCTAAAATCTGTGTGTAATAATCGCTCTAACGAGCTGCGCGCTGCTGCAGTTGACTTAACTTTCAACAAACGAACGTTACGAAAAACCGCCGCTGTCGCTCACATGTCCGGCGCAGTTGGAAAAGCCAAAACGGAAAACCTTTGTCAGCGCGGCGTATACGTAATATGCGGCTGACCAAATTTTGTTGAGCAAAAAAAAAAAAAAATAGGTGAGGCAACTTTAATTAGAAAACGGCTTTAATTTACACACAACATCGAGCCAGAAATGGTATTTAAAATTAGTTGAGAAAGAACAGATTGAAGTGCTCGCCCACATTGTGCGGATTGCGCAGCTCGTCTCCGGGCTCGTCGTGAAACAGCTGGAGTAGGACAGCGCCGCGTATGCAGCGCACAATCGCATTGGCCATGATCAGCAGCTTGAAGAAGATGGCCATGATTATCTTACTGATATTATCGGGCTGTATCTCGCCCCCATGCATCGTCATTCGTATGAGGTCCTGACCCAGGCAGAACATGCTGGTCAGCCAGCAGAAGAGGAAGACCAGCAGATAGGGTCCGAAATAGAGAAGCATGCGCTTATCCATCGGCACCTTGCCGCCCTGTATGTTGTCAGTCGGATGCCAGAAGTTGCAGCGCGAGCACTGGTAGATGCGCCACAGCACCAGGATCATCACGAAGGCCAAGTAGCTTTGCGTCTGCACGTCGAACGTGAGCAGCGAAGAGTAGGTCACCCAAAACTTGAGATACTGCACCCAGAAGAACCACTTGGTCTGCTCGCTCACCACCGGCACCACAGCCGCCGCATGCACCATTATCCAAAGGTACGAAACGGCCAAGAAGCAGCGCAGCAAGCACATCAGCGTCTGTCTTTGTCTCTGGCATCCTTGCACCACTGGCATCCTGAAGACGAAATGCCAGCTGAAATATGGAATACGAAATGGAAACAAATTTTTAGGTTTTAGTAAAGCTAGACAGCAGCCAAAGGCCTACTACAGACCAGGCTAACTAGTTTCTATTATCCATACTTATAACAGAGATCTCTCTGGCCTTTGCTGGCAGCAGAATGTCAAACTTAACTCAACACAAATTCAACTTTTAAGGTCAGCTTTAAAAATATTTGTATACCTTAAACAAATATTAGCATTGCCCATTGCTAATTTGTTAATGTAAAAAGTATTTATTTATTATAAATTTAATCACAATTTGAAGGGCTTAACCACAGAGGACTTGAAATTAAATATTTACGCACACATAGTATATAAATATATGTTGTTGAATCAATCAATCGCATGTGTTACTTATGGGGCAAGAGCTAAATGTCAAAGTTTAATCAGAGGTCGAGCGGAAAATTAGTAGAGTTATTGCGGTAATACATAGTTCTATACCCTTTATATACAATTTTATATTCAAATAAAATATGAAAAGAAATTAAATAAATTTAATATATATTTTTCTTATATTATATTATATGCATTTATAAATCTTATATTTCTTATATATGTGTATATATATATATATATATATATATATATATATATATATATATATATGTGATAAATACTAAAAATAAGAAAAGTAAAGTATTCATTAAATTTATTAATTTTTTTAATAAATACTTCAAAAATTTATTTTATATATTTGATGTATTATAAATACTATATATTTATGTATATAAATAATATATTATAATAATATATTATCACAAAAAAAAACAGATAAATCTAAACTAAACTAAAAATATCTACAATTAAATTTAACAGATTGTTGAGAATGAAATGCAATTGGAAATAATTTAAAAAAATAAAATATATTAAATTTATATATTTATAATTTTAATTAATGGCCATATGGAATATGCATGCTATATTCATTTTTTCCGCTTTTGTAGTTTGTGTAGAAATGCTTATATATATTTTTCAAATTATTCATTTATACTCATTTATTAAAATATTGTTTTACTCATACAAATATTGCGTATACGCACGGTATATACATGTATATTTTTCATTATAAACCACAATTGAAATACGCAGTACTCTCGTCGTGTAATTTAGTGTGAAAACATTTGCAGCTACATGTTTGACGAGCTGTTCTAACTAATAGCTGTGCAAATCAGTTAGTCATGCTAAAGCGGGTTTTCACTTCCTATGCAAGCCGCAGGTGCTCAGCAGATGTAGAGTTTTTAGTTGGGTTTTATGGTATGAGGAAACTGGACAGCTGAGAAGGAGTGTGGCCAGGCCTTGACCAATAGATAGAGGTAGTTTGCATTGAGTCAGAGCTATGGCTGCTTCAGGGAGCTCACTAACAATGAGACTTTATCAGCTGGCGCTGGTCGTTGTTCTAATGAGTACAGCCAGCCGGGGCGCGTGTCCCAATGGCAAGCAGTGGAACGGCATGGCACACAAATGTATTAAGTATTATTTGGGCACATAATCACGCAGCGGTCACATTAGACCACCACCGAGATGACGATAATAAAAAGTAATAAACACAAAAAATGCATTTATAAAACTGTATGGAAAAGGTGCGAGTGGACTATTAGCAGAATGACAACTAATTTCTGGGTTAATCCACACAACAAAGGAGCAGAGCGCAACTCTCATTTATAACATTTAAAGACAACCGAAAAAAAAAACAAACAAACATAAACGAAGTGAACGAAGGGCCACAAAATGGAATGAGCAACATGAAAAATTAAATGCCATTTTGTGAAGCCAGCTGAATGCCAACGAGTTTTCTTTTCATATAATTTACCAAAGGATGTCCTTGTCGGGCGAGCTTACGGCATGAATGTTGCCAACTTGTCAGCACAGCGCACTCCAATGGCCTTGTCCTGACGGTTAATCCTTTGTCAGCGACAATAAAGTGTTCAATATGCCGTCGACTCCCCCTCCATAAATACAAATGGTGCGTTAGGCGCCCGCATTTGTGGCTTCATCAAAAATAGTCGAAAGCTGAGAATTTTTGGGCTTTTTTCTTGTCCCATATTGACAGTATAAATTATAGCCAGCCAACAAAAAGGATTTTTCTGTGGAATGTTTGCAAAATTTATATAATAAAAAATCTTCTTTTTTGTTGTGGCTATATTTATATAGAAATATGTTTGCTTATTGGCGCAGCTCTGCATGAATTTGTCTCCCTCCCGCTCCCTCTCGATCTCTCTCTCTCTGTTTGCTTTAAAAAATAAATATTAATAAGCAACAAAATGAAACGTCCTGTTGCAGGCAATAAACGCGTACAACATCACGTATACGCAATCAATTGTTAATGGCCATCGCAGACATTTGGCGCAACAATTTCAGTTTATTCATATTAGTTTTATTATTATTATTATTATTATTATTATTATTATTATTATTATTATTATTATTTTTATTAGTATTATTATTATTATTATTGTTATTATTATTATTATCTGAATGAAATCATAAATTGTGAAGCCTTAATTACACTCTGTGCAAATATTTAGCTCATTGACCTCAGGCTGAAAAAACTCATACCGAAAATTAATAAATGTAGGCGTTGCTGGTTGGCGGTTGCTTGTTGGGATGGTGGGTTGCTGTGTCCTCATTGACTTTGCTTTAAATTAAACTCATTAAAACTTTCGAGTTGTTATTTGAACATGGGATTGAAGGAAAGGTCAGCTTGACCAATATAGCTGCTCGAATTTGATTACGCTTGTCGAATGGTTAAATATATCCGTGGCCGCAACGAATTCGTCTGTATAAAAACGTTTACTAGTTGGCCTAATGCGAATTGAAAATGCGGCATCCACTTCAACTGGTCATATTGTTGGCTCTGCTCGGGCGGATCTCGTGCTTCCATAAGTGCATACGTGAGTGACGATTGCTGTTGGCAGTGGAAAATTGCAAATAATTTCATTTGATCGTTCTTTCAACAGCTCCTTATTATTGGGATTCCACGGTAAGAAAATGCACAAAGTTCTTATCGATCTACTCCGACCTGTACGACTTGAGCACGAATATCCAACCGCGAGGTGTTTGCGACGATGGCTTTATATGGATAGCGCAGATAAAGTCGTGCGGTAGGCGATGTCCAGGCGATTGTACCCTCAGTGAAGTACAAGGTATAAGTCACATCGAACTGAAATGCCCTCCAAATCAGTATATGACCTTGGAAAGAGTTTGTGAAGATTTGGACAAACTCAAATTGAATTAGAAGTGTGGGTTCTCAGACGTGTGCTGCAGCGCACGCGGATCGCCAATAAAAAAATAAATAAATGTCAATAAATACATAAAAAAAAACTTTTTCTATAATTTGTAGCGTAAGTTCTACAAAGGAAGGCAAAGAAAATTGATTTCTGCCTGGGGATTAAAACAGCATTGCCGGCAAATAATAACAAAAGCATAAAAACGATTGCCCTGGAAGTAATGACAATGGAACACCCTTACTAATTTCAAGGATGTCGCTAGACATTGTTAATTATTGTTGATTGATTTTGCCATTGAGTTTACAACTTAATTAATAACATTTTTTTTATTATTATATATTATATATATATATATATATATATATATATATATATATATATATATATATATATATATATATATATATATATATATATATATATATATATATATGATATTTTATAAACATTATGAAATATGTATTTTATTTTTATTTAATATTTAAATTATTATGTATTCTATTACATTCGAATATTATTTATTTATTTTTTATATGTTAAAATCGAATAATATTTATTTTTAAAAAATTAATTTATTTTTGTACATATTGTACTTCAATATTATTTTTCTTCTACATTATATTCGAATATTGTTCATATTTTTAATATATTATATTTTTTTATATTATTATATGTTTTTTTATATTATATTTTTATATTTATATATATTAAAACGAATATTATTTAATTTTGAAAAAATTTAATTTTTTATGTCGTATTTCAATATTATTTTTCTTATATTTTATATTCGAATATCGTTAATTTTTTTTAAATGTTAAATTTTTTATATATTATATTTTTTATATAGTATATATTTTTTTATAATCTATTTTTGTATATATTATATTATTATATCTATTTAAATTGTATATTTTTTATAGATTTCAGCCAATTAGTTATTAAAAGAGATAAAAAAAAGCTAAAAAAATTTATCAAAATTCAATAATATGAAAATATAAATCAATTAAAAGAGATAAAAAAAAGCTAAACAAATTTATAAAAATTCAATAATGTAAAAATTATAAATAAAATAAATATATATATATTTTAAAAATAATGTTTTTCAATTTTAGCATTTGCTGAAGATATGGTTAATATTCTGCTATTTACATCAATATTTTGCAGATCCGAAACTTAGCCTTTTCATTCACATATTGCTTGGAGAGTGTAGCTAGAACGAAAACGTTCAAGAAACTCTTATGCTTATATAAGTTAGCCCCCGGCGCAGTTGTCGGACGTAATGAACAAACTTGTTGGGGGTGAGTGGAGGCTGGGGATTAGGGGTGGGCAAATTGTTTACGAGAGGAAGTGTCGCGGTGGCAGTTGGCCAACAAATTACGTATACGCCACGCGAGCCAGTGTCAAGTGAAGTGCGACAGCCAAAGGACAGCTGTCGGCCATGGAGCGGCTAAAACAAATGAAGTCGAATGGCAATCGCAGCGAGCGTTCGAATTGCATTCGCCGGCAATCACTTGAGCGTGTTCTCCGAAATGCTTTTAGCCGAAATGCGCCAACTTGGCCAGTTTCCATATCAGTGAATGATTCGGAGGGGGGAGTGCAGCTCTGTGGCTCTGCCATTTCTCATGGCAAGTTGCATTTAGCATTTTAATGCGCTCAAGTGCGTCGCTTACAGTTAAACGGATATACTCTAACGAAAACGGGGTGTGTGTGTGCTGTCGCTGGCATATTTTGCGGTTGCCATCTACACACAAAAGGTGTGAAAAGCAGCAGCCGGCATGCGGCCCTTTTGATTGGATGCTGTTGCTTATTTGGCACGGATTTCATTCGCCTTCCGCTTGGGCTACCCCCACACACACCCCAAGCCCCCACACACCAGTTTTTAGAAATTGAAAGTTGACGTGTGCTGCATCTGCTGCCGCTGCAAATGTACGATAAATGTTGAGTGCAGCCGCCAGAGAGTGCGAACTATAAATGACTGTGTGCCAGCCATTCAGCAGCTTAAATAGCTGCCAAAGTTTTGAATTGCATTAAATTGTATGAGGGTGAAAATAAATGAAAATAAATATTAAAAGTATATATATACTTCAATTTGATATGCTCATTAGACAGAGTCGAACTGCGTGTGTAGGGCCGGTTGGCGCCAGCAGCCTGAGCTACGATTGATATTGCAGCTTAAGATTGGCTGAAGTCTCTCTGCGATGGGACTTTCTGGACAATATCGATGTTGCTGTTGCTAGCGTTTTCCCCTATAACTGGTTAATCTAAATTGAATGATTATTATCTTTATTTTTATATTTTTATTATCTGTTTATAAAATAATAATAAATTGTGAAAGCTCAATATGAATCTTAAACTGAACATCTAATATATTAAATTAATGCAAACTGACTTAAAATATAACAAAAATCTAGCCAGCTCAACAGAGATTATATGTACGTAAGAGCAGCCATGTGTAGATAGAACCTCTCAAAAGGTTTCAATATCTTTCTCTTTCTCTCTCTCTCTCTCGCTCGCTCCTAAGCCCCATTGAATTCTTCTATATTAACTTAAATTTTTTTTCAGCTGACAATATACTTTTAAATATTATTAGAATTATCATTATTATTCATATCATATCATATCACATCATATCATATAATATCATATTATATCATATCATATCATATTATGTATATCATTTCATTTTATTTCATACCATATCATATCATATTATATCACATCACATCATATCATATATAATTTTATATAATATTATATTATATTATATCATATCATATCATCATATTATATAATATCATATCATATTATATTATATTATGTCATATAAAATCACATCACATCATATCATGTCATATTTGATCATATAATACCACGTAATATCAAATTGTATCATGTTAAATCATATCATACTCTGGATATGTCATATCAAATCATATCATTTCATATATAGCTTTCATATATCCACAACAAATTTCTGTTGCTTCGCTTTCAATTTCCCTTCAGCAAGCTCAAGCCTAGTTCTGATCGTGAGTAGACGACGCATTTGCTCACTTTGTCGCCGCCTTTTGTGTGTGTGCCCAGAGCACTTATAGAACGCTTTGTTTTTAGGGCCTCATAAATTGCGCATACGCCATGCTGCACACGAGCAAGCCCTACACACACACACACACACACACACACACAGCCAGATAGCTTACATTTCTCTCTTCCGCTTCTCCTCCTCCTCCTTTTTGTTGTCTTTTCGCGTGGAGACGGAAGCGCATAAATTTACCGTTGAAATATTTGTGAGCCGTGAAAAAGTCAGTAAAAAACAGGGAAAAAAAAAACAGATTTACTGAATGCCAAACGCGCAGCGCCGTAGCACTTTCGTCTGTCCTCTCTGGTGCATAAAGCGGAGTGCTGGGAGCTCTCAAATTGACATGCAATTGCAATGGCATGCAAATTGCAGTTGCTGACGCTCCCGCTGCCGACTGTGGCAAGTTCAATTTGGCAGTCACACCTACGTCATGCGGCACTCGTCCAATTTTCATGGGCTCCCCGCGGAATTCTGCTCAAAAAGCAACTTAAATGTATAAAAAAGAAACATAAAAACTATTTTCATTTCATTTTCTTGCACAACAACTTGAATATAAGAATACAACAAATATGTATATAAAGAAATATAAATAAATACAAAATATTTAAAATATGTGCATATGAAATGTATTCAATGAACGTATATATATATCAAATATATATAAACTATGTTCAAAAATTTAAATAAAATATATTTAAAAAATTTACATTTTGTTGCAGAAAACGTAAAACGAATTTAAAAAAAAATATATAAAAAATATATAAATATAAGTAAATATGTAAGTTTTAAAACATTAATAATATATAAAATATATGCATAAAATATATACATAAAATATATATTAAAAATATATAAAATATATATAAAAAATATATAAAACATAAAAAGTAATAAAAAAAATAATTCCCATTCGATTTTGCTGCACAAAATGCTACTTAAATATTTTCACTTGATTTATTACTCAAAAATTCAATTTAAATATAAAAAAAATATATACAAATATTAAAAAACACAACAAATATGTAAAAACAATTTCCTTTTGATTGTCGAATGGCACTTTCTTAAAGCACTTTAGCTTTGGTGTCTCAAGTGTTTGACTTGGATGCATTTTGTGCTCACAGCTGCTCGGATGCTTTTTTGTGGGTCAAGCTGTCATTCTCATTATGCTCTCTCTCATACTTTACCTTCCATCAGCAGCATCATCAGCATCATCATCGTCATCATGAGCAGCAGTAGAGACGTGCTCTATTGTTATAAAGGACCTCGCAGCAACAGTGTCCGTGAAGTTCGCCTCGCAACTTGTTTGTCTATCCTTGCTACCTGCACAACTTTCAGCTGCTGCTGCTGCTGCTGCTGGCAGTGTTGCAACCCACTTAGCAGCGTCGAGTTGTGTCTTTTGTGCCATCAATAAAATTACCAACGCTGCAGCCGCGCTCGCCCCTCCCCCCGCATTCCAATTGAAATCTAGCAGCAACTTTTGCATATTTATAGCGCTCGACAAGCAGGCTGCGAACATTTTCAAACTGATTTGTTAATATACTTATTTATAAGCCACAAGCAGCAGCTTCAAAAGCAAATGTCAGCTGCAGCAAAGAGACCTTGGAGCAAGTCTGACAAGTAGCTGCTACAGGGAACTAAATATATAATGGTCAATCAGGCGGCAAAGTGCACTTGCTTGTTGACTGAGTGAGAGAGATGAGAGAGAGAATAGTCAGCATACTATAAAAATTCAAAACTTTTCCATTCCCTAGAGCTTAAGAATTTCGCATATTTTGTTTGCATTTTCTGAAGTTTTATTTATTTTTATTACTCAATTAAAATTTAGTTGGGACATTTTGTTGTATGTTTTGCTCTGTTTTGTCTTTAATTGTCGGATGTCTTGATGTATGTTTATGCTTTCTGGGTTTCCGTTCATCGATAAGTTTGAGTCGCTTACAACTATTTACTTTGGTTTAATGTAGCTGTGTGAGAGTGTGTGTAGAATTTTATCTTTTTCATCTCTAATATAATTTTAATGCTCTTCTTTATTTATTTATTTATTTAGTAGTAATTAATTTGAATTTTAAACATTTATTTTGTAGTTTGCGATTTGTTTTTTTTTTTTTTTTTTGTAACAATTTTTCTTTTGCTGCAATTTCGCCAGCATTCGAATTAGGTTGTTTTTGGTTTAAGTTTTCTTTTAAATTTCTTTCTATAATACTCGTACGTATGTATATATATAAATATGTTTTGCTTGATAATATATATTTGTTTTCAAGTAGACAAACTTGTAGTACACTTGGTAGAAAAACAAAAAATTGTGCCACCAGATTAGTTTCTTTGAGTTCTTGTTGGATCAGTTTTTAAGTAGCTCGCTGAAGAAATTTGTTGACGTTTCGTAGCTGCTGTCGCTAGAGTACCCCTAATGCGCCGTGCGGGCTTGTTTCAATTTATTAACATCGAGTGTCAGTTACAAATTGTGTTTCAATATTTATTATATTGTTTTAAATATTCCATTTTTTTTAAATTTATGTATATATATTTTATTTTAGTTTTTCCTTATGTAGGTACAACAATACACTGCATTTGGTATTTTTTTTTGGTTTTGGCTTTGGCCGTTGACAAACCGTTTAAATTTCAAAAATGTTTCAGCATTTTCCTTGGTTTTGTCTTCATTGTTTTGCCCTACAATCAATTTTGGAACATCGTGCCTTTTTATTTATATAATTTATGTTTATTTTTTAACATGCTTTGCAAATTGATTTTGGGTTTTTATTAAGCAAAGTTGAAATAAATCAAATTCAATTCAAATTTTTATTTTGGCAAATTAAAAATTTGGGAAAAGCCAGGCAAATATATTATTTTTTTGGTAAACAAGGAAGTTTCCTTTATCAGCTAATAATTGGCTCGGGTCGGCTTTACTTATAACTTCTGATTGGAATTCATATATATCGAAAGAGAGCGAGAGACGTATATATAATCTTATTGATCTCTAGCAAATGATTCCAACTGGCTTATAGAAATTGGTTTATTCTCTGACAGATTGAAGAACTCAAAGCCTCAATTGAATTATTGCTTATAAAATAATGAATTATTAATATTATTAATTAATTAATTAACATATTTTCTAAAAAGTTTACAAGAGTGCATCCATTGCACAGTTACATTTTACCAATTTTTCTTGTTCTTTTATTTTTTCAATCAATTTTTTAAGTATTTTTTTTTTTTTTTTTGTTTTTATATTTTGTGGACTGCTCTGTGGTCAGCCGACACCAACAAATTGAAAAGTCTGCGCGCCGCGGCAGCTTATTCCGGATTGGTTTCCCGGCGGATCTTGTGGCCGCGGAACGACGCTTGGATTTTGGTAGCGGCCTTGTTTAGCTCCGGATCGGTTAGATCAATGTCCAGCTCCTCGGCCACCTTCTTGGTTATCTCCTGTATATCCTCGTCCTCCGGCACGTCCTTGTTGACCAGCTTGCGTGCCAAATGGCCACGGAAAGTGGACTGAATCTTCAGCGCGGCATGGCACAGCTCTGCAAAGATATAAAACAGATCGGAACAGAGACTCAGTGTTAGTTTCTTTTATTTTATTGTGGCGACAGCAAGTGGCCACTTGGCCCGACGCTTAATTGAAAAGTTTGCCCTCGCCACTAAGTGCTTTCCTTCCCTTGACCGCCCTGAGTACTGAATTAGGACTTGCCTCTCTCTAGCTCTGGCCCAATTGAAACTTTGCACTAAACTCAAACAATTTCAACTAGTTTTAATTAACTGCGCATGTGGCGACGCCGAACATGAACTAGTTGCTACTTAATATAGTTTAAGAGGGCTGTTTTGTAGGTTTGGGGAGTGGCTAGCATAAAGTATATGGTATATGTAATCATGTAATCATAGATCGCACAGAATTTGCCTAGAGAAAAAGGCAAACAAACAAATCATGCCAAACACATCCCGATTTCCCACTGGGCCGCGCTGGCCTAGATTGTGCATTGCTCATAAATTTCGAATATTCCTAAATAAATAAAGAAAGAAAAAAAAGAAAAAAAAATGGAAAATCGCAATCAGAGCGAACAGCTCCCTGAGCGCTATTCAGAGCCAGACAGAGATAGGGCCTGGCATGGCTGTAAGCGCGGTCAGGCTAATCGCATTACGTATACGCAATGTGCGCGCCCCAAAGGAGACGTCAGCGAAGGTCCTGCAGTTGGCCGCATGTTGATTGCATATTTAATGCACACCAAATCAAGCTGCGGAAGCATGTGAGTGTGGTCGGAGTCAGTTTACGTGCGTGACATATATATATATATGTTTTTTTTTTTTTGAAGATCTCTGACGGATGCGCCAAATGAGCTTATTCAGTTGCGCAACGACGCCATGGCTCATTAGCAATTAACTGTGTCGAGCTCACGCCCCATTCGAAGTGCGTCGAGAGTTACGATTTAATGCGAGTTAATTGGCTGAGCAGCTGCATTGCAGTTAGGTAAGCAAGGCAGATGCTCAAATGTCAGGCAAAGGCTTAAGCCTGACAGCTGAGAGGAGGCAAACAATAGTAATTTGAAATTACTAAAATGCAAATTCATTTATTTGCTATTTAATATTTTATTTCCTCGACTAAGCTCGCCAACTAAAGCTTTTAATCTCTGCTGATAAAATAATCTAATTTTTTTTGTGTTGGCAATTTATTTGGTTTTTCTAGAGAAGGCTTAAGCTGGTTATTTAAACTAGAAAATTACATTTTTGTTTGTATTTTATATAAAAGTTAGTTAAACTGCTTTAAGAGTGGGTCCACTTCGTGTGCGCAATATATATTGAGTTTGTGCTTGTAACTGAGGCTAGGGAGCGAGCGAGGCTAGACTATTGCATAAGCAAAGCAATGCAATGCTCACTGGGCAATTGCTGTAGTCAGAGCGAGACAGAGAGAGAAAGAAAGACGAAGGAAGTTTGGCTAGAGATGTGCACGAGCAATGCTCGCTAGCTGTGATCAGAGCGAAAGAGAGTGAGAGAGAGTGGGGAATGAGCAACGCTCGCTGGCCAATCAGTGTGGTTGCGCGTGAGAGTATGAGCGTGGAAACTGTAAATTTGATGTTCGACTAAAGATTTGCTTGAGCAATGCTCGCAGGTCAATCGCTGTGGTCAGAAAGGGAGAGAGATAGAACGAGAGCGAGCAAAGCTAAGCAAATGAGAGTGGAAACTGCAAATTTGATATTTGCATGAGCAACGCGCGCTGCTCAAACGCTGTGGTCGGAAAGGGAGAGATGCAGAGAGAGAGAGAGAGAGTGTGAGCAAATGAGAGTGCAAATTGCAAAATTTATTGCTTGTCTACAGAGTTGCATGAGCAGCGCTCGCTGGCCAATCGCTGTTCTGAGGCTGATCAGTAAAGCTGAAGACTTGTGTTGCTCATGCAATCGACTGGAGTTTTTATTGGTTAATGGAATTTTCTAGGAATTCTAATTAAAACTAACCTAAAATATTGAAAGATGTTATATAAAATGTCTTAATTTGCAGTATTTATATACTAAATTTAAGTAAAATATATAATATAATACGATTTTCATATATTAGTTTAGCCCCTTCTAACATTTCCATTTCAATAGCTTTATTTTGTATTTAAAAACAATAAATAAAATTATATACATAAATTTCGAAAATATTTTCCATTTTCCAGCTGTCAACTGCAGCTGCAAGTAAATTAAGTTCTATTGTTCCGCCCGTATATTCATATATTATATTATTATTTTTCTGCAGATTTTTCTGCAGCCCACAGTAATTCAGGCACAGACACATTCGTGTCGTGTCAAATCTGCATTCATTTCGTTTACTACAAAATGCTTTAGCATTCATGCAAAATTCATCCTCTGCTCCTTATGACTGTAATCATTTCTTGCCAAGGTCCAGAGCTGCCTTCGACTGAGTTTGCTCTTGCTTATTTAAACTATTTTCTTTTTTCTACTTTTTTTACTTGTAGCTGCTTGAGTTTATGCAAATGTTAAAAAATTCTCATTTAAAATTTTCTGATTACATTTCAGCTGCTGCCGCTCGTTGGGATTTCGTTTACAAGCAAAAAAGTGCAAGTATTCGGTCCGGGCTGGCTGTCCTGGCTCAAGGACTCGCACATGACAGCGTTAAACGCAATTAGGCGCAAAAACTAAATTGGCTGCTGGACTTTCATTTCTTGCTAATGCTAATGCGTTGAGGAGCTGTTGCTGCTGCTGCTTTCATTGCTGCCAACTAATTGTGGGCAAGTAAATGTTGTCAAATTACGCATACGTAGTGATAGCCACGTGCCTGGGGCCCGAGTCACGTGCCGCGCCAGGCTGCGCTGCATCTCTGTGTTTATTTATAAAATATTTAAAACCAGCCCAAGACGTGCAAATAGCCTGCAAAGCTGAAGGGCCGCAACTGTGACATTTGTAGGCCAGCTGCAGGCGCTGGGGCGGGCCCAACTCATGTGAGCCGAGTTCCTGAATATGCATGAGTTTTATGCAGCTGCTGCTTCTGCTGCTGTGCATAACCTAAGCCCACGTATGCTCCGAAGTGTTATCTTCAAATTATTTCCCTTTTTTTCTGCAAGTTTTAACTAGATTTTTTTTTTGGCGAAACGAAGTCGAAACTGAAATTAGCTCTTCTCATGCCTTTGGCTGTGGCTGTATCTGCGCGAGTGTCGCACATTTTTGGTATTTGCGCACGTACGGCGCGTGTCCTGTCACAGGACACTGCTGAACACTGTCTTAAATCTGAGCATGCATGCTGTCGCCTCCGCTGCTGCTGCATGTAAATTGAGTTTTTACCTGTGCGCAGAGATAGAAATAGATAGAAAGAGAGAGAGAGATGCAAATTTGATGTTTCGCTAGAGATTTGTGAGTCTGATTGACTGATTATTGGCAGAGCTTAAGACTTGCTCTGCGGCTGTCATGTGCATCGAATGCCAATTAAAGCCGGGCCACTTCAATGAGCAAACTTTTCAAATGAATCCGAGTTTGAAGTCTCTGGTGGGGCATGCACATTATTGATTTACCTTCACGAACTCAATTAGCTGATTGGGCAGGCGACTATTCATCATTTGCTAGTTGACACTATCTTAATCTTTCTTTGACTTCTTGTAACCTACGAGACTTCTTCGACCTTGCTAACAGTTTCTGTTCTCTCCGAGATTTCATCGCTGACTGCCCAATGCACAAGAGCAATCAATCATACGATTTTCGCTCCGTTTTTTGCTGTTGTTGCCTGACTGACTGACTGACTGACTGGCTGGCTGACTGACCCTGGCTGCGATGATTATTGGTATTATTGAGAGTGCTTACGGGCAGCCAACGTGGCTGCAACAAAGCCAACGGCTCTTGGTCATGTGTTGGCACTTCTGTGTGGCATTCAATGCTCTTGACCCACATTCCCCACACGGCGACAACAACAACAACAATGTAAATTTTATATTAAAAATAAAACAATGCAAATGCATGAATGGCGCACACACGAAGCCTGTCTGTTGGGTAGGTGGGTGGTTGGGCGGAAGGGTTGCCTTTGGGCGCCATTAACAAAAGTGAAAATCTGTGACGTGTGCTAAGTAATTGTGTCATATATGTAGCGCGCAGAGAGACACGTGAACATAATGAAGTAGATAACACAGCAGCAACGAATTACACATGCTCTACAAATACAATAAGAGCTCTCTCTGGCCCGAGATCGGCAATATTTATGAAATGCAATTTGTCATAAGCCGCAGCTGCCATTTGACCTAAATGTCCGACATATATATTCATACTTGACGGCATTAAGTGTGTCAGAATTGTGATACCCTGGCGGGGCAAGTGTGGCCCACACATAATGACGGGCTAAGTGGCTGTCCTTGCCAAGCATGTTGTACTTAATAATCATCTTCGCCTCACTCTGCCAGCTGCCATAATAACTTTGTTAAGTCTTTGTCATAAATCTGAATTTTAATTACTTCTTGCCACACGTGCCCACGGCCAACAAAAGCAGCACGCTCACGCACACACGCACACACGCACTCGAGAGCTGTAAACGACTCCATTTTAAGCAGCCGCGCAGGCTGTAATGTTCCCGTTGACACTTCCTTGACATTGCCACAGCAGAAACCAAAAACGAATCTCTGAGTTAACACTCTCGCCTCATGCCAACTGCTTCAGCTCGAGTTTTTCTCGGTGCATAAATTTGGCGCATAAAGGGGAGAAGCTTGGGAATGTAAATAACGTAATTTTGGAGTATTTTCAGGAGAAATCATTTAAAACAAAAACATTATACCCTGATTTTCCCATTTTCAATGGGTTCAGGGTATAAAAATATTTAAGCATGTATTGGGTATATGTTTAAGGAAAGCAAAAGAAGTTCAGCATATGTAAAAAATATATAAAATATAAATTAAATGATATAAGTATCTATATAAAAATATATTTGATTTGTCACATTGTGGAGTATTTTAAATAAATATGAGATAAAAAATATAAGATGTAGTTTAGAAAGAAAAGAATGTTCACTTTAAGCTTGACTTAATCTATATTTATTTAATGAATTTATTATATTAGTATAAATTATATAAAAATCGATTCTTTTTGTCATCCATGATCAAGTATTATTGTAGAAATTGTACATTAAAAAAATAAAAATAAATATTGTATCAAATTTATAAGGAAAGAAAATGCTAAACTTATTGAAAAAGTATTTCGCAAATTTACGATATTAAAAAAAAACTATAAATTATGTATATAATATTAAAAATAAAATATAAATTCATTGTTGAGTATTTATTAAAAAATATATATATTTATATGTAAATTAAATAAATGTTGTATCGATTTTTAGAGAAAGCAACAAAAATTAACATAACAAAAATTTTTTATTTTTTCAAAATTTATTTACTCAAATTAATACATTAAAAATAAAAAGTAATCTAATTTTTTATTCAGTGTTGAGTACTTTTGTGATAAATATACAACAATATTTATATGTATATAAATAACTATTGATAAATGAAATTCAATATATGAAACATATATTTAAAAAAAAGCAAACCAAAATTAATCAAAGTTTATTGAGTAATTTTATTATATTAAAAATAAAATGTTAATCAATATTTTTGTTACTCATTGCTGTTTTTTTTGTTGTAATGAAATAAATAAAAATTTCTAAAAAATATAAACAATTATTGAATAATTTTTTCAAGAAGTTCACTTAACATATAAAATGCTAAAAATAAATCTAGATTTTTTTACTAAATTTATTACATAAAATAATAAAAAAATAAAGCAGAAATAAATTTATTCACTCACTCCAAAGCTGAGGCTGCCCACCTGCACCTATTTGCTATTGCTGTGCCTATTTCACAGCATTCAAAAGTGACAAATTGTGAAAAATTGAGCCACGACAAAAGGCTCGCTACCAAAAAAGAAGAGCCAATTGTTGGCCAAAGTTTTTGGTGGCCACACGCCGAACAGAGCCTTCTGCCTTCGTTATGCCTCGCCGCAGCTTGACCTTTTTTTCACTTTGGCCGGGCTTTGCGGTGGCCCAGAGTTCGCATTCTGAGACAGCGAAACTGAGCCCATTTTTCAATTTCCGTTAACTAAGTGTGGTTAACCGAAGAGGATTCATTGCCATTAGCAGGGCGCCTTTGCATTTGCATTTAAGGACATAAGTCTTGGCCGACAGTTGGGCCGACCGAAGGTAATTGCGCATACGCAGTGTGGCCGAAATAAATGATCGGAATAAGTTGACAACTTTACAGCTTTACATTAATGAATTCATATATTCATAATTCATATAGATATAATTTCGAGGCTGTTGCTAATTAAACTTCAAAGCGGCATGAATTCTCCTGTGGTAATCGCGTTTAAGCCAACAGCCAACAGAGTCACATTGGCCCAGAGTCTCATTGGTGATTTGGGCGGCTAGGCCACAAATCCATGTGCGTATTGTGGCCAGAGCAAATCAAACAAAAAACTTTAATTAATATAAAGCCTGGCGCACAAAAGCGGCTTACGGCCACGCATGGGTGGGTAGCGGGTTGGGGTTGGGCAAACTAATTAAAAGTCGGCGGTGCTTCAAATGAATCGCAGCCATAATTCACCCACTGGCTTAAAGATTAACAGCAAATTTATGATCAAGGTGCAGGCAACTAGATTAACGAGATAATATTGTGTCAGGTGACGTCCGCAGCGGCAAAAAACGGAGTTTAATTAAGGGATTTATAATTTATTTACAACTAAATTGCAATCAGCTGACGATTAGTATTCGGAGCCTTAATTTACAGCAAATTAATTTATAATGGCTGCTTTAGGCCTAAACCAATTGTGAGCTTAACGGACTATGAAATGACTTGAGTTAGCCAACTCTGGTTAGCCCCAGGTAAACAGCCCCAGTCGAGCTCCCATTTGGAGCGACTAAACAAATAAGAGAATTACGTATTGAAGCCGCAATTAAATATTTACAGAGTCGAATTTTCAAGTCAACAATAAACTCGTTTATCTATATGTGGGTGGTGGGCGAGACCAGGTCCGAAGGCGGCAAGTTGTTGAAATATTTAAAATGGCGACAGAGCCAAGAACTTTGGCCAACCGTTTAGTGGCTGCTAAATAAACACGAAACAAAACTGTCTTGCAGTCAGACTCTCTACACACACATGTTTATCTATGGCAGTTCTCTTTATTTCCCTTTTTTGCCCACTGTGCATTGTAAATTTAGGGACTGACAACGCAATGTTGTTGTCTCTTCGCATTTATTTTTAGGTTGCAAGCATTTGCCACGCACCTGAGCCCAGGCCAAGGGGCAGTACAGTGCGTGTGGGTGTGGGTGTGGGTGTGGGTGTGGGTGTCTCTCGCTGTGTGGGCACCAGAAAAAGCGCCAATTCAGCGCCCAAAATGTGTTCGTTTCATGCTGCTTATTGCGTGTTCCATGTCGTTTCAGTTGTTGTTCGTTTTGTGCTCCTTGCTCTCTTTATTTTCTGCTATAGGCGCTCAGGCAGCAGCAAGGGTATATTGGTTTCGTAGTCTGTAAATTTCTAGATGACCTATTGAAGTTATACCAATATAATCATCTATTCTTTATATAAGAATTTATAGAGTTTAGGAATTTATACTCTGTTCATATGATCTATATTTTTTGAATAATATTTGAGGGAATACTATATACTTATGGTATATATGGCAACTCGTTTTTGCAAGCTTTTTTCAAAAAACTTTTTAAAATACTTTTTGAAATGTTACAGAAGCCAAACTTCTTTCATTTTAAGAAGATTAAAACGGAGTTTTATAGAAAATAAATTTCAAGACTCTAGCTCCAATATTATAGCAGATATTCAAGATTTACAGTGATGGGTGCGCTATCCTGAGTATTATTTTTAGCAGTATTTTTTTACAGCATAAATTCCATTATTTATCTTGGAGTTTTATATGCACATATGTATATAATTTTAATTTTATATATAAATATATTATTTATATATTATTGATTTATATTTTTTAATTTTAATTTTTTAATATATTTTTAATTTAATTTTTTATAAATTTTAAAAAATATTTATTATTCTTTTAATTTTATATAAATTTTATTTTTAATTTTATATATATGTATATAATATTTTCATTCTATATACATATATATATATATATAAAATTTCAATTTTATATGCTCATATATAAAACACCCTCAAAGCTTTCATACCAACGCCTTCTTACTTTACAGAAGATATATTAAATTTCAGTGCTTAGATCGCCTAGTTTTGCTGCTCACACTCCCCTCCTCTCACACACACTCAACAACATAGCCCATTCAATTATTAATTTCACTGTTGCCGCTTCACGAACGAGTATTCGCGTAGTCAATGCTACCCGTTCACCATATTTTTTTTCTGGTATTTCTTTTCGCTGGTGTTGTCTTTATACGGCGCATTATAGCGCGTGTTTTCCGTTTTCCGCCTTTTGTTTGTGCTGCTTGCGGCACAGCTGTGAATAAGCAACAAGACTAACAAGAGCTACAACATCCACGCTCAAACCCACACTTAACATCGTGCTTAAATGTCTCGCCCTGCGGCCATGCTTGTTGTGGTGTAAATGAAATTACAACTGCGCTTAAAGCCGAAAATCCAATTAGAAAAAAACGCGTTGCGCCCGGGTTTTATCGCAGATGTTTTTTTCCTTTTTTTTTTCTTCTTTCTTTTTCCGTCTATTGTTGTTACTGTCGACATCCGACAAACAACACGCACCGCATGCCAGTTGTCTGCCGTGGCAGATTCATGCGTGACAACTGAGACTATGAGAGTGTAGCTGAAATGCCTTTCTATGTGATTCACAAAAGGTTGCGGCTTTGATAGATGCGAGCTATCGATACCACAAATGAATATTATAGTGTAGTGAAAGGATTTTAATGGACATTGGAATTTTGTGTACACGCTTTTGGGAAACAGAATGCGAGGATTATTTTTAGTATTTTTTTTTTTTTTTTTTGTGAATTTCATAATAAAGAAAAATATAAATAATTTATGACTAACTAAATATGACTAAGAATGTTTAAAGTTTGTGAAGTTTAGTTTGTTTGCTTAATATTTTGTCAGCAATATTCTGTAAAATGGTTTTACACTAAAAAAGATAAATGCCCTTCTATATGATTCTCAAAGTTTTCAAAGATTGATATGCGAACTGCCGGTGCTAATATTAAATAATACAATAGTAAAATTATTAGATATAGTATATATTGAAATTTTGAATGCTTGCTTGGGGCTTTGCTTTATTTAACATAGCCGCCTCTCTATGTAATTCTCAAAATATTTGTTATATTGGGTATGCAAATATTATATGCAAGCTGCTGAACTATAAATGAATTTTAAATATTGATAAAAATATTTGAGTACTTTATTTTTGGGGCTTCTTTATTTAAAAATAATTTAGAGAATATTTTCAACTTTTTTTATTTAATAATAATTTAAAGAACATTGTTTAAAATTTTTTTAAATTAAATTTTTTGTTTTTAAATATTTTAAATATTACTAACAATATTTTAATGCTTTATTTTTGGGGCTTCTTTGTTTAATAATAATTTGGGGAATATTTTTTATTTTTTTTATTTAGTAATAATTTTGAGAATTTTTTAATTTTTTTTAAAATTAAATTTGTTGTTTTTCATAAAATTTTTATAAATTCCGACTTAAATTAGCTTATGCTCCAACAATTATTTTGCAATATTTATTAAGCCCACTTAACCCCCATCTCACACAACATTGATTAACTTTAAGCCGCCCTATAATTTATAATTTATAATAAATGCCATATCCCATGGCTTAGAAACTGACAGAGAGCAGTCTGAAGCAGCAATTATTGTGTTTAATTATTAGAGCTATTATTAGTCTTTGTTATCATGGGTGTGTGTGTGTCTGTGTCTAATGACCAGCACAATATTTACTTGGCTATCATAACACAGGCAAACACAACGAATTGTCAAAGTCAACCAATGGGAGAGAGAGAGAGAGAGAGAGCGGGAGAGAGAGTGAGGCTAGAGAGCTCAAATGGCGTTTAACATGACAAAACTTTGCCTGCAGTAAACAACAATTAGTGAGCAATGATTATGCAAGTGAAATGAGGCCAAAATTGCAATCGGCCCGGCCCGGCCCGGCCCGGCAAAAACAAATTGGCAGACAACGGCAGAGTGCGACCTTCGGAGGCATTAGGCCAAATGCTCGATGCGTTCGAATGCGTGTGTGCATGTGTGTGTGTCCATGTGTGTGTGTGTCTCTGTGTGTGTGTGCTTTGGCAAATGAGTTTGTTTTATGCACAAAGCAAATGCCCGAAATGCCTGCAAAGGAAAACACGCCAAAGCCGCAGTATTTTGGCCAACTGCGAGTGCAACAAGAAAATATCCTTTAGAGCCCCCCTTTGGCTTTCAATTTTTGCTGGTATTTGTGCTCATGTGCATATGCTTCGCTCTGGCTATATAATTTGCCTCGGACCCGATCTTGTTGTTGCTGCTGTTGTTGTTTTTATGGTTGCTTGTTTATTATCGTTGCTGGAATTTCGCAAAATGTTGGCTACACACATTTGAAAACTAGGCCAAAAAGCAGCTGCTTGGCCATTGTTGTTGCTGCTGCCGCTGCCAACGCCAACTCTGCATAATGATGAAGTTCTAACTGTCGGCTTCTGTGGGTGCGGTTGCATTGCATTGCATTGCAGCAGGTGTAAAGCAGGTGTGAAATTGTTGTTGCTAGCTAAAAGCGGAAGGGAAGTGCTTGCTGGGCGAAAATGTAAACGGAATTTATGTGCAGAGCGAAATAAATAGAGAAAATAAAGAAAATAAAGCAAAATTGTAAGCAAAACAAAAGTTTAGTCAACGAGTCTTTAAATTGAAAAAGCTGAGCTGAGAAGGAACTTTCTAGGGGTGTTGAGTCGGCGGAAGTTTGGATATAGCTGATGTATCTGAGCTGAGGAGTTGAATGTTGTCTTAGATTGTGATTTAAATAAAATTAATAGATTAAGTTTGATATAGCTATAGCTGAAGATTTGAAGATTTATATAAAACTTAGCTGAGGATTTGAAGCAGACTTGAAGAAATGACTTGAAGTAATGAATAGATTAAGTTGGAGAAGAGTTAGTTAACTTAGACTGGAACACTGTAGAGCAGATATGAAAAGCAATCAATATACACCTGTTTATACCTATCTACAGTCAGCTACCTATGCCTCAAGCATATAGTAACAGCATAAGCATATCAAGTTGAGGATATCTTAGAAATACAACTACAAAGCTGGAGAGGAAGTATGAGAAAAGCATTTACTGCAGCCAACTTTTCTTAGCTGCCAATCAATATACACCTGTTTAGGCCTCTCTCTTAGCCAACTACCCATGCTTCCTGCATGCAGCAACAGCCCGAGAGGAGAGATGACACACTCGAGCTGACTGGAAGTTGAAAAGTAGAGCACACATACTAGTTGCCAGCTGGCGGGCTGACCTTCTTGGCGTGTCGCTTATGCAACATCAAGCGTCCTGGCTTTGACTCGTGAGCCACGACTAATTAGCCTTTGCCGTTCATTGTGCAATGCATATGTGAGCTGCGCCCTTTGCCGTCCTCTTGAGCGGCATAATTAAGCTCAGCGGCAATTGCGCGCGACAGTGTCAGAGGCAGAAGCATAAGCAGCGCCTCTCCGTCTGTCTGTCTGTCTGTCTGTCTGTCTGTCTGCTTAGTTAGAATATGACGTCGTTGCCGCTTGATGACAGCCTCTAAGTTTTTAATGAGCAGCTGCCTGGCTGATGGCTAAGAGTGTTCGGGGCTTAACAGGGTTAAATGTGCCCAGAGCAGATCTTTATAGGCAGCGCGGCGGCTCTCTTGGGGTTCGATGCCGGCTAGAAGTTCTTTTGCGTTATTTATGAGCGTTGCGGATCTGTCAGTGCCACGATTAAATACCCAGTGGTGGCTGGCTGCCCTGGGCGGGGGCGTGGCCGGCTGCTGCTGCTGCTGCTGTAAAGTTTACATGCCCATGCGGGCGTCGCTGTCATTCGCAGGCGAACCTTGAGCTTAACAACTTCTGCTGTTGTGCGTTGCCAAGTGACAAATTTTTTCTTACACTTGAAAATTTATTGCGTAACGGTAATGCGAAAGTTTTCATTACGCCCGGAAAGTTGTGGAAACTGTAATGCCAGCGTGCAGCTCGAGCTCGGGCGTAAAGTTGTTGATTCGCCAACAATGTTAAGCGAGGAGTGGGGCGAGGAGTGTAGCCTCACGTGTCACACATTATGTAGAGGGAATTTTTGTCAAGTGTAGGCCATGATTAATGGGCTTGCAATGTGTAAGCAGGTTAACAAGATAGCACTTAGTCAAAGGACTCGCATCTGTGTCACGACTCGGGCTAATCATGACCGAATAGCACAGCGCATGAAGTTCTCAAGTGCCGAGCATCATCTCTCACTCTCGCCCTGTGCATAAATGAAAAATGAAGACGCTCTCGCCATGTGACGCATTTCATTAAATTAAGTGCGAGCCGAAAAAGAGAAGCTCATGCGACGACTGACTTATGTGCATCCAGCTCAAGACACATCAACAAGTGCTCAACAAAAAATGTTGCCTTAAGAGCAACTATCGCAGGGTCTTTGGGTCTCTGATAAAGTCAAATGGAATCTAATATAAAACTTGCTTAATGCAGTGTCACAGGCGGGCTATCTTGAGTTGGATAAATGATACCAAGACTCCATTTACTTATTTATTTTATTTTTTTTTTATATTTTTTTTTTAGTTTTCCAGCTTGAACTTAAAGTACTTCAAATCTCATCAAATCTGGGGGCGAACTATATTTAATTGTGGCTAAACTGTATTTTAATAATATTTTAAAATTTTATTTACTATATTGTTTTTATTTTAGTTCCAAATTCTTTTTTTTTTTAGTTTCCAAATTCCTTTTTTTTATTCCAATTTTTTTATTTTAGTGCCTGAATCACTTCATCAAAAAATAGTTTTAAATTCCCCAAATCTTCATCAAAGCTTTCTCCATTTTAATATTATTTTTAAATATTATTTACAATATTTATTTCAAGCTGCTCTTAAACCATTTAAATTTTTTTTTATTTTCAAATTATTTTTTTTTTAATTCAAATTTTTAAATATTTTTTTACTGCCTGCCGCTCTCCATCACAAAAAATAATTTTAAATTCCCAAAATCTTTATCAAAGTTTTCGCTTTTTTAATCATTTCCAGCATCTTGTCATCCATATCCTCTTACAAGAGTGCAGCGCCCAAAGCTATGCTACAGTTTTTTGTATTTATATTTCTGTTGCCGCTTGCTCTGCCCTTGGCTTGGTCAAAGTAAATATTTGGCGTTTGTAAACGAATGCCGCATTTGCTCATCGGCTTCGGATATCCTTCACACTTTAAGAACTTCAGTCTGGCTTTCACTTACCTTTGTCGTTCGGATCGAACTCAGCCTCGAGCTCTGCTTTGGTGGGCTCCGCAGCTGAGGCCTCGGCGGCAGCAGCGGCGGCAGAGGCAGAGGCAGAGGCAGCTGCTGGCATGGCGCTGCCGTTGTTGGTTGTAGTTTTGGTTTCCGACTTTTTCATTGTTTCTCTCACTTTGTGGCCTCGAAATACGGCTTGGATCTTTGTGGCGGCTTTGGCTGCAATCAAACGTATCAAATTGCAAAAGATATTAGAGCCGAGTCTCATCTATAATGGACAACTTTCGAGATGCTTAAACTTAAGTGAAAAGTTTGATTTTAATAAGACGCGGCCCAAGCCAATGTCAAAACTCTGTGACAGCTTTTCTGCTACAAGCATTTGTCGTCCTTGTTGTTGTTTTCTCTCTTTTTCTCTCTCTCTCTTTTTTGGCTTGTAATAACTTTTGCGCTTTCAAGTTTCGCAAAGCAATTAACTTCTAGCACAGCGGACAGCCCACAGCAGAATCGATCGATTTCTGATTGAGCCCGCAAATTGTTGCAACATTTTCGTTATATATATATCTTCTTCTTTTTTTTTGGGCTGCCTGCCAGCTTGGCTAATACACTTGAAGCGTAAGTTCGTGTGCGTGTCTGAGTTTTTGGGCGGAGACCATGCATTAAATGGCAACGGTATAAAGTGAACTTTCGCATGGAGATACCCTGGGAAGGGGCGTGCGTAAAGGGAGTATTGATATTGCTTTCTATTCTAAATTGTATCAATATATAACACAGAAGAGCTCTCTACTATATAGGATATCTTAGGCTGTGGCTCTGCCTTGCCTTTCTCTCGCTTTTGGGCAGGTCAGCGTTCAATTTTTATGGCATTTTTCACGCAGATACCCAAATGGCTGGCCTTGAATAAGTTATAATAAATTGACACGTAAGGCCTTTTCGCCAGCACTATCACTAAAAGCAGTAGCAGCAGCAGCAGCAGGAGCAGAAGCAACACAGACAGTTTTGCGGCTTGAAAAATGGTGTTGTATTGTGCAGTTTTGCAAGGCTGAACTGTGTCAGGCTAGCCAGAGAGCCAGCCAGCCAGCCAGGCAGCCAGGCTGGGTGGGTGGGCAGCTGGCATGTGTCAGGGCGTGGCCAGGTGATATGGCCGCATTTTGCTGATGGCTTTCTGCTGGTGGGCAGCTGCCCAAAGTGCTCGAGCTGCGGCCTTAAATCATTCAATGCCATTGAATTCCAGACAGAATAAACCTATCTACAGCTCGAACAGTTAACCAATAAGTGAATTTAAGTGCTGTCAGGCGTGTTTTATTAATGTGTACAAATTATTGAATCTATTTATTATATATATTTAATACATATATTTTTTATATATATTTTATATATTTTTATATATTTTACATATTTTATATAATTTTTTTATTGTATATATTCTATTTTATATTATCTTCTTATATCATTTATTTTATATATTTTACATATTTTTATAATTTACATATTTTATATTCTTTAAATATATTATTTTGTAAATATTTTATAAATTTTATATATTTTATGAAACTTATGTATTTTATATATTTTGTATATTTTATTTCTTTTATATACTTTACCTATTTTATACCTTTTTTATTTTATACATTTTATTTATTTTATATTTTTTATGTATTTTATATTTACCACACATTTTATATGTATTTTTTATAAATTTCTTACATTTTATTTATTCTATGTATTTTATAATTTTTATTAATTTCTATATATTTTTTTACATATTTTATATATTTTATATATTTTATACATTTTATATATTTTATATTTTTATGTATTTTATATATTTTATACATATTATATATTATATAGATTTTTACTTTTTATTTTATATATTTTACTGATTTTACGTATTTCAGTGCAGCCTTAATAGCTTGATAATTAAATAAAATGTGAAATAATTGCATTAGCTTCGGCCCGCTCTAATGAAATGAAATGTAAAAGTGGAGCAATGAGCGCTTTATGCATTCATTATTTATGCCGATTTCGCATATTTAAGTTTCGGGTAGAGAAAAAGCCTGACATGAGTTGAAATGAAATTTTACAGCCTCGATTTTAGTGCAGTCATAAAGCAAGGTTATTAAATAAATTTTGCATGCGGCTCATTAAACATGGCAAAAGTGAACAGAAATGAGCCTGAACCGAGTGTTGCCCGCTGCCATTTGCCAGTTGCCATTTGCCATTTGCCATTTGCAGGCTGCACTCGAGTGGCAAATAAAATTAATAACCACAGCGAGCGAGAGAGACACACACACACACACAGAGGTAGCAAATTTACACCTGCTAAGAATGAAATGCATAAAAAGAATGTAGAATGGCATATTAACCACGCGAAGTGTCCAATTGAATAATATTTGCCTGCCGTACAACGTGGCGTATGTGCAATTTGTTGCGCGCAAAGTAAAAGCCCATCAATGTCAAAGCACATTTAATACTTAATTAAAGTTTATATGTATATACAGGATCTAGACATGGCTGAAGAGTGAAAGCGAATTGCTACCGCTGCCTGCCTTCATCTGATTAAATTCAGCGAAGTCAAGCTGCTGTCTTTCATGCTGAGTTGCTTTGTTTATTGTTCTGGCTGGGTTTTTGCATCTCCTTATATTCTTTGTAATTTCTGCAAGCACTTAGTGGTCGTAAGCAGCGCTGTGAGCGGCCAGCAACTGTCCAAGTTAACTTATTTACATAATTAAAATTCATTAGCTAACGTGCGTTGCCATGGCACAGAGAGAGAGAGAGAGAGAGAGAGAGAAAGAGAGAGAATGCAGTTGGCAAATGCGATTTGTGGCCAAAGCAAAATAAATGCGAAGCGGAAGCATATTTGAAATAAATTATAAAAAAATATTGCGTGCTTTGTGGCATGACAGGATATTGCATTATATGAAAACAAAGTTGTAAACTAGCAGCAGAATAATTATTTTTAATTAGCAATGCAAACTGGGACCTTGAGCTGTGCGAGAGAGAGAGAGAGAGAGAGAGAAGTTTGCAGCAGACTAAGCCAAACGAAACTAAAACAGAAATGAATTCAAATGGCTGGGCCAAGAGCATCTCAAATATATTATATATAAAACAAACTTGGCTAAGACAACTCTATATATCCTCTATATATCCCCTGTGCTGCTGGCAACTGCCAGCCTTATTTGTGCACTTGGCCCCGCACAATGGCAGGTGAGTCTGGAGTTGAGTCTGTAATCGTTTTGCAGGCCCTCTAACTGTCTCGTTTTACGGCCAATTTCACAGCAGCTCAGGCTCGGGGCCCACACAAATGACGTGCAATTTATTACTTTAATTAAATTGTAGATGTTGTTGGCGCTCGCGTTGCATTTTTATTGTGATTTTACTGCACGCTGCACAACTTTGCTTAAAGTTCTAGCCGACTCAAAAGGTGGCCAGTGGTGCTGGGTGGGGCTGGGTGGCTGGCAACAAACATCGAGCAGCTGTTTCCTGTTCGTGTTATTATCCGTCGTGGCCTTAGACCATAAACTGTATGCTCGGTCGTGCATGCACCTTAATGACAGTCTTAAATAAATAAGCAGCTGCCGCCCTTAGCCACAGCAGGCAGCAGCCATCACGCTAAATGGCCATGTTGTAGTCCAGCTCTGACAAGGCTGCCTGCTGCCTGCTGGCTGGCTGGCTTACACGACAAGTTGCGTGGTAATGCCAATTGATAAATTTTGAATATTTAATTGGCGAGCAGTTTGCATTTATTACAATTCTGCGATATCACGTTCACGTGCCATAGATTACATCAACGGATGTATATAAAATTTGCATTTAATTTCATTTTATTTAACTTTTAGCCTAAAGCCAGAAAAAATAAATAAAATGTATGCCAGATATGCGCACGTTTCACTCTATATGTATATCTGCTACAAACTCTGCTGTTTGTCCGCTCACGAAACTCGATTATAATGACACACGTCCAACTTCATGACAAATATTGGCACAGCGACTGCGACAATAACAATCCAATAATAACAAACTGTCGATGAAGCAACTATTGATTGCATTCGTGCCGTGAAGGTTCATGCCAGCTGCAAATGGGCCATAGAATTGATAAACAACAACAACAACAACAGCGAACAGCCAACAACAACTTAAGTTGGCAACACTTTCACAGCCATAATCCAAAAAGCCCGCCCATAAATTAGCCCAAAACTCGGGAAAGTATGACAAGTTGCGCCCATAAATATTGAGCTGGGTTATTCACTCTCACCAAATTATCGGCATTATATATACTATATTTATATATAGGCGAGTTGCTGTTAATGAAATTGCATTAATGTCAACGAGGTGTCATAAACCTGCGTGCCACAAGCAAATATACGTATATATATATAAGGAAAAACTCTTGCCCCCTGATTGGAGCATGCCCACTTTGCTCCCTAAGTGAATCTTTATGGCTGGAAGTTTTACTCTCCCTTTGTTTATGTTTTTGTTCTTCGCTTTGCTTAAGGTAATTGAGTGACGGGAACTTAAATAGCTCTGCTGGGATTAAATCAAAACTTGCTGGGCGAGGGTACGTCATATTACAGATGGGAAGTGTTTAAAAATGAATAAATAATGAATCAATGCATGAAGGTGTGATTTGATATTGATATATCTATTAGATTTTGACAACTGTGACAAAAATAATAGAAGGGAATGTCTTATATTGATGTGTGATAGCTTAATAATTAGAGTAATGACAACATATGAACTGAGTACAGCTGGGGATAGATGGGGATAGATGGGGATAACAGGGGATTGCTGTGGATAACATGAGGATAGCTGGGGATAGCTCGGTATAGATGAAGATAACATGAAGACAGCTGGGGATGAATGGAAATCACTTAGGATAACTGAGAATAATTAAGAGATAGCCCAGGATAACTAGGGACAGCTGGGGATAACTGTGGATAGCTGGTAATAGAAATTATCTCATGTTAGCCCAAGCCAGATTTGCTTACAAATTCAATTTGCAAGCACCTCTTTAACATATCCCTTGTTACCGCCCAGCATTTGCATTAAATGTTGGCTATTACATAATAGACATATAAATAACTGAATAAAGCGCCAACAATTAAGCAGCTTATCATCCATGACACATAAAAGGCTGAGCACTGTGGGTGCCTCGCCGGCCAGAAAGCGACCCAAAGAGACAATTAATAGAATTTATGTGGAGTAATTTGTATATAAGCAGACGCACTTTATTGCCCAGTTGGGTCAGCTTAAATTAAACGCTCTCATTTAATAGATAGGGCGTAAAAATACATGAGTAAAAGTATAAATTTATCCATAAATTATTTATTGGCATCGAAAAGTCAACAACTCTTAAAATGCAAGATTTACAGAATTAAAGTCATGAAAAGGTCTAATAAGAGTTCAGATAAGAACTTTATTCTGCTGCAGCTGTTGATATTTTTTAATTCGCTGAACATAGTTAATCATGTGCTGCATTTGAAGTTTTTATCTTATGCAATTGTTCATTGAACACTTACATAATTGGCAATAAAATAAAATGGCGGGAATGCGGAAATGAATTATAGATTTTAAATGAATAATGTGTGAGTAATATACAAAATTTGTAGTTTAATTAATAATAAATAAATCAGCAGAGGATGATATTGCGATGCCTTCAACTATCAAATACTCTATTGTTTAAGTTTGTTTGCTTATGTTGTTTAAAGAGGAACTCAAATTGATTAACATAAAAATAGAGATAACTGGGGATAGCTGGGGATAAGTGGGGATAATTGGGGATAAGTGGGGAAAGCTGAAGATAGCTGAAGATAGCTGGGGGTAGCTGGGGATAGCTGGGGATAGCTGAGGAAAACTGGGGATAAGTGGGGATAGCTGAGGATAGCTAAGGATAGCCACGGATAACTGGGGGATAGCCAGAAATAACTTTCGATAGCTGGGGATAATTAAAAATAATTGGGGATAATTGAGAATAACAGTTTACCACTGAATAGCTAGCAACCAGCAGTTTATAGCATATTTTGCTTATATATAATAAAATTTAACAATAAAACTATATATTAAATTCTCTCTTTCATATACAATCTATGTAAATAGTGTCTGTCAAAAGTTATATCTGTGCAAAAGTGGATAATAATGTGTTTCTCACTTTCAGAGTATCCAAAAAGTAGAAAGCATGCAAAACTGTGCAGACAATCAATTTCAATTAGGCAGCAAGTTGAGCGCTTAATTCGACAGTCAACACTCGATCGATGCGCTGATTGACGGGCTGTGTAAACTTTCGACAGCTGCCCGTTGGCATTTAAATGCGCATACGCTCCGTATGCCAGTGGGACGGACGGCCTGACTGCCTGCCACTCAGTCAGTCAGTCAGTCAGTCATAGAAGTTTCGAAAAGCAAACAAATGCCAAACTATTTGATATGCAGTGCGCATGGCTTCTTTTTTTGGGAAATTATGAAGATGCCTCGGCGTACAGGCAGCAGCAGCTAGAAGCCTATTGGGCCAGGGTCACGTTGGTCACGTGCCAGGCCAAAGAAATCCATTTGTTGACAAAATTTGATTACGTGTCGGGCCGCTAAGCTCTAGAAATTTGCTTAGCAAATTGTGGGAATCTATCGAGAACTTGTCATTTATTTCTCCTGTTGAACAGGAAATTTCATTTAATTTATTTTCGAACTGCAATTGCGTTGTTTAATTAACGCCTTATTGATTTTGTTAACAGTTTGCCCATTGCCTACACAAAATTTAAATTTATTTCATATTTTTAAACAAGTTCAACTAGTTTAGCATGCGCAAAGCTGCTGCCTGCGAAGCGAGCGTAACTTTTTCCACTTCCTTGACCGTCCATTACAACATTTCCGGTCTATTTATGAACTCGAAAGTAACAAAAAAGCAACAAAAACAACAACAGCAATAACAGCAAATGCTAGCACATATTTATTATTAAAATGTTGTTGCTCAAACCTCGCACAGACAAAGTTTGCTACCAAATTAAAAATGCCCACAAGCAATGGGCAATGGGCAACGGGCAGCGGGCGCTAACGCAGCACAAAAGTTGCCCAAAAAAGAATATTTCTACAATTTATTTCCATTTTCTGTGCTTATTTTCTACTTTTTTTTTTACTTTTTTAAACAACACGCGCTCGACCTTAGCCAAACTATGTGGCCAAAAAAGCGCTCAAACTTCTGGGGAGAAGGAAATAACACATAAAAGGCTTTAAGACATGGCCGAAAGTGGGCGACTAGCAGATACTGCGCAAAGCAGCTAGAGTTTAAAGTAATATATAAAAAATAATAAAATTATTATAAATAGAATTTGAATATCAAAATGAAAAACATGTAATAAGAAAATAAATAAATAAATAAAAAAATATTTTTTTAAATATATTAAAAGCAATAATAAAATAAAATATGTATTAAAAATTAAATAATATTTTAATATTTAGAATAAAAAATAAATCATAATAATATTAACTAAACTGTATGAGTAAAATATTATAATTAAAAATAATTAATAGCCATATTAAAGAAATATTATAAAATAATAATATATTTAAAAATATTTAATAATATTATTAAGAAAATATAAGAAGCCAAATAATTTTCTTTAGAAAGAATCATAAATAATAATATTAAATAAATCTATAACATTATATATTATTTAATAATTAGATTAACTTAACATTTTAAATACTATAAATGTTATTAAATATTTGAAAGCTATTTGGATACAACATTTAATATTTTATTAAATATATCGAATCAAATCATATATCAGAAATATTTATTCTCCTTCAAAAACTATACATCAGCCTCATCTGAGGCATACCTTTGCTCTCACTCATTGAAGGGTACACAAAAAAGAACTGGCAAACAAATGGAAAAAACACTTCTGCTGCTGTTGCTGCCGCTGCTGCTGCTGTTGCTGTTATTAATAAAGAATACACTCAAATGCAAAGAGGGAAGTGGTTACGCTTATGACTGCTGCTGGTGGTGGTACTGCTGCTGGAGCAAGTGCCATTTGTGCTCCTCGAGCTGTTGTGCTTTGGTGGTTGGCGCGTTAAGGACAATTGAAATTGAAACTTATTATGCCGATGACACCAGCAGGGCCACATAAAAAGCAAAGTGCACTGCGCTTCAGCACCGCTCGAATGGCCAAAGTTCAAGTAAAGGTAAACGCGCGCCAGCCATGCCAAAATGCAATTTGCTGGCCAGTTCTCATATTTCCGTAATGTTTATGGAATTCCACGAGCAAATTGCAATTGAAGCCTTTCGGCGGCTCATAAAAGCAACGGCGCGCCACCTGTTCCAGCCATCGAAAAATTCAGCATTTCGCCAAGTTACAGAAAGATACTTATTATTACTTAAAGATATTTTTTAAAATATATTTAAAAATATAAATAAAAATTTGATTTATATTATTTAAATTAGACATTTTCTAAAAAATTATAATAATAATGTTTAAAATATATAATAAATAATAAATATAAAAATAAATAATGTAAATAAAATATTTTTTTTTAAATATATTTTCAAAAATATCTTCAAACTATATCTTTAAATAATAAATATATTTTCCTATTAATTTTTATTATTATTATTATTAATATTAATAATATTATTAGTATTACTTTTAATATAATTAATATTTTTAACATTATTAATATTATAAATATTATTCAAGGTATTTTAACTCCTGAAAAATTGTGAAGTTCGGAAATTTATTCATATTGAATGTTAAACATTTTTCACTCTAAGAAGTTGCGAAAATTCCATTATTCCCATATCTTTTACATATATTTCAATTAGCTGCCTAAAGATTAAACATAAAATGTCGCAATTTAAATGTTTTCGCCTTCTACCTGTCGCACCTGTTGATATACAGATTCATTCTGCCATATAGAAACTGAAATGGCTTCTCATTACGCAATGAGGGCAGGAAACAAGAGGAAGAGAAATGAAATTAATTTAACGCTGACATGCGAAAATTTAATTTTCACATCGTATAAAACTTACGACACGTCACGCTTGCATTGAAAATGTTTGCTTCTTCGTCTTCTTCATTCTCGCTTTGTCGGTTGCTTTTCATTTTCATTGCGCGCTGTAGAACAGTTTCCGTGGACTCTTTGTTCTTGTGGCCATTACAGGAAAGGCGCTTGTGCGTAAGCACTCCGTTGTCGTTGTTTCAGTTGTTGTTGCTCTTTATAATAGTTGTTGCTTTTGTAGTTGCTGAGCATTATTGTTGCTCGATGACCAAGTTTATATTTATTGTGGTAATTTATACCTAAACTTACAACACGCGCACAGTTTTCCATTACACATTGTTTTATATAGTCAATGTGGGGAGGTGGCAGTGTGTGTGTGTGATTTAATACAGCTGCACACGTACACACAGGTGAACGTGTCTAAATTCATCAAAATGCGATTTCAAACTGAGTTCGGGTACATATTAAGCTCCCCAACTGAGGTCATTAAATCAAAGTTGTGTAACAAAATGGTGACAAGTAGGAGTAATTGTGAATGGCTAGTTAAGAGAGTTGAATAATTAGCTAGAGCAGGCGGAAAATCTGCGAGATTATTAAAGTAAGGGTCGTCACTTTCGTCACTTTATTCCTAGTATTTTTGGCGTATTTTATTAGTCTTTTCCTGACTCTTTTCTTGACTCTACAAAATGATTGATAATTCAGCTCAGCTGTTTACTATATATATTAAAATACCTCGACTTGCCATAGATATAAGCAGCATTATGAGTCCTTATAGATCTGCAAGCTCGGAATCTTTTTCAATTATATTTTGAAAATTTTTTAGTATTTTTAACAGTTTTTTTGAGTATTTTTGTACTCTTTTTATATTTTCCCTAACTCTTTTCTAGCTTATTTACTCCCTTTTTCTGACTCTATTCTTAACTTAACTTAACTTCTACTTATTATAGATATAGGCTTTATATATCTACAGTATCTGAGCTGGCAAATGACATATCTTCCTATAACAAAAATTTTACTTAAAATGTTTTCTCAACAAGTTACCTTATCCTTCTGTGCAGATGTTCTACAAATGCTTAATTGAAATGGTCAACAAATTGGATTATCCACAAAAATATATAGAATATATATAGCGTAAGTATGCAAAATGCCCGATAAGCCTGATCTTGAATCAAGCTAAGTTCTAATCCTCAACCAACTTTTGCTGCTACATTTCAATTGCGTTTGCTTTAGCACAAGTTCTATGGCTTGACCAGGCACTCAATTAAGCAAGAACACGGAATTAAATTAACTCGACGCTGTTTGCTCTATGCCCAAAAGAGTCGTATCAAAAGTGCCTGCCATCGTTCTACTAAGGCTGAGCGCCACTGGGCCCAGATGTGGGCCAAGGCAAAACATTGAAGTGTAAACAAACGTGGGCAGGCCGTAAAGAGCGGAACTAGTCTCAAGTGTCGCTTTGCTGGGGCATGCCACAACAATGGAAATGAAAGAACAACAGCTCATCAATAGCCCGAGACAATAACAACATCAAAATGGAATAGACTGTAGCATGAGCGCAACCTGAACGACTAAGGTAATACCCAGTACTCTGAATATAAAAAGACTTGGAGTAAATATATAGTATGATGAGCTCCATTTGATAGCCAGACTGAGAGCAGAACTTACTTCATCAGCTTGTCACATAGTCATTCACAAAACTAATATACCCCTAATCAGAAATAGGGTATCACTAAAGAGTGCTTGACTAACAGCCACTCGTGACAAAAACTAATATGTCATACAAGCACTAGAGAGCCTAAGCCCAAACGACTTCATTTAAGTTATTTACCCATGCACAGAAGCAAGCTAAAATGCCTTTTTGCGCCGCTAGCTGCAGGGTATAATAACAAAAGCGAGTCACTTGGCAGGCGTAAAGCGGCAACGCATTATTGGCGCCAACTAACTAACTGGACGGGCGTTAAAGTAGAGTGCTCATTTAGAGAGGGAGAGAGAGGTAGAGATAGCATTATATTTTGATGGCTTAAAAATGTGGCAATGGGAAAATGCTTGCCAGCAGCGTCAACTAATTTCCGCGCAACGCCACAAAGTGGGCGGCACTAAAACTGGCAGCTTTTTGATTGCGAGCCCTGGCGCACGGTCCAAACTAATCTCACACGCATCTCTGTATTTGTATTTATAATGTATGTGTATATTTGTTGCCGTTGCCGTTGCAGAGTCAACACACAGCGCGTTGGCTAGTTCGACTGCTGCACACAGAGAGTCAACTGACGCCACTCAGAATGTTTGCCAACTGTTTGTCGTGTGTCCCGGCGACATTTTGTGCAAATATTTTGCAACTATGCGAAGCACACAATTTGTAAAATTCAATTCGACTAACTTAGTTTGATTTTACACTTTTGGCATTCCTCTTAGCACTGGAACGTGGCAGTTGCAACACTTTCCAGTTGAGTCAAAGGGGAAGCTTTTAGACTTATGTCAAGGCAGAATATTTGTCAATTGAAAATATCTATAAGATATAAAAGAATTTTCTTAGATGTAGACATGTATCTGCAAGATATTTATGAATTCCTTTAGATATAGACATGTATCTGCTAGATATATATAAATTATCTTTTGAAAGGTCAAAAATATAAATGAATAGCTTGAATCTAGACAATTCTATACGGATGCTACTTTATAACCAAATTTTAATATATTTAATACATTTTTTAATTGCCCAAATACGATAAATAAATACGATTCAACATATTGAATAATAAATAAATAGGGTTATTTATTATTCAACATATTTATATACAAATATATAAATAGGGCTATTTATTATTCAACATATTTATCGTACTTAAATATTTAAAAATATTTAAAATGCAGAATTATTTATTTGATATTACTGAAGAAATATTAAACAAAAATCGAAGTCTGTATAAACATTTGTTTAAAAAAAATGATAATTTTTCAATACATATATACAGGATTTTCTATAAAAAAATTAAATTAAAATGATTTTAAATGCAAAATAAATCAGATTTGTGTGTCCGTTTGTTTATTTTATTTTATATTAATGCATTAATTAAACAAAAATATAATATGAATGCCTTACAAATATTTATTTTTAAATTTTTATTTAAAAAAATTATTGTATTTTATGAGCCCATAAAATAAATAAAAATCTTACAGATTTTTCTCTCTGTTGTTTATTTTATATTAATTCAATAATGTAAAAAAAATATATATGTATATCAGTAAAAATATTTGGTTGTTTATTTTAGCTGCTTGGCAAATATGTTAATTGAAATATAAGCAAATATTTATACAATTTATATTATTATTATTTTCATTTAAATTCCAATTAGAAAAAGAATTCAATTTTGGCATTCCAAATGTATGCATTAGTTTAACAATTTAAATGCGCCTGCAGGGGTTTATAGAATTGTCGAATTTGCGGCATAAAAATATTTGAATAAATGTCAAAATATAATTTATTTTTGATCTGAATAAAGTACTCAGGACTAATTGCAATTTACTTGAAGTCTTCAGCTTGTTGCCCTGGAGATTTTTAGCTGCATTTGGGGAAATTCTAGCAAATTGATTTCGTGTGCGAAATTACAGTTTTCGTTTTATTTGCATTTCATGTTTGCGCAATTAAATATTAAAATCAATTAAAGCCCTTGAGCTAGTCCCCCATGCTCCAGCTTCAGCATCTGTTTGCACTGCAATACTGAATTTTTGTGAGCGCCGCCCCGTGGGCCATTTGCGTTCAGGTTTCTGGTTTGTTTGCCGTATAATGAGAAAATGCAGCTTGCAGCTGTGTTTCAAATTTAAATGAAAAAACAAACAAGGACAACAAATTTGTTTGCACAGCACTTTGAGGCGTGCCGGCGAGTCGTGAGCGGGTCTTAAAGCAGATGATGGAGGGATTTGCCATAAAAGAATTTCTAATAAGCCAGATCACACGGACTTAACCTGCAGACTTAATTTCGAACATGAATTATGCAACATGTTTAGTTTCGAGATAAACTAGGCAAACGATAGAAGAAGATATGCATGCTGAATAAAAAGTATCTTTAAGTACCAAATATGTTTGCTTTCTCCAGCTTGTTTACTTCACATCTTCATCAATTTATAGCGCCACTTTAATACTAGCATTTGCTCAGCCACTTCAAAGCACAAATTCTTGCAAATTCCACCAAATTCTTTCCAATTATGGCCGCTCAGCCTGATTCCCAACATACTGAAATCCTCCAGCCAAAGCGCTAGCATAAATCACTGTCTAAGTATAACCATAAACATAGCCACGCTTCTGGCCATCCGCTTGCCCCTCATGCCCAGCGCGTGCATAGTTTCTGTTTGTATTTTTATGAATTGTTATGCGCTTCCTGCTGTTTGTTGCTCCAAGAATTTGTAGTTACAAAAGTCAAACTGACACACAGAGCAAAATATAATAAAGAAAATAACTTGAAGCAGTGCTGAGCTGCCCGGGCTCAGCGCTTCAAGTTTATGGACAGCGGCATGCGCCAAATCTGTGGCCTCACAATGCTGGGTGAATAAACTTAAGTGTGCAGATTAGCAAGGATATGTGCCAAGGATACCCTGTAATTTCGGGTAGTATTCGGAATAAGTTGTAGTTCAAGTTCTGGTATGAATCATTTTCAAAGTTTTTATATCTCAACTACTTTTAGCAGCACACTTAACATTCTGTAAATAACATTCTAAATACATTTCCTGCCCAGTTCCATAACTGAAACTGTGTGCACTATTATCGCAGTACTCGTGAGCATACCCAGACAGCTTTTACGCTGCTTAAAGGGCACGCGAGCAAACACACACAGACATAGAGAGAGAGAGAGAGAGAGAGAGAAATAGAAAATATGTGGAAGCATTTGCCTTTTGGCATTACAGAGCCCGGCTCGGCTCATTTAAAAAACGAATAATAAAAAAGGGATTTACAGTTATGGGCGCAAACATGCCGTAAAGCAAATAAATGGCAGCCAGAGAAAATTCAAGAGAAATTCGCCAAAACACCTGGAAAATAGTTGGGCGGGAGCAAGAGCAAAGGCAGAGGTAGCTCAAGGAGTAGGCGTCGCTAGGAGCGTGACCCTGTCTAATAGCAACGACAATTCCAATTCAATTAAAGTAAAAGCACATGAAAACTGCAGTGATACGATTAGGAAAGACGAATGCCTCGAAAGCTCTATTTAATTAGACACTTGGCGGCTGGCAGGACAACGGCAGGATAACAGAATAAACTTGTCGAGGGTGCAGCTGACAAAGGCATTGTCGCATTGTTGTCGATGTGAAGAGTTGTCAGCACATGCAACAATGACGACATTGACTGATGGCAGCGTGGATACGGATGGATGAGGGCTTAGAGAATGACACAGTTTATGCCCTCGCCAAACGAAATCAGACAAGCCAAGCAGACCGAGTTACCCTCTAAATACTGAGGGAAGGGTATTTCGTTAGCAGCGTGTGCCCAATTGGGCTGCCCTCAGTCTATATATATATATTGAGTTTATTTGAATTGCCACCTTATCGAAATGGGGCCGAGCCGCTGGAGCATTATCAACGCTTGCATCGACGTCACTGCACATTAAAATTGCAAACAGCATGGCCGAGTGAGGCGTTGGGTTGGGCGCTGGGCTGCGAGTCCTTCAGCGTGCGACACACGCCGACAAGGGCCACATAAGTACGTAAGACTTTCAATCAGAGTGCATTGAAACGGAAATTCTGCGCTGCAGCGCAGAAAGGAAGGAAATACATGCTCGAGGCAAGAGCTGACAGAGTGACGGAGGGACAGACTGACTGACTGACTGACTGGCTGACTGAGTGACTGTCGGACTCACTTGATGGACTCGCTGATAGCCTGATGGACTAGACAAGCAGTCGCCGTTGCCTTGCCTGCCAGGCAACTAACTGTATCGAACAACATTCAATGCAATGCCTCAAGAGCTGCTTAAAGGCAGTTTATAGTTGCCAGCTACGTTCCTTGCCACGTTTCGTGTATACCCTGTACTGGGGTGTGTGATAGGGTGTTTTGGTTGGAGAGACCTAAAGCTGAAAGAGGAAACTTTGCTTACAGAGCCAAACTTTGCCAGTTATGTTGATGAACGGGTTTTTATATAGATATAAATTTTAGCTTTTGAAGTCTTTGAAAGCTGATTATAATCAGCAATAACTGATAACTGGTACCTATCTGGTACCTATCTGTTACCTATCTGACATCTATCTGACATCTATCTGATATCTATCTGATATCTATCTGATATCTATCTGGTACCTATCTGATATCTATCTGATACCTATCTGATACCTATCTGATATCTATCTGATGTCTATACGGTACCTATCTGATATTTATCTGATATCTTTCTTATATCTATCTGATATCTATCTGACATCTATCCGACATCTATCTGATATCTATCTGACATCTATCTGATATCTATCTGACATCTATCTGATATCTATCCGACATCTATCTGATATCTATCTGACATCTATCTGACATCTATCCGACATCTATCTGATATCTATCTGACATCTATCTGATATATATCTGACATCTATCTGACATCTATCTGACATCTATCTGATATCTATCTGATATCTATCTGATATCTATCTGACATCTATCTGATATCTATCTGATATCTATTTGATATCCTCTGGTACCTATCTGATATCTATCTGGTACCTATCTGATATCTATCTGATATCTGCCATCCTTACCAAGATATTCATTAAAAGACTCAACACTTTCCAGGGCATCCCCTGGCCAAAATCCACTCAACCACTGCACTCCTTTGCCTATCTACTGCCGCTGCTGTTGTCCTCAGCGCTGTTGATGGGGCGTTTATAACAAGGCTCCCACATCCCACATAACTGGCTGCCGGCATGGACTTTGGCTCTGACTTTGCATACTTTGAACTCTGCCAATATATTGAAGTATTAAAGTTGCGCCATTGTTGGGCCGAGTCAAGGCGGCAGGCGGAGGCGTATTATTATGAAATATCAAAGTGCCAGCAGCAGCAGCAGCATCAACGATGTTAGCCATAAGCGGATTTGGCTGGCAGTAAGTAGTATTCAAATATGGTTTCGCTGCAGCGCAAAATGCAATTGAGTCGAAAGATAAGCAGAGCAAGCTGTTTGGCTGGGGAAATATGCTAATATCCTGCCGATAAGTAAATTATCGAAGAGTCCTCTTAACATCTCTCCCTCAGAGCGTACAGCGCTTGACGATGTTTATTTAGATACATCAGAGAAAGAAATCGCGAAACCAAAAACAAATAATTTACGCGTCGATGAATTCGAAATTTCGATTTCAATTTCCTGGCTGACTGAATTAAGGCGGCGCTGTCGCTGCGGCTGAGTATCAAAGCTCACGGCTTACGAGCCGTAAGGCAGCGTCCGTAATGACCGAAAATCCGTAAGAGAAATAAATTTGATTTTATTTGATAGCGAGTCAGCCGCAACGCATTTACAATGCCAGACAATGGGCCAGTCGAGGAAATTACATTTAGGCCCACGAATGAATTATGATGAGGCCCAAACGAAGGGGTTCGCCTGCCCCACTACAGGTGCGCTGCTTGGCCAGTTCGTCAGCGAGCCGTATAAATCTTGAAGCCTCGATTAGGGCTCGTTAAAGGTTTACGTGCGCCGTTTGCCGTGCGCCGTGTGCTGTGGCATTGTTTATTAAATATTAAGGTAATTTGTAGATTTACACGATTTCCGGCCAAAGTGGGTCATATTTATGGGCATAGCTGAAATAATGCCACACACCAAGCTCTGCACAGCCTTTGAGTAATTTATTAGCCTCGTGTTTCAATATTTAATTGAATACGCTGTCGCAGCATAGATAAATGGCCATCGCCGCCACTGTCCTGCGTCCTGTCCTGGGTCAAGAGCATGCCACCAGGCAGGACAATGGAACTTTGTGACATTTGTTGTTTTATTAATAGCTCCACACAATTAGGCAAACAGCCAAGCCAGATTGCTATCCCTTAAATAAACAAGCTACGTGCAACCAAAGTTCCTTAACAAGCATTAAGTTATTCAAGCTTTCGGACATGAACCAATATTATAGTTAGCCTGAAGTGAACTACAAATTAAACTATAAATATGAAAATCTGTAATTATTTCGTGTAGATTTCATTTGATATATATGTAGGTATTATTATTATATAATTTATATATTAAGCTGACTCAGCTAGCTCACACTATAAATGAATTATTTTGCTGTCTCATCTAGCAACTTCTCACTTTGCAAACAACTTCAATGACTTACATCAGCCAAAGCAAGCAAAATCTAATCTTCATTTGCGCTTCTCCAAGTCATTCTAATATAACTTTTACCTCAGTTGTCACAGCTTGAAATTCGATAGTTGAACTTTTGCTTGTGAGCTGAGTTGATTCAGCATTGAGTATATCTGAGAGCCACATAATACTCAATTTTAGTTTAATTGGCAATTAAGTCTGCGTTCTATGTCAGCTACAACTTCTGCTGATATTAGGCAAACTTAGCTGATAGAGTGCAGCTCTAAGCTCAACTTCTGACTGCTGAACATGCAGAGTCTGAATAAGTTAATAGAGCTTAGCCTACGAAAATCTATTGGGCTTGAGCTCAGGTTCATCATCATCAGCTTAAGCTCTACAAACTTGTCATATTGATACCAAAAGTGAAGGCAAGTCTATCTGTAGGTCTGTCCCTACAGACTTTCAAGATATTCGAAGCTTATACTACAAGCTATTACAACAGATATTCATAGTCATATAACTAATTTCCAATTTATATTAATATATTTCTATAGACAAATTCATATACATATATTCATATATAATAACTGAAATGAATATGAGAAGCAAAAACTAAGTTTTTCGGATGTTCTAACATTAATAAAGCTTTTCTTTTCAAATAGTTAACTATCTGGTATCTGAACGACATCTAAAGTAGCTCATTTATCAATTCAATAAACTTTCAAACTATTTTTGTGCATCCGAAATATTCTATGATGCAAGAGACCTGCCAAAGGTTGGCATAAGTAGTTTGGACTAAGGGACAGAGCTGAAGAGCGACTGTGTAACACATCTTCACCAAATATATAGAAGCTGGCGCAATTCTTGTTGCAGTTGCTGCAGAAAATCTTAGTCTAATTCTTGGTTTCAGATAATCTCAGCAAATAAAGTTGGCCTCTCTAATAACACATAAAGTGCCAGCTAAATCTTTTTGAGCTCTTGTATTTTATATAAAAATAAAGAAAATATGAGGCAGCAGCTAAGCGCACGCTCATCATGCACTCTTTGCATATCACAAGCAAAAGGCGCTCGCTCTGATGCCAGAACAAAGCAAAGAAGCTGCAAAGCTTCAGCTCAAACACATAAATATATAAAATAGGAAATTTCCTGTTAAGTTTCTTTCCAAAATCTAGAATATATTATAGCCTCAAATACGCTCTAATATATATATAAATTCACAGTATCATATAAACTGCAGCACACTTAAGTCTACCTCAACTATTCCCCACCAAATAACTAGTTCAAGTCAATTACGATTTTACTGCCTCCACACAACTCTTAAACTATGTCGAGGCAAGACCTCGCACCATTCTTTATTACAAGATTAACACCTGTCGTAACTGTCTAATAAATGCAATTATCAAAATGCAACTCGCTGGTGAAAACTTTTAATTTTTGGTGCGCGTTTGTGGGCGTGAAAAGTGAAAGTGAAAGTAAATTCAGCTTCGAGGCATATAGAAATGCAGTGCTCAACTTGACTACAATGACCCACAATTCGACTTGATGAGAGACTATAATGCAGCGCACACACACACATATATATACACTTCATAAAGTTTGCTTAGCTTGCGCCTCAGCTGGCAGCCAAGTTAGTTGGGCACTTTGATGTGCAACCGCGAGCCATGACAAGGCTAAGCGAGGGCGCACTCAAGAGCCGCAGATATACAGTTGCAAGAGCCTCTCCCTGTGTGTGTGTGTGTGTGGGACTGGCAACTAACCGTTAGATATGCAAAGTCAAACACACCTATGTAAGAGGCCAGCGGCGCTGGGCTCAACTTGTTGGCCCACACGACGTATGCGCAATGTATGCACTGCTGTTCGGCAGCGTTGCCAGAGCGAGGCTAAGGGTTGGAGGCGGCTGTATGGAGGGGCGGGTAATAGGCACTGAACTAAGGCAATTTTGTACGTTGATTGACCAAATGAACGGACGAAGGGTTGCGAAAAAGCTGAGCGACTAACTGTTTACTCTCGCCGTAATTATGACTGTATAATGAGCTGAGCACAGGAGGTGTGAGCTCGTCCTGCTGCTTCTCTCTCTGTGTGTGTGTGTGTGTGTTTGGGTGCGAAAAATGGCTAACCACAAGATATTTCATGTTGACATGATGTGACAGGCTTGTTTGGGATTTTTTCACTCGCTGTTTATTGATTTGGCACAAAATACATGCGTTTGGGTTAGCATTTGTGGGTGACAGGCGAACCACAAGCGGACAAAACGCGCATAAGTATGCAATATATTATATAAAACACACACACTCACATGTCTCTGTCATTGATCAATGTGCGCAAAAATTGTGCATTTTGCTGGAATTATACGTTTCAAATTGAATTATATCAAACCAAATACGCAACAAAAGTCAAAGCCACAGAGTCAGAGGCAAAGTTTTAGTCCGACTCATTGAATGCGACAGAGACACGTAGCCAATTTGTTATCTGTCTCTGTGTGTGTGTGTATGTGTGTGTGTGTGTGTGGCCAATTTAAAGGCTTCTGCTGGCTGCTTGACATTTGTATACAGCCAATTGGAAATACAGTCGGAGCGTGTGCTGTGTGTTTTGGCTCTTTGTGTGCCTGAATGATTTCTTTTGTGGAATTGATAACTCGTAGGGGAAATGTTTCCGGTGATGTTGCAGGATTTTGAATTCTTTAGCTTCGGTTGCCAAAAGCAAATTAAAGTCGTGCTTGGGGCTTTTTCGGAAGATAGCAGACTTTTATTTCTATATTGTTTTCTACCCAAAACAGTTTGAGGCTGCGCATGTCTTGGGGTACTTTAGTGGCTTATGTCGCAGCGGCTGCTGTGTCATCGCAGATAGTCAGAATTTGCTAACATTTGTATTCAATTGAATGGCAATAAATATGTGATGTTTCTTTTCAGTTGACAACGGGTTGAAAAGGCTGAGCAAGTAGTGAAGTTATGTGCAGTTCATGCTGGGAGAGAGAGAGATGGAGTCAGAGAGACAGGCAAGCAGATAAGGTAGGAAATGTCTAAGGACTTATCCTTTTTAAGAAGATTTCTTGAGGCAATATTTATTATTTATTTCATTATTATATTTAGCTGTTATTATTTTATTCTAATTTTTTTATTATTTTTATTTATAACTATTTTATTACTTTATTATTTACTAATTTATTATTATTATTATTATTATTATTAATATTATTATTATTATTTTGTTATTATCATTTTATTACTATTATTATTATTTTATTTTTATTTTCATTTAATTACTATTATTTTATTATTATTATTATTATTATTAATATTAGTATTTATTATTATTATTATCATTTTATTTTAATTATTTTTATTACTTTTATTATTATTATTTTATTTGAGGTAGGCAATGCCTAAAGACTTATCTTTTCTTAGGAAGAATTTCTTTTAGCAAATTTTTATTATTTTATTTAACTGTAATTTTTTTATTACATTTTTTTGGTTTTATTATTTTATTATTATTATTTTATTTTAATTTTATTATCAATATTTTATTTTTTTTTATTATTTTTTTTTATTATTATCATTTTATTTAGTACATTTCCAAAATGAATCCCTAGCTGCCTGTCACATACTAACATTAGCACATACCTTTGCTGACCCTAACGACATTTTAACAACTCACTTAAGAACTAAAACTTGCTGCTGCAGCAATGCCCACGCCCCTAGCAGTAGCAGCAGCAGCAGCAGCCACAGCAGCAACAGCAGCTGACTTACGCAATAACAAAGGCAATTCAGAGCGAAGGCTATAAACATTTTTGGCTAACCGCAAATGCAACGCCCCCCCAGGCAACGGGCCACGTGCGGCGCATAAACAGCGCGTTTAGCCTTGTACTGCCCTCGCAGCATAAGACAATCGTACGCATATAACATGTAAGTCGTTTACTTTTTTATATTTTTATACCGCATATTGGTAATTTGCCTGCCATTTGCCATCCATCACATCATTTATTATTATTATTTTTAATTTCGCAAAAAAAAATAATATTTAAATTTTTGCGTATAACTCAGAAATGTTTTTTTTTTTTTGTTTGTTTGCCTCTTATTGCCACAGCAAATGATGCGCTAAATTGTAGTTGGCAATGATTGATGGGTAAGCCAAAAGGAAATGTTCTCTCTCCAGCTCCCACTTCCTCTCCCATGTAACGTTGGCATGTTTACTTTGGGCCGAGCGCACGTAAAGCAAGTCATAAAAATATTTCAGCGCAAGAATGAAAAGTGAGTGGAAAAAGGAAAAATAAAAGCGCAGAGAGAGAGAGAAAACTAACAAAACGTTGTAGGTCATGTGTCATTTTCAGAGCGCTCAGTTCCGTTCGCTCGGCGCGTTGCATGTTGCTTATGTTATTTGTTGGCAGCCAGCGAGAAACTTTAACAAACATTTTGCAACAAACATTGTTGGTGTCGTCGCAGCCAGCGGCTGAAATTGAATATTCAATTTTTGCTTTGTCTCTTTAGGTATTTTTTACAATTTTGCGGATGCGACAAGGCAGGCCGAGCTGAATACGTGGCAAATTGTTTATGAGTTTCAGCGGCTGACGGGGGGGTGGGCCTGGGCGTGGAAGTGGAAATGGCAGTAGTGGGAGTTGATGGAATTTGAAGGCGCAGATAACTTTTATAACAAAATATGCAAATTTCACAAAGCATATTTGAAAGCGCCCAAAAATAAAGCCAAAAGCAACGTGAGGAATAAATATAAGCGGCTTATAAGTGGATATTAATTATTTATATATAGTTCTAATAAGTTTGCAGGCTTTAAGCTAAGATATTTAATTGGAACATAAATGAAATTCTTGTTTTTATTTAACACAAATAAAATTAAAATAAAAACTAACTAAAATTTAAAAGTTATTATATGAAAAATAATTTCTATTAATTATAATAAAAATAAATTTTAAAAAATATAATAAACTTCATAATTTGACATTTGTTTTATATATTATATATTTTATTTGATTTATTTTTAAATATGGTTTAAAATTGAAAAAAATAGTAATAAAATAACTATTTATATATATAATCAAATATAATCGAATTTTTAGTGACAAACCTTTTTGACCCAACAAAATTAAAAAAATTTAAATCAACTGCAAGTGAAAGGCAGGAAAATTAAAAAATATGAAGAAAAATATCACTTTAAATAAAAAATAATTTAATATTAACTGAAAACTGTTTTTGACATAAATCAAATTAAACTCAAACTTAATTAAAATGCAAGACAAAGGCTTGAAATTGATAAATATATAGAAAAAATCAATTTCAATTAAATTGAATTCTATATTGAATAAAAAACCTTTTATCTTAATAAACTACAAATTAAGCCAAATTAAAATGCCAGAAAAAGACATGAAAATAAAAAAGTTATAAAAAAAACATAATTTCAATCAAATACAATTTAATATTTCCTGCAAGACCCTTTTGACTTAGCCAAACTACAATGAAACCTAATTAATATGCAAGTGAAGGGTCTCTAAGCTCAACTTAAAAGTTATTTTTAGTACCAAAATTTGGCCAAAAAGACTTAAGCGGAAATTTGTGTAATACCAAAAGGTCGAGAGCTGCAAAAAGATGCCTTTCATGGCGAAGGCTTGACACGGCTTAATTAAACTACGCGCTTCGGCGTGCCCGCAGTCAATTTGAAGCCCCCTTTTTTACAACCTCAACAACAACAAAATAAATATATAAAAATCCATAGCAAAATGTCTGCGCTCAATCATTAAGAAGGCAACATAAAAATTGAACGGCTACAAAAAGTGTGGCACGGAAATAGGTCAGGCGAAGCAGAGACAAACATAGTTTGGCTGGAGTCGAACTTCTAATTGCCTGCGAGTGTATCGATGTTGCGGATATAGAATGGAATCAAATCAAATCGAATATGCGAGCCTGTTAACGGTCGAAAGCACCAATTTTGAAGCTGTTTAGATGCAAATGGCTGCGATAAGGAGTCGAGCGGAAACCAAACTATGGCCATAGCCAAGGCCCCAACAACACACCACAAGCCAGCAGCAGGCAGCAGCAGCAGGGCAGCAATTGAAAGGCAGGAAAGAAAAATTATTGCAAAACCCGAGCCAGATTTTATGTTATTTTTATGTCGAACTGGGAAGAAAGAAGCGAAGGCGGAGCAGTGTGCGGGCGGCACACACACACACACACACACACAGAGAGACACTCAGTTTTTATTTATTCATGGGCACACTGGCTTGTACGTCAGAGGCCACCAGGACACACAGCTAGGATAACACAACTGGGCGTACAATTTAATAAAAAATATATGTATATATATATTTATATGGGTATATCACAATAAAATCAGGGAATTTTGTATATTTTTTATGGGCTGGCCACAGACCTGCCGCTCGTAAAGCGACGGAGAAATTTCAAATTTTAAAATACATATTTTTGTAGATCTTAAAAATATAATTGAAATGAAGAGTTGAGGTTAAATCTTAAACCTAGCTCGTACCTCGTCCGATTGCTGGCTTCGCTGCTTCAGCACTAAAGTATGCTACACTTTTTGAATTTCAAATATGCTCAGAGTCGCGCGCACTTTCGCTTTTTAGCTGCTAAACTGAACCTATCGAACCGAACACCTCGCTTGATTTGTGAAACTGGCCTCGTTTGTTCCACGGGTTTGGTTAAAAAGCGTCTCTCAACATTCGGGCGCCCGAAACGAGTGATGTTTTTGGCCACTGTTAACTGGCCGCATTGACTTGAAACGCCATGGAATCGAAACACTTTACACCCCCTCGTATGGACCAACTACAAAAAGTAGGTCTACCACGGCAGGCGCATTGAGTGGAGCAGGTTTCTCTCACCTTGGCTGGCTGCTAGCTCCTAACCCGCCGCAATGTGACTCAAGTTGTGGGCCACACTCGAAAGCTTGGCCAAGAGCTTTTGAAATAAGGGGTACTGTTTACTGTTTTGTTTTGGTAATTTCCCAGTATTTAAATGTAGGCACATTTTAAGCTCTAAATACCTGTTATTTGAAATAAGCTGAGTATAATGCCAATATTTACCTGCAAATAAGAAAGTGTTGAAAAAATTAGTTTCGAAACGAATGAAAGCTGAATACCAAACGAAATCTATTTTGAAACTGAAATACACACAGTTAAACACATGAACAACAACAGCTTTGATATACGTACAGAAGAAGGGAAATGCGCAGAGCGAAAAAAGAGAGAGACAGAGAGATACATTTCTAACAGCTTAAAAGCTCTGCTGAGCTTTCCGGCAGCGTTGCCAGCTGCATAAATTGTTTAGTTCAGAAAGACCGTTAGGAAAACATGCCAATTGTATTATGAAAACATTAAGTATTTTATTTTTATAAAATATCAAAATACTAAATACGTAAAAGGAAACGTGCATATGTTATTTAGAGAATACAGTTAGTCTACTTAATTGATAAACACTGGTTTGCCGCACTGTTTAACGCTTAACAACACTGAGTATATATTATATTCAAACAGAGCAACAACACACAAAATACATTAAGACGTGCTCTGTAGGCCAATTATACATATATTTATGGATATATAGGTTGCTAGGTTGCTTTGTTTGATTCTTGTTATTGTTTTCGTGTGGGATGCAAGCAACTGAACAACAACAATAACAACAAATTACCCAGCTGTCAAACACACACACACCAGTTGATAGTATTGTTGTTGTGGTAAATTTGAGTGCTGGCTAAAACGAATTAACATCGAATTTAAAGTCGAGATCCAAGTTTTTCAAAGGATTTCGACGGAATTTCTTGCTGCCATGATGATGATGGTGATGTGGTATTAGTATCTCCACCTCCGGCTCTTCATCTGCAGTATTATCGATAGGATTTTGTTTGTTTGTTTTGATTTTTGTCAGAATTTGGTTATAACAATTTGAATGGAATTGTTCGTTTCGATTGTTTATAGTTTAAAAAGAAAACACAAAGACAAATACAGAGAGAAAAAGCCATTAAAAACAATATCGTGTTCAAATATATATATATAAATATATCGATATGATCTGTGTGTGTGTGTGTGTGTGAGAGATGCATGAGCCATGTAACAAGCGTAACGATTACAATATCAAAGTGAAACTCATGAAATTTATGATCGAAATGAAGCGAACAAAGTGAAAGTTAAGTCAAGGTAGCACATTCACACACTCAAGCACACTCGCGCACCCATTTACACTCACTTAATATGTAATACGCTGCGTATGCGTAATATTCGCGACTCAATTTCCCGTCAGCACGCAGCTGCTTATTAGCATTGATTAGAGCCACGCAACGTTGTAGCATGTGCGATCCACAGCCCCTCAAAGTTCCAAATGCCTAAATAATATCCGCAAGACTTTGCGGCATAAAAGTCCTTAATCATGTGAAGCCCTATAAAAAAAGACATTCACGAGACAATAGGGGAACGTAAAATGTGGCCTGCTCTATACCCTGTAGCTGCAAGAACTTAAACAGCTTTGCTAGAGTAGGATGTAGTTATAGATATTGAGTCTTATTGAACACATCTGACAGAAACTACTTTTTAAACTAGTAATAAAAAAAAAAAAATATTTTATCTTTTAGCAGCTCATTTGAATATACCCCAGTCCCATCTCAAGTCTAGGATATTTACCATGAATAAAGCAGACAAAAACCAGCAAACTTTCTGAGTGCGACGCGCTACACAAAGAAATAAAAAATAATAATAATAATATAATAGAACCGAGATAATAAAACGAAACTACGAAACTCTTGAAGACAACGCTGAGTGCTGGCCCCTCAAAAAGTTATACAATACTCCCAGTTATGGCAGTTGTTCGAGTGCAGTTGCCGGTTGCCGGTTGCTGGAGTCAGTGCTTAAGCCGGCCAGCATTTGGCTGCCACCTGAGTGGATCGCATGGATATGTTTGCGAAACACTCAAAGTTTGGCTAACAATGGCAAAAGTCACAATGTGATTTAATAAATTCTATAGGACCTTAAGCCTTTATTTATTTGATTTAATTGAAGTTTATGTGAGAGGTTTTCTATTGATGAGAAAATTATTTACAATTTTTTTGTAATTAGTTTAGATTTACTAATCAGAATATTTTATATGAATTTTTATTTATTTGAGAAAATGTAGAAAAATAATTTGATTTTAATAAACCTTTTTTATAATTATACAAAAAATATATATAATTTTATCTTGAGTGGGTTTGCAATGAAAACTTTAGATGGTAAGTCAACTTTGCGAATTAAATTTTGTGAAAAAAATTTCTTCTCCTTTAAATATTAATCTTAAATATTTAAAAATAAAATGTTAATATGTATAATATTTGTAATTTGTAATGAAAAATTGAATTTGCTTAATAATTTAAAATATTTAATAATTTAAAATACTTTTATCTTTTATAATAATTCAAAATATTTAAATATGATTTTTTAATTAGAAAATTTTAAATCATATAATAATAAAAATATTTAAATATTATATATTAATGAAAAATATATAAATATTTTACGTATATTAATTAAAAATATTTGAATATTAAATAGCAAGCCTCATATTAATATGCATTAGTTATATTTATATTAATTAAATTGATTTTAATTAAATTAAACTCATTATAAACTCTTATAATATAAATTATATTTAAATATGTATGTATATTATTGATAGTAATATTAAAAATAAGAAGAATAAAATTCTTTCATTTTATTATTTTTATTACAATTATTTTTCATTTATTTACTAAATATATTTGCTCAAAATTAATTGAAAGTTTCTAGTAAATTTAATCACGAATCCAGTCGAACTTAATTCAAGCCGCAAAAACCTTTCTGGCATGAAATAGAACTTGAATACGTCTAATTGAATAAAATGCTCGAATTAGATTCAGGCTTATTGCTAATTTATATGACAATGCTTGGCTCGGCTCACTCAGCTCAGCTCAGCTGCTAAAATGTTGAATATCTGTGGCTCATTGGCATGCAGCGCCTGTGCATGTGCGAAGGCGGCTAAAAAACTTGGCAATTGTGGTAGCCCACTTGGTGCTAAGGCGCCCAGGCAATGCCAAGGTAAGGGCAGACACACTCAAGAGAGAAGAAGAGAAAGAGAGAGAGGGGGGGGGGGGGTGAGAGTCACATACATGCGCGTACTAAGCAAAGTCTAGCTAAAGTTTAGACGTCTGTCAGACGCTGCCGTCTTTGGGCTCTGCCTGCCTCAACTTGTTTGCCTGGGGAGCTGGCAACGAGCTGCCGCCTGGCTGGCTAAACTTTTAATCAGCATGAAAAAGTTACGTCCTGCTCGCGCAATTATTGCCAAATTTGAGCGCCAACAAAAACATAATCAAGTTAATTGCATAAAGAAGGCTATGCAAAGGCTTTCAAGAGCAGCAGCGCCCAGCGCAAACAACACAAAACAAAAAACAAAAGCAAAAAGAATAACCGGCGCCAAGTTTATTGTGCTGTCGTCTACTATATATACATATATATACATGTAGCTATATACCTATATATATCCACTTGTGTTGACGCTTTATGCTGCCAACTAATATGGCTTATTGTTGCTGGTGTTACTTGGCTTGTTGTAATACAATCAATTTCCGCTTTTGTTTGTCAAGAAAAGTTGCCAACGCGAAAATGTTGTGTTGCGACTTTTTCTGTGCGCCACTTTATGTTGTTTTCGTTTTTATTTTTCTTATTCTTTTTTTTTTTTTATTGTTATATTTTTATGAAGCGGAAGCAACAGCTCAGCCGACATGACGTATACGTTATATGCTGCTGCCCCAGAGCAAAGCAATTTTTATTGATTGGCTGACATTGGTGCGGATGTTGGATGTTAGGATGCTAAGTACATACTTTTTAATTAAATTTTCTCCCCATACATATATATAATGCGCAATATCCATTATCTGAACAATATATGGCAATTTTGCTGCGGGGCATCGCTGTGAGATATGCGTGTGGCATTGGCTTTGTGCAATTAGCTTTTGTGTTATGTGTGCCTGATTAAGCCAGCAAAAGAGAGTATGCTTTGCGTAACAAACAGCCCAGCATAGACAATCACATACACACCCACACACACACACACATACTCATTCACATGCATATTCAAGTAGGTCGACATAAATTTGATAGCACTCGAGACTTTGCCTTTGTTTTTGTCTGCTGCGTGTGCCTTGACAGAAAAGTTCGTCGGCATAAATTATGCATTTATCATTATTAGGAGTGAGACAAGGGAGGAAGCCTTGGCCTATTTATATTACTTTATTTTTAGACAGCCCAAAGTAAAAGCCCAAATATTTTTCTTCACTTTTTTACAAAAGTCCACAAAGAGTTCGGGTCAATTAAAGGGATTTCCACTTGATGATTAATGCCTTTGCCATTTTATTTATTCAGCTCTTGTGACGCAAAACAAATCTCTCGCAAAAGTTTTCTTCCAGCCCAATGACTTGACAAGAAAACAGATAAGAGTGACGCCCAGGAATGTATCTAGAAAAAGAAATTTAAATTTTATTGCCAACGTTTTGGTGCAGTTGTTAAAGCATTTACGATTGCGATATGCCGGAAATTCATAAGCCATTAAGCACCAGGAACAGAGCCAAAAGAGATAAATAATCACAGGCAATTATTGAGCGTTAGGCGAACGCTTGATAAATTTCTAAAATAAGACTGAGGATATGGATATGGCTAACAGCGACGTGCAAGGACATTACTGATGTTTATTAATACATGCGCATATATTTGCAGTGAGTGACAAATGCTCCGAGTGCCAAAAAGAAAAAAATTGAAAGAAAGAAAGAAATACTTCGACTCGGCTGATTGACATCATAAGTAATATTGGGCATATCCGATGGCTTCATAATAAATTCATAACCAGCAGTCGGCAAATGGCAGACATTTTTATCGATTTCGAAGTTTTGTCTTTCAATTTCAATCTCATATATAGAACGGATAGAAAGGGCAGCTAAATTTAGCAGACCAAAAGATGTGGAAGAGATGAAAAATATGGCTTAGCCTTGGCTCACTTATTTAATTTTATTGGCGAACTTTTTTATTGGAAATGCTTGCTCAATTGCTCAGTTGTCTGTATAATTGCTGGAGGTTACTTGCTTGGTTGGACATAGCGTGTCTGCGTAGTTGTGCGATGTGTAATAGAAATGCGTTTAGAAGAGGCCAGATGTAGCCCTTGGATAAGAGCTGAAAACTGTTTAAAGGGTAAGAGTGCTTGATGAATATCGAACAGCCAAGAGCTACACAACCAAATATATAAATATAGCTAACGATATTATATATGTTTATATTAAAAATATTATTCTCTTTGGTTTTACTGTAAATGCAGCACAAGCTGGGCTTTACCTATAGATTTACTTTAAAAGTATTTATTTAACAATTAATTATGGCCTGTTGAATATAAACATATTAATATAAAAGTTAGTTATGGTTGGCTGCTAATATGCAGAAAATAAATAACTATTAATATATCTATTTTGAATTGTTTTTTATTTATTTAGTAATTTAGTAATTAAATAATTTTTTATGATTTTTATTTTTTTATAGTTATATTTTGAATATATATATTTTTTAATATTTTTATATATTTTTTATATATATTTATTTTTATTTTTTTCAAATGTGTTTTTGCAATTTATTTATTTTAAATGTATTTTTTTTTATTTATAATATTTTATATAATATTTATAATATTTGTTTATATATTTTTTTCTTAGTTAAATATTTTGTGTTTATATGTATTTATTTTCGTAACATATTTATTTTTTATATTTTTTTAAATACTTTTTTATTCTTTATTTATTTTTTATTAATTTTTCATATATTTATTTTTAAATGTTTGTTTATATATTCATTTATAAATATTTTTTAATTATTTATTATTTATTTACTATTTTATTTGATATACATTTATTTATTTAATTGTTTATTTATTTTCTTATTTATTTAAATTAAAATTTCTGTTTTTTTTTTTTCTATTAATCTATAAATTTACTTATTTATTTATCTGGGCAAATTACGTCTACAATACTATCTACTACACTTCTATAATGAATTTGTCTACCCAAGTATATCCAATAACTTCTAAATCTTCCCCGCCCTTATCTTCGGCTTAAAGATCAAAAGCCCAAATGAACAGCCGCAAGTCAAACTCGAGGAGAAACACTTTCTTATCTTTATTTCCTGTTCCTTTTATTTAATTATTTAGGAGGCGCCTCTTAATTTGCAACTTTTCAATCACGATTATTTAAAACTCGACGCTAATGGCTTCGTTTGTTATGTTTATTTGCTAAACAGAGTGGGATTCTTTTGAAATTACAAACGCCGAGTCAACACGGAAATGTGAAAGAAACCGAGAAGCAAGAAATGATGACAGAAATGTAAACAAGACAGGAAATGGCAAACGGAATGGCAATGGAGCCATCCAGCCATCGAGAGCCATGGAGCAATGAGGCAATGGGAAATCTTGAGAACATAACCGAGAAATGACAATTTATCATTTCCGTTCGTTAACGCGTCGCAAAGTGCAAAAAAGGAACAGCAATGGACAGCTGGCTGGGCGGTGGATGGTGGGCGGTTGGTCACACCCCTTGCTACTGCTTGCTGCGCCCACGTCTGACAGTTATGTGTACATAAAGATATGCATAATTTGTGCGTGGCGCCAGCCTTTGCTCAGCTTCGAGCGCGACTGTCACAGACCGAAATATCAAATAACATTCTGGCACGCATTTCTGGTATTTGTCCGGCGCTTTAATGCGGCTCCAGTGTCCAATTTGGGAAGGCGCTTAGCATTTTCATTTCATTTCTTTCATTTATGCATTTCTTTCGTGTAAATATGCAGCATTTAGCCGCATAACGACGTGGCCGCAACCCTAGCCCATCCACGTGGCTTTGCCTTTGGCTTTGGCTTGGCTTTTATAATTTTGTTTTTAGGCAAGGCCGTTCTACGCCTATTTTTAGCCAGACGGACGCACCTTTTATGGCAAATTAAAATAAATGCCGGCTCACGGGCTCGCCACGGCGTATACATAATATTATTATAGCTGTTCGGCATCAGCGGCGAGCAAACGAGCTGTGAATGGTCCCCATGTGGAGACGCCGAAATTTGTATTTCAATGTGTTCGCCGCCTTTTTTTCGAGCGCCTCTAAAAATTTATGGCCAACAATTTGTGGCGCAGCAGAACATTTGTAAAAGTTAGATGAAAATAATGGCTCACTAAGTGAACACGGGAACAAGCGATATGGGTGCCGAAATGGCCATACATATTTGGGTATGCCATATATTAAGCTAAACTATGTGGAGAGCAGAGCTGAACCACAAATATACAAATATATATGTATATATGCCAACACAAAACCCTTTCATTATGTATTAAGTATACGCTCCATTGGCCCGGCTCACTTCATACTCAATACTTGCCAGTTGGCAAGTGCGTTCACACCTTAAAAAGTGCTTTAATTAACCAGGCGAGCCATGAAAATCAACGTAGCGAACTGCGAACACATAAAACACGTCAACACAAAGGCGGACGGCATTGGCAGCTGGCTGGCTGACTGGCTGACTGGCCACACCTCAAGGCAGAGCGCTTGGCAAACAAACCAACTATCAAATGGAAATCATTAGCCGCCAATAAATCAAGCCAGCTGACGGTGGCAGGCAAAACGTCTTATTTACTCTCAATTAGTCCTACATTAGCCAAACTCTGGCCAGTCATATTGAGCAAGCATAATTAGCAACTGAGCCAAAGGGCGCTCGGCCAAGCCCCTCAGCCAGGTTGCGGTAATGGCCTGATACTTTGAGTGTATTGAGTGCTCGCATCGTAATTGAAACCGCTTTGTAGCGGCTCAAAAGCTTTGAGCCACTCTCAACGCTTAGCCGTTTTAATTAAAATTATGCAAATATCTATGATAAGCCCGAAATATGAACCATACGCCAGAGCATCGTGCCAGCGCGGCACACAACAAATTGTATTGCGAGCTTTTGTGCGCACAACTTAATGCTCACTCTTAATTCCATTTAAGTATACGCTGCCAGAGGAGAGTCTCTGAGCTTTTCAGAGTAATTTGATATAAATTGATAATATATTGTATTATATATATTTTATAATAAATAAATAATAATAAATTTGAGTGGAGAAGTGTGAAGAAAATATAATGTGCAATATGAAGATACAACTATCTTAAATACATAAAAACTATGTTATATAGATAAAACTTTATTAGAGCGAAAGTTTTATTTATTTTACATTTTATCTATATAATATAATATTGGATATTCCATTTCAATATTAAATTTATTTATAATGAATGAATTTTTAGTTATATAATTGCTATATTTTTTAAAATTATTTTTATTTAATTATTATATTATATTTTTATTTTTATTATTAAAATATAGTAATAAAAATATAATATAATAATTAAATAAAAAAGATTTTTTAAAATAAATATAGCAATTACATAACTAAAAATTGATCATTTATTTAATTTAATTATAATTATATTTTTTTTTATTATAATTATTATCCAGTTTTCACAGCCCGAGCCATAGCTAAAAAAAACTTCTTTATTTTTCCGCTATATTCAGCTGCAAACTATTGACATTTAAAGAAAGTTGCATATAGCTTTCAAAGAGTATTTAATAGTAATTGCAAATTTTTGTAGCTCTAATAGTAGTATTGCAGCATAAATATATATAGATATATATCTAATAAAAAATCTCAAAGAATTTCTTTTCAACTTCAGCCATTCACATTGTGGAGTATACTTAATTCGGTGACACGAATTCATCACAGATATAATCTAACAGCGCTTACGAATGGCTTAATTGCTCGTATACAACAACAGAAACAAGAAGAGCAACAACAGGAAAAGCAACAACAACAACAACAGCAACAGAACGCGGCCAACAATGGGAGCATACCTCACGGGCGTTTATTTGCATTACACATTAGCACAAAAGCAGCTCACAGATACTTTAGCAGGAGCTTAGCACGAGGCAAAGTGTTTTATTGTGCACGCTTTCCACTTTCCGCTTTGCTCTCTTTCTCTCTCTCTCTCTCTCTCTCTCGTTGCTCTCGGGATGCCTTTGTATTTGTTTAGGATTTTTTCGTGGCTCAGATTTCAGTGTGTGTGTTGCGTAGATTTACGCATGAGCTGACAACTTTATTGCTAATTTATGTGCAGCGTTGTGTGAGGCTGGCCACGCCCCTGTCCGCCAACTAATGGCCATATAATTTGAGGGCATACGTAATGCCATTTTGGTTAGGTGCGGCTAGTCGGTCATAAAGATAAGCCGTACTTGGGCTACACTCGACCACATCGTCATCAGCAGATATTAATTAGTTGGTAATGCGTCAAAGGCAGACATTCTTGACATTCCGTTTCAACACTCGCGGGTTGAATAAACCTCACTGCAGGCCCGGGCCAAGTCTGCAGCTTCCTCATGCTGTTGCTGGCAGCGCATTTCCTTTTTTTAGTTTTATACATTTTTTCTTGATTTGCAGCCAAGAGAGGCACGCAAACAGACTCCGAATGTGTTGAGCCTGGCTACGTGTTTATAATATGAAATTTTTCTTGGCATAGCTCGGCAAGAGCAAAACCAAAACCAGAAGCAGAAGCGACAGCAGCGACGACGACTTAAAAGGCATTTGTATGGCTGGTTTGCTTTATAGTAGTTTTATTTTATGCCTTTCGCAGCTGCCTTTATTTATGTCGCTGGCGGCAGTTCAAGAGAAGAAAAATTGGAGTATAAAAATATAAGGCAAACAAACTATTTCGACAGCGCCGCCCAAAGACAACAATTTAATACCTAACGAAAGACTATAAACATTTTTGAGGCAGCAAATGTGATGGAAATGCCAGATAAACATATTACATGTCCCTTTATTTACAAAGGTCTCAGAAAAAGGTCGCTTTGCATATGAAATACTTTTCCTTCAGCCATAAAATGTTTATTTTGCAACTAGAGTTCATATTTTTACTGCATTACGATTATAATTTTGAGCTTGAGTACTTTGGGTTTACAGAGAATTGTCAGAGCAGCAGAGATTACGCATTCACTTCATGGGTCTTAAATAAGATATAGTAAAAGTTCTTTGAATTGATCTAAAGTCAGCCAACTGCTGGTAGCTGCTAAACTTGCTGAAGCACAAAAATCAGTTTTCAGGAAGTTTTCTATACAGTTTATAGGGCTAATAAATATTTATTTTGGCTTTTTATAGAAAAAATTTAAAATTTATATCAATAAGTAAAATTAAATTTTAAAATAAAAGCGAATTATGTTTAAATAAAATTTATTAAGTTGATTTATTTAAATATTTAACATTTAAACGGGAATTATTTAAAATAAAATTTATTAAATTTATTTTTTTAATATTTAGCATTTAAAAAGGTAAATATTTGAAATAAAATTTAATAAGTTTAGTATTTCCAATATTTAGAATTTATGCAATTACTTGAGTACAAATTTAGACATAAATATTTCATAAACAATTTAAGAAATTTGAATTTTATTTAAGTTTATTATCATTTTTTGTGCAATGTAATAATTGCAGTTTGAAATTGCCAAGAAATATCTTGAGTTTAAACCTTTTTTGATTATTAAATAATTTTTATTAAAATAATTTATGGGAAGAAATCGATGCACTTGCTAACATTGTTAGCTTAATAAATTAATTTTTTTAATTAGCCTTCAAAATTTTAATTTTCGGTTTTTTTTTAAGGTAATTTATGTTAAACCTAAATCAACCACACTTCACTGAATTTATATAAAATATTTTTAAAGTATTTTGCTATAATTTCTTAAACAAAGAAAATTTGTAATCAAATTAAGAGTTTATTAAAAAATATACACTGGTATACAATGTACATTTATTATTAATATTTTTAATATTTTTTTTATATAATTTATTTATAAAAAAAATTTTTCAGTTCGTTATAAATACTTTTTTTTATTTAAAAACACGAATCTGAACTTGCTTAAATTATGCAAGCTAAATAATTCTTCTTTCCTTTAGTAAATATTGTTTTACGCAAAAAATTGTTTTAATTTTGCTGCCGCTATTTGTTCAGCAATATTTACTTAAAGCAGCAAAACATTTGTTGTTTCAAGAGCTGCTGTGCTCGATGAAAAAAAAGGAACACATGAAGTGTAAATATATATGTGTATGTATATATATTTATACATATATATAAGTACTCAGCCAACATCATCATGAACCTGACCGCACACCAGACAGCACATGAAGTCCCATTATCAGAGAATCCATATTTGATATGCTTGTCGTAACCATGGCATTTGCTAGCCAAGTTCATTGCAAATAAAAATAATTAAACTGCTTTCGAGGCACTTTTTAATGAAGTTTATTGTGAACAGCGATGTGTTCTGCGGCCATCAGTAGGAAAGGGAAATGTCTTTGAGGGTACAGCAACAGCATGAAAGGCATTTGTCAAGCTCTAATTAGAGCAGCCAACCAAAATTTCGCGCATTTGTATAATTTAGAGGGAAAATGCTCGAAAAGGCAGCTGTGCCCCTTCAAGGGCAAAGCGTCATGAAAATCTGCCAACGCATGCATGAAAATGCTTCAGCAATTTAAAGGCGGGCGACATTAACAACAGCGAAATTACTAAACAATAATCATAATTTGTGGTATTAAGCGACAGCAGAGGCAGGAGAGCGAGTCCTTTTTATCGTCGTCCTCGCTTTACGGCCAACGCTGATAAAGTGTCGCTGTGCAATTTATCTGAGCTGTGCGGGAGCTGGTGGTGGCCTGGTGGCCAGGTGGCCAGTGCCTCGGTGGCGCGCTGTTCGGCTGTCGGTGCCTGGGGACCCAATCCAAATACCAAGTCGGACGGAGCGCGACTGCTGCACCTGTCACGTGGGAAAACACGTTCCGGTAATTTATGAGTCATACATTTGAGTTCTGCACTTTTATGTGGCCCGCGGTGAGGTGGCGCTGCTCACGCGCGAATTTTATTTCCATTTTTGTTTTCCTTTTTTGGGCAAACAAACCGCAAAAGTTTTTCCAAAAATAACAGCGCCTTTGCAGTTATGAGTAACACATACGACACGGAGACGGCAACACTGAGATTGACGAGCGAATTTACAACTAAAAGTTTCGCCAATGATTTATTCTGCCAAATGTTTTCTTTCTTTTTTTCTGTGGCAAATTATGAAGTTTATTCCCAGAATACATATAGACGAAGAGTCGACAATGATGGAGAAAACAAAACATGAAACCAATTATTAATTTGATTATTGTTGTTTTGTTTGTGAAATATTTGAATTGTAAATGAATCGAGTTGACTTTGGGCTTTGTGGAGAAAATTTGATTTGAAAACAGCTAGAGTTAGTTTCAAGGCATAAATAATAAAAATAAGAATTAACTAAGTAAATTTTAGGTAAGTTTTAGGCTTTGTTTTGTTATTGAATTGAACAAAAGTAAAATATTTACTACAGAGTGAACCTCAAAGTATTTATAATTCAGCGTTCCCAGTTAAATAAAAATTAAATAAATATATTTTAAGTCAATTAACAGTCAATAAGCCAAAAAGTTGTCAGGCTAAGCCTATTTTCATAATTTGAAGAAAATAATTTGTAGAAAATGTGTAGCTAAAGTCGGTAGAATTAAATATGTTTATCTAGTTATAGAGTCACATATATTTAATATAATAAATAAATAATAGTAAACATAATTTATTTAATACAATATATAAATAATAATAAATAAATTTGATTTAATATAATATATAAATAATATGAAATATATTTAATATAGTGAATAAATAATATTAAACATATGTGATATTAAATATTGATATATTAAAAATATTTTAAAAAAAATATTAAATAATATTAAATATGTTTATCTAGTTTTAGAGTCACATATATTTAATATAATAAATAAGTAATAGTAAATATAATTTATTTAATACAATATATAAAAAATATTATATATATTTAATATTATAAATAAATACTATTAAATACCTATACATAATATAATACATAAATAATATTGAATATATTCAATTTAATATAATATATCAATAATATTAAATAAAATTTACTCTATTAACTTCAGCTACAAATGTGTGTTTATTTTTACATTAGGAAAATAAGTTAAGCCTGAAGGCACAACAAGAACAATGAAAATATTTTTCATGTAGCCTTGAGTCAATTCAAATAAATTTAATATATTGTATATAATATGTTAATTTTAATATTCGTTTCGAGTTTTTCAATTCATACTAATTTATTTATTTTTTTTTATAATTTATTCTGCTATTTACTCTAAATGTCGTACTGAATAGAACATACTCAATTTAGAAACCTTTCAAAGCTGCCGTTGCGCACACAGCTGCAGTATGCAACGATATTTAATTATAATTTGACAAAGTTTCAGCTAACGCAAGTGACAGTGAACGTCATGTTTGAGTTTGAGAGAGCAGCGCTATCCGCACATGAGCAGCAGCTCCAATCGAACAATGCTACGCTCGAACTATGAGCTTCGGCATGGCATGATCGAGCCGAAGCGCCGTATGTTCGCTCTCACGGCGCTTCGGGTTGATCATGCCATGCCGAAGCATGTACAGAGTTGAGAGTAAATGGAACGCATGGAATCTGGAATCTGGAATTCATCAAATGTGCAACTGTTGCCTTCACAGCTCTCAACAATACCGCCCCAGCAAGTGGTCCAATGGAATTAAGTCTTCAACTTGCAGTCGCTGTTCTATGGGCAGCACAGAAGTAAAACACGACTGCTCGCCTCGGGTTTCAGCTGCAGACTGATCTGTATTCCAAATCGTTTCTGTTGAGTTGCTTCAGCAGGCAGCTGTGGAGAGCGTAATGAGAGTGCTTAAGTGGAGAGTGGGAATTTCGTGCCTGCTTTAATGAGTTCATAATGCACTCAAGTGTCTTGGGAAATAGCTATCAGACAAGTTTGCGCATGAAACTCTTCTAGCAAAGCAGAGGATTTTAAATTGCTCTTGATAGAGCAAGTTTGTTGCCTATCGAAGTTACTTTGAGTAATTTGTGCATGCTGAACTCAATGGTTTTGAAAATATGACAAATGAGAGAAGAGAAGAGATAGAAATGAGAATTTCCTTCCTTTATACATATCGTGCTGAGTTATAAATATTTTTATTTAATTATTAAGTACATATTAAATATATATAGTATATTATTAATAAATATTTATACATACATATTTTATATATATTTATTTATTTTATTTTTTGTTCAGTTTATTTTTTATTTATTTTATTTTTAATTTAGTTGACTTTATTATTTATTTTATTTTTATTTTTTGAGTATTTTTAAATATTTAAATATATTCAATTATATTATATTAATTTATTAAATATATAAAAATTTTAAATATAAAAAAAAACTATGATATATTTTATAGCAAAATTAAATACCCGAAAAATTCTCTGCGCCAAGAACTAAGCAAATATATATCATATATATATTCATATTCACAATCTCTCGCAGGTTAAACGCTGGCATCTCGGAACGTGGGCCATAAATTCATGCCTCTAGTTAATAATATATTTATGTTGTGCTCTTAGCTCTGACATAAAGATATATTTATGTGGCGCTTATTAGATAACATAAACCGTGAAACATGGCCTGTTATAATGCCCATTAGGGCGACTGTTGGGCTGGCGGAGTCAACGCAATATTGGCAACAGTGCGGCTACTTAACCAAGCTAAGTGCTGCACAAATTTGCCGAAGGACACAACAATTTGCACAGGACGCACACACACGCACGTATACGCACACAGAAGTCATCAAAGGACACAAGGTATAAAAATGTGCTCGAATGTGCAGCAGAGTGTAATGGTTGTAGTGCAGTGTAGTCATGTATGGCCGCTCTATATACATATGTATTTCTATATATATTTAAGGCAATATATATTTGCGACACCATTAAACGCGTTATTGGATTAGAATGGGCACCAAAGAGAAAGAGAAAGAGAAAGAGAAAGAGAAAGGAAGTGCAATAGAGTGAAAAAGAGAGAGGGAGAGAGATAATGATGATGTTAGGGAACTGGGATAGGGATTTGCCACACACAGCCATACACAGTTGATAAATACAAAATACAATAAATAATAATGAAGGTAACCCACACACAAAGAAACTCACGCACACACACACTCACACTCACATACATACTGAAGACCTTTGTAATATGAATGTATTTTTGGGAGCATTTGTTGTATTGTATTCGATATGTATTTGGGCTTTGGCTTCCTTTGGCTTACCTTCCTCCTCGACATCATCGTTGAATTCTGTGATTTCCGCCTTATCGCAGGAACGGTCGACGCCATTTGTTGCCGCGCTGGCTCCTTTGGCGATGGCGGCTACGGCCGCCGCCTTCGCATCGCCATTGGAGATAATTGAATTTGATTTTGCGTGATTTGTATGATTGTTGGAGGATTTCGCCGAGCAGGAGCCGCCGTCGGCCAGCTCCAGCTGGGGTGCACTCGGCTCCGGCTCGCCATTGCTGACAGCATCGATGGCGCCGCCGTCCTTTGTCTTCAGCTCCTGACTGGTGTTGCAGCCCATTGTGTGTTGGCTTAGACTCTGTGCTGCTTGCTTGGTCTCTGTACTTTGAGTTGGCCCAGGTAACCAGACCAGAACCAGGCAATCGCTGTTGTTTAATCAATTGCAATGGCAACAACAAACTCAACTTACACACACACACACACACACACTCACACGCACACACTGACACCCACACGGCAACAAATTCGCTGTACGCAGACACACGCGGGCTTCAACTTTTGCTGGAGTTTGTTGTTTTTTGCACTTTGACTTTTTTTGGCTGAAACCTTTTCGTACAAAAATCCGTTTAAAAAAATATGTTTTTAATGTTTAAAACTTCTTGTTTTTTTTTTAATCGTAATCAAAAGAGCTACAAAAAGGTTCACAACCACGAAGATCTCAGCCAGTTTTTGTTGTTTGTTTTTCTTTTCTAAATAACTTTTTGTGCTGAGCGTTGGAAAATGTAAATCGGAACTTGAAAAACTCTGAAGCTGACGTTAAATTTGACTGACTGACGCTGGCACAAGCTCAGGCACAACTGACAAACGCAAGCGACGCGTCCACACTAAGAATGTATTGCGGCTGTTATCCTGCAGGAGCAAGGCTCAACAGTCGACAACAGGAGCACTGGCAGCGGCAGCGACAGCAGCAGAAGCAGCGACAGCGGCAGCAGCAGAGGCAGAGGCAGTGAAGTCAACGTCACCGTCAGCCGGCAGTCAACAACTAGCCAAAAGGGAGCCCCAGAAATCGAGCAAAGAGCACAAAAACCCAGTCAGGCAGTGAGAGAGCACATGTCTACTCATTTTATTGGCTGCACAGTGGTACCAAATGCGACAATAATGGTGTGTGGAAAAATAATAAATTAATAAGAAAAGCTCAATTATTATATCTGCATTATATAATTAATTATTGCGAATATCTTTTGGACATCTTAACTATAAGTTGGTCAGCGTTAGGCTAAGGCAAATTAAATATACACTTATTGAGGTCCATTTCATATTTTTAATATATTATAAATTATAAAAGAATTTTTAACATGTTTTTAAATATATTATTCTAATATTATATTAATATTTATTTTAAGATTTTTTAAATTCATTTTTTATTTAAAAAAAAAAATATTTTTATATAAAAATTTTGTAATGCAAATATTAATATTAATAATATATTCCATGTGTTTCAAATAGACAGAGTTTATTTTATTTTATAATAAATTATTTTAATTTCTATTTAAACTTATTAAATTAGTTTAAGTTCAACTTTAAAGTTTTCTAGTGCAAAATTTCATTTTTTACCTTTTAATTTATTTTAAACCTTTAAAAAAGACTGAATTAATATTATGTTGTTCATTATTTTATTCATATTATTTTATTATTTTAGTAAATGTTATTTTATTTATTTTTATTTATTAATATTATTTATTTTATTAATTTTATCAGTTTTATTTATTTTATTTATTTTCATTAATTATTTGCTTTATTTATTTAATTTAGATATTTTCTAATTAATTTTCATTTTACTTCAACAAATATTGCCCCACTGTGACTGTGCTTCAAATGCTGAGCAGAGTGAATAACAAGCAGAGAGTGAGAGAGAGCAAGAGTGAGAGAGGACACGCCAGCGGAGAGCCATGACAATACAACAGCTGATGTCTGCGTGGCTGCAGAGTTTTTTCGCAAATAAACAAAGCGGACTGGCAAAGCCGACAGTCAGCGCACACACACACACACACACACAACCATAACACCACAAAGCCACATCACTAGCAGCAGCAGCAGAGCCAGAAGAGCAGCGCCGACAGCAGCAGCCATTGCTGTGAAGTTGCTAAGGCAATGGCATCATCATCTATTGGAACGTTTGCACGCACCAAGTTTACCAAGGCACACACACACTCACACACACACACACACAATTGCCATACCTTTTTGGCAGCCATAAATAGCTACACAATGCTCAAACCAAAAGCCGAATAAAAAATTTCACCATAAAAATATCAATGAAACATTTTCCTGGTATCTCTGCCATTCTGTTTGTCCTTAGCATAACTCATCTACCTAAGCAGCTAACTAGTTTTTTTTATTTTGTTCTTTTCTAACTTTTTCTGCTGGTTTTGTTTTGCTTTCGTTGCTTCTTGTTCTTCTTCGTTATGTGCCACGCTTTTTGCCACAATGTTGATGTGTCGCTGTGTTTTTGTGCAACTTTTTGTGTCTCTATAATATACCCCATAATAACTGTTAGAAGTGGGTATAGAGTTTTTACTTTAGGAATTTGTGCGATAATAATATGATCAAAGTTGAGATATTGCTGTACTCTATAATCGAGATATACAGATATTGAAGCATTAAGATATTAACCAATTGAAATATTAAAATACTGAGATATAGAGGTATTCAGGTACTTTTTTTTAAGTTTTCTTTTATCAATTTATTTGCTACTTTGTTGTCAGAGACTCTATAGCGCATTTATCACTTTATTTACTTCAACCTATTTTTGGTACGCCTGCATTCAGGTACTGAAATTAAATATAAAGAAATTAAAATGCTTTAGTATCGGTCGTATTAATAAGAAATTCAGCCATTGGGCTATTTAGGTATTAAGATACTTATTGTGGTCTTGGGATATTATTTATTTATTAAGATTTTTATAGATTGATGCAAAGTAGATGTTAAGTCAGAATAAGACAAGTTACCATCACCATAAAATAATTTAAGAAAAATTATTCTTAATCTCTCTAAAAGTATGTCAAAATTTTCCTAGAACAACAGGGTATCTTCCAGTCCAACATTCTCCCAATAAAAACTCCTCTATATTTCTCTTTTCAGTTTTTCAACTTTTTTTGTTTTTTTTTCCCCATTTGGGAGTTTGTTTTGCGCTCGTGTATGTGTGCGAGTGCGTGTCTGTGTGATTCACTTCGAAATGAATTGGTCTGCTCTTATGGCGTCACGCCCATCCACCCACTCGGCCACCTGCCCATCGACAGTCCGCCAGCACACACAGGGTGTCATTATCATAAAGTCAAATGTGAGCCGGAAAAAAAAGAAACCCAACTGCACATGTAAATAGTAAATTTGCCACATCAAATGACATTTGACTTTGGCCAGAAGGGGAACAAGATCTCTGCTCAGTTCAGGCGTCAGCTGGCAAAAGTCTAATCAAAGGTGACGGCGACACAGAGGGAACTACCCTAACGAAAATAACTAGAGCAATACGCAAATATGCAAATGAGCTTCACATATTTTACTTTTTATGCTCCACATAAAAAGGCAAATAGCTGGGAGGAGGACAGACAGACACCCTGTATGCCCGAATCCGGTAAATATTTAACAATTAGGCAAAAATACTCCAGGGCTGGCAAAAAATGCAGCACACGCAAAAAATAACTGTCATTAAATGCATTCTGGGACAGTCCATTCAAAATATTTAATATTGCCCGCAGGCCGCGAGACTCTAAATCTAGGCGAGTCCATGGAGCGTGCATTATGTGTGCATTCCTAATTTGAACAATGCATTTGTGTTGCGTATTTATCTTATTTGCTTATTGTATACATATATTGTTGTTTTAGTTATTTTATTTTTATTTTTTAATTTATTTTCACTTTAGTAATTTTTTATTTATATTTATATTTAGTATATTTTCTTTTTATATTTTTTATTTTATTTTATTTTTATATTTTTATTTATTTATTTATTTACTGCATTTTTATTTTTACTTTCAATATTTATTATTTTTTTTTAGCTTATTTTATGTATATATTTAAACATTTATTTTATGTTTTTATGCTTTTTCTTTTTATATTTTTATTTTGTATATTTTATTTTTTGTATTTCTTTTTCTTTTATATATTTTTAAATATTTTAATTATATATTTTATTTTTTATATATATATTTTTAAATTTTTTTTCGATTTTGTTTTAAATATTTTTATTTTATTATGTTTTTAGCATATTTATTTTCCTTTTTTTAAGTTTTCATACTTATTATTGAATTCATTTAGCTTTAAGCCTTATAAGCATAAACATCTTAAAGCTAGGCCTATTTATTGGCTATTGTATTCTACAACATTTTAAGCTCATTAAGCTCCTATGCGTAATCTTTTCAGCCTTCGCTTCTTGTCATTGACAGACAGATTAGATGTAAGCTGGTTTTGTTTTGTTCTTAACTTGGCTTTTAAATGTATAATAAATATCTATGTGAACATATAGATATAAATATATTTATATATAGATATTTTTCTTAAATAATATAATTTAAAATTGATTTCTTTATCAACTCAAACAGTAAAGCTCATAGTTAAGTTCACCTCACAGAGCAACTCCAATTCATTCCCCTCACATCTCTATCAACATTTATTAGCTGCTCTTTCGTTCACATCTTAGTCTCCCCTTTCATCTTCTATCTTTCTTGCACAACAGACTTATCTAATTAGATTCAACTATAATTGAGCTGCACACTAATACGCTGCTCGGGTTCATTCAGTTAGCAAACTCCGCTGCGCCCTAAACTATGCAACACAAAAGAGTTAAGACTTCATTTAAGTCCTGGGCGACAACTGAAGCGCTTATCGTGTTGTCGCGCTTGCATTTTGCCAGTCAGCAGCTGCAAGGCGAGCGTTGAATGAAGAATGATCAACTAAGAGATGCCCTGTAAATATATTTTCAAAAAAAGTTATTTATGCAGCCAATCTACGCTTCAAGGAGCTCAGCCACAGAGCAAAGAACAACTAGCTGCACTTGCACAGAACGTTGTCCCGCCCCCTCCTGCCACACCCCCCAATTGTAAGCAATGCGTGAATTTCCACATTTCACGCCCAAGCAGCACAACGAACAACAGTAGGGACTCGGCTGCGATGTCAAGACAGTTTTAAGACTTAAAATAGCGACAAAAACTTTTAGTCAGAGCTGTGAATGCGTTGAGCGTGTGAAAATGCATGCCAAGTTTTTGTCTTGACTTGCCGCCGACGCCTTACTCCGTCCACACCCAAATTTTAGAGCCATTCCAGCATTGTTGTGGGCTGGCACATGACAAATGCGCTGGCGACACAGAAACCCTTTGCCGAGGTTGATAAAGTGACAGACAACGACGAGTTGTCCTGTCCCAAGTGCCGAAAGCTTACAGCCATAATTGGCGAGGGGGAGTGGGATGCGGAAAGGCTTTCAGTTTGCGCATCATTTGCCCGCCGAAATGCAAAGTCATTATTTTGGCAAAAGATAAAAATACTTGATGCTTTGTTTTTTAGGGTCTCGATTCGATTTTCTGCCGGCTGCTGCTGCTGCTGCTACTGCCTCACGGAGGGCACACGAAACATGCCCAGACAAATTACGTATACGCCGCGTTGCTCGGCCTACAGAAAACTACAGCCACGAATGAACTGCTCTCCCTCATTTGTAACTGAGTGTGAGTCTCTGTGTGTGCGTCGTCTCTCTCGGGACCCTTGCCAAGTGGAAAGTTTTCGCGTCCTTTTTGTCTGAAGTTCAGCGGTGCGCAACAACCTTCTGGGGGCAGGCAGCACAAATTGACAGCAGACCAACAAAATGCTCGGCGAGAATTTATGTTTTTAAAGTGTTGGCTTTAAACATAACCTCCGGCCAGCAGCTCAGCTTAGCTCGTCTCAGCTGAGAGTAAACATGGCCCACGCCCGAAGCCACTCGCTGTTTGCCCAGCCAAATCAAATTTTGACTTTCAAACTTTTGTCAGCTTGGCAAACACATAAAAGCGCAGATTAATTTTAGTTTAAAAACTGAAAAGAGAGTTAGACATACTTTAGTTAGTTTAACTAACTTTAGTGGACAGCTAATCCCGCACCCTGCCACACGCTATCATTATTCGTGGGGCTACAGCGAAAGTCGCTCAGAATAATTGAATAAGCGAGGACATGATAAATGATCCATCAGCGCATTGTATGCCAAAATATTTATCACACGCCTACAGCTGCAGACAGGCATTTAAGGCGCATGAATAAATGACTGAATCGAAAAATTAATTTAGGTAATTAAAAGCCGAAGCATTGCTGACTGTTGGAGTTAGACAAATTATATTATTTTTATTATGTGAGCAGTTTTTTATGTAGATATAAATAGCAAAAGCTTAGGGCATGCTTTGCTGCTGTCTTATTAAATTTTGGATAAATTATTTATTTTATTTTATTTATTAAAATAGACTATTTTTAGTATTTCTTTTTTATACATTTTTAGACATTAAAATTTTTTTAAATAATATTTTTAATGAAATAATATCTATATTTTAATAAACTAATAAATTTGATAATAATATTACATAAATGCTATGAAATTTATCTCTTTTTATATATAAAAAAATACTAAAATTGATAATTTTTTGTTTATATAAATATCAACAAAGTTAAGGAAAATATATCTTAAAGTTGATATCAGTTGAGACATTAATATTGCAAACTTATTTGAAATATATCTAAAATTGCGACAAATCGAAGTAAAAAAAAAAACACTGAGTTTTATGAATAGAACCTTAAGGTACTACGATGGCTTGAGGTGCCACAAGAAAATCTAAAGAATTATTTTTAAAATTCCAAATATAAAAATGTGAAATATTGAAATATTTAAAAATATAATAGTATAATTTTTGTATATTTTAAAATATATATAAAATATTTATGTATATATATTTTAATATATAGAGTAGAAGCAAAACAGCTGGAAAAATTCGAACTCACTCTGAGCAAGAGACTTTTTTTCTAGATTGCTTCGCTTGATATAAAATATATTTATTTAATTCCTAAAACAAACTTTTTATTTAATTAATTACCAGACAACTATCGAATACTCAACTATTATTTGTTAACTATAAAATAATATATATTCCATCTCACATAATTTCGTATGTATTCTTCATTTTTTTAAATTAATAAAAATTTCCATATAAATATTTACGCGTTTATTTCTTAAAATTAACTTATTTTATGTCAAGTCTGTAGTGCTTATATCGTATATAAAGTATACGATATACATATATATTTATATATCGTATTTAAAATATAGTATATATATTTCTATCGTGCTTTTATTATTGGATTGCGCCAGGTTTGTTTGCTTTTACAGCGCTGATGAGCGCTCCCACATGTGTGCTTTTTGTAATTTTCTAGCTATTACCTTAATTTGGGCCACACACACACACTGGTGCGCTCTCGTCACACACACACACACCTAACAGACCAACACGTGTCCTGTAACTGCCTCGACGGACGTAATTGTTAATTAAAAACGCGCTGAGGGCACGACTTGTTGGCACAACAGCCACGAAAATGTTTGCCGGCCATGAAACCGCTGGCTCTGGCCGGCTAAAGGTGTTGAATAATGTCATAAACCCGCAAAGGAAACAAGATACAAACGGAATTACATTCGTAAGCGCATCAATTGGAGTTGGGAGTTGCGCTGCTTTCGCCTTTTATCGGCATCGTAAAATGGTTTAGAAAATAAGTTTATGGCCAAGCACAACACGAATATTATTATGTTATGTTATGGCTAATACATTTTTAATGTGGCTAAGTAATTGGGCGAGGCGCCTGATTGGATTCCAGTTGAATCATCATCATCATCAGTGAACAGAAATAATAGACGGCATGAGTGATATGTGGCGAGAATGTGTTGTTTTTAGGCCGGGTTAAGATGACATTTATATTAGATAGAGATATATTTATTTAGTTGGCAACTCGCTCAGCACAAATCTTTGTGAGCCTTGACAGTTGCGTGGCAGCAACATCCATCACTTGGCCAAGCCATCAATCACAGCCGCTGAGCTGTCCGGGCCAGCATCTTGGGTTAAAGTGAGAACAGTGCTGCCAAATTGAAAAATCCCATTTAAATGCAAGCCATCGACTCCGATGAAAGCAGCAAAAAATCGAATTTTGCTTAGGGCTTGGGCTTGGGCTTGTAGCTGCGTGACGGCACGTAACAGGAGCTGAGGGCGGCGTACCTGTGCCGTCTACCTGCCTGTTAGAGCTGCAATTGTCTGGCTGGCAGTTCGTGCGCCTAAATGTATGCTATTGTCATGACACATGGCAATCCGAGCACATTCACTTAGTGCAATGAGCAAAGCCAACCAAAAACCAGGCGTATGACAGCCAAATGACACAAAACACTCACACTCATACTCACACACACGCACACACTCAGGTAATGCAAATAGTCCTGTCTCATGTTCATGTAAAGCCTTTTCAATAACCAACTGAGTGAATGTATCTAGCTGCCAGAGCAGCCCGCCACAACGAGTAATTGAACTGGCTAACTATCTATGTGTATGTGTATGTGTGTGTGTGTGTATTTGTGTGTGTGTTTGCATTTGTGTGCAACTCTTAAATGCGATTTTAAAGTCAACATTGAGCCCTTCTGACATACGAACTGCCAGTTTTGGTTTGCCGCTTGTCTGCCAGTTGCTTTTTGCTTTTCAATGTTCGTGTCCGTGTCCGTGTCGATACACACTTCCGGACTTTGGACTCCGGACTGGCTGCCACCTATCGCCTATGATAATGGTCATGTTGTGTACAATACGATATGATAGCACAGCCATTTGCAATTATAACCTTAACCATCTACCGCTCTGATCAGCTCATATTGCTGGCTTGAGTTGAGCTGAGCTGAGCTGGCAGGCAGCCAGCCAGCAGGCGGGTGCCCGGCGCCAATTGGGTGGCAGACGTGTCTATCTATCTATAACACACAGCATGTGGCTAGGGGTTTTTTATGTGTATTAGTATGGAGACTTCCTGGAGGCCATTGACAATTTGAAGAGCTCTCAAAGTATTTAATTTGAGCTAAAACTTCAGGGGATAAGTTCAGGAGTTTAACAAATAAATATGAAATGTAGCTAAAAAATATATATATACAAATAATTTAAATAAAATATAAACACACTTAAATTAATATAAATATATATAACATAATAAAAAATAAAGTAAAAGTATGCATAAAAATAAAAATATAAAAATAAAAACATAAATATGTAAAAATAAGAAAAAGTTTAAAATAAATATAACTATGCTTAAAGACTTAAAATGTAATAAATATAAATATGTAAAAATACTAAGATTTCAATAAATATGTAAAAAAATATAATATAAGGTAAATATACAATAAATATCTTCAAAGTAAAATCTATAAAAAAAATCAATATGTTATATATATGTATATATATAAAACAAAAGAAAATAAATATAAATATATATAAAATAAATAAAATTATGTACAAAAAAGACACAATTTTAAAAAATATGTATTATATAAAAAAAAATTAAAATAAAAATATACATATTTTTTTAAAATATATACAGAATAAAAGAAATACAAATACACATAAAAAATAAAATAAATGTTTACAAGATAAATAAATAAAAAATTAAATAAAATAAATATATACAAGACAAATATAAATAAAAATTAAAATAATTTATATATAAATATGTACAAAAAAAGAAAGAAAATAAGAATATTTAATATATATAACAATTATAAAATAAATATAAAATATGCAAATAAAAAATATAAATAAATAAAAAATGTGCAAAAAATAAAAATAAAATAAATATGAATATATTAAAAATTAAACACATTAACAAATATATATAATATTTTAAATTTTCTATTTATGTAAAATAAATAATAATATATACAAAATAAAAAAATATATTAAAATATAGACAACAAAAAATAAAATAAATATAAATATAATATTTATAAATAAATACTCAAATTTTCAAGTTCTGCAAACAATTTTTATTTACACAAAGAAACAGAAACAGAATTTGTTAACTATATAAAAAAAAACATGAGCAATATGTTCCGAGTGCAGTCTAGACAAAGGCAAACTTTTTAGTTCATTTAACTTTTTACTTTGCTGTCATTATGAGCATTATCATTATCTATTTAAAGTCTTAGCAAACTCAGGCAAATTGCAAAATGATTTTCCATAGAAAAAGCCTGGCAAAGGCCAGCAATAACATGCATTTTCGGAAGGCGACCTCAGCAAGCGTATAAGAAACGTTGCCAAGTTGAACTCAAGGACTCGCCTCGACTCGCCTTTTAATTACATTGTTTTTAACACCTTAACGTGTTGAAATGCCATAAAAGAAAATGGCAAGCAGTCTAGCTGCTGGGCAAAAAGAAAACGACAAGAGCTAATAGCATTTCCTCGTAGGAGCACAACTGGGGAATACGCTTTAGCGCTTGGCTAAACTTAAATAATAATTTGGAGCTTTCTTTTTTAATGTTTTCCCATGATGATTCTCTAATTTGTAATATAAATTAATAAATTGTGTAAGAAATTCTTACTAATTTTATTTAGGAAATTTAGTAAATAACCAAGCTACGATTGCCTGTGCCCATTGCCCTTTACCTGTTTGCTTTGGACAGCTTTTCCTTTTGGTCAATATGATATGAACGAAGCGATAATTTCCGCTAGTTGCGACGGCAAATGGCTCGCTGACATGCGAATTTCCATTTAGTGGAAAAGGCTTCGTGGGTTTTCACAACAGCTTATTAATATTCCAGCTTAAAATATACTTTTGCTCAGTGTACACATATACATAGAGCTTATCTATTATCTATCTATTTGCAGGGATGTTGCCTGAAAGCTCCACGCCACCGCCCAGCGCGTGGTGTTTCCCTGATGGAACTCCGTGGTGCAGACGTTGCTGATTTGCCGCTCACGCAGATAGTCAAGGATCTTGGGCAGGTTAGCCTTGACGCCGAGCATGCTGGTGAATATCCTAGAAATAAAATCAATTATTTATGTATAAATTTAAAATTTCAGTGCAGCTGCACTCACAGCACGCGCTCCTTGTACAGTTCGCTCTCGTCGACAATGCGCTGCACGAAGGACACCTCGCCGCCGACACAGGTCAGCTCCTCCTCGGTGCCGGTGCGCACGTTGTTGGGCGCTGGGCGACGCGCTGGGTTGCGTGTGTTGGCATCAAATGGATTCTTGGCATTCGAGTCAAAAAAGGGCGGATTGCAGAGGCAGAAGTGAAACTGTTCCTTGGCCCTTTCACTGGACGACTCAAAGTAGCTCCTGAAGATGCTCTGCTTGTCGGGCTGCTCGTACACCTCCACGAGCTGCTGCAGCTCATTGCGCTTCACATTCTCGCGTGCGAATTCAATGTTTTCCTGCTTCGACTCCAGCGCCAGCATTTTCCATTGATTCTTCTTGGCTGCCAGCAGCGAGTAAATGCAGGATGAGCCGCAACCTAAACAGATTTATTAAGTAAGAATTCTCTAAGGTCAAGCTAACTACTTGCCAATGTCTATGCCACACACTGCATCCAGTTTGAGTGGCGCCAGCAAATCCTCCAGCCACAAAATGTAGTTCAAACGCAGCGCCAACGTTGGCACCAAGCTGCCCGGCGCGAAATCCACGTGGAGCCCAAAATATTCAAGCAGCAGCACTTTGGTTAACTCACGCAATGAGCGCTCATTGCGAAAGTTGATCGAGACCTTGCCATTGAGCTCCTGCGAGGCATACAAAATTAGTTTTATAATCTTATTTATGTCTTAAGTTGAGAACTCACCAATTGGCAGACCTGCCGAAAGTCCTTATACTTAATTGCCAGCTTGGTGTAGTCCGGCGGTGTGCGTAAGACATTGCGCGGATGCATTACAAACTTTTTATTTTTTCTCCTTACCATTTTAATTCACAAAACAAATAAATAAGTAAATAATCAACAAGAAAACGTTTTAGCTAAATTCAATGCAACTAGTGTGGCCGTTTTATAGCGCGTAAATGACAATGCCGAAAAATACCAGTTAAAAACTACAGCTGGGCACACGCACTGTTAATTAACATAGCGCTGTTATCGAACATTTATCGCATTGTAAAAGCAATATTTCGCATAAGTAAAACGTTTTAAAGCTATTATTTAATTAATTGGACTAAAAATGTCTGAAACTAGCTCCAAGGAAAATGTGAAGACCGCAATGACTTACATTTGTGGCGGTAAGTAAACAAATAAGACTAAATATAAGTAAAATCAGCAACAGCGTGCTGCCGCCGAGACGCGCACATGTTTGCTTGCAATTGTAATTGTTTTCTTAATATAAATACTAATTTTTATTTAATCCATGCAAATAGAATGTCATCATGAGAACGAGATGCGTCCACGTGATCCCATACGTTGCCGCGAGTGTGGCTACCGCATCATGTACAAGAAGCGCACCAAGCGTCGTAAGTACGCGCCGGGGCACTGTGCAGTGCTGCCCAAACTGTATGCAGCTCTTAACAGTTTGATTTCTATTGCAGTTGTGGTCTTTGATGCACGTTAAAACTGTCTGGATATGGGATATGGAGAACTATCTTAGAGTTTAGCTTGTATTTGAAAACGTATATATTGATAAATATAGGGGATTGTAAGCGAAAAATATGTATTTTTGTGTGGAAGCCATGGGAAATTGTGGATAAAATGGAGATATTGCAATTCTAGAAATGTATTTGAGTAAGATGTTAAGCTTAGCTGTATTCCTATTGTAAAGAACTTAATCTTAATTTAGAAGCCTGTCAATATCTGCTGTAACTCTAAGCACGAGTGCTACATACTCTATGTAAAGCTCTTCTGCAAGAGCGACTGTAGACGGGCTGGCTCTTGAGCTGCTATCAAAGAAGGAAATGGTCTATTACCTAGCTTATTTGCTGTCCAACTACTCTCAATGCTCCAAGTGCTAAGCAAATGACTCAAATGTAAAGCAGATGAGAGAGCTTAGGCAACTGCATATAGAGCAAAGATGAGCCAAAGCAAAGGGAGCCTAGATATCAGTTGAAGAGAGAATTTGCAAAAGCTCTTCATGGATATCCATTAAAGAGAAGTTCTCTTTTTGAATAGAGAAATATTCTCAGAGCCAATTTGATAGCTCTCGCAGAGAGTTGCTTAGAGCTAGTTCCACTCGGCTGTTCGACTCGATTTAGAGCTTCATTTATGTATTTCTTATAAGGCTACAAGTCAAGGATGCTGGAATACTCATCTTTTTAGGGTCTCTGATTGCTTCCTTCGGTCCTCCCTTTGAGTGCCAAAGTTTTTCTTTATGATCATTTTTATGGATATATGTGTATATATACAGTCAACTTCCGTTATTTCGAACTTCGAATGTTTGAAATATTAAATATAAAGAGATTTTGTAGGGGGCTCGTAATATCTTTGCTGTAATGAGAGGTACGAAATATCGCAGGTTGGAAATAACGAGAGTCGCCTGTGCTAGATACTATATATCGTTATTTGAATATTTATCCCATCATATATCCCCTCTCAACAATAAAAGATGTATATTTTTCTACAATTTGTTGTTTAAACTAATTTTACTTTTATTTGAATGTTTTTGGAAATATAATTTTTAAACTAAAAACACTTATACTTGTTTATATATTACTCATTTATTTTTTGTTTGTTTTTGTTTTTAATTTGCAACATGTGCTTAAATAAAATGTAAAGTAAATTTGTTCTTTTCTTTTGTTCAATTTCTTTTTTTTTTTTTTTGTATTTTTTATATATTTCTTTTTCAGTTTTTTGTTTTTTGCTTTACTCATAAATGTCTTTTTTTGTCTCAAAAATTTTGTCTAAATGGCTTTTGTCATCCAAAAATTTACTTTACTTAAGATTTGCTTTGTTTTTCGTGTTTTAGTTTATCGTTTGGTGTAATAAATTTACTTTTTATTTTACGTTTACCACATTTAGCAAAAACACACATTTTACACTAGAAATTGTTTATTTTTATTTTTTTTTTATTTTTTATTTTTTGTTTTTATTTTTACTTTTATTTGTAACTTCTGCTTTCGCTTAATATTTTTACCCGACACTTTTCAGTCAAATATTTGTTCTTGTTCAGTGTGTGGTAAAAAGTATATATATATATATATATATATATATATTGAATTTTCTTTTGAGTATTTTCTTTTGTTGTTGCTGGTAAAATCATAAGCACAACTACACGTTTAATAATCATAATCATAATCATAATCATGATTATGATTTATGTTTTCTGCTTTCAATTCTATATGTTATTTGTGGGCATTCGTGGGCGTGGCTGAACTGAACTAAAACTAGAAACTAAATAAAGTTGCGTTACGGTTAAAGCTTAAGTTCAAAATATATCGAAATAAGGCAAAAAGGTATCGGAGGCTTTGCAGACCATATAAATTAAATATATGTATGTATGTATGTGTGTGTATATGTGTGTGTTTATAGCATATATATATCTATATAAGAACTTAAACAACTAGTAAATAACATGGCAAAAATTAAGTAACTCAAATATGAAGTTTTCTTGTTTTTTTTTTAAATGGCAAATTAAAGCTATTTCACTTCACAAATCAAAGATGCTCAACGAATATCTGCCTAAATGCTATTAAGTGTTTCATAATATAATCTAGTACATATATAGTGTACTTTAGCTGTCTTTCTGTGTGAGTGTATGAGTATATATATGTATGCATGTGTGTGTCTTTTACATAACCTCAATTAATATAATGTAAAATTGTTCGAAATCGGTTGAAACTTTCTACAGTATTTTGTTTGCTTAACATTGTTTTTTTTTTCTTAATTTTTGTTTTTTTTTTTTTTTTTAAGAGAAATCATATTTCAGGTACATCACAACTTAAAATTTAACAAATAAATGCAAATTTCTTTTTTTTTTTTAATGAATTTTCAATGTTAATGCCTAATGCGTTAGAAATGTGTGTGTGTGTGTATATATGGCAAGCAAAACATTTGCTAAGATTAATGAGAAATTGTTCGGCTCTTAAATCATAAACAGAGAGAGAGAGAGTTACAGAGAGTTACAGTTTGGCATGCTTGAGGCGGCGATGCAGCTGCAAGCTGTAGCGCCGCTCAAACTGTGCACTGCACTGCCGACAGCTGCGCTGCGCCACTCGCAGCGCACGATGCCTCCAAAACCGATGCAGCGCCAGAGAGCCAAGCGTATGATAGTTGAAGCTAATGCCGCCGCCGCCGTTGCGCCGCCTGCGCGCAGTGCAGCTGGCGCAGGCGAGGCGCTGGTGCACCAGCTTATTGAGATGCTTGTCGCGCAGCATGGCCACCACCGCCTCCGGGGAGAGGCGAATTTTCTTTGGCTGCGCCTGCTTGCGCGAACTGCGCGCCGTCTCCGCATCGGACTTCTTGCTAAAGTCCAGCGGCGCTGTTAAGTACTCCTGCTTGCTGGCAGCATCGGCCAGCAGAGGCAGCAGCGTTGCCAGATGATTCAAGGATTTGCGCGAGGCGCAACTGTTATTGCTGCTGCTGCTGCTGCTGGTGTTAGGACAAGTGCTGTTAATGGCATGTTGATTAACAGCTGGCTTCTTGGGACTCTTGCGCGGTGCTGCCAGATCCAGCTGACGTTTGAGCAGCGACTGCGGCTGCGACGCAGGCGCCACTGTTAGCTTAGGCGGCACTGCGCTGCTGCTGCAGCTGCTGCTGCTGCTGCTGCTGCTGGTAGGCACCTTGGGCGTTATGGTTAGCGTAATGTCCTCCTTGTTGCGCAGATACTCAATGTACTCTTCCGTCTCGCTCATCAGGCGCCGTCGCTTGCCCGGCGACGGCTGTTGCTGCTCGCGCTGCTGCCCTGTGGTCGTCGCTGTCGGCAGCGCTGCTGCGGCCGCGGCCAGCATCAACGGCGTCTCAGCTGCATAATATTTGTTGATAATATCTTTAACATAATTCTGAAACTGCGTGCCAATGCGATTGAGATTCTGGTATTCCATTTGTGTGAGAAAGGGCGTGTTGTTGCTGTTGCTGCTGCTGTTAGGCGCTGCCACTGCTGCAGTGCCAACAGCGGCGGCAGCAGCAGCAGCCGCTGTTGCTGAGGCCATGGCTGCGGCCGCCGCCGCTGCTGCTGCCGTTGCCTCAGACCTGCTGGTATTGTTCTCCTTGTCGTCCTGGGGACAATGAGGCACCACCGCATTTCTGTGGGATTTCTCTTTGTAATAGTTGTGACTGTTGTTGTTGTTGTTGTTGTTGTTGTTATTATTATTATTGTTGTTGTTGTTAAGTTTATACGCGGGAGACGATTTAATAAGCTGCACTCGCTGCTGCTGCTGGATCTGGTTCTCTTGATCCTCGTCATACTCAATCTTGAGCTTTCGCTTGCTGGCGAGCAGCTCGATGGCCGTCTGCTCGTAGGCAGCCGCCTCCAGGAATGCCGTCGCCATCAGCGCCTTGTTGTTGTTGCTGCTCTGCTCCTTCAGCTCGCTCTCGTGGCCCTTGCCGTTGCCGTTGCTGTTGGCATGACGCGACAATTTCATGGGCGAGCTGACGCCCGACATGTTGTACTCGTCGCCCGAGTACGAGGAGGAGGAGGCCGATGATGGTGTATTCTCATCATCCTCGCCCGTCGAGTGCTGCCTGGCACGCATCGCGCCAAACTTCTGGCGCTGGGCCACGCTGCTGTTGCTGCTGCTGTTGTTGCCGCTGTTACTGCTGCTGTTAATGTTGCTGCCGCTGTTAATGTTGCCGCCGCTGTTAATGTTGCCGCTGTGATGGCCGCCCATGCTGCTCAGGCTGTGCAAAAGCGCAGCAGCCTCTCGTGTCGTCCATTGCGAAGGCAGTTTATTATTGAACAGGAGTTGATGATTTGCTGGTATTTTCAACTCGTGCACGCCTCCCGCTTTATGAAAATCCTGAGCGACCGAAGCTGTGTTGCGACTAATTGCGTCCATTTTTAGCAGACTGTTAAAGTGGCAGAGGGAGAGAGAGAGAGAGAAAGCATGAGATTAGCGAGGGCTTTTAGATAAGTAAAGATGACAAATTAAATTATTTTTAATTTATGTAAACTAAATATAATGTCATATATTTATGAATAATAAATAAATTATTTTTGTAAGTTAAAAATTTATTTATTATAATAATATATAAATCAAAATATATAAAATTAATAAATTATTTTCAAAATTAAATATTATTAATATTTATAAATTATTATTATTTTAATTAAATTATATATCAAATTATATATTTTCAAATAAATAACAAAAAATATATTAAATGAATTAAATAATTTAATAAACAAATTATTTTAAAAAAATTAAATTGTTTATTTAATATTATTAATTTAAATATATGATATATAAATTATATAAATAAATAATAAATTGGTTTATATATTAAATAATTTATTTATTAATTTAATAATGTTTACATTATTTAATATATAAACCAATTTATTATTTATTATTTAGAAATTTAAAAATTTTTGAAATATTTTTAAATTATATATAAAATTTGATTATTATTGAATTATATAAATTATATATTTTAAAATATAAAATAAATTATTTTTAAAAAAATAATAATTTTTTATCATTTTTTAAATATAAATCTATATATTTTGGAATAATAAATAAAAAAGTAAAAGATGATGAAATTTGGCAACAGCGCAAGGTCTGATATATCTCTGATAAATCATAAACAAAAACCCAGCAACAACACAAGAATAAAGCAAACAAATTTGGCAACACAGAAACATAAAAAAATAATGAAATTTGGCAACAAAACTTGAACCAAAAAGGAGATCATGAAGTTTGGCAACAATGCGGCAATAAATGAGTAAGGACAACACAAAAGTTATGAAACTTAAGGAAAACCGAGACTGAGACTGAGACTGGGCAACTGTACCGCGCATAGTCCTCCGGATCGCTGCCCTCGGCTTCGAGGTATTGAAATAAACGCTCCGAGCCGCGTTTCTGTGTCGCTGCGTTCGGCAGGCTCCCAGTGAGCAGATCGTGGGGCGGTATCAGGGAGCCGTTGGCGCTGAGCCGCCAGCCCACCATCGAGGTGGGGTTCACGATGATCTCCTGCAAGGGGCCGCCCGTGATGTTGCCGCCGCCGCCGCCACTGCCGCCACCGCCACCGCCGCCAGTCACGCCCTCATTGGTTGTGGTGGTGTAGATGGTAACGGCGCCGCTGCCGCTCACATTGCCAACGGTTTGGCCGCCGCCGCTCGACGTGCTGCAGGACATGTGGGTGTAGGTGTTCGTGTGTTTGTGTTTGTGTGAGAACAAGAACGAGGGTAGTAACGAGAGTTAGAGGAGTCATTGGGGGCTGGGTTTCTAGGGGGAGACTGGGTCTGAGAACGTTACCCAAAAGCATTGCCGGCATTGTGGAACGTGTTCAGCTGATTGTTGGCCACCAGCGTGTTGCCAATCGTTCGCAGGACATTCAAGTTCTGGCTATGCGTTGCATTGTTGCTGTTGCCATTGCCATTGTTGTTGTTGTTGCCGTTGTTGTTGTTGTTACTGTTGTTGCCGCTGCTGCTGCGCGCTGGACGATTGTCGTGCGGACTGCATTTGATTCAAAGAGAAACAAGTTTACAAACTGGATAATCAAGATGATGCTATATCTATCAGACGGCATCGGGTGTGCAGTGGAGATAACTAACAAGCTGAGCTACAAGTCATATATAGCATATCTAATATTCGTATATCATAGGTGATTATTATCCCTTATTAGATAGATCTCTCTCTCTCTCTCCTTTCAGTTAAGGGGATAATATGTTATATCATATCTGATCGATTGGGTGTTCAGTGAAGACTAACAAAGTGAGCTATGTATGATATATGATCATATATTGAGATCATAATTTCATATAGATCATATCATATCATATCAAATAGAAATATCATATATATCAAATAGATTACATCATTATGAATAGATATATCTGTTTTCTATCAGTTCCGTAAGTCATATATCATATCTAATATATGTGTCACAGATGATCATCTCATTATCTATCTAAAGATCTGTTTTGAATATGTTTTATCTTATCAGATCCTTCGGGTGTACAGTGGAGACTAACAACTTGAAACATATGCATACATATAGATCATATCATATATATCACATATATCGTAGAGCATCATCTCATTATCATATCTTATATATCAAAGAGATCACAGATATCATATATAATCTTCTCATTATCATATAGATCACATAATATATATCATAGACATGATATATGCATGCATATCATATATATATATTAGATCATCGTCGCATTATCAGATAGATCTTATTTATATAGATATAATATATCATAAATTATCATCCCACTATTATATAAATTATTTCTTATATATTAAAGAGATCATAGATACCATATATATCATAGATAATGAGTTCAGTATCATATATATCATATCATATCATAGATCATATTTTACATATTATAGAGATCATATACATCATAGATAATCACATCATTTTCATATAGATTTTATCTGATATATCACAGATCATCATCTCATCTATCCTTAGATACCTCGATTTCCTATCACACATCTCTCGTAGATCCTCATCTCATCATCTATCCTCCGATCTATGTCCTATCTCTCTAACTATATGTATCCGTATTACTATATCTCGATCTATTATACAATTGAAATGCCGTTACTTACTGCACATCACTCATGTGAATTTGGTACTCCTCCTGGGTGTCGGCCAGATAGGAGCACTTGCCGCACGCCCGCTTGTTGTGCACCTTGAGCACGTGGGTGGCCAGGCGCTCGGAGCGCGCCGCCTTGTAGTCGCAGAGCAGGCAGACGAAGGGCTTTGTGTGGGTGTTGAGGTGGCGTTTCAGGCCCCACTTGTCGGCGCCCGACCAGGGGCAGTAGCAGCAGGTGAAGCGCTTCTCGCGCTTGGGCTTCAGCAGGCCCGAGCCGGCGCCGGCGCTGCTGCTGCCCGAGCCGGAGCTGGAGCTGGCCACCGGCTGCTGGGCGCTGTTCATGACGGCGGCCACGTGCAGCGGCAGCACCGAGCCATCGTCCAGCTTCTCCTGCTTGAGCTGGGCGAGTGGCATGTCCGCGGCGGAGGCCACCGCTTCGATGGTCTCCGCAATGCTCATGCTGGTCGAGGTGGGATGTCGCTGCGCCTCCAGGAAGGCATTGTCAATGTTCACGCCCGCGGCATTGATCGTCACATTGCCACGCCCACCGGCATGATGCGAACTGACGCCGCTGCCGCCACTCGAGCCACCGCCGCCACCGGCGGGCACATGCCGACGCGTCTTATTGATGTCGTACTGCAGCTCGCGATGCATGCGCAGGAAGTGCTTCTTGACGTGATCCGCGCGATTGAACTGCTTGAGGCAGGCATAGCACTGAAAGGGCTTCTCGTCCTTGTGGATGTTCTCGTGGCGCGTGTACAGATCCCGACGATCCGTCGAGTACGGGCAATGGGTGCAGGCATAGCGCTTCACTATGTGCACCCCATTGGCGGCTGCCGCGGCTGCGGCTGCCTGCGCCTGGGAGGATTTCTTGCGGCTGCCGCCGGAGGAGCTGCTGCCGCCGCCGCTGCTGCTGCTCGAATTGGTGGGCTGGGCTGAGGTGGGCGTGGACTGGGCCAGGTTCTGGGCCGCATTCGCCGATGTGGAGGGGCTGGCATAGATCAGCTCGGCCGCGTGCTCCTGACGATGTTTCCTAAGGGCATTGAGAGAGGATAAATTAAAATCTTTTCCTCCTGGCATATGCTTCACTAGCTACTCACTTGGACTTGGGCGTGCTCTGATGCTGTTGCTGCTGCTGCTGTTGTTGCTGCTGTTGCTGTTGTTGCTGCTGTTGTTGTTGCTGCTGCTGCTGTTGCTGCTGACTGACCTGAGCATAGCTCTGCAGCTTGCCGCCCGTCGTCCACTGCACCAGCTGCGGCTGCTGCTGCTCCGCCGCGCCGGTCTCTTGCGCCCAGCGCTGCTGCTGCTCGCCGGCCTTGAGCAGGCCCGCCTGTCCGGCCGCAAAGCCGTTCTGCATTAGGGCAGCCAGGCCGAACGCCGTGCTCAAATGGTCCTCGGACTTGAAGCTGCCTACGGCAGCGACGCTGGGCGCCGGCACCACTGAGGCGCCGCTGCCGCTGGCGCTGACCACCACAGAGTTACCCGACTCTGTTTGTTGCTGCTGCTGCTGCTGCTGCTGTTGTTGTTGCTGTTGTATTACATTGGGCTGGGTTGTGGCCACGTTGTTGCCGCTGCCGCCGCCCGCAGCACCAGTTGCTTCGTACTCAATGCTGGGCGCGGCGGTGCGATCAATTTGTTGCTGTTGAGAGAAAGAGAGAAATGGGAAAATTATTTAAAATATTCTTTTCATTTTATTTATTTTTTATTTTATTTATTTTTTAATTTAATTTATTTTTCTTTTTATTTTATTTTTATTTTATTATATCTATTTTTTAATTTAATTTTATTTATTTTTTATTTTATTCTATTTTATTTTTCTTTCACTTATTTCTTTTTTATTTCATTTATTTTTTAATTTTATTTATTTTTCTTTTTATTATATTATATTTTTTAATTCAATTTTATTTATTTATTTTGTTCTATTTTTTATTTTTATTTTATTATATTTATTTATTTAATTTTATATTTTTCTTTCATTTATTTCTTTTTTATTTAATTTTTTTCTTTTTACTTTTTCTGTTTTTTTGTTTATATATTTTGTTTTACTATTTATATACATGTATGTTTTTTTATTTTAATAATTTATATATTTTAAAATTTAATTTATATATTTTATTTGTTGATTTTTTAAAATTCGTTATTTTTTAATTTTATTTTATTTATTTTCCCATTTTATTTTATTTATTTGCTTGTACTTTTTATTTTTACTTTTTTTTTATACATATGTATATATTTTATTTTATTACTATACATTTCTTTTTTTGTATTTTTGTTTATTATTTAATTATAATATATATTTTTTTATTTTTTCATTTATTTTATTTAGATGTATTTTTTATTTTATTTTTATATTTTTATACCCTGAACCCATTGAAAATGGTAAAATCAGGGTATAATGTTTTTTTATTTAATTAAAAAAAAGTTTTTTTTTCAGTTTCAATAGCTATCGACCCACTGTAAACTATTCTTAGTTCCTCTTGCCTTACTTACCAAATTCGTAAACGAGCGCTGCTCGCCCTCGGGCACCGCTGTCGGTCCACTGGTGGCCACCTGAGCCACCGGCGTGCCGAGCGTATGCAAACCGTTGCCGGTCTCCTCGCCGTATAGTTTGCGTGTGATTTCTTTGAACATATCTTCATATGTGGCCTCAACATTTGAGGACTGTGCGCTCGCTGTGTTGCATCCTGTGGCCGGGATTAGTGTTGCCATTGCTGCGACTGTTTGGCCTTGGCTTGCGGCGGCGTTGCACGATAATTGCAGCGACTACTTCTCTCGCTGTTGCCTCCACGTATGCGCTTCGAAAACTGCAAAGAAACAGAAGGAGAGAGTGAGATAAGAGAGTGTGTTAAACAGAGAGAGAGAGAGAGAGAGAGATTGACCACATTAGGTTTAGTCAGTGTGCCTAAGCTTAACGCACATTCACATCCGGCACACAAAATACCCAATGCCCACACAAAAGCCCCCCTCCCAATCGACGTCAGTTCGAAGAATTGTCTGTTGACACACAACAGTTGGCGACGGCGACGGCGACGGCGACTGGCGCTGGCGCTGGAACCTGCCTGCCTTGGGCCCTAGCCATGCGGGTGGGCGTCAAGGGGGGTTTTTCGATTGATGCCGCTGACGTCGTTGCGAGCAGCATCAGCTGAGTCAGCGCCAGCTCGAGCGCAGGCACCGATTTGAGCACACTTTTTCTTAACGACATTTTTATTCACCACTTGCCGCACAGGCGACAAAAGTGGCAAAAGGGTTTTGGATGAATGGAATGGAATTCATACACTTTCAAATAAATTCATAAACTAAACAATTTATTAAATTAAGTTTAGTGGAATAATTTATAATAGAAAATCTGTATTTTATTTATTTATATTTAATTGTTAATAATTTATAATTTAGTAAATATTCGTTGTACCATTCATATAGTAAAATAATAATTCATATATAATGATTTATTATTTTATATTTATTATTAAATATTTATGATCAATTATTAATTTAATTTTTTTATTGTAACTTTTTATTATTTATTTGTTATTTATTTATTATTTTTAGTTTATCATTTATTGTTAATTTCTTATTTATTATTTTTGGATTATTATTATTATTATTATTATTATTTTTCTTTTTTATTATTTATTTTTTATTATTTATTATATATATTTGTATTACATATTTTTTATTGTTTATTATTCTTTGCTTATTATTTTTTGTTTATCATTTATTATTTATTTTTCTTGTTTATTATTTTTTGTTTCTTATTTATTATTTTTGTATTTATTATTTATTTTTATTTTTTATTAGTTATTATTTATTTTTTATTATTTATTATATATTTTGTATTATATATTTTTTCTTGTTTATTATTCTTTGCTTATTATTTTTTGTTTATCATTTATTTTGTATTATTTTTGTTAATTATTTATTATTTAGTTTGATTCAAAACACTTTCGCCACTTTTGTCGCCTGTTTGCAGCGTCTCTTTTGCTCCCTGCATTAATACAGCAACGCTTAGGCTTGGCAGATAAAGAAGACGATGAGGAAGAAGCCCCAATTGCGAAAACCCCAACGCGCCCAAAAACCTCTTTGCACCTCTTGGGAGGATCTCTCTAAGCGCATCTCTCGCAACTCACTCTAAATACAACACAAATTGCCAGGCAACAAAACTGTTTGTTGCGTTGTTTTGGCGGCACGTTTGTTGTTATTTGTGGGTGGCGCGACGTGGTTGTAGTTGTAGTTGTTGTTGCTGCTAATGCTGGCCCACATGTTGCTGGTGGCTGCGCCTCATTTTTCAAGTGAGATGAACAAAAAAAAAGCAAACCATTTTTGTATGGCGACAAAATTGTTGTTGGTTGGAGCATGGGGCATGGGCACGGGCACGTTTCTTGCGATGGCCCAGAGCCAACACAGTGGGAGCCACCCACACGCGCCTAGGCCCAGGCCCATGGCGTGCCTCTCTCTCTGTGTGTGTGTGTAAGGAATGAGAGAATTGCTGTTGTGTGTGTGAGTCTCTCTCTCTCTCTCTCTGTGTGTGTGTGACCGTACCGAAGCGTGTTTTCTTTCGTTTCTTTTCGCCTCATATTTCGCTGTTGTTGCTGTTGCTTTTTGCATATTTGATTTTATGCTTTGTGTGCTTTTTACAGTTGTTGCCCACACTCTGCGCCACTGGGGGCGTTTGGCGTCTGCGTCTTCTGCTTCGCTTCCCATTCGTTGAGCTCCACAAAAGCCTGCAGATCTGAGAGGAACACCCATAAAACCACCACCACCACCACCACCTTCCCCCCGCCTCGCTTGCCCTGCCCACCCACGCCCTTTTGATTGAGTCGCTGCGTGTGGCTTTTCAAGCCAAGGGCAGTTATTGTTGTTGTTGTTGCTGCTGCTGTTGGGTGGGTGACTTGACTTTTGTCTCAGCTCAAGATCAGTAAATACAGTAGGTCCAAATAGTATGGGCACACTTAAAAAATCAAAGTGCTATAACTGCTATAAACTATAGCAAAATTTTAGATTTTTTTAAATTTTATAACGTTAAACTTTGATTTTCTGAGCGTGTCCATACTTTTTTGACCCACTATATAGTACTATATGCAACTGCTTGCATTATTTAGTACAAAATCTGGAGAAATGTTATCAAAATTTAGCCCATATCTTTCTCCATTACTCTTTCAGCTTTGGCAAAGCTCAAAAAGTTGTGCAAAAACTAAAATTTATATTTAAAAACGTCTTCGATAAGAAAGGGCCAAGCGTTGGGGTCAGCATTTGTGGGCGAGCGATAGACACACACACACACACACGCACACAGAGAGAGCTGTAAAGTGTCATGCGTTGCCAACAACAACAGCAGTGGCAGCGGCGTGTGTGGGTGCTCGGTTGGGGCCAGGCACTGAAATAACAACAACAACAACAACATCCGCTTTGCTAATAGCAGGCAGAAAAAAACCCAGAGACAGCAGAGACGGCGGCGTCGAATGGGCGCGTCAGCGAGTGGGCTGAAAATGGGCGCAACAGTCGCTGTCGCCGTCGCAGCAACAGCAACAGCAACAAAATCAATTTACAACAACTCTAACACGCGCACCATCAAGAACAAATACAACGATCAGCGACGACGACGCCGCCTGTGGTGGGTGTGCAAAAAAAAAAAAAACGACATCAGCAGCAGCTGCGACGTCGCGGCGCTGCCAGCAATGACAACGCAATTTGGGGGAGTCAGCGAGAGTGAAAGAGCGAGCGCGAGAGAGCGCACAGAAACCGGTTGGCAGCTGAACATAAAAATGCCGGTTGCGGAGCTTAATAATTGAACTGAGCGAGCGAACGAGAGAGAGAGAGAGAGAGAGACAGAGCGAGAGAGTGCGCGCAAAGAGAGCCAAAAGCCACAGACAGAGGGCGCACGTCTGCCGATCGTCGCTCTTCGCTCTTCTTTCTTCTGCTGCTGTTGTTGTTGTCCAGCTGTCGGCTGTTGTCTTCGCAGTGCAGATGCCGGACGATTGACTGCTAACGGTAAACGCATTATTGGGTGGCTTCTCCTCAAATATGGCAGCAGAGTCAATTGCTGTTGTTTGTTTGTTTTTTCTTCCTTTTTTATATTTTTTTTCGCTGATAATATTTTTTCAGAATTGCGTGTGCTACATACATATGTATGTGTGTTTGTGTGTGCATGTGTGCATGTGTTAGGGGGCGGGCGTCAAACAGCTAAATTGCCAAAGCAAAGTCGTACTTTTGAGCGTCTGTATGTATGTATGTACATATGTGCAGTTATATATACATATGTATGTACATACATACATAGACATTTTAACACCCGTGGGCCGAGCCGACCCGATGGCAGCTCAGGGTGAGCCACAACATTACTGAAAGCTGTTGTTGTTGCGCTGAACGGTGAAAGGCCAAGAGACGAGGCAGAGCGAGCGAGCGAGAGAGAGAGAGGGAGGAAGGCAGGGGAGTAGCGATTGGGAGGAGGGCGACCAGCAGAGAACAAGCTATGGACGACGACGGCGGCAGCTAATGACATGTTAACGCCACAGCCAAGCAGCAGCCGTCTGTCCCTCGGCCCCGTCCCGAAGCCACACGCAGTTATTAAAAAGTGCTTTTGCGCGATGGCCTGCACAGTGGGGCGAGCTAATTGGAAGGGCGGCGCCAGGCCAAATACTCGCAAAGGTGAGCAAAGTGAACAACTCGAGAGTGGCACACGCAATGTTAACAACTTTTTAATCTTTAGACATTCATGCATATTAGCACGGGCTTCATTTACAGAAAATTAAAAAACAAAATGCATTTAAAATAAGATTTATCTGTGTGTGTGTAAAATTGGAGAAGTTGGAAGAGAAATATTCGAGTAAAAACTTGGACATTAGCCAAGTTCTAATATAGAGCGAATATGTATTTTATAAACTATTCAATATTAAATTACTATGAATGTGAAATTGAATTTTATGGGGTTTTGCATTTCATATTCATTTTTGCACATCATTAATTTTAAAATTATATTTTATTTATTTATTTTTTAAATATATGAAATATTTTGAGCTTTTGGCTTTTCATATGTAATATTTATGAGTATATTATCAATTATTTTATTTAATTCTTTAAGTATATTTTATTGTTTTATAGCTCTTTTAATATTTATTATCAAATTATTTAATTTCAATTTTTGTTGCATTTTTTATAATATTTCATATTATAATTTTATTATATTATATAATTATTTATTATAGTATATTGTATTAGTTGATTATTATTATTTTTTAAATATTTCTAAATATTTTCAACTATTTTTTATCCTATTATTTATTTTCTATTATTTTCCTAATTTTTGTTTTGCTATTTCTATCAGCTTGTCCCACTGTCTCGCGCCTCCTCTGTCTGGCATTAACAGCACGACGTCGATACATCGATACACACTCTCGCATCAAAGACAACAACAAGTTGCTAAAGTGGGTGGCTGTCTAACAGCTGTTGTGTCCAGCTAAATTCAACGATCGCGCCAACCGACACCAATATTAAATTGAAGATTTTATATGCGCAAAGCCAACAACAGCAGCAAAAAGTCGACGCAACGTAAATGCTTCACACGCCTACGCAGCAGCAGCAGCAGCGGCGCATGCGTGTGGGCTGCGCGCTTGCATTGCTGTTGTTGCGTGGGTCCACTGCGACAGTGGGGTGGCCATAACAAATTTGACAAATATATATATATATAAAGCTATATATATATACATATATGTATATAGCTAATATTGTTTGCTGCTGTTCGTCTGCTTTTGCCTTTGCACTTTTGGCAGCTGCGGGCCGCTGCCTCTGTGTGAGCGTGCGTACGAGGGCAGCTTTATATGGGCGGCAGGTGGTAATTTTTCTGTGGCCAGTCGAAGACAGCGCAAACAGCAAAACGATGCGACGCCAGCAGCAGCTGCTGTTATTTTTTTTCTTCTCTCTCTCTCTTTTTGGCGTCTTCTTTGGGCCAAGAGGCAAGACAGACAACAAAGCCATAAGCGCAGCGCTTTAAAGCTGGTTTCTTTAGCTGTATGTGTGAGTGTTTCGCTGTCTGTTTTTGGGTGGTGCTGCTGCTGCTGGCATTGCCTTGTGGGCGTTTGCTGCAACACCAACAACAACAGCAGCAGCAACATTCACCACAGCAACATCTTCAAGGGCAGCCATTAGTTCAGTTCAGTTCGGTTCGGTTTCAGTTCATTTCGCTTCGATTCGAGCCAAGTCCGACTCCGACTACAGCTTTTGGCTATGCTTATTATTATTGCTGCTGCTGCTGCTGTTGTCTTTTTTGCTGGCAGCTGCTGGCAGGTGCGCGCCCTCATAAAACGTTGTCGAACGACCCAAAATGCAGGCGCAGCAGCAGCAAAAGGAAAGAAAAGAAAATGGCGATCTCTGGCGTCTTTCAAGTGCCAGTTGCACCCTCCTTCTCCTTCTCCTTCTCCCTCTTCTCCCTCTCCTCCTCCTCCGCCTTCTTCCCGCTTTTCTTACGAAATCTTTGCCTTTTACTTAAAATGCTGCCCGAGCAACATGTGCATCGATCTCTGCCTGTCTGCCCCTCCTGGGGTAGCAATTTGTGCAGTTGTTCTTTCATGTTTTAGGGGTGGTTTTGTCGGTCGTCGCGCAGGTTGCAGCTGCCGCCAGAGGGAGCGACTCCTTGCAGCCTGTTGCTCGACTATTATCATGCAGCGCACTTGCCCGCTTAGGGGTTGAGCCTCACCAGCTGACAAGTGCTCAGCTTAGCCAGGTTAGAAGGGATGACCAATTATGCGATGGCATGCCATGACACGCAGACACACATATATCCATTTTCTAGATCTTTCGGATTTGTTACACCTGACAGACTGGACGCATCGTTTGCCTTGAGTATTTTAATACCTTAATGGAGTTAACAACATTTTCGGGATTGCAAACGGAATTTATGGGACATTCTCTATATAAGAAATCCTATACTATATGAGAAATCTTTTATATACAATAATACTATATGAGCGTTCTTCTATATAGTATAGTAATACTATTTCTCTAAGTTTTTGTTATCCTTAATAAGAATTCCAAGTTGGAATATTATACTATAACTATTAAGGATAACAAACACCTATACGAACTTATGAGAAATCCTATAATATATGTCTTAATATATTTTTGATTAAATATAATTTATTATCTAAATTGGAATATAACATATATATAATTTATGAGAAATCCTTTATATGGAAATCCTTTTGCATAATATATATAAATCCTTTTATATAATATATGTATATACATAAATCCATTAGATATAAATTCCTTAATTGTTTGTTATACAAATTGGAATACTATATATGTATATATTATAGTATATGAGAAATCCTTCATATATAAATAGTTTCTTAAAATATACATAAATCCTTTAAATATAAATTCCTTAAATGTTTATTATCCAAACTTTCTTTGTTATCCTATACCATAAAGGCATATATCAGAAATTTCTTAAACTCGAGGATTGCTCATGGAATTCCTCTACATTTTTGTTATCCTTATTTGTGATGAAGAGGATATGCATTTGGGTTATGTGTGGATCAGGTGAGTATAGTATAAATGTAAATATTATTATAATATATCTTATATCTATCTATTATATCTTTCACTTGAGCTGTTATTGTAACACATTTATAGAGCTGCCCACCCACTCGTCCTTCATCCTTCAGATTCCAGTGCTGAGCGTACTGAAAGTGTCTCGTATATGACAATCTAGTTGTCCTTGTCAGACTTAGGGTTGTTCTTCCGATTAGTTATACCCCACACATACACACGTATATATATATATATATATATATATATATATATATATATATATATATATATATATATATATAAGAAAATACATATGTATGTACGTATATATCTCTACTTATCCGTGTGTGTATAAGTATGTGCTCTAAACCCAACCCAAAATACAATTTTTACGTTGAGTTGTTGACGCTGGACGCCTCTTAAAAAGTACAACAACAACAACAACAATGAGGGAAGCAGCAGCAGGCAGTCACACACGCACACACACAGAGAGAGACTCTCAAGACCCCGACCGAAACAGACCCAATAAATGAAATTTCACAACAACCTTCGTCGTCGTCGTCTCGTGTGTGTGTGTTTTTTTTTTTCTTTTCTTGATTTTGGTTGGGTTTTTGGGCCGTTGAATATTGAAAAACGGTTGAGGTTTTTAGGCAAATTGTAGTAGGAGGAGGCGATGGCAATGGCGATGCGCCGGCAGCAGTGCGAGGCCCCGACCCCAGTCACAGCCACAGCCACAGCCCCATAGAATGAGGCAGCGAAACGCAGATAATGATGATCACAAAGCACAAAGAGCTGGAAGTGGCGGGAGGGGGCGACACGACTGAAGACGAGTTTCTCGTTTTCGGGCCACGCCAACAGAGTGAGTGGCCCGATAAAACCCAAAACCAAAATATAATCAAGCCAGCGCAGCTAACCCCTCCCCCCACACACAGAGAGGGTCTGAGCTGAGCTGGGCCCTGGCCCAACCCAAGTTTGAAAGCGGCGAATGGTCCACAAACGAAATGAACTCGAATCCTACGCAATGGGGTGGCTGCTGCTGCTGCCAAAGGGGACGCGCCACAGGTAAAAAAAAAACGTAGAAACCTTGAAAGCCGCAAAACAAACAGCTGCTGCTGCCATGGTACAGGTAAACTCTGCTGGGCAGGTAAGTTGCATGGCCAGGGAGTCGGCTGGGCGCGGGGGAGGCGAGGCGAGGCGAAGCGAGGCGCTGTAACAGGAAATTCCTATGTGATTTTTGGTGAGATTGTTCGCTCGGTGCAGCGAACAACCCTCTTTGGCAGCCCGGCAGCAGGTACCGATCGACGGACGGCTCGTCCCGTTGTCTTTCCGCAAGCCACCCTCCCCTATACTATAGCTCGCCGCTGGGCACCGACGGGAAGTGCGTAATTTAGTTTCGTGAAGTTTGCGCTGGCTGCGTTTTGGGGTCGCGCCTTTGTTCATGGGAACTTGAACGCGGCTAAGCAAAAGGGAGAAACAGCTTGCTATGTGTGTGTGTGTGTGTGTGTGTGTGCGTGTGTGGGTTGATCTTTTTAGCTGGGGTGTGTCGCCATAAAGAGATCTAGCATGTCTAATTGGCAAGAAATGCGAGCATTTAGCATAGTTTACTTAGAAATAACATTTTTTTAAATTTAAAAATTAATTTATATCTATTTAATAGCTTTTTATACAAAAATAAAATAAAAATATATCTTAAATTGTTGCTTATGAATTATAATTAATTATATTTATAACAACATTCCTTTAAAAAACAAAATTTCATTCAATATTATAGCTAAATCTATTTTTTTTACTATAAAAGTTCTGCTTTGTGCGCATTGTACGCATACTTATGCTGGCAAGTGTATTCATTTGCAGCGCACGCAAAGCTAACTGTTTACAAATGTAGCTGTATCCTTAAGCTACTCACTCTGCATTTGCTAAGCGCCGCTTACAAAAGAGAGCGAGAGCGAGAGAGGGAGAAGTGCTATTTATAGCTGCGCATTTGACTCTGCGAGAAATAAACTTCACACATACACATGTGCATATGTGTAGCTGTATATATTGTGGCTGTGTGTGTGAGTAACCGAAAAACGATCGGCGCATTGACAACTCCTTGCTTGAAAATGATGAAAGCGCAGCAAAAAGTAAGCTAAAGTAAACGAAGGGGAGACGACGCTGCATAAACAACAAAATGTGACCAGCAACAGCAAATTATAGAGGGCCGAATTGTGTGTGGGGGCGGCAACGCAGACAGCAGCAGCCAAGCAAAGCAAAAACGAAGAGAGGAGAGAGGGACAACAGAGGAGAGGCGAGCAGCGCAATGCAAAAGTTGTTGTTGCTGTTGGGTGGGTGTAAGAAATTCATCAGAAGTCGTCGCTGGCAGGCAGAGGCGAAACTGCAAGCAAAGAATTTGTGTGATAAACTAACAAAAGGGTGTGAAGGCAAAAGTAAAAAATAAAACAGAGAACCGAGGGCCGAACGCTGCTGAGGGCCGAGGTTCGCTGTTTAGGCAGTGGACGCCAAAAAATCAACATACGAAACAGCAGGCGGCAGAGGCGAACGACGGGCGACGGTCAGTCGCGTCGCTTGCTGTGCGAGACAGACAGACAGAGAGAGAGAGAGAGAGCGAGAGAGCCGAAAGTCGGGAGTTGAGCCAAGCGAGGCGGCAATTAAAGAGCGCAACGGCTATGCGACAAAGCAAAAGAATAAATAGGGCTGAGGTAGGCGTCGAGTCGAACCGAACCGAGAACCGAGAGTCGCGTCGCGGGCAGGCAAGATTTTTTCAAACATCACCCACTCACACACAAGACGACTCGCTGTGTGTATGTGTGTGTGAGTTGAATGCGTTGCGCATTTGTTAAAAAGAAACACGAGAGGCAGGCAGGCAGGCGGCAGACGGATGAAAAGAAAGTAGGATAATGTAGGCGCAGGGTTGCCAGGCTGCACGAAAACAAGCGAAGCTACAAGTGTGTGCGTGTGCGTGTGAGACAGCAAGAGGGCGGCCAGACAGACGAACTTAATGTGGGAGCAGGAGGCTCGCAAGCTGTCAAGGATGTTGTTGCTGCTGCTGGCTGTTGGTGGTGCTGCTGGTGGTGGTGGTGGGTTTCACATCATTCATTATCGTTGCCCCTTGCAGCGCGGCGTCGCGACTGCGCCAAGCGAGGGAGGGCCAACCGAGGCTCGATTGTGTCTCTGTGTACGTGTGTGTGTGTGTGTGTGTGCTGGCATCTCTTTGTGATTGCCATAGGCGGGCACGAAAGGGGTGCCCACTCTGCGCGGGCATTCTGTTTTTTTTTTTTTTTGGGAGTGTTGGTGCGTTTTTTTTTTTGGGCGTTGGAGTGGCTGTGTTTTTTTTTTTGCTGTCTGTGTATAATTGGAAATTGGGTAACCGGTTTCTGAGCCGCCGTCGCCGCCAGCTACCTGTGGGTTGCGGTTGTTGGCTGTGGCCTTCGGAATGATTTTTGTCGATGGGTCTATGTAATGTGTGCTAGTATTAGTGTCTCTCTCTCTGTGTGTGTGTGTGTGTGTGTGTGTGTGTGTGTGTGTGTGTGTGTGTGTGTGTGTATCTGTTAGCCACATGCGTTCTAAGTGGCAACATGTGTGTCCAGCCCAAAGAGATGCGGCCAACAGACAAATTGTTGGCACTATCCTGACAAATATGAACATCAATATAGCTAAAGCCGTTGCAATTTCCGTTAATTAATGTTAAATTAACGGTTACTGCGCTTTGGTCATTGAGCTGACATACATTTGAGGCACTTGACAACTCTTGGCATTTTGAAAAGTCTGGCAATGTCCTTCCACAAATGTTGCCCTTGAAAATTGGTTGCAGTTCAATACAACGAAAGACTGACAGACACACAGACACACACACACACACACACACACACACACACACACACACACACACACACACACACATGCACATGCAACTGCACGTACAATATCTGATTATCGAAGCCCTTAATATTTAATATTACTCTAATACAACTACTTATTGTTTACCTTTTGTTTGTTAGCAATTAGTCCGTGTTCTCTTTGGACTTTAAGCCATTTCAAAATGTGTCCTTTTGTTGTTGTTGTTGTTGTAGTTGCTTCACTTGTTACTCACTCACACACACTCTCAATTTGTTTACTATTTGGTTAGTATGCAATTAATTGCATACACGCACACTTAATTGTGCACTTTAATTAATCAGACACTGGCCAAAAATCTGCTAAAACACGCGCCGGCCAGTACACAAAAAAGTTATTTGTAGTTGTTGTTGCTAATGCACGCGATGCGAGCTAACGAACCGAACGCCACGAAAAATTCCAACAGACTGCGAGAGCGTCGCGCCGACACCAGCAGGCAGAATGTGGGAGAGAAGCATGGAACGATGACGCAGCCAGCTGCTGCTGAAACGAGCGCGCTCGGCAGCGTCAGTGCTGTTGCACAGTGGTTTTAATCGAACATATGTCAATACAGAAATTGAGTTGTTTGATTTGTATATGAGTTGCAACTCTCAGACAATAATTGTGTTTGCTTGATTGTGATTTAGTTTAGACTAGAATTAAATTAGTAATATTATTTAATTTAATTACTTAAGCATCGTGTGATTATAAACCAGTTAATTTGGACTAAAATTTAGTTTAATTTATATTTTGTAATTTTATAATTCAATTTTGTAATATTTATTTATTAGTTTTAATATAATTATTTAATTTTGTGTGCTGCAATGAATTTATTGTGACAAGTGCGCATGGAGACAGATAATTCCACTGTGCACAGCCGCCGAGGGCCCAAGCAGCCACCTTACGAATGATCGAATAAAAGAGAAATTGCAACAAACAATCGACTGAGTCGCCGGCGTCTCTGTCGCAGTTGACGTTAGCAGCGCAGCCAAGGCATGGCCAGGCAAGCCACCCGCTCATTCACGTTTTTGCTGTTGTTGTGTGGGCCGCAGAAAGTCAGCAGCAGAGAGCGGGAGAGTGGGAGCGGGGCAGCATAGACGCTGTTATTGCTGCCGTTGTTTTTGTTGTTGTTTATTGCGTAGGGTGGGTTGGCTTGTAGAATTTCTGGACAATATTGTTGCTGCCGCTGCGCAGTCGCGCAGAAGCAGGTCAGTTTGTGTGGCGTCCGCTGCGGCGCAACTTGATTTTTGTTGTTGTCTTTTTATGCGCAGCCGTCGGCGGCGTCGGTGTCGGCGGGTTGACGGTTGGTAATGATCTTCGTGCATGTGGGTTGTGCTGCTTGTGGCAGTTTTTGTAGCCGCCGTTGTTGCTGTTGCTTTTGCTGTTGCTGTTGGCGGCGTCGACTACGGGGGACGATTGACTGTTGCGTTCATTAGCGTGGCCGCGGCTTTTTGGGCTCGTTTCCGAGGAGGTGCTACAGTCCAGGTAGACACAATACAAATGTATATATACATATGTATGTATGTATCTCTGCTTATGTCTATGTATGTACATAAGGTTGGGCAGGTAGTTGGCAGCTGGGTGGCGCTGGCTGCAGCGTGGGCAGCTCAGCTCGAATTGAGGTTAGTTTGAAGTCAAAGCCAAGCCAAAAGAAAACCCAGCTCGAACAATCTGTCAATGCAATGCAAATGGGCATGACTCACGCCAGGGGAAATACCTCAATAGTGCAGAACTTGCACTCAACGCGACGCGTCGCAACTACAACAAAATCACGAGCAGCGCAACGCAGTCAATGAAATTGAAAGTTGAGCGCAATCAATGGCTGCAAGAAGAAGAAAACGAAGAAGAAGAAGAAGCAAAAGCAGTGCATCGAGCAGCGCTGCAACTGCGCTAGTGCGCTGCGCAGATAACGTTCTGTCGTCGTCGTCGTCGCTGTTGTTGTTGTTGCTTTTATTGTAGCGAAAAGTTACGGTTCTTGTGATTGTTGTTTTAATCAGTGCGAGTAGCGAAGCGGCTGAATCAATTAGAGAAGCGACGATGGGCCGAAATGCATATGATTGAGAGTGCAAAGGAAACTAACGGTTAGCTGGGCTTGAAGATGCGCTACGCAGGGGAAAGGAAAGCGATGTATGAATAAAATAAGTAAAATGAAAAATCATTTGTTTATGAACATAACTTTTAAAAATTATATATATATATATATATTAAATTATACATTTTTATACATGAATATAAAATTTATTTATTTTATTTTTAATATTTCTTAATTTAAAAAAAAAACTTCGCTTTGAGAAATAGAGTTAAAAACTCACATTTTGATTTTAATTTTAAGAACTTTATAAAATTACTTAAAACCCTCTTAAAATCTTTAAAATGTTTCAATTACTCGTCCAATAAACTCAATTTATTGCAGCCTTTTATATCCGAATATATAACATATATGTACATATATATTCTTACAGTTATTTACGCTCGCATAAACTGCCTTTTCTGGGGCCCAGCCTCGAGCAAAGCGAATTCAGAAATGCCTTTGGTGCAGCGCAGTGCGTCAGATTACGGATCGAGAGACAAAACAGGTTGGCCAGTGAAATGGAGCACCCTACTTTCAGAGCTCATTGCCACTCGAGTGGCGATGGCGGCTGATGACGAGACCGTTGCAAAGGAGCAGCAGCCAGCCAGCCAGCCAGCTAACCGGTTTGCAGCAGCCCTAACGAGACGAGACGAGAGCATGTGGCCCACTGGCCAAGGGACACACAGGTAACACAGGCAATCGAGATCGAACTCAGGCAATGGCAAGCGATGCTCAGAGAGCGATGTCGCAGCTGTTGCACTTGTCGGGTGGACCGACGCGACGTCTGGCCATCCTTGTGTGTGATATAACGAAAGCTGCGTAATGAGCAGAGGCAATTACAAAACGGCGGAGCAGCGTGGAAACCTGTTGCCGCCGGCCGAAGAAGCCCTTCCCTGGGAGAAAGTGTCGGCTGTCGGCTGTCGGGTAGGGCTTCATCTATAAGGCGCCAAAAATCCCTGGAACTGGACGAACCCAATGCCCCCTTAACGATCGTTACACTTTGTCACGTCTCATTAAACAAAAAAAAGAGAGAGGGAGAGGGAGAGAGAGAGAGAGAGAGAGAGAGGGCGAGGGGCCCAACCTGACCCGCTCGCCAAGGCAACAGCAGCGCAGACAATGGCCATAGGGTGGGTTGCGATCGTTCACATATTCAATATGGCGTAGCGTGGGACGGACATGGCTTGGAGTAGGGGGTGGGGCAGTGTCAGTGGCGAGGGTACGGCAACGCATGCGCAATTCGCCGACTATAAAAACTTGGAAAACGTGGGCGTGGGTGGGCCGCACAGCTATTCACTCGCTGTCTACCTATCTATGTGTGTGTGTGTGTGTGTGTGGTGCTTGGCTACAGTTCTCCGGCCTTTGCTTTTGCGGTTGAGCTCTGTGAGTCACGGACACTGGCTGAACTGGTGTTTTCGGTCAGTGGGCAACTCTGGCGGCGGGTCAAAACTGGAATGTGATCAACAGGAAATGGCCAGCAGTTTGGATAGCCCCCACCACCAAACCCGACTCGGCGGGTCGAAATGAAGTAATTTGTGAATAAATTTCTAGAAATTTCGACAAAAAATGGGGCGGTTTGAGAAAGGTAATGCCTATATAGCTAAAAGCATATATAAAATATAAAAAATATATAAAAAATATAATATTTGTAAAATATATTTAAAAAAAATTCAATAAGTAAAGAAAATATAAATATAATACAAAGTATTTAAAAAATAAGTAATCTAAAATATTTAATAAAATATTTATAGTATAAATTATTTAAAAATATAAATTAAATTAAATATAAAATATTTAAAATATATATAAAAATGTAAAAGAAATATATATAAAATATAAAATACTTAAAAAATATACTAAATAAATTATAACAAAAATAAAGAAAAGATAAATATAATATAAAATATTTAAATAATAAATAAAATAAAATATTCAAAAAAATATTTATAACATAAGTTATTTAAAAAAATAAAATTAAATTAAATATATTATATTTAAAAAATATATTAAATTAAAAAAGAAAATATATAAAATATTGAAAATATATAAATATCTAAAAAAATACATCAAAAATATACACAAATTAAATAGATGATAAAATATATAAAAGCTATGATAAAAATAATAAATGCACCAAAATAATGTTGGCTGTTTTGTCATAACTAATTTATTTGTGGTTTTTTTTTGGGAAAAAAACTGGATGGTGACTTAAAGAACGCAATCTGGCAATGTGATGCATGCCAAAATATATGTATATATATACTATATATTAAAAAAAGCAAATGGCTTATAGATTCTTAGAGGGCATAGATCTTCAGGGTATATTATGGGAACTGTAAAACATATACATATCTAAATAGTAGATGATCATAAGGAAATTTGTAATTGAGTTAATCTGAAGATTGGCCTTTTAAGAAATTACGCAAGGAAACAAAAAAAGAATCAGGGATGTAGGGGGAGAAAGAGCTAGACAAGTTTTGAGATATACTTAGATACATACATATACAGACATATATATCTTTTTTTTCGAAAGAGTGACATTAGAGAAGGCAAGTCTTGGCATGAAGTAGGAAGAAAGGAATCAAGAGAACAGTAAGAGAAGCAAAAAAATAGGTCAAATATCAGATAGAGTTCGTATGTAGAGCCAGGTCAGGATCTCAAAGGATTCATTAAAAAGGAGTTTTAAGGGGTTTACCAACTTTTAGTTGGCAACGCAGCTTTATTTAAGCTAGCTAATATATAAGTTGAGCCAAGTTTATTTCATGGCAGTTGAGCCTGGCTACAAAAATATATTTTAAGAGCTCCTTTTGAGATACAATTTAGAGATAATATATAGAATATTATTAGCAAAAAGTTTAGTATCTTGGTATATATAAAATATATCATAAATATTTTAAGATTTATTAAAAATACATATATTTAAACTTTCTGCTTTAGCTCTTCATGCTAAAGGCCTTTGTCGGACCTTAGCAAAGAAAATCCTGCAGACATTGGGCAAGCAAATGGATGCCTTTCGTTTAGGCATTTGTTATATATTACCATGATTATTTTTATGTATTCATATAAATTCATAAAATATTCTCTTTAGAGTGCACTAATTCAATTGCATATGCATATGCATATCTATATATATATATATTTATATATAATCTCTCTCTATTATATATGCAGCAGGAGACGTCTGTCAAATTGTAATTGGATTTGATGCATGTGCCTTGGCAGCCACCACCAGCAGCAGCAGCAGCTTTTAGAAGCATTTAATATTTAAATATAGAGACAGACATGCATGTTTTATCTTTGAATAAAATATATAAATATATATATATATGTATATATAGTAAGTCCTTTATATATACATTCACATATGCATAATCGCATGCTGGCAAATAGAAATGCATAAAGCTGTGCATTTTATATAAGCTATAAATCACGTATGTATGCGTGTGTAATATACTAATAAAATAGTCAACTCCTCAACTAACGGAATTCGTAGCTCCCCTTTTACTGTTGCAATACCACATATCCACCCCCCTTCCCCCCTCCACCTGCTTGCATTGCCTGGCAACAAGAGACAAAATAAAAGGCCAAAAAGAAATTTAGTTTTCACCAAATACATGAGCATAAATAACAAAATACAAATTATATAATGAAAACACATATACACAGACAGACAGACTGAGATACACACACACACACACACATACACACACGCACACACACACACACATGTGTTTGCATATGCCGCATATGTTGCATAAAAAGGCAAAGCACAAAAACCATATGCAATCAACGCCCAACGACGCCCACAAAAATCAAATAGTGCGTGAGCGAGAGAAGCAAAAGAGCGAGAGAGACAGAGAGAGATAGATAGAGAGAGAGAGAGCGAGAGAGAGAGGGAGACGGAGAAGGAGAGCGAGATAGAGCAATGCAAATGCATTTGGATAAACTACATATTTGAGAGAACTCTCTATCGCCCTCTCTCTCTCTCTCCCTCTCTCACTCTCTCTCTCTCTCTCTCTCTCTCTCTCTCTCGCTTTGAGTTGGATTTGAAAACTGCAACAATAATTCCTTTGCAGTTTTTTGATGCGATTGAGCGACGTTTGGGGGCTGGTGGGGCTGCTGGGTGGTGGGTGAACCAAAAATTGTTATAGACACAAAATTTATGATATGCGCCGCCTGGTGGTAGCAAAAACAACCACCCAACCCAGTGCGAAAAGTCGCTCGCTTGTAGTTTTCAAAATGCCAAAGCAGCCAAAGCTTCAAAATAGCTACGTGTGTGTGTGTGTGTGTGTGTGTGTGTGGGTGTGAGTGTGTGCATTGTTTTGGGGGTTGGTATTTTTGCTGCATAGAGCGCCTGCTCGAATACCAATACCAAGGCATGCCACACGCTTCCCAGCGTATTGATGATGGAAAAATAGAAGTTGGCGCTGTTTTAGTTGTGGGGGTTGTTTGGAGCCCGACAATAGTTGTCGTTGCTACTGCTGGTGGGGTGATTCTCTGGAAAAAGTGCATACCGAAAAATATATACGCACACACACACGCACACAGACAGCTCACACTCACACTCACTCACACAAACGCAGTGCGGAAAAATCAATAAATCATTTGTTGGAAAATTTTTTAATTGCCCTCTACTATGGACTTGGATTGAATCCAATTAAACGCGCCCATTGGCAGCTGTCACTAAGTGCATATGCTTTAGGCCCTGGCTGCCTGTTTGTCTGGCATGTGCAATAATTGTAACAAAGCATTGCATACTTTTATGCGCTGCAACTTACCAACATGTTCGCGGAGATTTTCGCGGCCAGCCTAGAAGTATGCAACAGAAATGCGCGTTGAGGACGCGGCAGCACAGCTTTGGCAATCCTTTGCGCCGTGTTCTTCCGCTTGCTGTTGTTTGCTCTCGATTTTTTCGTCACTTTTTCAGTTGTTCTTCGACTTGATTACGCACTGCACTTGCCACATCTGACGACGACACAATGGGCCTTCCTTCACAACTAACCTCATCAACACTCACACACTGAATGAACATTTGTGGCCTGCATGAATGGGAGTGAGCCAAGCGCCTAGCATGCAAAGCGTCGCCGACTGGCTAGAACCGACCTCTGCTGCCAGCCCTGGCTGGTCGGTGCCGACCGCCGCACACACACACACACACACACACACTCACACACGCACGCACACACAATATTTAACCGTTATTATTTGCTTTGTAATCTGTTTTGTTTTTGCGGCTGCAGCGTTTGGGTTATTGCTGTTGTTGCCGCGCCGATTGCCAGTCGCGCAATAATTGCGCTCCGAGTTGTGCAATCGCACAAAAAGCTTCCTGTTTATGCTGGCGCGCCTTGTTGTTGCTTGCTGCCAGCACGAAAAAGCGCGCGCATTCCTCAGCTCTCCCACACGCACACTTCCATCTCCCTCTCTCTCTCTCTCTCTCTCTCTCTCTCTCGTTCTCTGGCTCTCTTGTGTTTATTTTAGATGCGTTTGGCTCTCTGGCAAGCTCACACCATGGCAGCCATGTTTATTTACAAAAAGTTTACCGTTATTTGTGCGGTACACGAAGCAGGGCATATGGAACTAAGCGAGAGGTTTGTGTGGCTAAGAGTTATTGAAAATGGAATTTAAAAGTTGAAGTTTGAAGATCATCTATAATTACTGTAATTCATTTTAACTGCATAATGATAGAGAAGCCGACTTCTTTGTAGGTCCCTGTATAGGGCGCGCATATCGAGGTTGTTTCAGAAAATCGATAACTATTTTCAATTTATTGTTATCGATTAAAAACGAAAATATAAATTCAGCTATAAAATTCTATCTAATTCATCCTTATAGCTAAAATCTTCAAATTTTGCTTTTAGTGTTATTTGAGCCTTATACAATTTCGGTTTTTGTTAAATTTTGGATGCCACGCCCACCTCACTTCAAATTTGTAAAACACGTATTTCCAGTACTAGAGACTTGTGCTTTGGCATATACATACATATGAATGACATGCTCACGCCCAACGAGTTTGATCAAAATTGTTTGTCTAGAAAAAAAGTTATAAAATTATTATTTATTTTTAGTCATCTGAGCAAATTCAAATTGTCGCGCTCTTCCGTATCAGAGTCTGGCAGCACTGAGCAGGTATTGTTTAGCGCTGCCAGAGTGCCAGCTATTATGAGCACCAGCTTGTGGGCTCTATAAAGCTGCTTGCTATGACACGCAATGCGTTGTGTAGCCGTTAAAAGTTTGAACGCATTTTAGAGACAGAATTTAAATGAATCAAATAAACAGTAAAAAGCATATGTATTATAATGAAATGTTTTTGAATGCATATTAGCTGATAGAGATGGCTAAAGAGATTAATATATATATATAAAAATAAATACATTTAATATAGAGTTTGTATATTGAATTGGAATACGTTTTCATATCAGCAGAGGAAATCAGTTTATTAATTAATTTATTTTTTATAGTCGTATAGTCTGCCACGCCCACTAGATTTGCTCAGTTTTGAAGCTAAATTTATAGAATTTTCTAGCTATTTTAAAGCTAAAGGCAAAGAGTTTTAGTAGATCTTAAGAACTTCTTTAACTAGGCTCTCCTCGCAGCACTTTTTCTCGCTTTTCTTTCCTGTATATAAAGTTTTAATCAAATTGCATATGTGACCGACCATAGATGCCCATACCTCTCTCTACGGCCGCAACTCAGCCTCAGCCAGCCCACAACCACCCCCAAGCACCGCCGGGCCAATTGAGCCAGCGGCGCCCCGCTACTAACCTAATTTTGCCGGCTGAGTGGGATGGGAGTTGCGCCTTCACGCTCGCTCTGTTTTCCACTTTAATTTCGGAGTATTTTTGTGCAGCGTCAACTGTCTCGAAAAGTTTTTAATCATCGTCAACAGGCGGCAAACACTTTTTTTTCAATTTTTGTTCAGCTTTTTTTTTTTTTTTGTTGCTTAAGATTTTCCATATATTTGTTGTGTTGTTGGCCCCGTTTGTTTGTTTCACAGGCTTTGCAACATTGTCTTTGCCATACATTTTTAGCCTGTTTTTCTCTCGCCTTTTTTTGCCCAGAAAATTCAATGCAATTAAAAACAATTCATAATACGCTCTGGCCGCCTTTTCCATATGCCAGCCGCAGAGCCCGCCCGTAATTTGTCGCCCATTTGGCTTGGCTTACAGCAAGTGCCAGCCCCTCCTCCCCGCCCTCACGCCTCGTTTGTTTTACAAAAATGATTTTTAATATAACAATTTTGATGGCTTTTTGGGTTTTTGTGCATTTAATTAAGGCGGGCGGCAGCAGAGCCGCAGCTAAATGAAAATGCAATGCAATAAAATCTAAATAAACCAAGAGAGAGAGAGGGAGATAGAGAGAGTGAGAGATAGAGATAGAGGAAGTGGGTGAGTATATATGTGTGTGTGTGGTGAGTGCACAAACGGATTGCTTAAAATATGCAAACAAGAAACGGAAAAACTTATTTAGACGCCGCTGCGATACAACACAACACACAAAAAAGCGCAACAGCAACAACAATCAACAACAACAACAACAACCAGCAACAACAACAACAACAACTGTGGGGCATATACAATGGGGCCAGAGACAAAATGTTGCTGCGGCTGCTTATGAAAATGGCGTCAGCAACGGAAAAACTGAAACAAATACAAACACAGAGCGAGAGAGAGAGGGAGAGGGAGAGAGAGATAGAGAGACGATACACACACACAGACAAACAGCAAGTGCAGCGTGGCTCCCACGCGTGCTTTTAACTCTTGGCCCCAAAGTGTCGCACCATGGAAACGAAAACGAAAAAAAAGAATATAAAAAAATAAATATGCTAATGCCACAAAGGTAAACACACACAGATTAAATTATTAAATAAGTCTGTTCCCCTTTTTTTGGGATTTAAAAATATAAATAAACATTTATTTAAAATAAGTATAATTAAAATAAAATAAATTAAAAAAAATTAAATATATTTAACTGGCTTTTATAATAGATTAAAAAAAATATGATAGCACAAATCAATAATCAATAATTTGCTTAAAGCTTTAAGTTTTAATGGAAAAAGCTATAAATGTGAAATAAATAAATAAATTTAAGATAAATATTATAAATAAAATAAATATTAAATAAATGCAGCATATTTAATTGGTTGCTATAATATTTTACAAAAAAAAAGTAAATAATAATATATAAATAAATGGTAAAGCGTATAATATTGCTCTAAGTAAGAACTCAAAAAAGCTTTTAAATTTAGCAGAACATTTGAAATTGAATACTATAATATTTCAGGCACAGTCCATTACGAGCTTAGCTTAGTAATACAAAATATGATTTAATCAGCTTCAATTCACCGATTAGCTTAGCTTTGCCTCATAAATAATAAATATATTTTTCTACTTTGAATATTTTAAAATAATTTGCTTTTTGAAGCATTTTCTGCAATAAAAATATGAGATTTTGTTAATATTAATCTTAAAATATAAATAAATTAATATGAAAAAAAATTAATAAAAATAAATAAATATATAAAATATTAATGTTAAATATTTAAAAAATTAAGAAAATTAATTTAGCTTAAATTTATGAAGCTTTGTGAAGTTTTATGAAGGGTTTGCAGTAATGCAAATATGTGATTTTTAAAATATTAGTTATAAAATATAAAAATATGAATATTATCAGTTAAAATAAATAATTAACTGTAAAATGTTATTGTTAATAATTAAAAAATTAGCAAAAAATGCTTGACTTATAATATCAAGGTTTAAAATATTAATGATAAATATTGAAACAATTTTAAAATAAAATTTAGGTTAAATTTAAAATATCAATGTTAAATATTTAAAAAAGTATTTATTTACTTGGAATAAAGTATAGAAAAACGGAGTAAATTTTGTTTTATAAATAAGTTTAAACTTGCCTTAAGATGAACTATTTTAAAAGGTTTCAGAGCTAAGCAAAATCTAAGGAAACTGAAAAAGAAAGTTGCTTAAAATAGAAAATTAAATTAAAATAAATTAAATATATTAATAAATTTAAGTCTAAAGCTAAAGTTGTTTACTTTTACAGCAATTGAGGAACTTTTGGCTAGCTAAATCAAATGTAAAGCTTTCAGCATGCCTTAAGGCAAAGCTCCCAGCTTAAAGCTTTTAAATAGAAGCTTCACACTCTCCACTCGAGCTTCGTCTTGCAAATATTTGCTCAGTAAATTGGCCCATTGTACGTGGCGTTGACGACCTGCTGTTGCATGTGGCAAAAGACTTTGCCCCAGCGCCGTAGCACTGTCCCGACACCCGATTCACATGCGAAAAGCTCTCGCACCCCAGACCCTGCCTACCTACCTACCTTTCCCCCCCCCCCCCCCCCTCTCTCTCTCTCTCTCTCTCTCGCCCTCTCGCGCTGCGCTGATTGTTGTGTTGCCAATGGAAAAGCATTCAAAATTCTCCCACTATTGTTGGGCGCGTGGGAAGCGTTTCAATGTTTTGTTTGTTGTTTGAAAATGTTGCCGCTGTTGCTTCTGCCTCTTGTTGCTGTTTTTTTTTTTTTGCCCTGAGAGGGGGAGAGGGAGAGATGCCTTCACAGAAACAGATCTTAGTCAGCTTTGCTGAATCACAGTTTAGTCCAAGTTTTTTCTCTGGTCAAAGAAATTATTAATACATAATTCATGTTTAATTGTCTCTTGGCTTTTAATTATCTGCCTCGCAGGTAGCAGTTGTGCTGGGTGGTTGGGGTGGGTGCATGGTGGTGCTGTCTGATGAGGAAAACTTTCGCTGATTGAGTTGCATTTAGTTTTTGCGATCAATTCGCGTTGACAGACATTTCAATTAGCTCGCGTGGTTCGATGAGTCGCGCGCTCAGCCCCCAAAACTTTGGCCAAGGAATGGCGGAGGCCGTATGTGTGGGCGTGGTGGCAGTTGTCTACAGGCCAAAGTTGTCAGTTGCAAACATTCGGGTGGGCCCTGCGGGCTGAATGAAAATTAGATGAGCAGTTGACGAGTTGAATGCGGCGCGTTTTAATGCAGAGACAGAGAAAGAGAGGCAGAGAGAGAGAGAGAGAGAGACAGAGATAGAGAGAGAGAGAGAGAGACAGAGATAGAGAGAGAGAGAGAGGGCGCCAGGCTAGGGCTAAAGTTGAGCGCGCAAGGATTTATCTGCCGCGGGGCACATCACAACTTGCAGACAACATAGCGAGGGCAGTTCAAGCCAACCAGAGAGTCCTGTAGCTGGCTTATTCCTTAAGTCAGCCAAAGTCGATTCTATGAGCTTTGCTTGCATCGAAGGTGAATTTGTATTTTGAACTTATTTACTTATTTGCTGATATAAATACTGCATATCCTTCTGTTTTCTTACATAAAAATTTAATAAGCTCATTTTAAGGCTTTTTGAAAAATTATTATTTAGCTAAGCACAGATTTCACTCCTTTCGCAGATTTATCCATCTAAGTGCTTGACTCTGAGCTCTGAACTCTCAGCAGCTGCTTATGCATGAAATTTGTATATACATATATTAAATATATATTTTAATATAATCAAATTAATATTAAATATTTTATTTAAATTTATGCTAAATTTACAATTATTGAATTTAAAATTATTATATAGTTTATATATAAATATATTTATAAATAAACCCGATTCCACTTTATCTTCAGTAAGTTTGGTTGCTTCTAGCATTTAGCTGTATATTTACCATAATATTTATTAAAATATATTCTTTAAGTTTATTCTTTTGACAGTGATCGAGCTGTGCTCCAAATGCCTTAATTCTACAAGAAATTCATTGATGAGCAGCGAGAGCCGCTTGTAACCAGGCTCAAATGGCAACTAAATTCGAAACTTGTCATTTAATACCATTTCGATTCTATTTGAATAACTTAAAGACTTTTGGAGTCGGCTGAGCTGTTGCTAATGAAATCAGATTTTGTGATCTATATCACTAGGCTAGCAGCTTTTATATTATATAAAATACTTATATAAATCTGAAATATATAATATATAAACAATTACTATAAATATACAAAATATGTACAAAATAATTATAAAAGAATAAATTAATATTCATATTTTATTTTAAAAATACATTTAAATATGTATATGTATGTAGATAATATTAAATATATAAATAAAAAAAATGTATGTACCTACGCACATATACACAAAACTAATTTTGTTTTAATTATAAAATATAAAATATAAATATATAGAAATAAAAATATAAAAATGTATAAATATACATTTATTTTCTTTTTATTTCATTATATACAAATTATAAAACATATATAGACATATTTTATTTCATTATATATAACATAAAATATATAAATATATTTTATATATAATGAAATATATATATATATATATATATATATATATATATATATATATATATATATATATATATATATATATATATATATATATATATATATATATATATATATATATATATATATATTTATAGTTAATATTTAATAATTTAAAAAAAATATAAATAAATTTTGTATATATTTATTTTGTACATATTTTTTTTTTTACTAATATTAATTTATATATTTACCTATGTATTTATATTTATGTTTTTTGCTTTTTCTCATTTTATATATTTATTTATTTTGTACATATATTTTTGTATTTATGTATTTTGTATAAACACCTATAAATCTATGAGCTCGCTCGCTCTCAATTCAGTTAACAAACCTGTTGGCCGCCCATAAATTTATTCGAGCAAACAATTAAGGACATCGCGCACAAAACGGAATAACAAATCAACAAATATTCTCTATGGCAACATCACTCTCCCTGTCTCTCTCTCTCCCTCTATCTCTCCCTCTCCCTGTCTATCTCTCTCAAATATATACATCAAATTGTAATTGCCAAACTCCCCTCGTAAAGTAACTTTTATTGACGCGCTGCGGGTTAACGAAAAAGTCCAAAAAAAAAAAAAAGAAAAAAAAGTTGCGGGTGGTCACGGCGCAGCGTTCGAAACGGAAGCAAATGCAACAGCTGTCGCCCTCTCACTCGCCCTCTCTGCGCTCTACGCTCTCCTTCTCACTCTCACTCTCTGCCCTTACTCATTTAGATTTCTGTTAGTTTTTGGGTGCAGTTTGAACGCTTCAAGTGCAACAGCAGCGAAATGCAACAACTAACGAGCTTCAGCCAGCCGTTGACTGTGGCTCGCTCGCCCTCGCCTCACCACTACTGACCCAACAGCCAGTTGAGGCTCGCCTCGAGCATTTAACTATTATTCTGATTTTGATTCAGATTTTGATTCTGAGTTTATATATATTCGTGTGTGTGTGTGTGTGTGTGTGTGCATGTGCATATATCCCTTTTGTATATGTTGAGCTTGTTAGCAACACTCAAAAAGAGAAAAACTCAGCTAGTAGTGTGTGTGTGTGTGTGTGTGTGAATGTGTGTATGTGTGCACGCTGCGGGTGTTTAATTTGCTGTAAAGAAAATATGTGCGCTATACAAAATTATGTTTTCATTTTTCATATGTGCAGCGAGCGGCAGGTAATACCAATTTGTTATTGAGCCAAAAGCTACCTGAGCGATTGGCCAAAATGTTGACTTAAAATTTTGCAAAAAAAATACAAAAAAAAAAAAAATAAAAAAATATAGAAAAACAAAATAGAAATAGAAGTAAATAAAAACCGGGCAAACTTGATTGAAAAATAATATATAAAGAATCAGTCGATGGCTGGCTTTGTGGAACTTAGAATTCGGATTAGCGAAAAGATTTTCTGCACAAATCTTGATTTGGCTTCACAAATTTAAGTGTAATTTATAATTTAAAATCAATATTTTTATTATTTATTTGCTCTTTTTGTGCAATGCAAATTGTTAAATAATATATATAATCAGTTTAGAATGAATAAGGACTCTATAAAATATATAAAATTTAAGAGCAGCAAAAAATAAGCAAATTGATTTTATTTACTTAAATAAATATTAAGTACTTTTAATTATAATTATATATGTTTTATTATACATATTATTAATTTTTTTTATTATTTTTTAAATTTAATTATATATATTATTAATTATTTGTTATTTTTTTATTTAAATATATATTATTATATTACTAATTATTTCGTTTTTTTTTATTGAATTATGTGTATGTATTATTATATTTTTAATTATTTGTACTTTTTCTTTAAATTAATTGTTAGATTATATTTAATAAATTATGTGAATTATTATTTATTTATTTTATTTTATATTATTATATTTTTAATAATTTTTAATATTTTTTTATTTAATTAATAATTTTTTTTATTTAATAAAAAAGTTAGAAATTTAGTAAATTAAAATTTATTTAATTTTATATATATATATATATATATATATATATATATATTTAAAAAAATAAATATACATATATATGTATCTATATTTTTTTACATATATTTTTCTCATTTAATTTATTATTAGTTTTGATATTTTTAAATAATGTTAATTGTTTTAGTTGTATATATATTTTTTATTATATTTATATAATAAATATATTTATATAAATAATTCATAAGAATCTTAAACTTGCCTAGAAAATCCTTAAATGTCTTTCAAATTTATTTTGCTCTTTCTCAATTTCTTCGCTTTTTGCCATTGACAGAAATTTATTTTATTTTGAATAAATTTTGTTGTGCTGCTTATCAGATGCCTGCGAATGAGTTAGCTGACATGTTGAAATATTTGTGTGGCAAATAATAGGGTTAAAGAAATGTGTGTGTGTAAATAGCAAAAACTTTATTTTAATTTGATATTTTTGTTTGCTTTATGATGGCAAATTCGCAAATAAATAATATAATATATATGAAATAAATGCTGTTTTGACATATTTCTTTATCAGTCTCTCTCTCTCTCTCTCTGCTAAGTTATAATAAATTGTAATTTATTTATGCTTTACTAAATTGATAGATTTTTAAGCTGAAAACAATTAACTCGCTCAATGAAACGGTTGGAGTTGCAAGAGGTTGGCAGACAACAGGTTGCAGGTTCGATGGCTGTTCGATTGGCAACATGGCTGCATGTTGTGTATAAGGTGCTTGTCTGTGCTAAGCGAGCTCATGAGTTGAACTGGTATTAGCAGGTATAAGTTGGCTGTAGATACATTAATGTAATTTATTATTAAAGTTTTATATATTTAAATACTTTTTAATAACAGCGCATAACATATATGAAATATAGCATAATTATTAATTTATATATATAATATTATTTTAGAAATAAGCTAAACTCATAATAGAGTATGCGCTTATACGCACACTTTATAATATGTAAGACTCGAAACCAATAAGTGTTAGTAGAGTTTTATTATTGCACCCAACCAATGCAATTGCTACCAAACCAAAAAACATCGCATGCAACTTGCTAAGCACAACTTATACGCACATAGCGTATAAGTATTGTTGAAAACTGTTATATTATACGTATAAGCTCGAACTTATACTAGCTACAACACATATAAGTTTCGAGTTCGACACAATTTGTATAAGCACAGCTTATAAAAGTATAAGCTAAGCCAATACACAACTCTGCTATTCGAACTTGCAGACTTTCGAACTTTAACTTTTTATAAGGCCGCTCAGCACAGACAGCAACCACGAACGCAACGTCAAGCCTGCTGGCAGTCGAACATGAAACGAACATGCAACGAGCTTGCAACTTGTTGCGAGTCAAGTGGATGTTGTGAATTAATAATGTAAGAATAAATAAAAATAAATAAAAAAAATATATGAACTTTATTAAAATAATAAATAATAGATATAAATAAGTGCGAAATATTTGCTGCACTGTAATGCAGCTCGGCTAGCCACTCCCCTATAGTGGTGTCTGCCGCCTACTCAAGCCTTTGCACGACTTTTGACTTTAGTTTCGTTTATTTTTTTTGAGCTGTTTTAATATTTATGAAAAAAGGCGAAAGGCGAACGACTAGCGTCGAGTGTTGAGCGCTGAGCGTCGCGCATTGCAAGCCGCATAAATATCCACTAAGTCCCATGCACGCTCACACAGAGGCACAGACAGCCCCGAGTGTGTGTGTGTGTGTGTGTGTGTGTGTGTGTGTGTGTGTGTGTGTGGTGCTATGTGCTACCCTTAAGTGAAAACTGAAGAAGACCTGACAACAACAACAACAACAACAACAGTAGCAAGAGAAGCTTCTATATGTGCGTCCCCCTTTGAGCTGCGCTCTGGGCTGTCAAGCGTAAATTCAATAAATATGAATATAAGATCACACACACACATACACTGACACTCACTCACACACACACACACACTGACACTCACACACGCAGCACTTGTTACATTTTTCACTCACTTGGACTAACTTGGCTAACAGCTCTTGGCCGGTTAAACCCCGCGCGAGCTCGCTCAATGCAAACGCTGACGTCGTGAAGTACAAACGGCTCGAGAGTTTTTCTTCATTTTCTTCTTCTACTTTTTTCATTTTTGTTGTCATCTTATTTACTCGATATCGAAATCTTTGTTTGTGCTTATTATTTGTAGCTCGTCCTTTTCTTATATATATTTTGTTTTGTTCCGAGCTACTGGAATTTTACGATTGACAATGACAAAGAGCGATTGACTAGCTCGAATGATATAAGTGAGAGCCAGCGAGTCAAAGCCACGAGATGGGCTCATAAAGTGTTGGTTCTTTCCTGTGAAACGCAATTGAAAGAGAATATAGGTTACATTTCAATCAAAGATACCCATGCAGCTACAATTAAATGTAAACTGCTTGAAAATATTTGAGTCAATTAAAGTTTGAAATTATTATTAATAAAATAATAAAAGATTTATTTACTTATTTTTATTAAAAAATATAATAAAAAATTTATTTACTTATTGTTATTTAAAATAAAATAATAATTAATTTATGCAATTATTTTTAGTAAAAATAAATAGATTTATTTACTTTTTTTATTTAAAATAAAATAATAAAAAATTGATTTACTTACTGTTATTTAAAATAAAATTATAAATGAGTTATTAAATTATTTTTATCTAAAATAAAATATTAATAGATTTATTTACTTTTTTTATTTACATTTATTTATTTTTATTTAATTACATTTCGTATTGTTATTGCTTAATTTATTTATTGAACTATTATACTTTTATTTTTATTTAATTTTGAAATTTTTTATATATAAATAAAAATTATTTCCAATTTTTAATTATTTATTTAAAAAATATTCAATATATATTCAATATTTTTACCTGTTTATTTATTGCTTATTTTTGTAAATCTATGTAATTATTTATTAGTTTTTCATTAATCAAATTATTAACTGCTTAATTGATTTATTGAATATAATTTTATATATTTAATTTATTTTTTACATTTTTTTCAAATTTATTTTCCTTACGTTTTAACTTTTTTAAAAATATTAATTAAATTTATTTTGAATTTGTTTGTATATTACCATATTTTTTATTTCTTCTCTAGTTTTTAAATATTTTTGTTTATTTATTATTTTAATTTTGAATTTTTATTTACTTTTTAAGTTATTGAAATTAATTAGATATAAATTTTCAAGCCTGATAAATAAATTGAGGACTGCAGGGGGTAAGTGCTCTTTTATTATATTTATATATTAAATCAATATTATTTGTTGTAAAACTTAAATTGATTATTTTCTTGCTCTCATTCTCCAAATATTACTATTTTTATTTGATACATTTCGCCTTGCTCCAAACTTATTTGCATTTCTCAACTACCAAGCAGCCCTCGTTCCCTCTGCTGCTGCTGCTGCGGCTGCTGTTGGGTGACTTGAGAAAATTCGAAAATAATTCATTGCTCTACAAAACTGAAAGTGTGCAGCCGGCAGTCTGGCAATAAAGTCAATGGAGCTATCAAAAATCGTCAACGCAATGTAGCTAAAACTTGCCAAAGTGCCGCGTCGCATATGTGTGGAGACTGCCAGAGAGAGAAAGAGAGCAAGAGGGAGAGAGAGTGAGAGAGGGAGAGAGAGATAGAGCTGTGTGCATGTGAGTTTTAGTATGGATGTTTATGCCCACGAACGGTTTGAGTTAATGCAATGGCCAATGGCTTGTAGCCAGCTTGGCTAGTAAAAGTGGCTACAAGTGCTGCATTGATGGCTGTTCGGGCTCCGTTACCAGCCATATGAAATATGTAAGCCGTGAGTAACGGATATTGTCGAGCAGCCGACAGCCGACAGCCGACAGCAGGGCAGCAGCATTTGATGAAGCATCAGACACTAGACTGATAGTTGAGTCGAGAGCAGACGCGATAAGCAGGCGACCTAATATGGCTAATGGCTCAACTGCGGCAAGTAGAGAGATATAGATATAGATATAGATATAGATATAGATATAGATATAGATATAGATATAGATATAGATATAGATATAGATATAGATATAGATATAGATATAGATATAGATATAGATATAGATATAGATATAGATATAGATATAGATATAGATATAGATATAGATATAGATATAGATATAGATATAGATATAGATATAGATATAGATATAGATATAGATATAGATATAGATATAGATATAGATATAGATATAGATATAGATATAGATATAGATATAGATATAGATATAGATATAGATATAGATATAGATATAGATATAGATATAGATATAGATATAGATATAGATATAGATATAGATATAGATATAGATATAGATATAGATATAGATATAGATATAGATATAGATATAGATATAGATATAGATATAGATATAGATATAGATATAGATATAGATATAGATATAGATATAGATATAGATATAGATATAGATATAGATATAGATATAGATATAGATATAGATATAGATATAGATATAGATATAGATATAGATATAGATATAGATATAGATATAGATATAGATATAGATATAGATATAGATATAGATATAGATATAGATATAGATATAGATATAGATATAGATATAGATATAGATATAGATATAGATATAGATATAGATATAGATATAGATATAGATATAGATATAGATATAGATATAGATATAGATATAGATATAGATATAGATATAGATATAGATATAGATATAGATATAGATATAGATATAGATATAGATATAGATATAGATATAGATATAGATATAGATATAGATATAGATATAGATATAGATATAGATATAGATATAGATATAGATATAGATATAGATATAGATATAGATATAGATATAGATATAGATATAAGCCACGCTCATAGCAAGGCAGGCAAAGAAGCTGTCAGACAGACATCATACATATATACATATATATCACATATCTCTTTAGTCTCATAGTCCTGCTCAGCTGCTAACTTTCTCAAATTAAAATACCCTTTATTCCAGTCTACCCCATAAAACATAAGACGACTCCTTCAATTACACAGGCCAGCAAGCAGCGAGCAGGGATATACGTTCTGGCATCCATGTGGAAGTTTCTGTTTTTATTATTTGTTAAAGTTTATGGTTCGGTGTTCTGATCATACGAAACAAGGAATGAAACTACCTTTATGGTTCTTGTTGCTGTCCAATGCAATTGGAGGCATATCTCGTGGCAGGCTCTTGGCGTGGAAGTTGCGGACAAAGCCATAAAGGCATATTGGATGCGCTGCAAGTTTCAAAGCAAATAAGATACTAGAAGGGTTGAGCGCGTAAAGCCCAAGTTTAGGCAGCGTGTGGGCCAAGTTAGTTGGGAATGGCCAGCGCCAAGGGTTTGGCCAACTTGCCCAATGGCAATGGACACTTTGATGGCCGAAATTAAGCGAGAGATAGGCCCAAAGTATAACAACAAAATAAGATACCCGACTTAATATTGCAAAGTGTAAATTCCGAGTAATTCAAGTTGGCCGGGCAGCAGGCAGCAGGCAGGAAGAGCAGAGCGCTTTCAGCCGGGGTTAACTGTACTCCAAAGGATTCGCCAAAACTTGCCGAGGCCAAAAAGCTGCTGAAACTTGTTAAGAGGTTGCAGCTAAGTAAGGCTAAGAAAAACAGCCAAGGCGAGAGAAACTGGAGCAAACTTTGCAAGCGAGCCAAACGAAAGAGTTGGCCTAAATCAATTGGCCAACCCGGCCTTAAAGCGCCTCGCCTAGCTCAAAATTGTGCAAATTTAAACTTCACAGCTGGTTTGACTTCGACTCGACTTCTGCTCCGAGTCGCAATCTATTGGAAAATTTGATGAACTCTAGCAGAAGCAAATCAAAGCTGGAGAGAAAAAAACTTTATTTATGATTTTACAATCGAGCGGAGAGCAAAAATATTTATTATTTGCCAGCAAAACAAATAACCAAAAATTAAATAAAAAAAATTATTTGTGAAAATATCTCAAATTATTTTTATATATTTATTTACTAAATTGAGTGAATTTTGTATATATTTGTTCATAAAATTTCTTAAAATATATATATATATATATATTAAATTTCTATTTCTGTGTATTTTATGCGATCTAATCAAAACAATTTTCCTGGTAAATTGAAGTGGCCCAAAGCTAATTAATTTTCATTGATTTGTTAAATTTGTTGAAGTTTCCTGGAAGAAATTCTTAGGCCTCGGCCGTTGGCTTCTCTTTAAGTGTTTGGCATTTAATACTATTATGGCAGAGGAATCGCTTTAAAGTCTCCCTCTCGCTGAACTCCATTATATTTCGATTTATTTGCAACTGTCGGCAACAGTCGGGCTACATTCAGCAAATAACAAGATGTTTGCTGGGCTCTGGGGTGGCCTTGGGGTGGCTTCAGCTCCATAAGCTGTCATCATTTCGCCCTTAACAACATCTATGGCCGGGCGGGCATTAACATTGGCTACAGCCAATTATAGTTGCAGCCAGGTGGACCCCAGAAAAGCGAGTCTGTGTGGCGGTCCACTCCAGCCTCGCTCTCGCCACAAGCCAAAGCAACCCTTTGCCCTTTGCGCCCACCTTCGTTGCCACTAAGTCCACACAACTAAGCTGAGTTGACGAGCAAATTTTCAGGGTTACTCGCATTCTCCACTGTTTTTTTTTTTGCCTGGATTCTTTCTCGTTTTTCTCTTTTGGTGGGTGGGGCTAGACGTGGGGGCACCGTGCGACTGACGTGCACTTGAAGGGTCGGAGTTGCCCGAGAGCGAGGCAGACGCACGTCAAACTCGAACGCTATTTTCGGGGCAGCTCTTTAAAGTGCGGCGACAATTCTTTTATCAGCTAGGAATAGAATGTAAATCGGGCAAACAAGGGCTGCAAGTTGGCGAAAAGTTGTCAGTCGTGCGATGGGGGATGCGATCTGCGGCCTGTTCCTGGCACAACTTGAAAATTAAATTTAATGCGCCAGTTCCATGTCGAAAAAAAGACAGGCAAACAAATATTTATTTATTTAAACTTTTCTTTCACCAGGGCCTGCCTAATTTATGGCACGCGCCCTTCTAAGCCGATGCTGTGTTCTATAAAAGAAAAGTAAATATTTTATTACACACATTTATGACGCACTTTGGCGCAGCGCTGGCGCAAAACTTTTGGGACGCAAAACTGCCAAGTGGAACTATTAAAGCTGTAAAAAAGTTTACCCACACAGACGCAGCGAGGAATGCCCCGGGCACATATCGTATCACTGAGAGAAAGAGATAGAGAGAGAGAGAGAGAGGGAGAGTGGGAGAGGGAGAGGGAGGGCGAGGGTCGAGGGGCACGCAAACATGCGGCTGGCGTTGTCAGCAGTCGCGTCGTCGTCATTTTGACCGGAAATGCGCAGTTTTTAGTGAAGTGCATGCCATTTTGAATTGCCAACACACAGAGAGAGAGAGAGAGAGAAGAAGAGAGAGGAAGAGAGACAGAGATGCATACGCATACACACACACTAACCATTCGCGTTTGTCAACACAGTTCGCGCTCACTTTGGCTAAAAACAAAACGAGTGGGCAGCCCCCCACAAAAAGCCCGAGTCATCCGGTCACCCCGCTCACCCGCTCGTCTGCTCGTCTGCTCGCTCCATCTGCAAATGCTTGTTCACTGCACACTACACTCAGTTGGTCAATATGGCGGTTTTTTCGACTCGGACACATAAGTTGGCGCTGGAACTTGTTGGGACCAGCGCTGAGCGCGTGCAAGTCGTGAGCGGAGAGTTTAGCTCAAGTGTGAAGCGTGGCGCGCTCTCCTCTCTGATCACAGAATAAGTAGACCACTTGGAGTGATCTGCCAGGGCAAGCAAAGAAATAGTTAGCTTGAGCAATTAGTAAATGAAAATACTAATAATATGTTTAATATTTATTGTATTTATTTATATCACATTTATATTTGCTTATAGATTGGCATCTAAAACTATTAGGGAAAGGCTTCAAAGGCTGCAAACTAGCTGGAGTCGGAAGCTTTTATTTTTTTGCAGCTTTAATACAGAGTACTCAAAAAAGCAAGCCAAATTCGTTATTGTTTTTTTAATTTTTATATTTTTTAAGTTTAAATTAAATTTTTAAAGGGTCAATTTAATTTTTTTTAAATTTAGTTGAAACATTTTATTTAGGATAAATTTAAATTGCTTACATTTCATATATTATCCGAAATAAAATGTTAGTAAAAAAACAAAGTTGAAGAGAAATTTTTATCGAATTTCTAAAAAATGAATTATTTCTTTCATCAAAAATATATTAATAAATTTGGCCAGAATTTGAGTTTTTCTTTGAAAATATATAAAGTCTCTTTATTAACTATTAAATAATTTTAATAAATATTAAATAGTAAATAGTATATAGAATATTATATAATTTGAATAAATATTAAAAAATAAATAATATATAGAATATATAACTTTAAGTCAGCTTGAAATTATTTATAAATAAACTGGCAGAAATTTATTTTCTTGGCTATTTCTTAATAACTCTTGTCATATTAAAAATAAAAATGTATTATAATAAAATAACATATGATATATAACAAATATTTCTAAAATATAAATCTTATCAACATTTCAAAGTATATAAATAAGTCCCAAAAGATACTTAACGTTAGTCAGTTTTTTGCCACGCCTCACGCTCACATCTCTGGCAGCGTGGTCAGTGAACCTTTCGGTCATATGTTTAAGCTGTAAACTGGAATATTGTGCGACTGTGTCCTCTGCCGTTTGCCGATGCTGCTGCCAGGCTCTGTAGTCGCAATGCTTACTATATATCGACATTTCCGTTTAGGATTCATTCTGTTGGCCAGCCGTTAGTTGTTGTTTTTTTTGTTTACTTTTGTTTTTCTTTTGCACATTTCGCCACACTCATCTGTGTGCGTGTGTGTGTGTTTATTGCATTTTGACCCAGGGATAATTTTCAGCAGAGTGCGTGTTGCCCGTTTCACTTTGCTTAACGTGCTTTATTTTGTTTTCATTAGTTTTTCGTTCCCGATTTGGCAACTGCAAATCTTCTGGTTACAACAATTGTTTTTACTGAGTGTTTGTGTGCTGCCAGCCTTTTGGATAGCCAGAAACCAAAACAAGTGCAGTTAACAGCTTTTGCCTCCGCCAAATGCGCAGCCATATTAATTGCAATGAATAAAAGAATGCGAACAGCAAATACAATTAAATTATTTACAGCGCCGAACGAAATATGTTCGAAAGCATAGAAATCTTACATAAAAAAATCTTTAAAAAATATATATTTAAAATATATATAAACAATTTATATTGCTGTTAATACAATTCGCCCACGGCTATTTGTATTTCGAGGTGAATAAGAGTTTTTCATTTGGCTTCATTTAATTTGCTGATGACTTAAAAAATAGAGAAAAAAGAACAACAACAACACACACACACACACACACACACACAGGTTATTATGAATTCTCGGAGCAAGCCAAAAATTCAGTTATTTATATATATATTTTCCATTTGAAAGTCAAACAAAAAACTTGATAAATATGCATGAATAAATAATAGCGCATGAAGAGCTGAAAACTATAAAAGAAATGCAATAAATGGTTAAAATATTTATAAATATATTTAAATAATGAAATAATAATAAAACATAATAAAGTAATGTGAAATGAGTAGCATATGCGGCTAACAGATACCTAGCTAGAGCAATATTAAGTATACGAACTGTTTGTCTAGCGCAGTTTGATTTATTCTAGCTAAAATTAACATATAATTTTATGACTTACCTGAAAAAACTCATCTAAAATTAGCTCATGAGTGCACTGACTCTCGTATTTGACTCTGCTTCTCACTGTAGCCATAACACACATATTGCACATTAATATATAACAAAAAAAAAAAGAAGAGAAGCTCTATCAATCAGAAGCTCTATCAATCCACAAACTCATTTCGTGCATTTTTCCGTGAATCTGCTGCAATAACAGCTCATAATAAAATGAATGAAAAACAAAAACTTGCGCAGATTTTAATTTGAAATCGTTGCTCGTCGTATTTGATAAGAGCATATATAAAAAAATAAAAAAAGTAAAAAAATCAGAAGCATGAAGCGAAAATGTACGCTAAGCTGCAACAACAAATCGAAATCCTCTTATTGCATTTCAGCGCATCAATTAGATATTTTCCCAATAAGGTGGCAAAATGGGAGCAGCAAAAATTGGCTGGAAAATCAACAGCTCGTCCGCAACTCTCAGTGGCAAGCGGAAAAATCAACAAAAGCCAGCGATGGCCAGCACCAAAGTCAACGCTAACGGATTGGCCATCCACTAGCTGGGCGGGCGGTTGCGTGGGCAGCTATGACTCGCTCGCTGCCAGTGGGAGCACCAAGCGCCCAGCGCCGTTTGGCAGCTTATTAAAAACTACTTGTTAAGTTTGTTGTTTTCGCTGTTTTTTTCATTTTTTTACTCGTTTTGTTTTGTTCGAGTTTGTTTGTTTGTTTGGCCAAAATGGCGGTAGAAAATAGAAAACGCATAAAGCCAAATGCTTGAGGACGGGGAGAGGATGGCAGGCGAAACGGAGGTAGCTTTGCACAAAATTATAGCATAATTGTTGCAAAAGCAGTTTTCTTTTTCTTTTTTATTGCTGTTGGAATAAAAGTTTATTGTTGTCTCTCTCTGCTGAAAGTAGAATTGGGCATGGTTATTAAGGCGGGGCGGGGCGGAGTAAGGTGGGTTGGGTTCTCTGATATGAGCAGGTTTCGATTAAGTTTTAATTGAAAATAAATGAAGAGCGGGCGCCTAAAGAATCAGGCAATCGAAGCATATTGCAGATGACTACTAGAGCAATATGTATTGCAAACAATTGGCCAGCAATATTTAGGGTGGAAGTCAAGCGAGTTGCAATAGTAAAAGGCGCTTGGGTTTGGTTGCTGACTCTTAGCCTATGCTCTGTGGGTCAACTCAACTCATATATATTTTGTAGAGAAAGTGTCTTTAAATATTATTTGGAAGCTTGAATTTGCAGCTTAAATATTTGGTAGTTTAATGTTTACAGTACATAAATTTAATAAATTTTTATTAATAATAATTACTAATAAATTTATAATAGATCTAAGATCGTTGAATATTTGGTAGCTAAATTTGAATAATAAATATAACCAAGAATGAAGCGCAGGGTAGGTTACATATATTTGCAGTAAGAATATTAGCAAATTATAAACAGTTTTGCAAGTCAGCTAACAAAATAATGCAAATATATATATTTATATTTAAATATATTTATTAGTATATATAAAAATATGTCTATGATTTGCTAGAGTTAATGGTGGAAAGGACAACAGAGAAATCGTAATAAAAGAAAAGAAAATTGCTGAATTGGAAAGGTTTATTAAGACACATATAAGACACTCAAATGAACTGAAGAGGCATGAAATTAATATTCGCCTTGTTGATTAGAATAATGAATAAAAAAAAGGGAGTTTGGAAGGAAAATAAATATGATAAAAATATCACAAGAAGAGAAAGAGGAGTAAACAAAATTAATATTCAGCTTGAATGATTACAAAAATAAATAATAAACAAAACAAACTGTTTAAAATGTAATTTATACATATGAATATAATATAAAATATAATAAAATAAATATAAAAAAGAAATAAGAAAAGAGAAATAAATATGTATTTAAATTAATGTTTTTTAAATAAAAATATATTATAATTTTTAATAAAACTGTAAAAAATAATTATAATAAAATTAATAAATATAAAATGAATGTAAAACCAGTAAAAAAAAAGAGAAATTTTATTTGTAATAAAAATTGCTTTCTTCAAACAATAATTATTATAGAAAATAAATATGAAAAGAGGGAAAAATGAATAAATGAAGTAATCCTTGTCGAAGAGAAGTAAAAATTAATTAAATATAATATTATATGTAATATAAAGTCAACAAAGAAAGTTTTTCTATTGCCTATTTAAGCATTATCAAAAGACTCTAGTTGAATACTAAATATATATTATAAATAATTACTTTAAATATAATCTCATGAGATATATCTCATCTATGTGACAGTCGTGTTTACATTCATAAATGCTTTCGTGGCAGACTGCTGCCCATGCATAATATTTGCCCAATCACTTGCCTAACTACAGACACCACGACAAGCAGGCAGGCAGGCAGGCATGCTCAACAAATCCACCGGCTTACACTTGAGAAAATGTGTCATAGAGTCTCTGCTTGGGTTTTAGGTTGTTTTTCCCAGGTGTATTAGCATTGATGGGGTAGCCGAAAAGGAGAGCGTACGACTGCAACACAATAATCATGGTAATTAACATGCAAACGAAATTATGAACGAGAGCAAAAGGTAAACAGCTGAAGGTAGAGGTGAATGGAAAATCATTGTGGAAAACCCGCAAGCGGCTGAGGCAATGTTTAAATAAACAGGGCACACACACCGTGGCCTTAAATGGGATGCCATCGATGTCTGAGAACCAAAATGCCGAGACGTGATGCGACAGATACGTTGCGTTGCGTAGCGATCCGATGCGATGCGATGCGGTCTCTATTGGCATTGTCATCTTTGTCGTGACGGGGGCGAGGGCGAGCAATGATTGGCAAAGAGTCAAAGTCCCGACTAGGCGACCTTTGTGCGTGGCTGTGTGAACGCGTTAATTAAGCAAAGTGAGCGAGACACACGTAGCTACCGCCGAGGGAATGGGAAATGCAACTGTGTGAGGCATTCAAATGAAATGCACAGACACAAACGCACAGGACAAGGTTAAGCAGCGCGCACACAAAGGACGAACCCGAACCTGAAGACGAAGACGAACTCGTGGTCCCGTGGTCGCTGACAGGGGTTGTCTACCTGCAGTGAAATCAGCCATCCAGCCAGCCAGTCAGTCAGCCAGGTTAAGAATTAAAAAGAATATATATATATATATATATATATATATAGAACGTAGCAAAGATGCATTGAAGCGTAAGGCAGTGATAATCACGGCAAGGCGACGCCTCAACACGTAACGTCAAATGCCACGACACGGGCAACACACTGAACAGGAGCAGACAGCGGCAGCTATTGTCATCATCCAGCGAAATTGCACGATAATCACAGCAACTTGAGCTCTCGAGTGTGGCAAGGGGCACGCAGTGGGGGCACAAGCTTTTGAGTCTCGAGTCTGTTTATGCGTGGTAAGCCAATTTGGATATGGAAGCGCTAACCAAAAAAAATTGAGAAAAAAAAGAGAGAGCCGAGGGCGTTGCCATTGTCAAAGTGCATGCCAAGTCATCTAAGGACGAGGCGACTGGCTGCAGGCTGAGGCCGAGGCCCAGGCTGATGATGTCGCCGACGGAGTAATGACATTCAGAGCTATTGTTGCTCTAGCCCGTCTGTCACTCTGTTGTGAAAGCGAAAATCTTTGCCTTTAATTGTTTTGTTTTGTGTGCTGCTCAGTTCCTTGAGCACTAAGCCAGACGAGCCAATCTGGAAAACTCGCATTTAAGTCCTTAAATTACTTTCATTTGAACGGGCCAGAGAATTACTGCAGCACAAAATATGCCAACTCAACGGAAAAATGCTATGCTAGACTAGAACTTGATATTTAAACTCTTTCATTCTCATTTTGCCTGTTGTGTTGCTGGTAGCATGTAAGAATTGCAGAATTTGTATCAAATATATTTCGAGCTGATGCTGCAATTAATTTGCTTGCCTGGCCAAGAGAGCCTGGCCCATTCACAATTCCTTGAGTGGCAGAATTTGAGCAAGAAAAATAGCAAAACAAAAATAAAAAATTGAAAATAAAATAGATAGAACTGTAATCCCGGAATGCAAAATGCACATTTTAAATAAAATTCGATGTCAATTTGCCGCTTGGCTGGAAATAACTAAAAATTCTAATGCAGATAAGGCTGCTGAAATAGAAAATGACTTGAGCCTAAGCCGACTGCTGTCATCAGGAATATGCAGAGATACTCAGTTCTAATTACCAAGTGATTTCGTTGGCATCAATAGTTTATCAGTTGAACTTTTCGATCTAATTGATAGCTTGCCACAGAGCGGCCAGACGGCATCAAATCAACTTTCGTGCCACAAAATCATGTCCAAGCTGATTTGACCCACATCAGCCGCTTAGTGGGCCTGGGACCTACCTCAAAATCAGACAAGACTGAAGGGACAGAAAGAGTGGGAGCAATCTCTCTCCCTCTCTTCCTCTCTCTCTCCCATACACACACACACAAATGAGGCGCGTATCTATGACAAGTTCAATATTATAATTTGTTTACGAACTTTCGGCTGCATTAAAAATAAACGATAACAAGAAATGCCGCGCCTCTTGAGATAAGGAGCCACCGAAAGGACAATACGGGGCGCAGAACAAGCGAAGAGAGAGAGAGAGAGAGAGAGAGAGAGAGAGAGAGAGAGACTGAGAAAAAACGCCCGCAAACGAAACTCAATTTTCGTGAAATAAAATCAAATTTAAATAATACAATAGGGGAAACCCTAAACGCCAGCGAAACCAGCAAAGAGACAGAGGCAAGAACAACAGCAACAACAACATTTACTGAATGGCAGCCGTGAGCGCGACAAGAGCAACAAGGACATCATCAAGTATATCGCTGCTTATTTATCTTTATCGCAATTCGTTCCATAACGCAACGCCCCCTCACGACTGCCGTCTCGGGCACCTCTTCACTACGGCAATCCATAGCCTTTTCGCTCGGCGTCTATCGTTTTCATGCTGCGGGCATCCTTTCATATTGCAGCAGCAGCGAGCAGGGGGCGGGCATTCCTGGTGTGTGTGTGTGTGTGTGGGCGGGGCTGTTGGGCTCGGTGAGTCAAAGACGACATCAATATTATTGCCATAAGTTTCATATTTGCAGGCTTTAGATGCCGTTTAAAATTTCGCTGGCAACGTCTTCACAGTCCTCTTCGTCGGCGTCCTCGCCCACTTCTGTGATCTTACAGGACGAAAGTGGCGGGCAGTTTGTTTTTCATTTCGCTGCGGCTTGGGATTCGTTTACTTTTGCCTTTGCCTGCGACTTTGCCCCGCTTTCTATACATTATATAGCATAATTTTTTATTGATTTATTTGGCTTACAGTTCTGCCCTCGCTGCCGAGCCCCAGCCAAAAATATAATGGAAAAAATGTTTGCTGAATTATGTGGGGCTGTAGTCGGAGCCGTGGCTGTAGCCTCTGAGTGCAGGCAAAATCAAACGTAGACAAGTGAAAATTTGAAACGATTTACACGCAATTTACGGAAATTGCAGTGGGGCATATCAAATTGACAACGGCGCGGGGCGAGGATGCTTCGCCGAAGGATCCACCAGCAGCAGCAGGAGATGGGGCCACAAAAAATGGAGAGAGGAAAAAAATGATGTTGAAGTAAAACTAATAGCAGACGAATGAATGAATGAATGACTGAATGAGTGTACACAAATGACAGTGAATGGCAAGGCAGGCCGGAAAGGGAATGAGCCACATCGCAATGAAAAAATTCTGCGAAAATTGGCATATTGACAATATTCAATATTTACATGTAATTACTTGGCATATTTCAGTGCGTATTTATGCACTGGCAATTGCATAAATTATAAATAGATGAAATTTATGAAATATTCTCGAATTAACATTTAATGAATGGCACAGCAAAGCTGGCCCCAGGCCACACCAGACTCGAATATCTCCGATGGCTAGACGAATTAATTAAACATTAAATGAAATGAATAGAAATTCTGAAACATTTTGAGAGCGCAAAATCTTTGTTTAGGCATTTGAGTGCATTAATGGGAGCGCAATTTGTATTTGAGTGAATTATGAGTTTGACAGAGTGAGCGTTTTACAGCACTCTGCATTCATATTTAGCTGTGAAGAAAGAGGGAGAGAGAGAGAGAGAGAGAGGGAATTAGAATACTTTAAAGCTGAAACCAAAAGCGATGGAGTGTAACAGAGTGAAGCAGTCGCAGGCAATAGGTTCACTTGGATTGTTGTTATTAATATGGAATTTAACATACATAAATATACAATCCATTGAATATTTTGTGCATTTTAATAATTAATAGAATGGCTACCAATAGACTTGAGAAGTTATTCATTCAATTATCTTCTTATGTTAAATAAAATAATAATAAAGTGTTAGTGTTAATTGAATACAATAAATTAATAATAAATAACAAAAATTGTATAAAAAAAATATAAATAATAAATAATTAAATTATATATCTAAATTAAATTATTTATTATTTTTATTTTTTGTTATACATTTTTTTGTTTCTTATTATAAATTTATTATATTCTCTTTAATTCATAATCTTTGTTACTCATATCATTTCATATAAATAACCCAAGTATTTAGTTCAACTCTGTTAGCCCACGTCTAGTTGGCCCATTGCGCAGCTGAGTTAGGCGAATCCAGCTTGAGTAGCTTCAACACTGTTCGCAGATTAATCTCAGTAGCAGAGATAATGAATAAGGGCTCTGAGCATTGGTCAATCAAGGCCGACCTTTCAGTTCTGAAAGCAGCCACAAAATCAACAGGTTACGTTGTAATTAACTTTGACAACCCAAAAAATGTTTACCTTCGTTTTTATTTTTAGGGCCAATGAACGCCCAATTACGAATTTAGCCCAGCTAAAATTAGCCTAAAAGGAGTAGATAAATGAAAAGGCTTCACTAAAGGATATCCTGTAATGACTGTAAAATCAAGTATTTTTACAAATTAAACAATTGATTAAATAGTTTATCTTTAGCTGCGTATATACCCCATTAGCATATTTCGCGCTGGGCAGAGAAAAAGTCAATTAAAAGTCTGCTTGGTGGCAGCTTAAGCAATCTGCTGCTCAGCGTAATTGTATTTATTTTGAACAATTTCGTAATCAAACGCGGCGCAGCAAACAATCAACATTACTTTGACCAGAAACTGTACCTAGATGGAAAAACAAATATATACATACAGCAGAAAAGTTCGCACGCTGCCAAAGACAGAATGAAAGAAAATGCGCCAAATTAATGAAAAGCGCAAATGACAGTGCGAAACACAAAAAAAAAAAAAAAATGGTCGTGAATTTAAAGCGGCGTAAAAAATGTCCGACAGGAAAACTCTTTGAAATTTAATTTCGAAATAAGTACGAGAGACAACCAAGGCAAACAAAATGTGAGCGAAGCAAACGAAAAAGAAAGTATGCCCTGCACTTTCGCCATACAAATAGCAGAGATGTAGGCAGAGGGAAAGGCAGAGGGAGGGGCAGAGGCGTCGGCCAAGGCAATGCGTACAAATTCCGGAAAAAGCAAATTTATTTCAACATTTTTTGTTTTCGCTGTGCAGAAAAAGTTGGTGAACAAAAAAAAAAAAATGGGAAAAGAGCGAGCGCATTAAATAAGTAATAAAGAAATCAAGAGAAGTTAAGTTAAAATATAAAAATCAGTTGGCTCAGTTGTTGGACAACGCTAACAAAGTTGCCACTTGTCAGACGTCAGTTGTCAGTTGTCAGTAAATGTTTATGAGTTAATCAACTTGTAATGACCAAAGGAGGCCCCAAACCAAGAGCTGGGCAGTGGGACAGACGGACGCAGTTGCTTTAAGTGCGGGCAAAAAGCGTTCGGCGCGTATTCAGAAACACAAACTGTTGAAAAATAAAAGTTAATTAGCTTTCATTTAAGAGGCAGCTTGAGCAGCAGCAGCAGCCAACTGCAGATAGCAACAAAGGCCGACACTAAGACCGGGTCCAAGCTGCAAATGATGAAAAAACATCAACAGCAACTGAAATGAGCGACAAATAAACAAAAGCAAAGCAAAGTTTTATCCACCAGCAGCAGCAGCAACAGCAGCGGAAATGCGCAATGCGCGTTTGTTAACACAAAATGTGGCAAAGGCAGTGGACAAAGGCAGGGAGAGGGAGGCGGTGCCATGCAGCAACTTGTGTCGGCTATGCTTTGGGGCACAAATGTCATCTAAAAGTTTTTGGTCTCAGCCATTTATGGAATTTCTAAAATGCCACTCGACAATTTGCACTCTTACAGATGCAATTGGCTTGGAAATTACAGCCAGTTATCCAGAGAGGGCTAATACGCAACCCTTGTGTAAAGTTCAAGCTAAAGCGAGCCAGAGTATGACAGAAACATCACTCCCCCACTGCTTCATAATAGTATTTAAAATTGAATCAACAAATGAAATGTAGTTGACAAAACTAAGTCGGCTTAAGCATAAAATTACCAGCAAATTTATTATTTCTTTTCATTTCAACAAACTAAAATTTGTTTGAACAACTTTGAGATTTTGATTTATAATTTTTATTATTTATTGCTTTGAGTTGAGGTCTTTGCAAATATTTCAATCAATTTTTGTCATGTTTGATGCAATTAAATTAATATTTATTTAGAAAAGGATAAACTTCTGTGTGTAGCATAAATATTTATTTAATTACTATATCAAATTCATTATTAATGACTTTCGTCAAATCGTTACAATTCACACAACATTTGCCGTCTCCCATGCTTAATAAAAAGCCACAGGTAGCCTGGGTGTCTATGGGCTGGTATTTGTTGGCACATAAAGCAATTAGCAGGGAACTAAGCCAAATTAAGCCAAAGTAAATTTCAATAAGATCTGTGCGGCGAAACCACAGACCCTTATCCATTACCGGCATTAAAAAGTAAATTATATTGTAAGCATATGAAGCAATTTGCAGGTAAACTGGAGTTCTTAGCTGCTCTGCACGCCCACGCGCCGGTCCGGAATTGTTAACAAAATGTCGCTACTCGGCGTCCAATAAAACGTTGAGAAATTTGCACAAGCGTCGACAATTTGCTCAGGTAACAACATTAAACAGTTAGCATAGTTCGTTGGCAGTTTTACCTGCCCAGCACCCCCACCCCTCGGGCGGCTGTCTGCCAGTTAAAGCGCTCCAAAAGGTTTTTGACAAAAACACAACAATTACTTTTACGATGTTGCGCTGTGCGGGTGGCAGTTAGAGATTTGGGCATGGGCGGGGCGGGGCCGTGTGGATGCTGGATAGTAGATGCTGGTGTCCTCGCTGCCAGTGGCAGTGGGGGTAAAGGGCGCGTGCACACTAATTTCTACAAAAGATAATCAAGAGTGATAATTATTTTTGTTGGAGTTGGACGATGGGAACCGCAGCTAACTGCGAGCACCTGCTGTGTGAATTACTTGAGCGGCGACAATAAGTTGGCATCCCAGCAGCAGCAGCAGCAGCCGGAGCAGCAGCAGCCCGTTTAGCTCAACCCCTAGCACCCTAGCATGATTTGGGTTTGAGGTTTGGCAATGCTGCTGTTTCTGCCACTGCCACAGCCACTGCCATTGCCACTGCCACTGCTGCTGCTGTTTCTGTTGATGATGATAACAATTTTGCCATAACGTTGACAACGACCAGCGTTTATATTCAGAGCTGAGCGCCAAAAACTTTCGTAATTACATGAAATTTTTGGGGGTAAATAACTTTGAACTACGGGCAGCAATGCCGACACCCACCTACCCCTCCTACCCTCCCAATACCCCGCGGGCAGCGGCTACTCTGGGCACCTGCCAGTCCAACTCTCTGTATCGGCGCCCAGCTGACCCCGCAAAATGTTCTCTAAGTGCGCCCGCACATTTGAAGTAATTAAAATTTTGTGTTTATGTTTCGTAGGCAATGGACACGCAAAGCGACAGCAGCAGCAGCATCGACCATGAAAAATGTTAAAACAATTCTTGGAAAAACTGAAATTATTGAAACGAGCGTAAAATGTTTATAGACACATATTTTTCACGCTATCACAAGTTCTTAAGAACTAAGCCCATAACTTTTTAAATTGGGTAAGGGTATAGCTGGGCAGGTTAAATAGATAAGCAGAATAATTTGAACTTTTAATTGAATTTGGAATTTTGAATGAAAGAGAATATTAACAAAAATAAATATGAATTATTATTAGACTATTAATTATATAAAATCTATTTATAGATAAATGTAGAATATTTTATAATGAATAATAAATATCTGTTGAAAGTTTTTAAATATATATAAATAAATTTTAATTAATTTAAATTTTTTTAAATTAATCTATTTAGTGATCAATTTATAATATATTGTAATTAATAATGAATGCCAATAGAAAGTATTTAAATATGTAATTTGATCATGGTTTATGTATTAGTGAATTTGAATTGAGAGAAATTATTTTTAATAAAATTTATTTATAAATAAACACTTAATATTTTATTCTAGCAATATATTTGTCTTGGGTACTATCTGGATTGGATCTTCTTACTTCAGGAAATATATTTTTAAATTTTAAATTTTAAAAATAATTTTATAAACAAGTTCTCTTTAGCTAAACTTCATTTTCTTCTTCTTTTCCTTTCAAATTAAATCATTTCAAATTATAAATGAATTTAATAAAGAATTTCTTTATAAGAAAACTTTATTTCAATTAATTTTCTCTCTCTTCTAATTTCTGTGTTTACTCAGTTCATAGTGTCCCACTTTACTGTAGCCGTAAGTGCATTCCGCGTTCGTCTAGTCATCTTCAATTATATTTTTATATTTATTAAATGCTCTGCACACATTGAACGCATTCAGTGCAGACGCCGCTGATGAAAGTGATACGCTGTCAAGAGTTGAGTCAGAGTCACTTGTTTTGTTGTTTCGTTGTCTTGGGCAGCAAGGAGCACGCGAGGCGCGACAATTAAATTAAAAATAATTAAAAATTATGATAATGGACAAGTCGATGGCGAGTGCGGGGCCAATGACCCAGCGGGCGCGGTCAGCTCCACTCGATTCGGTTCAGCATATCCCTGAAACTTTACATTGACTGTAGACAGTTACTTGGCTGCGCATTTAATGAAAATTTATTCTATGCAATTTGCGACGGCGTCGGATGCCAAGTGATAAGTGCCGGGGGTTGAGGGTAGGGGAGGAAATGGTCAGCGGCTGCTCTGCTCTGCTCTTGCACTGCCCATCGCTTGTCTCGTGTCAATCCAAATGTCTTTTGCCTTAATTAGAATTGCTGGGACTGCAACTGCAGAGCGGAAATAATTTTATGCATTGACAGTGGCATCTAATGGGGCCAGGGGGCGGGCAGCGACAGGGCTACGTTGGGCAGTTCGGCTGCCCTTTGATGCCAAATGTCGCCAGCAATTGTCGCCTGTCTTCTCCTGGCACTCTGGACGCTCTGCATGTGGCGTTATGTTTTATGCAATTAAATGGGCGTGCCATTTAGTTTTGCGGTTTCTCTTACTCTCTTTCTGACTCTCTCTCCCGCCTGTCTGTCTGTCTGTCTGACTGCTCGTCTGTTGATCTTTATCTAATTGTTGCCGCCAACAATGTCTGCGAGCATTGCAACAGGCTGGGCCCTGCCACTCGGCCATCACCTCTGAGGTCTCGCGGGTCGTTTTGATGTGGTGCCAATGCCGACTCTATTGGCCCCTTGCGGTGAGCGGCCCGTGGCGTTTATAGTTACAAACTGGGCTAGCTGAGGGGTTGTTGCACCAAGGTGCGGTCTACTAAAGTCGCCAACGAGCCATCATGTCATCGCCGCTTGCCTAACTCATAAATGTCTTACTTGCGGTAAGGCGCCACTGCTATGCACATAAATACCCATAAGCAACTACTCATTTCCTCCCATTGCCCAGTGCACTTAAGGTCGCGTAACTGTGAAGTGGCCAAGCGAAACAAGTTTGCCAAAGAAATGCGCTCTTTATTTACTGCGAATGACTTCATTGCTCTAATGGAATGCTGAAAATGAAATTAATTGCTCCAAATATGTAATAAATAAATAAATGGGCTATAATAATATATTTTTTAAATTTAATAATATAATCTAAAAATAAATTAATGGTTTTAATAAATATAAAGTCATTTATTTTTGTTTATAATATATAATTGAGATAATATTTTATAGAAGACTTGCTAGAAATGCTAAGTAAATTAATAATTAATAAATAATTATGAAAATTAATATTTAATATTAGAGTCTCCTAAGCTAAGCTTACATTAAGGGCGTAAATGTGGGCGTAAACTAGCTTAGACATGTTTAATAAAACTCTTAAAGTAGAAATTTATTTTGTCCATCAGACTTACTGGATCGCATTATATAGTTCTCGTCTCTTCTTGACGAATAAGCAATTTTAGTTTTCTATTTGATCCATCGAGATAGATGGACACCAGAAAATCATTATCAAATGCAAATTATACATAAAAGGAAAATTTAATACAAAAAACTAGTAAATTTACAGTCTACTTCAAATTTACAATATTTTATCGAATCATTAATTCATTGTGAATTGAAAACATATATTGACATTCATCTAGAGCTTTAGGCTAGAATTTGCATGGGCTCAGCAAGCCATCAATCAACTATAAAATAGACATAATGAAGACTCAATTCGCAGCTAATTTATGAAAAACTCCAGTCGATTTGGTTAAGCAAACAGCAACAGCCCAGAGCGATAATGTAAAATAAAATCAGATAAATATATATGTATATAAAATGTCTTAATAAGTTTAATTGACTTACATTAGTAAGCCTCCTCGAGAGTCTCTTCTCTATTGGCCTGATTCTCCCAAAGGCTTGTCGAAATAGTTTCTACTAATTAAGCTCTATTAAGTCAAAAGTAATTCTCGTAGCTAACTAGCTGGACAGCACCACAATTGGCAACTGTGTGCTCAGCTCAAGTGTCTGCTGCTTTGTGACAGCTTCAGCTTTTGGGCACTGCTGCAGTAGAGATGGCTGCTCGATGTTGAGGTGCCACACAATTACAACAATTAAGCTTTAATGTATCTCTTTTGCTGGGCAATTACACATGGCAGTGGCAATGGCAACAACTCAAAAGTGCTGCCACATGCACATTTCAAATTAAACAAATGCATCGACATTTGAGTTATGGCCCCAGGCATTTGAACATTTTTAATTTGTGTTGCAGCAGCAGCAGCAGCAGCAGCAGTAATAATAACAACAAGAGCAGCATACATAAATCAAACAGCTGACTGCTGTCGACATCGGCTGCGGAAAGGGTCGGCGGCGGGGTCGTTGCCGTTGCCGTTGCCGTGTTCGGGGTCAGGTGGCAAGGCTAAGTCCGACTGGAGGGCCTTTGTTCCTTCCACCTGCAAAGCTTCTGCATCTACACCTCAGCAATTTTGTGACAACCTGTGGCCATGTGTGCCGGAAACATTTGGTCAAGTGCTCGCATGTTTAGCAGACCCTGCGTGTGTGTGTGTGTGTGTATGGGGCGTGGCAATTTTCGAGCATGTCCAAAACTAGTCGAGGCAAAGCATAGCGAGCAGCCGCCTTGTTACGGTGTGTTATAAATTTGTTAACCGCAACAGCACCAGCAGCAGCAGCAGCAGCACTGCAATTATATTGGAAGTCCACGATTGTTGTTTTCATGTCATTCGGCTCGCATGTTGTTTTATTGCATGTTATGGCATTCGCATATCATTGAAATTATTCTTAATATTATTATTATTATTATTATTATTGTTATGGCTGGTGTTGCATTTGTTTAACGTGCTGCTATTTATGCTCGGCATTAATGCGCGTCCTGCGATATGTCCAGCTCTATCTGTTGGTATCCCGGCTGGCGTTTAATTAACCCTCCGCAACAAACAACCATTTTTTTTTGTTCATGTAGTTATTTTAACTGCTTTATTGCCGCCAAATAAAGCCCCATTACGGTCAGCCCTCGGTAACTGAAACGACTCGATATAAACCCGAACCGAACAGAAACTGAGAACGAAACCGAGACCGAAACCGAATCGCAACGGCACTCAGGCGAAACATTAAAAACCACAGCGGAAATTCAGCGTTCAGTTGTGAGATTTTTAAGTTGTAAATTGAATGAACTCATAAATGTTGGCCGTGTTTTATGAGAAATTTTAAGCGCTGGGGATAGATTTCAACTTGCCGCCCCCAGCCCAGCCAACTTCTCAGTTGAGAACATTTGAATACAGTCAATTAAAATGAGCCGACAACGATTAAAACTGGCCTGACTTTAATTAAATAAGTCGAGCAATATATGATGAAATAAATTTAAAGATACAGCTGGACAACTCAAAAAGATATCTATCTGATTTTCCCTATAGAAAGTTAACGAATTAAGTGTAAAGTAATTGAGGATCTACTTAAAGTGATTACAAATATATTGTAAAAGACTCCTCAAGTCACTCGAAGTGCGAGCGTAAAATTCGATTAGGGCTGCTTAGTAAGGCCAATAAGAAGGCGATATACTTGAAAATCGTTGAAAGGTCAGGTGGCTTAGCCATCAGGGCAGGTATAAGGTATCTCCTGGACTCGGTAATTGTTTGTTTGCGTTCATATTTTATTTTTGTGTGTTTTTCTTGAAATATTGTCTAGGTAACTGGAGGCACTCGGAGCAACGGCAGCCACTTGTTGAAATCGCTAACCAAAACGAGCAAATTGAATGGAAATAATCGAAATGTTGGTCCAAGCGTTGAGCACAACAGACAACAACATGAACAACAACAAGAGCAAAGAATAAAAATAAAATAAAACGAGAAACGATGAAGAGGAAGTGAAATAAAAGACAGTCAGCAGCTGCGGCGCATAAACACGGCGCGTAAAAAGGGCAGAAGAAAAGTGAAAAAAAAAAAAAAAAAAAACAATTTTCCATTTGCCAATAGGCAACGAATTGGGCTAAGCCCCGGGTCATAGCGAATAGCTCAGCTGTCGAAGCGTCGAGCCTGCGTCCGAGGTTGCGAGGCCAGGCCAAAATCTGATTCAATCCGATAAGATATCGCCAGGATTTGGCAGGCGCAATCCGCAAAGCTAACTGAACTCGAATAGTACACTTAAGCTGGGCCGAGTTTAGTTTTTTATGCTGCTCCTTAAATATTTATATATCTGTCTGTATATATATAGCTATTAAATTGATTAAATTTCTGCCTTCAAAGAGCGCACAATTGATTGATTTTATGCTACAATTCTTATTAAAGTTCGAGTGTTAAATATATTTGCTTTACTTTACAGACTTTGTTTTAACTTTGAAAGCTTTCCATTCATGCAGGCAAATTTCGAATATTTCTGATGTAGGCATTTAATATAAGATTGCTCTAACCTTGAGTTACACTGAATATTTACATTGATTTACGTTTCTCTGGCAAATGCAAATGCAAATGATTCCCAGTCTGCTGTAAGTTTGCATTGAAATCGTAGTAGAAGCTAGTTTCTTCTGCTGCCCCTAAATATTTGCTTGTCTATCAGAATTTGTGTTGAAGTTTCAATCGATACTAATCGTTTTTATTTTCCGAAAATTTTCATAAATACACTCAAATAAAAATCCCAGAATTTCAAATATTTAACTCTATTTACCTGCCATCAAAATATGGAACTCCAGTTGAATTTTGTTTGAATTTTAATTCATTTTGCACATATTAAATATATATGAAACATACGTATATTTATTTTTATATTTACCAAAATTTGCTTTACATTTTGGCAGAGATTTTCACATTTAGTTTTCATCAAATTCTTAAATTTATTAATATTTTTCGAAAATATTTATAGATATGCACACAAGTATCAGAAGATATATATAGTGATTTGTATTAAATATATAAATAAATGAAAATTATTTTAATCAGCTTTAGTTTCGTAAATATTTGCGCATTACTTTTAGAATCAATAGATAAATATATGAAATAATTATTTACAAAATTGGAGCATATTATAAACATATATAAATTAAAATATTATACACACATATATACTTAGTACAAAGTAGCTTACATTTGGATGCACCAAAAATTAATTTGGTCTGTTTTCATTCATTTCATTTTAGTTTCGTTTTGCAATATTCTAATAACAAATATTAATAAAAAATCTAATATCAAAATCTATGTTTAGTTTAAATGAGGCAGCAAATATAAAAAACACTGTTATTTACAGTCAAACTCAAATGAGTCTAGCTTTTTAGTTCAGAGAATTTGTATGAAACATTTCTCTTTGAGTTTCTTTGAAAATTCCCTTTTTGAATCAAAGTGCAAATGATTTATTGATTACATTTTTTAGCCCTACCAATATAAATCTCACTGGCGAAATTTGCTGGCTGCAGCTGCACTCGATTGTGTGCTGTAACCTGAACCAATCCAACAAGCAACAATGACAAGAACAACAGCAACAGCAATAACAACAACGCAAACAAACTGGCAACTGGATGCGAGTTATGAGCATCAAGCGACAGTCATCAGGCGTCTCATCAGCTCCGCTTGACAGCAACAGGAGCTGCTTCAGTGGCTGCTGGATGTCATTGTTGTTGTTGCTTGCCATTGTTGTTGTTGCTGTTGTTGTTGCTTTTGCTTTTGCTGTTGCTGCTGGGCTCTTTTAAGTGCCCAACTGTCTGGCCTGCCCATGCCCCAAACACTCATTGTGTACGTGCCACGTCGCTAAAAATCATGGCCCGCATTTCTTTTTAAATAAACAGCGGCAGCAGCAACACCAATTCGCATATTTATTTGTTTATTGCATGCAGAGCCGTCCTGCTGTTGCTGATGCTACACGTGCGATACGAGTACCCATCCTGCTCCTGGCAGAGCGCACTCCTTGCCCGGCTAAATGGACCGTTCTCTGATGGTGTTGCTGATGCTGCTCTTGTTGCTGATGATGTTGCTGTTGCTCTTGCTGATTTCAGTCGCCCAGACTGACGGCTTTTATGCCAGGCTGATTTATTTCAGCAGCTATTTAATGTCAAATGTAAAAGCCTGTGCAAAAAATATCGTTGCCTACATCTCTGCGTCTGCGTCTGTGTGTGTGGGCGTGAGTGGAAACCAATTGAAATGTATATACGTTTGTGTTCTGCGGCTGCGGCGGTGCCTTTGAAACAACAGCTGACCATATGAATCACATTCTAGCAACTGATTTCAACCGCCAATCTGGTTTACAATAGTTGAACAACATTTCTGCGGCTTTACAGCTCACCGTATTAGCTCTGCTCCCACTGCAGCACTCCATGCACTATTATGCAGCGTGTGATTTCTAATACTGCCCTGTGGTATTTCCCCTTTATATGAGAATCATCAAGTTGTAAAGTGCACGCATTTTATTGAAATATTTAATTATTAATATCGACATTTAAGAGAGATGTCAAACACAAAAAGGGTTTTTTTCATATCTTTATATTTAATTAATATTTATATTTATTTATTTAAATGATGTATAAAAGCGGCATAGCATGTGTTGAAGGTTTCTTAGTGATTATGAAAGCAAGTCTTAAATGTAAAAGGCCTAAAAGAAACGTGTGAATATTTGAATATAATATTAATTATTTCTATTAAAGTTTCCGTAAAAGGCCGCTCACATGTCAGCACTTACCTCAACAATGAAATACTGTTCTATACATTAAAATAATTATTTAATATAAGATTATGTTTGATATAAATATATTTTTTATTGAAGATAAAACCCTGTCTTTGTCTTTCTATTTAAAATAAAGCTCATTTAAATATCTCTGAAATAGAATTCTTAAAATAAAGCTCCCATTTATAGCAGTTTTAAGCCATATGTCTACAAGGGTATTTAATATTCGAGGAGGCGAAATTTCTTTGTTAAAAATTTTGTTTGAGGAGGGGGCTTTGTTTGTAGCCAACTTTCAACCCCTGATCAACTGGTTATTATTCAAATTTGAATTTGATACATTTGGCATGGGCGCTGAAAGTGTTTGCACAGTGCCAGCCAGGCGCAGGCAGCGGGCCGTGTGTGGGTGCATTAATGACGGTCATTGCTGGGCATGTGGCCAAGCGATTCACTGCTGGTCCGTGGTCCGGCAAACTGTGTGCCACAGCCAATCCATGGGGCTGTGTTGCTGTTGGTGCTCTGGCTGTGGCTGGCTTTGTCAGGCATTGTCTAGACTTTATTCGAGTGCCTGCGTTGATTTATAATTATTGTGTGCGGCGAGGATGACAGGCATCAGGCAGCAGCAGTCCTGGAAGAGTCGAGCTTACAGCGTGTGTGCTGGTGCCACACCTAGCCGGCAGCGCCGTCCCTTGTCTTTGTCAACGTGCCGCGCTGACTAATAACCAAATTTCATTTCCTCAATTTTTGATTTCCTGCACTATGCGGTCAGGACAGTCTCCAAGCCACATCAGTGTACTATGCTGTCTAGTACTCACACGCACACAAACACACACACACACACACACAGCAGCATATTTTATTATTTCAGCACGCGCAGAAGTCAGCCATAGATGGTAAATGGTAAATTTTTGGCACGCACTTGAGCGGCCCGGAGCCGCAGGGTCGTTTGCCAGTGCAAGGGTTAACAGCTGCAGCCACACCCGGCGCCAGCAGGCGGACGGTGGACGACGGACGGCGGGCTGAGATTGCTTCTCCCATTTGTATGAGTTTGTCAAACCAAAAATTTTGGATTTTATTATATGGCGAATGCTGGGCGCTATTGTTTGTTGCCAGAAATCATATTCATAAATAAAATTTGCATTTGGCATTTGGGGAGGAGTTGGCGAAGGGCGAAGGGCAGAGGAGGTGTGGCTGGTCGCATGTGTTGCCAGGACGAGTGGCCATGGCCTGGCATTTGACACTCACACGATTGCCAGTGGCTTGAACCGAGGACGAGCAAGGATAACCGCTGGTCTCCCTTTCAGACTTTCTTTTCAGCCATCTGTGTGCAAGTCTCAGTCTCCATGTGTGTGTGTGTGTGTGTGTGTGTGCTAACTGCCTGACATTATGGCACAAAGGAATGTCCTTTTTACTTACGTGCCAGGCTAATATATATAAATTTGGTCGCCGGGCTACGACCTGACCTTTCATAATGCTGTCAATTTGTGCGCTTGCTTGCACAAATGTTCTTGTAAATAAATATGTATGAATATATAAGAAAAATATTTATATATATGTATATAAATATATATAAATATAATGTAAGGAAAGATATTTTGGAAAGTCTGAGCTTGAACAGGCGATTTGAAAATACGCTGTGAAAAAATAATAATAAATAATATATTTATTTCCAGTATTATAATTACAAATCACAAATTGACAAATCAAAATGTTTTCAGATAAAATATGAAAAATAAAATACCAAACTGATAAAATATATTAATTCTTAATTTATTTTATAGTAAAAACTAGCTCAGCTGGAAAAATAATTCTTTTTTTTTGAGCACATTTATTTTATTTTATATTTGTTATATATTTATTTATATTCATTTATATTAATTTATATTTCTTTATAATTATTCATATTTATTTATATATTTATTTTTAGTTATTTACAATCATTTATTTTTTTTCTTTCTATTCCCAAACTTTCCCATAAAGTCAACGAGCCCCCGTTTAGTGTATTGAATACGAAAATACGATGCCATTTTGTACAAATCGTACAATAATAATAGAATTATGAATAATTTACATATATAGTATTCCCTTTTTGTGCTGTGCCGATGGCCCGGTCGTTAGGCTGGAAAAAATAAGTTTCGGATTTTATTTCTTAGAAAAATAATTGTGCCGTTTTGTAGCCAAGGCAAACTCGAAGCTAGAGATTTGGACTCTCAGTTAATGTCTGTCAGTGCAGAGCACATTCCTGCGCACATGCACACTTGGCTACAATGGATGCATTCAAGTAGAATGTGCGTATAAGTTGATACGAAAACTTAAACATTCAACGGCAAACTAAACAAAACTGTGCAAGGAAAACTGTCATAGGAAGATTTCAAGCAAGTATGTAAGTTCCTATGAACCCAAACAGCAAAACTTATTTCGCTGCACAGTGGAACAGTTCGAGAGAAAGCATAAAGCTGAATTGCAGCTGCAGACTGCATCTAATACAAATCAAGTTGCCTAAACATATATTCATTAATTACATTCTCTTTAAGATTTTTGGGGATCGGATTCAATCAAGCCAAGGCACACAGTAGAGGAACTTTTCTAATAAGCTGCAAAAGTATTTAAAACTAATATTTTTGTTAGACAGAAAACCACTGTGCCGCAATGTCAGCGCCGAGCTGTGGCGGCAGCGGAAGCGGATGAGGAACGCGGCAGGAACAGCTCGAAGAACATATCAAAAGTTGTAGCGCGACTTTAATTAAACTTCGCAGTGAGAATGCAGAGCCCAGAAGTACTTTTGGCAGTTCAAGCACACACACACACACACACACACACATTTATACGAATTTGGATGCAGGGATTGGCAACAATAAGTAGGCGTGGCAAGACTAGGCTAGGGCGAGCCAAGGCACGGCAAGGCGAAGCTTCAGCGAGCACCACAATGGCAGTGTCTAGTGCCGGTTAACAATGAGCCGAGGCAGCTGAAGCAAAATGGAGAACACAAGCACACCAGGTGCCAGTGTGCTTGGGTCTGTAACCAGAGCTGATGCCACACAATGTCATCGTCATAGTCGTTGTCTGATTTGAAACAAACTGTTGATGGCTTGTGGCAGGCAGTGTGGCGAGCTGGCAGGGCGAGGAGACCTCGTTGTGTATTAGTGTGACACCCAAGACAGTTAAGGATTAAATAGTAAAATACCACAAATTGCTGAAAATGTCGCAAAGTTTGCTGAATATATATGTATATATATATATAAAGCGCCTGTTGTTGTTGCCACACCCCCTAGCTGGCAGCCCACCCACCGCGAACGGCACCCCTGGCATGGCACATGCTAAACGCTTGCAGTTCTCGCACAACTCGACTTCAGCTCGACTCGGCTCTCATGTCGTTGATGTTGATGGCAGTTGAAGTTTGTCTAGGTCTGCATGAATGCTTCATGTGGATCAGTGTGTGTGTGTGTGTGTGAGCTGCAACAATGTTGCAAGTGCATAAAACAAACACGAAATTAGTTGCAACGTGTGCTGCTTTTAATTTTTTTTTATCATACCCTGCAGCCATTTAGAATGGCTGAATATACATATCTAAAACACTTGTGAGAGATAAGGCGAGGCTTGAGCTGGCTGAAGCTGGCTGAAGCATAAATAATTGTGAGGGTATCTAGGTTAGTTATTTGTGCAGGCTAAAATTTGTGGATTAAAATTTAAAAATATTTAAATTTTAGTAATAAATTAATTTAAATAAATAAAAAATGTAATATTTTATATATAATATCTTATGTAATTTTACAAGCATATTTAAAAAGTTTAAAACTTTTCTTTGTTTAATTCTAGGATACTTTCCAGTCGCCCACATTTGCTTACAATGTTTTTGGTTTCCCTCATTGTTTGTGTTTTTTTTTTTGCTTCGCTTCAACGTGTTGCTTGGGGCTAAACTGACGTTCTCCTATGAAAAAGAAGCAGCAGTAGCAGCAGCAGCCAACAGCTGTCCACATTTTGCTTCTTTTTGCTGCCTTAATCCTTGTGCTCAGCAGAATGTATATTAGGAGTATATTGTTATTATGCTGCCATTTACTAATGAAGACAACACGATGTGCCTGCACTCTACTAAATACCAAATGTATTCTTATCTACATACAATTTAATGAATAGTTAAGAAATATTTTTAAATATATATACATGTCTATAATGAAAACATATATTCATGATGGCACAATCTTTGACTGGGTAAAACTTGTCCAATAATTGTTTTTATACAAATTGTTTGTTTTTCAGCAAATATTGTGCAATTTTATAATTGAACTACGGCGCATTTGTATTGATATTTAAATTACATAACACATTTTTGCAATCAACAAATTTCTGTTGCCTAAAAGCAACACAAATTGTTCATGTTCACGTCGCGAATTCAAATTGAATGCCCATACAAAAATATATTTATTCTATAAAATAAATTATGTGTAAGCCTTGTTTTATTTTATTTCATTGTGTCCCTGTGTGTGTGTGTTTTCCTTTTTATAAATAACAATCTAAACATATTTATATATTGCATGGCAAACTGTTATCTAAGCCGCTTTGTGCAGCATCCACTTCATTTGGTCTGCGTAATCCTATTACAATGCACACACACATACACACACACACACACACACAGAACATTGTTGTGCGTAATGGCATTCAGCTTTTTATTGTCAACCCGGCACAATGTGAAGCTCAGCAAGAAGCTGAAAACATCCTTGAACATTAATGAAAACTATTGCATTAAGCAATTTTGAACAAGTTTTTGCCTCCGCTCAGCTTAAACCTTTCTTAAGCAACAGACGCTGTCAAGCTGGAAATGCAGCAGCTGCAAAGTTGGCGCATCGGCAGCACCTCATTGCGTGCCAAATGGTTTCACGCTTCAATATTACGCACACAAATACAGGGATGCACACGCACACTGCGACATATACTCACTCAAGTATATGAGAAAGAAGACAAACGACTGCGCTACAAGTCTTTGGGCTTGGCACTTGCCGAGCGCCATAAGCAAATATTTACTTAAGAACTGAACCGACCGTGGCTCAGGCCAAATGCTTCAAAACAGAGCTGCGACGGCATGCTTCGCTCTTTTAATTAACTCTTACTTCATGAACTAGTTCAGAGCAGCTCAAAAATAATTGTGTTTCCAGAGCTTAAAAGTCTTTGGAGCAAACTGTGCGAGATAGAGAAATAAAGCCTGAGAGCCAGGAGTTTTTTAATTATATTTATGTTGTTATGTCTGATTGATTGGATTGAGAGCTAGATAGTCTATATAATCCTTGGTCAACATAGACAACTCTTCTTACTCAACAATTTGAAGAAGTCTGCCTGGCTGTCCCTTACTGGGAATTCGTATTGCTTTCAGACTATTTTAACATTCTACAAAAGAATTCACTTTTATCAGGTAAGTATATCTCGATACTAGTTATGTTTCTATCGTGTTGTATATTTCGTAAACCATTCCAACTGAACCACGAAACACAATTTGGCTCTTGACTAGACATGCGATTTCCATTTACAGTTTCGTGTTTGTTTGATCAAATATTCTTGAAATTGAAATATTTCCTGGAAATCTGTTTGATACCTTATATTTTGTTGCCATGCTCCATAATTCATATTTGCACTCCTCAAATTCGTAGGAATTCAATTGTCGTTGTTGATTCGTGCTTCACAAAAGCAAACACGACACGGGCCCAGCTCTGTTCCGCAAATGATGCAAAGGCTTGGTTCCAGCGCTGGCATTAAATATGCAGCCCGTTACGCACTGTGGGTGACCCAAATAGAACGCACCTTTTTGCTCCATATCTATGGGTTGCTGTTGATGTTGCTGTTGTTGGCGTATTCCGGGCGGCGCCATCTTCCATCCATTTGCATGCAACATTTAACCGGGGCGTTGAGTGTCGGGACTTTGGCAACCGCAACGGCAATTAATTATGCCATTCTTTTGCAAGATTTGTGTTTCTGTGTGTGCTCTGAGCGCATGTGAAACTAGCCGAAGTCGTTAAGATTTTATGCTCGGTTTGGAATTTAGTTTCGCTTCGCTTGTCGCCCTCAAGTAGGCAACAGAACTCTGCCTTTCGCTCCGTCTGAATTTTGCATGCGAGACTCGCAGAAGGAAAGAAAAACAAATAAAAAACAAACGAAAACAAAATGAGAAAAAAAGCAAACTTCATTTTAATTGTTTTCGAGCTGAGCCACTTGACTTGTACGTTACCCTTTTTTAATAAATAAAATTTGCGAGCTGCATCACCTCCCTGCCCCCCTCCTGTCCTGCTGCATGCAACAAAGTCAACGGCAGAGTTTAATGGAGTGCATGCTGGGAGTTTGTTGCAAAATGGCGGCAAAGGATCAACTTGCACGAGAGAACAGAAACAACAACAATAATAACGGCAACGGTAAAAAAGCAAATGGAGACTCGGCTGCTAATGCAACGAAGTTGATATTCCCTACAGAGCAAACTATGAAATTATTATTTAAGCTGGACTGACTGGAATACTTCACGAATGATCAGGAGTAAATATGCAAAATAAAATATGAAATAAAGAAATTATTTAAATAAAAACTTACACTTGAATAAATATAATGATAGTAGAGTATGATAATTGCTTATGAATGCTTACCTGCTACAGGTGTAGACGTGAAGTTTTATGGCCCCGTCGTGGATAGAGTAGTGGCAACTGTGTTGCACGCTGCGACTTTGCCCGGCATCGTTATTTTACGCTTAGTGTGGCGCGAGCGCATAAATTTTTGAAATTAAAAGCGGCAAAGAAAACATGAAGCTAGGCAGGCAAACCGACGTCCTTGTTGTTGTCGTTTTTGTCGCGCATTGTTGCTGCTGCCATTGGAGTTGGCAGTCGACAGTCGGCAGTCGGCAGTCGGCCAGAGAGGCAGCAGTCAGAAGCAGTTAGGCCAGGCCAGGGCAGGCACTCCAAGTCGCGCTTCCTGTTGCCATGGCGTATACTTGATACTGCTGCTGCTGCCGCTGTGGGCGGCGTTTGATACTGCGCCCAACGCCCTACGCCCAACGAGCAAACATTGCGCTGCGTTCGTTGCACTCAATTTTGAAGCGTTAAGTTGCACATAAATTTAAATGGACGTATGGCTCTGGCACTGCTCCCACTGCCCTCGCCTCTGGCCAAGCACACACATAAAAAAAAATGCTCCTTTTGCTTGCAGTTGCTGCTGCTGGGCTGTGATTTCAGTTGCCTGCACGCCTGGTCAGTTTCGAATGCTGCTTTGCACTGGCAGTTGTGCTTCCAATTAATACTTTTGATACGCTGTGCGAGCTCTGAGCCTTTGAGTGTACATGGATCATTCTCAGATTTCGTCTACGAACAATAAAATTGTATTAAATGCGAAGTGTGAAGCGGGCAGTTGAACCTACCAAGTTGGACGTGGAAGTATGTGTCTTTAAGGAGTTTAAATATGTATATATTCTAATGGCTTTATACTGCGGATTATCTTTCTGTTGAGCTCTCCTAGCGTCTTGCGTTCTTATTTATTTATTTATATATATAATTTATTTATTTATTCACTTATTTATTATTTATTTTTTTAAATAAATATTTATAGTATTATTTATTAATTATTAACTTAATTAATGTACTTATTTATTTATTTATTGCCTTATTTGCGAATGTATTTATTTATTATTTATTTATTTATTATATATTCACTTATTTATTTATATATTTATTTAGTATTTTCTTTTACTTATTTATTTACTTTTTTATTTCTTTCTTTTTTTCCTTATTGATTTATTTATTTAGTTATTTTTATTCCTTTGTTTTTTTTATTTATTTATTTATTTATTTATTTTTTTTTTCTTTATTTATTTAATAATTATTTTTTTTATTTATTTATTTACTTATTTATTTATTTATTTAAATAATAATATTTACTTATTTATATAATAATAATAATTTATCTATTTATTTACTTATTTATTTATTTATTTATATTCTCCAAGCTAATCTATGCGTACATCAAACTTGATTGGATTCTTATCATAAAGGTGGCGCTTCGTTTTAAATGAAGATTTTGTGTCTTTATAGACGAGCCATTAAATTGGCTTACACGATGCCACCTTGGCGACTTTCTAGTGTGCTGAAGGCCTGAATTGATTGCGCTCTTACCATGACAATAACCAGCATTCCGTGCCGCTAATCATCTTTTGTCCGTATGCCAACGTGTTGTACCCCCATAGCCATCAACTTTAATCAGGCGCAAATAAAACGAGCCAAACATAGGTGTTTGATGGGCGACTAGATTATTTAATTGCCATTCCGAATGCCAGCGACAACAATTAATACAAGTTTATTCGAGCACTTAAAATGGAATTTAAATTCATTTACTAACACATGCAAACACACACACACACACACACACATGTACACACATAGAAAGTGTGCACAACGTGTGACATCATTAGATGTGGATATGGTTGAAAATTTTTGGAATTTTCTGCGTTGTTGTTTTCGTTTTGATAAAAGTTTTCTAAAAGCGAAATTATTTTTACTGTATGGGGCAAATTTTATGCATTTTGTGCAGATTTTCAGAATTTCAGTTAATTGTGCATAATTTATATGCTGCATGGCACATAATTTATTACTGCAGCTTATTAGCTTTTTGCGAGTTTGCGACAGGCCGAGCCGAGCTGAGCGAGTCATTTAAATGAAATAAAATAAATGATAATAAACATTATTGTTGCTCAGTCGGGCCCAAAAAGTGCCAACGTTTGCACTTCTTGCTGTCTGTTAAATATTGAATGGATTTATGGGCCACCCCAAAGCACTTACACACAACGCACAGGCACATTCGCACACACACACACACGCCCACTAAATCGCAAAATAACGGCTTGCACTTGAACTAGCCCAGTGAACTTGTGGCAATTTGATTAAAACAGACTCACAGCATCTAGAGTCAGCAGCCAGCTTTGCTTTGTCCATTTGTTGACCATTTTTCCAGCATGCTGCGGTCTGGTGTGACTTGAGCTGTGGCTGCAACCGGAAACCGTTCGATTTTTGGCAACAGCTTTGCTTTATATAGAGCGGCCTTAATATTGAAAAGGTTTTCCCAGAGAAATGGATTTTCGATTAGGTTTTGGGCCGAAGCGAATTGATGAGTTTTCGTATGAAATATCGAAAATATTCAAGCTAAGATTAATAACCAAGACAGAGATCAGTTTCTGAGACTAGGCTTTAAGGCTGAAGCAGCAAATAGAAGAAGCATTTACAGAAGCGTTTCAGATTTTCATCTCGGGTTGCGGTAATGAGCAATGGTCGACTGTTGATGGTGTTGCTTCTGCTGCTGATGTTGCTGTTGGCCTAGTTGAGCTTTGGTTTATGCGCACCGAGATATGGCACAAACATATGCAGCATAAATATATGGGGTCAGCTGTTGTGGAGGGCAGTCGCATCCTGGACTCTGCTCCTTGTGTGAGTGTGTGGGGCACTAAAACACATGAATGAGTCGAATGTTAGCCTTAGCAATGTCAGTGCCACTGACACTGCCATCGACAATACCAACACCAACACCAACACCAGCAGCAGCAGCAGCTACCAATATTAGCAATGAGCCAATGACAACAATGGGCCGAGTGGCCACAACGCGCTGCCAACTGGCTGCACACATGGAACGACATTGCCAACTGGATGTGTGTGTGTGTGCATGTCATGTGGTCGCTGAATCGACTGGCTGGTTCCTGCATTTGCAGCATATGGTCTAGAGAATCTCGCGAATGTGCAGGCCAAAAAACACAAAACAGAAAACAGAAAACAGAAAAATAAAACACAAAAATTGGGTATAATGAGCTCAGTCAGTGGACAGCGGACAGGACAGTTCGGACTGTCGTTTCGATGGGTTTCTCTGTGGTATTTTTTGGTAGTGGCTAGGCTAACTGGCATCATTTCGACAGAGCGGGCGACGCTCGCTCCAAATGCGGGCTAGCGTAATGAGCAGTTGGTTTGACAGTTGCTGCAAACTGTGGGGCATAACTTCTGTGCGCTCGCAAGTGTGATTTATGGCGTGTAGTTTACTGGGTAGCATTATAGATGGGCGCTCGTATAGTTTCGAACTGTTTGCAGCATTGGGCTAATATATAAGTCAAAACAATACTGAAAACTTGCAACTTGTGATTTAGTGTGCATAATTTAAAACATTGTTGAATGCCCACAATAAAATACAATCAGCCCGGCCAGCGGCAGCATTTTCCTATCAATGGATTGCAGTTAATTTATTTATTAATGAACTCACATCAAATATTTTGGCTTTAATGATTCTGGTATTGGATGCCGCTGGGCATTCATATTGATGAGACTTGGCAGAAATATTTATGGCTCTGGCCATAATTGTCTTACAAATTTGTGATTTATTTAATTTAATTGAAATTTAAATTGGATTTTGTGAAGAGGCGAATGGGCTTCTAAATATTTATTAAAAATTAATAAAACTATTATAATTAAATATAAATAATTTTATATTTATTCAGTATGAAATAATCTTAGTTGTTAACACAGTTTTACTATTGCATAGAGTTTGGTATTGGACAAAATTGTTTTGTTGTTATCCCGCTGTTTCGCTCTACTCTAGGGCTTAGCGTTGACAGCCGGCTAAGCTTTTGTTTAACATTCATATGCTGTTGGCCAATTTAGCGCAGAGGCTAAGTGTTCATCTATCAGGCGACGAGTTTAGTTTGCCCAGCTTTATGTGCGTCGCTCTTATGTTTTAGCCCTTTTATGGCAATTTCGTGCTGAAGAGCCCCGTAGCAATTTAGCGTAATCTATGGCGCATGCATTGAAACTACAACCCGGAATTAGAATAACAATGAAATGCCTGACATCGCATCAGATGAAAGGAGCCGCAGCAAATTCGCGCTACCTACGCGAAAACCCGACGAGGACCAAGAGCGCCCGTACCCGTACTCGCACCCAGAGCTAAACCCCAAACCCAAACCAATTGACGTAGCTATTGTCATTCACATACTTGCGCATTCATTTACCACACACACACACACACACTTACACAGACACAGACATTCACACATGTGAGTCCAGTGTGGTGACCGCCTGGGGCGTTCTAGTGTAGCGCAGCGCCAAAACCAAACGGATGCTCCATGCACCAAATGCAACAGCAACAGCAACACCAATACTAACAGCAACGCCAACGCCGACACCAACACACAAATGAAAGTTTCGCACAACGCTGCGTATACGTAATTTATTACAAGCGACGCCATTTTGCGTCATTTCGCGCACAGTGCGCGTGGTAAGCTCTATTTGTGAGTGAATGTGTATGTGTGAGGGAGAAGATAAAATGCAAAATAGACGTCACGGCAGCTGCTGGTGTTTAGATAGGCGAGCCCTCCCTGTGGACGCTCAGCTGCCATTTGCTTTCATGGCCAGCTACTTTCCTGAAATATGTCAGCGCTCATGTTTAGCCGCTTCGGTCAGCCTTTGTGGAAGTGTGTGTGTGTGTGTGTGTTAGTGTACGTGTCTGTCTAATTCAATTACAAATGTTAAATGCAAAAGCGCCATCAAAAAATGCTGTGCGACCTGGGCTGGGCTGCGAGTGAAGCGCGCCACACAAACGGTCAACTAATTTGCAGTCAACATCGAAAACTAACTAACAACAAGCCATTTAGGCCAGTTGGGCTGCCAGTTCCTGGTCCTGGCCTGGCCGGGCCTGGCCCAGAGCAGCCAGCTTCAAAATGGCGGCAATTTCAACAAATTTTCATTATGCAAATCAATTTTACACTTTTTATTGCTGTCTCTGATGGAATTTCATGCATTAATTTTCGCGCGAGTCATTTAAGTGAGTGACTGCCTCGGCTTTGAAAGTTTGTTTAGGTGCTTCGCTCTGCTTCCTCCCACCTCCCACTTATCACCACTTAGCTGTTAGTTGGGCCGGGGGGACTGGGGGCGAGCATTATCGCAGCGCTAAAATCATTTCGAGTGCAAATCTTCAATTAGGCAAAACAAGAAAATTGTGGAAAATTCAGCGCCGCTGGCAGCCGACTTTCCGCCACCATTGCCACGGAAAACAGAAGTTTATTTATTTTTTTTACCTTCATTCTGCTTTCAATTTCTAATTTTTTTCTTTTTTTTTACTTTCGTTTTTTTTTTTTGTTATTTAATTTTTTGCACATGAATTTTGCGCTCTTTCGGCTCTGGCTTTCATTCAGCGAGCTAATTATGCGCTACAATGCGTCTCGTTGGCCATTGTGCTGGCTTCAAACTTCCATGCTCATCAGTCCTGTCTATATTTAGTCTGCAAGGAAAGCAACTTGCGAAGGCCAAGGGCGGGCTGAGGCAGAGCTGAGGCTGTATACAATTTATATACTATATTTGTTGGGGTTCTGCAGGGGCTTAAAGCTCTGCGAATGCAGTATTCTGGGGAGTAGCCTTGAAACCAGTTATATCTGGCCTGGCAGTTGGTGAGTTCGCAGATAAGAGAACTTCATGGACAACAATGAAATTGGAATGAAAGACAATTATAGTTCTAATTTAATAGTATATTTATCTAACTATAATTAACTAGCTATTTTATCTCTCTCCCCTCTCTCACTCTTCCCTCAATATCCATACAAATTTAAATTACGAATTGCGTATCAATAAATGACAAACACTCAGACTTATCTTATCTGAAATTCCCAAATATTGTTTGCCTTTAACTTGGCCAGTTCTATTTGGTTGGCTGCGAGGGCGGCGATGTCTGATCCATTTGCGCCATGAGAGCCTTGCATTAGGACATTCACATTATGTTGTTGACACTGAACGGGATTTTGACGTAGTAACAAGATAAGTTACTTTTGTGCCATGGCCGTAGCTCATAAAATGTTACAAGCCCCCCACCAGCGCGCTGGCTTCAATTACAGACATTCTGCTCTTTCCGGAACAGAGGGTTGTTTGTTGACAGCCGCCGACTGCTGCCCATAAAAAGTTCGTCTATATTTATATAATTAACACAATGAAAAATTTCAACAGCATTTGTTTATCTTAAAGGCGGACGACGCGTGCTGCCGCCTGTGATTAGAAATTGCCAACAAATAAATTAAAGGCATTACATTTGTTGTTCTTGGGACGGCCCAACGGAAGGAAGGAAGGAAGCTGCTTGCCTTTGTTGTGCGACGGCCGTGGACTGCTCTGCTCAGCCTTTCAGTTTAATGCTGATAGATGATGTTGATTGGAAAGACTGATGCGACGAGAACCAATAATCAAGTCAGAACCGTGCTTAAGCCCTTCGAGGCAGAGACAGCGCGTGCCGCAGCTCAGCAAACGTAGCTGGCGATTGCGCAAAGGAAAAGCAAAGAAATTCGGAAATGTTGAAACAAAAAAGCAAAAAAGGGAAGAATAAATGCGAAGAGCTCCAGAGCCACAGTGTGCGACCTTTTAACAGTGACGCACATTCGCACAAAAACTTCAAAGTTGGGCGAACCTTAAAATGGAATACGACCGGCAACAGTCGCGTTCACTTGGCTCCAGCCACAACAGCCGCAGAGTGTAGATGTGCTCCTTGCCGTATTTCGTTTTGCTGCTGTCGCAGTTGCCGTTTCATTGAAACTCAGCGCGAGATCCTTTAACTAGCTTAAAGCAGTTGACTCGAAAATAAATACAGATACGAAATTACCTTCAATGGAGAGTACATTTATTATTATTATTATTATTATTATTACTATTATTATTATTATTATTATTATTATTATTATTATTATTATTATTATTATTTGTTATTATATTTATTATTATTATTATTATTATTATTATTATTATTATTATTATTATTATTATTATTATTTAATTATTATTATTATTATTATTATTATTATTATAATTATTATTATTATTATTTTAATTATAATTATTATTAATATTGATTCATATATGAGCTACGTCTATCGTATTTATCTATAGTAGACCTCTAAAGAGTATTCAATGTGCGAGTCCTTTCAATTCACTTCCTCTTTTTTTCGCTTTGCTGTCTCTATGTCGTTTCGCTTTCTTTTTTGTCCTGTTATTCATAGCTTATAAAACAATTCCCCTGGCTATTGCGCTCTAATGTTGGTCGAGCATTTTGTCCGCCTCCCACACTCGTGCCCTGCTGGAGCAGCATCCACAAAAGCGAGAAGAGCCAAAAAAAAAAAAAAAAATAAGATGGAAAAAAAAAACAGCATCGGCCGTATGACTACTTAAGGTAAATAGATGGCACTAGCCAGGCCTGAACCTGAACCCAAACCTGGCCACATGCACACGATAACCTACGCCTGCCTGCCACGCGTCCGTCCCAGCGCCAAGTTGCTAGTTGCCCGTTGCTGATGATGATGTTGCTTATGTTGTAAACATTTTAAGCAAATTGTTTAGGTAAATAGATAAGACGTGACCTTTTTTCACGGGCACAAATGCATTGTCAGAGGCCATGCTGCTGGGCAGCCCCTGGGATTGTCTTTGAGGGGGGTTGCTTGGTTGGCTTATGTCTGGCTAATGTATTACTTACCATTATTATGCTTTCTGCTTTTTTCTATACATATCTTTTATGTATTATTGTCAATTATAAAATAGCGGCACAATGCATGCTGGCTGCGGCTTCAGTTGCGACTCCTGCTTCTGTCTTTGCTTCGACTATTGTCATTGTCCTGGATGGCATTGTGTACGGCGCACAATAGTCCTGCTTCTAGTGCTGCTTCTATTTTACCCTCATTGTCGTCTTTAAGTTGAAAAATATGCAAATAAATAAACATAAAGTAGGTAAAATTGTCTGGCCAACAACCCGAGTGCGCCTGAGTGGCCTCGTCCTGTTTACTTTGCCTTGGATTGGCCGGAGTTAACTCAGGCTGCCAAGTAGACCCGAGAGGCTTGCACTTAAAGTGTTAATGGTGGGGCTGGTTGCCCATATACGACTATGACCCTGGGGTGACATGCACAAGACGTGAAGGGGTCGGGGGTCAACAGATATCCATATCGTCTTACTGCCAAAAGCCAAACTTTCTTCGACACTGACATGATAGTTAATGTTTATCATTGATGTGGTTATGAATTTGCATACATATCTGAGATGCGAGAATGTAATCCAAGCACTGTGGCATGGCATGAACTCTCAACTTTAAAACACATTAAGATTCGTAAGGAATGCGTCAACAAGCTGTTGGCGAAATGATATAAAACTTGATTAAACTGTTTCCCTATTGCGTTTCAACCAAACTTATCTAGTCGTGACGGTCATATTAGTTATCTGCTCCGTGAACTTAGTCAGTCAGCTGCGCGTGGCAATTGCCATCTGGCCAGCAAAATATATTTATGCTGATTGAAAACTTGGGTAAATCCAGCCTGGCTTATCGCATATTCGCTGACTATTGCGTCTTCAAAACTAAAAAGTTTGATATGCCACAATCTAGAGAACATTGAACTGATATAAATAAATGCACCCCATGCAGCGCATTATCGTTAGATAAAGCCAGGGAAAGCCCAATTTTTGGATAGGACAACGGAAATATTCTTTCAACTTTTATCTAAAGTTATTGTCAGATTATACGTCAAGCCAGCCCAATAAAAATAGATCTACCCAAGAAATGAACCTCCATTATATAAATCTGTTTTTTTCGCTTAGATATACTAGCTCGACATTAATACATATATAAATATCTTATCTAATTAAGAATTCAAAGGGACAAAAACTGACAAGCTCAACACACCCACATAACAAAGATTTATATATATTTTCATTAACAAAAAGAAGTTTATTACCTATAAAATATTTTTAAATTCAATGCTTCGTCAATACATGCATAGCTTCAAAATATATGAAGAAAAATTGTTATAAGATAAATTAAACTTACGACTCTTGGATGTCCATGAGTGACTCAAACAGTTTCCTGGCCACGTTTCTGACCACCTTCCCATTAGTATTCCATGGCAAACTATCGACGAACTGGACTCCAGCGTTCAGCTGCTTGTATTCGACAACAACGCGCTTAGCCACGTGATCGATGATCTTCTCTTTGGAAATTTCAGCCCCAGGCTTCTTGATCACCAGGGCGCCAGCTGCATCGGTATAGTTGGTATTTCTGACACCAACAACGCAAACGTTCTCAACCTCGGGCAGTTCGGTAATAATCTGCTCTATTTCGTTGGGCCAGAAGTCCTTTGACTTGTATTTGAGCACGTCCTTCTTGCGGTCGACCAAATAGAGGTTGTTCTCATTATCAAAGTAGCCAAGATCGCCCAAATCAATCCAGCCATCCCTTAAGGTGGCAGCAGTATCCTCAGGATTTTTCACATAGCCTGGCCATTTCACACCAGTGTCGATAAGTATTTGACCGACTTCATTGTGTCCCAGAGCATTGCCATCGTCGTCTATAATTTTAATACTAATACCAGGGGGCAGCTTACCCACGCAGCTTGGCAGGCTCTGGTCAATGTTAAGGGCTACTGTGCCCGTCTCAGTTGCTCCATACGCGAACACAATTTGCGCATTCTTCATAAGGTCCTGGCCCTTCTGCAGTATCTGCGATGAAAGCCAACCACCAACAACGAGACTCATGCGAATGGTGGACAAGCTCTCCTCGGTAGCCAATGGGCTTGTATAGATCTCAAAGCCCTGCCAGGGTGCCATGACCATCATTGTTACTTTGTACTTTATGACCATGTTGATGAATCGATCACCATTGAAAGGCTCATTGAATATAACCAGACTGCTACCATAAAAGAAGCAAATAACCATTAACACAAGGCCCGTCATCCAATCTAATGTGGCACTGGTTAAAATCGTGTCAGTGCTTCTTCCGAGTCTGAAACGAATTTCCTTATAATTAACTGCTTAAAACTAACATTTGCATACGATTTGCACACTTACGGATCTACTCTGTGAAGCTGTCCATGAGATATGGCCACGCACTTGGGCTTACCCGATGTTCCCGATGAGCACAGTATGGCTGCAACATGATCTCCACCGGTGCTTAAGGGTAAGGATAAAGGGCTAAGGATAAGAAAGAAAAAGATAAAGAGATCCTTGTGTATTAATTGTCTAACTTACTGAAAGGTTTTTTCCATTGGATGTGGTGTCAGCAGATCCTCGATGTACGGCACGCCTTCAACGCGTCCTGTGAGCGTAACATACTTGGGATTCCATTCTTTGGTTACTTCCTTCATGATGTCATAGTCTTTGGCATCACAGAATATAAACTTTGGCTTCGTTGTCTCATATAATTGTTTAATGACCTCTGGCTCCTTCATGTAGGTGTAGGCCACGGCATGAAAGGGAACCGTGAGATAGAAACAGGCCACAGCTAGGGAACTAGTGAAGGTGCTGGAATTGCCAATTATGCCGATGGAATCCTGAGGGGTGAGCCCCTCACTCTTCAGGTGCAGTGCCAGGCGAGTGGCCCAGATATGCACCTCTCCATAGGTGACCTCGCGTCCGTCCATATCCGAAATCTATTTAGAAATTGTTGCATTAGCTTTATTCGTCTATAATCTGTTGAATTTGTACTCACTTGAACGACATTTGTTGGAAAATTCCTCAGGGAACTGTATATTCTTTCTCCCAGCGAGCAGTCCTTATCGAACAGCTTACGCACGGGCGATCCACTCCATATTTTTGTCTTCTCATCATAAAATGTTGGAAATAATTGTTTAGCTGCCATATTATCAGTGCAAAAGCTATGATACTACTGTCTGTCTGCTTGGCAGAACATTTGGGTTTATATAGCCCATAGCACCTATTGAGCTGATATACTTCAACTTATCTTATGAATGGCTTGTTGGGTCAAAGTTTCAAATGAGCTTAAGCTTATTTCTCTTTTAATTTCATTAAAAATACTTTCATTATTATCTGTTCAGCGATAGTCAATGGTCAATTGTTCAATGGCCTCTTCTAATAATTGTTACATTCCCTTACACTATGTGAGACATGTGAATAGAATACCCATAATTTATAATTCTAATTATTAATATTGATATTATTTATATCATATTTAATTTGTTGAGAGAGGGTGTGGTACATAAAACCTAAATATAACAAAATCTCTCTATATATGTAGTACAAGTATAAAATAAAATTTTAGATATCTAGCTTCTGTGGGTTACGAGATCACAGTGTTCAGACGGACGGACGGAGGATTGACCGGGTTCGAATCGCGGTTCTGTCATGGAGATTTTTCTTGTATTTTCATTTATTTATTTATGTTTACTCAAATTGTTTTAAATACATATATAATATTTGGTAAATCAATAGAGGAGCTCTAAGGTCCTAAAGTCGTCACGATGTGAGTTTATGGCAGTGGCAGACCCCATAAAGTATATATATTCTTGATCAGGATGACAAGCCGAGTTGATATAGCCATGTCCGTCTGTCCGTGTGTATGAAGGCGTCGTTCTCAGAACCTATAAGAGCTAGAGACTTGAAATTTTTTATGTAGGTTCCTGTATAGCACGAAAAGATCGAGTTTGTTAAAAAAAATCGATAACTGTATTAATTTTAATGTTATCGATTAAAAACGAAATCGATGATCCGTTATAAATTTATATATAATTCATCTTTACAGCTAAAGTCTTCAAATTTTGCATTTAGTGTTATGTGAGCCTCATACAATTTCGGTTTTTGTTAAATTTTGGATGCCACGCCCCCTTCGGCTCAAATTTGTAACTCCCGTATATCAAATACTAGAGACTTGTGCTTTGGCACATATATACATATGGATGACATGTTCACGCCCAACAAGTTTGATCAAAATCGTTGCTCTAGAAAAAAAGTTATTAAAGCAGCCAAAGAACAGCTGACGCACCGACTTGCGCTTGTGTGTGCTTGCGCCTGTGCATGTGTGTGTGTATGTGTTGCTTGTAATGAACATATACATACTTATGTATATTAAAGAAACGGAGATTGCTTGGAATTGCGGTTCTTCGCAGGGTTCAGGGTATACCCTAGTCGAGCGGTCTCGACTAGAGTTTTCTTACTTGTTTAAGTCATAAAAGGGCGAAAAATAATTTTTGGGGAATCAATAGAGCAGGTAGTAACTTAATATCCAATTCTGAAGCTTCCACAACTTAAGCTGTAGAAGTTATAAGGCCAAATGTGAAAAAATATGAAAAAACTCAAAAATACTTCTATGAAAACATAATTTAAGATTTTCAAGGGTCAATTCTTGTGCTCTAAATGAATCTACGACTCTTGGCTGTCCATGAGTGACTCAAACAGTTTCCTGGCCACGTTTCTGACCACTTTGCCATTAGTATTCCATGGCAAACTATCGACGAACTGGACTCCAGCGTTCAGCTGCTTGTATTCGACAACAACGCGCTTAGCCACGTGATCGATGATCTTCTCTTTGGAAATTTCAGCCCCAGGCTTTTTGATTACCAAGGCTCCAGCTGCATCAGTATAGTTCGTATTTCTGACACCAACAACGCAAACGTTCTCAACCTCGGGCAGTTCGGTAATAATCTGCTCTATTTCGTTGGGCCAAAAGTCCTTTGACTTGTATTTGAGCACGTCCTTCTTGCGGTCGACCAAATAGAGGTTGTTCTCATTATCAAAGTAGCCAAGATCGCCCAAATCAATCCAGCCATCCCTTAAGGTGGCAGCAGTATCCTCAGGATTTTTCACATAGCCTGGCCATTTCACACCAGTGTCGATAAGTATTTGACCGACTTCATTGTGTCCCAGAGCATTGCCATCGTCGTCTATAATTTTAATACTAATACCAGGGGGCAGCTTACCCACGCAGCTTGGCAGGCTCTGGTCAATGTTAAGGGCTACTGTGCCCGTCTCAGTTGCTCCATACGCGAACACAATTTGCGCATTCTTCATAAGGTCCTGGCCCTTCTGCAGTATCTGCGATGAAAGCCAACCACCAACAACGAGACTCATGCGAATGGTGGACAAGCTCTCCTCGGTAGCCAATGGGCTTGTATAGATCTCAAAGCCCTGCCAGGGTGCCATGACCATCATTGTTACTTTGTACTTTATGACCATGTTGATGAATCGATCACCATTGAAAGGCTCATTGAATATAACCAGACTGCTACCATAAAAGAAACTCAAAGCCATTAATATTAGGCCCGTCATCCAATCTAATGTGGCACTGGTTAAAATCGTGTCAGTGCTTCTTCCGAGTCTGAAACGAATTTCCTTATAATTAACTGCTTAAAACTAACATTTGCATACGATTTGCGCACTTACGGATCTACTCTGTGAAGCTGTCCATGAGATATGGCCACGCACTTGGGCTTACCCGATGTTCCCGATGAGCACAGTATGGCTGCAACATGATCTCCACCGGTGCTTAAGGGTAAGGATAAAGGGCTAAGGATAAGAAAGAAAAAGATAAAGAGATCCTTGTGTATTAATTGTCTAACTCACTGAAAGGTTTTTTCCATTGGATGGGGTGTCAGCAGATCCTCGATGTACGGCACGCCTTCAACGCGTCCTGTGAGCGTAACATACTTGGGATTCCATTCTTTGGTTACTTCCTTCATGATGTCATAGTCTTTGGCATCGCAGAACATAATCCTTGGCTTCGTTGTCTCATATAATTGTTTAATGACCTCTGGCTCCTTCATGTAGGTGTAGGCCACGGCATGAAAGGGAACCGTGAGATAGAAACAGGCCACAGCAAGGGAACTAGTGAAGGTGCTGGAATTGCCAATTATGCCGATGGTATCCTGAGGGGTGAGCCCCTCACTCTTCAGGTGCAGTGCCAGGCGAGTGGCCCAGATATGCACCTCTCCATAGGTGACCTCGCGTCCGTCCATATCCGAAATCTATTTAGAAATTGTTGCATTAGCTTTATTCGTCTATAATCTGTTGAATTTGTACTCACTTGAACGACATTTGTTGGAAAATTCCTCAGGGAACTGTATATTCTTTCTCCCAGCGAGCAGTCCTTATCGAACAGTTTACGCACGGGCGATCCACTCCAGATTTTTGCCTTCTCATCATAAAATGTGGGAAATAATTGTTTAGCTGCCATATTGCCAGTGCAAAAGCTATGATACTACTGCCTGTCTGCTTGGCAGAACCTTAAGTCTTATATAGCCTATTGAGCTGACATACTTAAACTTATTATATGAAAGGCTTGTTGGAGCAAAGTTACAATTAGATTATTGGCTACAACTTGTAGTTCAATAGTTCGGGACTTATCATTATTTTCTCTCTTAATTTTATTTAAAATGCTTTCATTGTTATCAGTCGTTCAGCGATTGTCAATGGGTATTATTCAATAGTCTCTTCAGATAATACTTACATTTACTTACAGTGGGTATACTATGTGAGAAGTCTAACAAGTAAGAGTGCTTAAGTAGGGACTACTCGACTAGGAGATCCCCTGAATTATGTGTATTCTTATATTTCCATGAAATTTAAAGAGCCAAAAACAGATAAACTGAACAATAAAGTTAATTTTTTGAAACTTTTGATAAGTTTATTGTCTATAATATATTTCAGTATTCCATATTTATAAATTTTATAATTTATAACAACTTAACTTTAAAAAAATCACCGAAATTCAATTAAAATATAATTAAAAACTATGCAACAAAAATTGTTATAAGATAAATAAAACTACGACTCTTGGATGTCCATGAGTGACTCAAAAAGTTTCCTTGCCACGTTTCTGACCACCTTGCCATTGCTGTTCATTGGCAAACTATCGACGAACTGGACTCCAGCGTTCAGCTGCTTGTATTCGACAACAACGCGCTTAGCCACGTGATCGATGATCTTCTCTTTGGAAATTTCAGCCCCAGGCTTTTTGATTACCAAGGCTCCAGCTGCATCAGTATAGTTCGTATTTCTGACACCGACAATGCAAACGTTCTCAACCTCGGGCAGTTCGGCAATGATTTGCTCTATTTCGTTGGGCCAGAAGTCCTTTGACTTGTACTTGAGCACGTCCTTCTTGCGATCGACCAAAAAGAGATTGTTGTCATCATCAAAGTAGCCAAGATCGCCCAGATCAATCCAGCCATCCCTGAAGGTGGCAGCAGTATCCTCAGGATTTTTCACATAGCCTTGCCATTTCACACCAATATCGATCAGTATTTGGCCGACTTCGTTATGTCCCAGAGCATTACCATCGTCGTCAATGATCTTAATACTAACACCAGGGGGTAGCTTACCAACAGAGCTTGGTAGGCTCTGGTCAATATTAAAGGCTATTGTGCCAGTTTCGGTAGCTCCATACGCGAACACAATATGGGCATTCTTCATAAGGTCCTGTCCCTTCTGCAGTATCTTCGATGAAAGCCAGCCGCCGACAACAATGCTCATGCGTACGGTGGACAAGCTCTGTTCGGTTGCCAGTGGACTTGTATATACCTCAAAGCCTTGCCAAGGTGCCATCACAATAAGGGTTACCTTGTACTTTTCAATCATGCTAACGAATCGGTCACCATTGAATGGCTCATTGAATATAACTTGACTGCTTCCATAAAAGAAGCACAAGGACATTAGCATTAGGCCCGTCATCCAGTCTAACGTGGCACTAGTTAAGATCGTATCAGTGCAGTTTCCAATTCTGAAGCGAAATTACTTACATCATATGGTTTCTAGTTGTATACGATTTGCACACTTACGGATCTACTTTGTGGAGGTGCCTGTGAGATATAGCCACCGACTTGGGCTTTCCTGATGTTCCCGATGAGCATAGAATGGCTGCCACTTGATCTCCGCCAGTGGTTAAGGGTAAAGGTCTAACGTAGGGAAATATAAAGAGAGAGAGAAGGCCTGTCTACGGGGTGAATTTATGTATTAATTATCTAACTCACTGGAGGAATCTTTCCATTGGATGTGGTGTTAGCAGATCCTCGATGTACGGCACGCCTTCAACGCGTCCTGTGAGCGTAACATACTTGGGATTCCATTCTTTGGTTACTTCCTTCATGATCTCATAGTCTTTGGCATCGCAGAACATAATCTTTGGTTTTGTTGTCTCATAGAGTTCTTTAATGACCTCTGGCTCTTTCATGTAGGTGTAGGCCACGGCATGGAAGGGAACCGTGATGAAGAAACAGCCCACAACAAGAGAACTGGTGAAGGTGCTGGCATTGCCAATTATACCGATGGAATCCTGATAGGTGAGTCCCTCACTCTTCAGGTACAGTGCCAGGCGAGCGGCCCAGATGTGCACCTCTCCAAAGGTGACCACACGTCCGTCCATATGTGAAATCTTTTGAGGAAGTTCCATTAATTCCATTAGCTTTACTTCATATTATATGTAGGTTATGATCAGCTGAAGTTGTACTCACTTGAACGACATTTGTTGGATAATTCTTTACTGAATTATATATTCTTTCTCCCACCGAGCAGTCCTTGTCGAACAGCTTACGCTTGGGCAATCCGCTCCAGATTTTTGTCTTCTCATCATAGAATGTTGGGAATAATGCTTTAGCTGCCATATTGTTAGTGCAATAGTTATGGTACTACTGTCTGTCTTCTTGGTAGAATCTTAAAGCTTATATAGTACATCGAGCTGATCTATTTAAGCAATAATCTTATGATGATACTGATTTTTTATCGTTAGCCATGTGATTTAAATGACTTTTTGATGCAAAGTTAAAATTAGAAAATGCGCCTCGGCTCATTGAGATATTAGTCGCACGCTTTCAATAGTTCGTGTCTTATCTATTGTTTCTATTTTAATTTCCTTAAAAGCGCTTTCATTATTATCTCTCGTTCAGCGACAGTCAATGGGTATTATTCAATAGTCTCTTTAGATTATGCTTACATTACCTTTCAGTTGGCATACTACGTGCGACATGCGATAATAGAATACCCAATGTAAAGGTTGTAAGTATTATCTAAAGAGACAATAGACTAGATAGCGTATTAACACAGTGATTGACGCTAAACAATAGATAGTGATTTTGTTTATTTCATTGGGAATTCCAGTGGGTCAATAGTCTCTTCAGTTAATAGCTACATACCCTTACAGTGGGTTTACTATGTTTAATAGGCGAGGTGTAACATAATATATATGTAGGAGTTCTGCTGAATGAGGAGCAGAAAGTCACACGCAGTGGTCGCAAGTTTTGATCTTCATCGTCCCTCGATAATCTTGGCAGTTCGCGTTTCCCATTCATTAAGTTAAGTTTAAAATGTAACTAAAATCAACATTCTAGTAATAATAAAGAAGTATTTTATAACTTTAATAGATCCCATAGATATACATATTTTTTCATATCATAAAAATTAAACAACATTGAATATCGATCAATGAATATTAATCTTTCAGTCATGTAATATCCCACGAAGATATTAATTAATATGCACACCCCAATTGTTGATTTGATTTTGAAAATAATCCAGATTTAACTAGTTCGATCAGTCTATTTGGCAGTGGACAACTTCCAGTTGCTCGGTGTTCGGCAAGTGAAAAGGGATAAATATGCAAAAAATATGAACACAAAACAAACAATTACCATCATCCGGGGAACAGGACAACAGCTTTTCGTACTTCTCCTAGCTCGCCTGCTTCGCTCGTCTGTTTCAGACCCAACAACTTCACGCTCGACCGGTGGCTTCATCCTCATCTTTTGCAGCTGCCAAAACAGTCAAGTGTTTCGTTTGCCGTTATTACCAACCCCCCAAAGGCCGGGCATCTAATCGAATTTGATGGCTTCACACTGATAGGAGCAGCTGCTGTTGCCCCTGCTCCAGCTCCTGCACCTTCCCTACCTCAGCCCACGAATCCGGCCACGATTTTTATTGCCTTTTATATTATTGTATTAGCCGTGTGGCATATGCTTTAAATATAGCCTGTCCCTCTGCCGATCCTTTGTTCGGCCGCTGCTTATTCGCAGCAGATTTCAGCGCCGATTTTTATGTTCAGCGTTTATTATGCCTTACTTTTTCGCGCCTCTTTTTAACCCCTTGTTTTATGTGACGTTCGCCGGAGCTGCGTGTGTCGACCGGAAATGCCTCATTTTTAGAAGTGTTTTGCATTTTGTTGCCACTCGACTCTGTTTTCGTTTTTTTCCTTTTGCTTTTTGGTTTATTTTTTTTTTTTTTGCTCTTCTGTTTTCAGCAATTGTAAACGCGCTTTTCGCTTTTCCGTGTGTATGTGTGTATGTGTTGCTGTTGTTTTTGGTGTTTGGGCTTTTGGTTTCTATTTTGCTTTGCTTTCGGTTATTTGTGAGATATATGCAAATGTGTTGGCAGTTATTTGTGTTGAGGATTTGTTTTAGCTTCGCTCATGTTATGCATATGTATTTGTGTTTTAGTTTAGTTTTGCCAGCCTGACATGGCATATGGAAGTGGATGTGGATATGGATATGGATATGGTTTTGGGTTCGTTATTATTTTTAGGGCTAGCTTTCCTTTGATTTATGCTGCCAAATGTTTTCGCTGCAAATTCTGTGACGTTTACGTTCGAATTCGTTTTACTTTTATCTTTTTAAATATTTGAAAAGAAACCATATTTTTTATTTGGCCCTTTAAAGTTGAAAGGCATCAAGCGGGACTCATTGACGTATTAATTTAATCAAGTCAATACTTCTGGCTTATGCTGATAGCGCAGCGATTGCGCCAGACGGAAAATACTTGTCTCTGATAGTCTCTGCGGCTTATCAAGTGCAGCTAACGGTGTTTGGATTAGTACAGTGATTGCATTATTCGGGAAATAACGTTGGCGAAACGGCGCATACTCTCTGAGCCATATATACCCAAAATAAAGTTACTAAATTAAATTTTTTAATTAAAATGTGCGGGCTGAATGGAAAATTGATTGTGCAATATGATTATTGAGCAGTGATATATGGATCCAGTATATATGCACAGGAGGAACACAAATCTATAAGTATTATGAAAGTTCCTTTTTTAGTTAAGTTCCATTTAGGACACATCGTGTGATATAAGATATATACATATATAATACAAGTTCTGTGACTTCTCTTAACACTTATAAACATTGAAGCACGAATCTGATAAGTTATGAATTACCTGTATTGAAGACATATAATATGATTTATTAGGTTCTATAACGACTGATTCGGATCAAGCATACATAAGTTATAGGAAATTCTTTGGGATTTTCCACTCTTTCAATTAAGTCAACACACTTTTGATGGCGATTAAGCGTCTCGCCGATTGCCTGCTATCAGTGGTAGCGGAACTGTATTTGGCATAAACAGCTTAATCTTATCAGCAAAACTTCCGGCTTCTCCAGTTCACGCGTTGGGCATTGATGAACTGTGAGGTAAGAGAAGGTCTAGAGTCTAAACTGTGACTATATTACGAATTGGCGAGTGAGCTGTCTGAAAGTCCGTGACAAATTCATTGTTTCAGCTTTACGATATTAACTATTTAATTAGCTTGACATATACAAATCCAATAATAGATCCATTCGTGTTTTCTTTAGTTTTTAAAGTAAACTAAATGGAATAATTTTATTATACGCTTGACAAATCCTTTTATCCCAAAGCCAATCGAATGAGAATCACAGTGCGAACTTATTGAAGCTTCGCTTTTTAAAGAGCAGCTCGAAGGCTGGCATCATAAATAAAAGAAATGAAATCATTTTAAGCAATTTGTCTACAGTTTTGTGTCACACTTTCTGCGTCATTTCTCACATGCCATAAAAATGCTACACACACACACACACACACACACAATCAGTCGCACACCCGCCGCACTCATAGTTCGGCTGAGGACACACCACAAGGCGAGCTCCAGTTCTGCGCCCATTTCCAATCCAGCAGCGAGTTCGGTCGCCCAGCAAGGTGTCACGCTGATAAATGGCGTTGCCTTACTTACGCCAACTTCTCTATCGGCATGGCTACCTGTTCGCCTCCATCTCTCCCTTCCTCCGCTCTATGATTTTTCCATGCCCTCTGCCATTTGGCGTTTATTTTTTACAAAACTTTTTTCGTGTGCCAATTTCAAGAAAGATTTCCTTTAAGTGTAATAAAATGCAGTGTCGCTGTCATAAATCTATTCCGCTCGATTGTCGACGGCGACGCACCGCCACAGAAATTGAAATGCATTGACATTGAATAATGAATTCTAAAGGAGTACAAAAGTGGCCCAGACAGTCGAGCTTCCACAAAGCGTCTCAATACTTAGCATTGGCATTTGGTTATAAGCGAAATTGTGTCGCAACGCTAATGCGGAAATTAAATATTTTCAAAAACTCGAAACGAATATGAGAAAACAGCGCAGCAACAACAATGGAAAGCTTCGCAACAATTTCAAAACATTTTTGTCGACAGCGTCCCCGAAGCACGAAATACACACAAATTGCGGTCCTGTTTGGAAGATGGAACTCTGAGGATGTTTTCGAAAACATCTTCGACCAGGGAAAAGTAAAATAAGCCGTGAAAGAAATCTTCATTTCACTCTAGACTTGAAACTGAAAGGATGTGGATTCGCACCTTTCATTCAAATAAGAAATAAAATTCCCTTTAACTTGGCGAAATTGCTTCGTTTACAATTTGTGGAACATCTGCTTTGCACTCTGTCTGTATAGTTTTGGCGCTGGCAAAAACGTTACTGCGAGCTGGCTTAAAAATTCTAATAACACAAATATTTGCAGATGAAAGAGGTACTAAAAGGCATTTGGCCGCACACTCCACATGACAAATGTGGAGTGAGTGCCGAGATACATGAAGTGACGGAACTAGGGAACTAGGGAGTCGACCTCCAACGACCCCTTGCCCCTATGGCTGCCTGGCTGGCTGGCTGGCTGTTAGTCGCAATCTACCGCCCCGGACGGCAGTCACTGTCACTCCATCATTTTGGCTCCGGCGTTGGCATACTTTTTGACAACACCAGGACAACAACAAGCCACAGACAAACTAACAAAAACGACTCACACACACACACACACACACACACGCACACTCATAGAGAACAAATTTGTAATTTTCGTAGCATGTTTGCTGCGTTTTGCACTTTTACTGCACATTTTTCATTTGCTGCGCAAAACTTTTTGACATGTTGCAGAGCAAATTGAATAAGTCCGCAAAAAAGGAAAAAACATTGCAAAACAATAGAACAAATGTTGCCCGCATGTTGCCTGTGCGTCTGCAAGTGTGTGTAAGTGTGTGTTGTTGTAGTTGTTGTTGTCGTGCGTGTGAGTGACCCTTAGTCGGAATAATCAAATTTGCATTGTTAGCAGGGCCCACCAGGCTACTGTTAATCGCTTTCTGATGAACTTTTCAGTCTCGCCCATATTCCAAATCATCTCTTCGATCCCCCAAGACATCACTGCAGCATGGCTGAAAAGCTTCTGGCCAACAGCTAGAACAATATAGAGCCCACAAGTAAGTAGGCTTATGGTTTCCAGGGTGATGGAAATCGTCATAAAGCCACCCACCCGCATTGAGTGTGTGTGTGGAGCGAACAGAGCCATGCGAATTGCAACTGCCAGAATCTAACTTCTGAATTTGAGATGACTGCAGCTCTTTTTTTCTCAGATTTAATTTAATTAGTTATGCTAGTGAAATATCTATCATAATTAAACTTACTTTCAGCTGTATAAATTTGTGGTATATGCAGAGGCTTTCGCCCTTAGTTATAGAAATAGATTAGATTAACTCTTAGAAATTCGAGCCGAATCGTGTACCCAATCCTATTGAATCTGCCAAACTAATTCATACTGTTTAAGCGTTGCTATAGCTACTTGCTGATCGAAACTGAGACCAAGCAGCTGCCTTTAAAGGAGCAAAGTCTTAGCATATTTCCTAGAATATTATCCCATAGGCCATCCATAGTTAAGCGGCTTTGTTTGTATGAGATGTTGACGGCAACTCCGTTTTGAGGTTTCAAATGCCGAATGAAATTGAATTTGGAAGCCCTCACGTTCGACTCATGGCTAAAAAGTGTAGGGAATAAAGGCACGAGGTAAGTGCTTTTCATTCAGCAAAGCAATACATATCATAGCCACTCACACACACACACACACACACACATGCAACCACCCACACTCACACACACACACACACACAAATTGGTTGGGGAGACCAATGTGCAATTTCAGTTTTGGGACTGGCCGCCGCCGTTCACTTTGTCTTGGCGTTTCGACACGATTTTTCTTCATTTTCTGAAATCAATCAAATGCAGGCTGCTGGCACGTGGTGCTTGGGTCTCGGCTCGACTCGACTCGACTCAACTCGGCTCGGCTGTGATATGTATGTGTTTGCTGTTGACCAGTCACAGCCAAGCCCACTCCAGTGTCCACTGTACGCCGTGCACAACGAGCAGGCGCCTGGCCTGTCAACACAGACGCCCAAGCCAACGCAGCGCCCGGGCTGACTGGCTGACTGCCTGGCTGGGTGCTTGTTGGACATTCATCAAGCCATTTCATCTATTGACTGATTGATAATATTTTTGATAAATGATTGGTGGCGACGTTTTCGTCCTGGGCCTGGGCACACGGCCTTGCCTGCCTTCCGGGCGGTATGGTTATTTACGGCGTGCAAAAGAGCCAAGCAAAGGATTTATAGGTGCGCTGCCGATAGCTGAGCTGCTGCAATATGCAAATTGATGGATCCTCGATAGGTCATGTCCATATGGCCGATATGTGGAGGGAGGCCCACTGCTAAGCTTATGGCTTAAGCTTGTTAGTTGATTGAGCTGTCCGTTGCGAATACATTGAAAGGGCAATCGGGCACTATTTTCAGGACTTGCGACTCATCATTTTTCATGGAGCTGAAGCATGGCCGTAGCCATGTGCATAACGAGTTGAACTAATAAAAATTAATTGAAACATCAACATTAACACCGCACTCCAAGCGATTAGAATCAGTTCCAGGCAGGCGCACACATTAAGGTGTTGTATTGTTGCTGGCACGCGCCAATGTTTACACGGCTCATGGCACAAGCGACAGGCCGAGGCCCAAAGCCCGGCACGAGACACGGGGCGAGCTGGGTGCCGGGCATATGCGAACCAAGAATCACAACAATCAGCCAAGGTAGCCCAACAGACAAGCAACACCACAACATCGGGTAACAGCCAACACCAACACCAGCAGCAACACCAGCAGCAACAGCAACAACTACAACTTAGGGACACGGCCACATAAAACGCCCACATTGGACGCGCAGATGCGGACGGACGCGCTTATACAATAAGCCACACATTGCAGAGACAACGGCCGACGGACAGCAGACGGGGCAAGACTGACTACAACGTACGTGGCCAGCGGACGGACACTGCAGGCTCGCGCTAAAAGGTAGCTAAAACCTTTCGTGCAGAACTTGACGGCGTTGCCTGCTTCACATTTAAGTACCATGGGGCATGATAACTTTCTGAAGAGCGCAGCTGAAACGACTTGATAAAGGTTGTATATGTCTTTATATATAGGTTCTTATATATGAACAGAAAGACAATGAGAAATATTAAATTAAATGATATTTTATAGCAAAGAAAATCAATTTAAAATATTCATAAATTAAATGAAATTGAAAATATAAGAAATAAACTAATTTATTCTAAATTTATATTTTTAAATAATAGAAGGCAATTTATTTATACCAATATTAATAATTAAAAAAAAAAACAAATAAAAAAATGAACAAAATATTTTTTTTATACTACTTTAAATTAAAATTACTAAAAAATAAATAAAAGAAAATTTTTAAATAATTTTTTTTTAATATTTAAAGAATCTATAATATTTAAAAAAAGACTAAAACTATTTATTATGTTAAATAAAGTAATAATGAATTAAAATAAATAAATATGAGAAATAAATTTAAAACAATTTTACAAATATTTCACGAGCTTTTAAGCTAAATAAAATAAATAGAAATATTCTTAAATAATAGCTTTTAAAAAGTATTAAAAACTTTTAAAAATATTATTAATAAGACTAAGCAAATGTTCACTTTCGATAGAGCATTTGAGCTTCGTCAAAGTGAGTTCGACTTTGCTTTGATGTTGTGATTCTTGTTGCTGTGGCGCTTCCACCTGAACTGAGTTAAGCGCCGCGTGACTTATTTGATTGTTAAACAACATAATCTGTTGTTGCCAGCGAGCCGGCGTCGCAGGCCCGCTGTCGTTGCCAATTGATTTTGGTCAAGTGTGGCAAATAAGTGGGTAAACACGAGCAGGCCAAGTGCCCATGCGAGCAGGTGGCAAGCGCCCAGTGCAGAGACAACGCGAAAGATTGCAGATGCAGAAGGACGGAACGGCAAGCGGTGAACGGCAGCCAGCTAGCGGTAAGCGATGAACGGCAAACGGCCAACACCCGTAAGCCAAAAGCAATTCAAGCAATTTGCAATAAGGCGACTGCGGACTGCGGACTGCGGACTGCGGACTGTCGACTTCAATTGCCAACTGGTTGCCTGCCTTTGACAGGCGATTCTTTAACACAAAAAAAGTTTGCTCTTTCTTTGTCTTTGCCTTTGGCCCTGTCTCTGTTCAAGGTGTCTGTCCCGCTCTCGCACACGTGTAATGAAAGTGCAGCGTAGCGGAAAATCGCGCCAAAGACACAGTGCAAAAAAAACTTTGCACTGCTATATGCATGTAGCTATGTGTGTGTGTGTGTGTGTAAGTGGAAATTGAAAAGTAACGGACTGAAGTGGAAAACGGCTCTCACTAAAAAGAAAGCAACAAAAAAAAAGAGAGAATTTGCGAGTAAAATGAAAGAATATTGCGAAAAAGGTATGAAAATTTCGTTCAAAATTCATGCATGAATACAGCGACCAAAGTCAGCCAGCGTTGCAGGCGGAAGCGGATTGCCGACTCACTGGGAGCAAGCTCTCTCTCTCTCTCTCTCTCTCTGTGTGTGTGTGTGTGTGTGAGTGTGATTTGGGTGGGCTTTGGGGTTTGGCTTTGGGGTAAAAGTAGCGGCTGCTCGGTAAGTGGGTCTGGGCTTGGGGTCTGCTGTCGTGCGCACTTTCTGGCAGTCAATATTGCCGGGTGGACAAAGCCACTTTAGGTGTTATTGTGTCAATGTCTCGTAGCCAACGTAAAACCCCCTGAAGTGCCTGACCAAACTGCCAGAGTGGATTTTTTCCCTAATACCCTGGAAGCAAAGAAAAATAGAAAGTGCATTCTGTTTGGCTAATGAACGTTTTGGCTGAGCAACAATGGAGTGTTGCAGCTAATCCTGGCATGAACTTTATAAACTAAATATGTTTAACAACTCAAAATTGTTCTGTTTGGCTTGGAAACTTATAAAATAAATTCAATTAAAATTGCTGTGAGGCAAATTTATTATTTAAAGACTTAAAATTTATTTAGATTTTAATAAAAATAAATTTATAATCTATATTTATTTGATATAGTTACAGCTAGTTTAAAGTATATGACAAATATTCTATGTTAATTAAATTCTTTAAGCTCAACTCATTGGACTTTTCATCTTCATTATTTTACAGATTTAATATCAAATTTTGCTCTTATATTTCCACTGCCCAAATATTTGTATTTAGCTTCATTAAACTTTGCAAATAAGAATCAAATCAAGATTGATTTGCCTTCCTAGATGTGAAGAGGCAGCAGAACAAGCTGATTTCAAAGGGAAGCAGTTTCATCAAACCGAATCACTCACATTTCTTTCGGCTTTTAATTTATATTTAAAAATAAGCTTAATTTGAATTTCTTGCTTTCTGTCTGAGGCAGACAAGCCATTTGATTGACATACAGGATATCTGGCAATCTGTTAGCCTCATCCAAAGCTGAATATTTGCTTTCTTTTTAGCGCTATTGCTGCTGCAACAGTTCCAAACAGAAATTGGTAGTTCATATTTTACAGCAATTTCCATTTGGCCATATTGCCAGGCTTCAGTTCACTCAGCTTCTGCAGTTCCCCCAACGCTATCGCCTCGCTACTCCTGCTCCTGCTCCTCCTCCCTCTCCCTCTCCTCGTCTCTTCGCAGCTTTCTGTACTTTCTTTGCTGCGTTTCTGCATGCAATTGAAATGCATTTTTATTTGCGCAGTCTGACCCTGATGTCTGCTGATGCCTTTGGCTCTCAGCTAGGGATACTCGCACATGTTTGTAGCTTTTATTTTCTTTTTCCTTTTTTTTTTTTTTAATTTGCCGATGCAGTTGAACAACAAACAAATCAAAGTTAATTTCAATAATCAGAACTTTTGTCGCATGTCGTCCCCCAACCACGACGCTCCATTCGCGTCGCTTCCTGCAAGTCATAAAAATGGAAAACTGGAACAGAACAGAGTAACGCTTGTTAGCCGTAGCTCCACGCTGGGCGCTGGGCTGGCCAGCTGGACTAAACACTGCCCTACAGTCGAAAGCAAATAAATCAACTTTGTCAAACTGAATTGTTCACATTAAATAGTCAAATCTGAGTGGGATTGTTTGTTAGTATGAAAATCTGTGTGCTTGAGCATAAGCCAATAACCAATATGCTTCACTCTGTGGTGTGGGGTGACCAAAGCTGTGGCCAAGATGCAGTTTGTGCCACACTCTGCAGGCCCTGCCCGCCGCTTGCGACTTCCTCTAAGCAAATTAAGGAACAGCCCCATGTCCAGTGCGGCCCGTTGAGGCAATTGGCCTTAAACTATAATCAAGTGCCCAACTGGCTAAAAATAAAAGTGGCTAGTCGAGTCAGACACAGGCAAAGGCCCGGGCACTGGTCTGGCCCGAGTTAGAGCTGTAGTAACTAGTTGTGCGGAGTAAATCAGTTGCAGGCCGCATTGGCGCAGCGAACCGGATGCGGGTAATAATATTTAGATTTTTAGCCCTTGATGCAAAACTTTATGCTTGTTTAGATAACATTATCGCGTTGGCCGTGGCCCCGGGTTGGCCAAGGCGACTGACTGACTTTGTAGCCAACGCGCGGAGACGAGTGGCGAAAAACTTTTGCTAGCACGCATAAAGTTGGCTAATTTACGATTGCACTGTGGGCATTGGACGGGCCTTATAATTAGGGAAATTAATTTGTGTGCTTTAAGGAGGCAACAATAACAGAAACAGCAACAGCAACAGCAGCAGCAACAATAACAACGTGGGGCAACTGCAGCTGTACGAAGTTTTTAATTTTCATGATGCAGATAATGCCCATTAAAATACGAAGCTAACGGTGACCAACACCTGCGGCAGATCCTGGCCGGCCACAGTTCCTGAGCTGCGGCTCAGTCCAGCCGTGAACTAAGTGCATTAAAACGGGCAAAAGGAAAATGCACAGCGACGCCGACGTCGACGGCAATGGGAAAAAATTATGATTATTATTTTTTATTATGCAACTGAAAGAAAAGTCGTCCTTTGGGCCGGTCGTTCTGTGTCCGCAGCCTGCTGCCCGTCGACTTCCTCGTGCTCGTGCTCGCCCTCGTCCAGTTGTTGTTGGCCACGCCAGGATGCGCCGGCCTTTTGAACTTGCCGGAGTCAATGCACGTTGTAAAAGCGGCGCGGAGTTGTTTCTGCCGACATCGCCGCCGGCGGTAGCCATTATGTATTATTATTATCCTGGAACGCCCCTCGCCCTTCGTTCGCCGCTGCCGACACAATGCTGGCAATGCGCTGCGCATTTATATATTTTTTCCTGGCCGGCGCTCATGCTGAAAATTATTACTCGAAATCAATTTCGTACAATTGAAGCACTTAATTTTTACCAATTCATTAATTGATTTCACTGCCGCTGCCGTTGCCGCTTTTGGTGCTCATTTCGCGCTGACAGGCAAAATTATTAAGCAAAAAAAATATACATAAAATAGGGACTTTAGAGAACAGACGCTACTTGAATCCTGCAGGTGAAAATGGTAATAAAAATTATATTTATATATATTTAATAATTTTGTTTTGATTATCATCAATATTTTTTTTATTTCTTTATCAATTAATTTTTTTAAATTTTACTTTTCAAATTTTATGTAGTATTTTATTATATTTCTCAATTTACACAAAACTCTCTCTTAACATCTATACCCCAAAAATGCTCTACAAAGTTCGCTGTCCATTGTGAGTCAGTGAGAATAAAGTTTATATTATAGTAGATGCATATATATATATATATATATATATATATATATATATATATATATATATATATATATATATATATATATATATATATATATATATATATATATATATAAATATATGCCTGTAATAAAACCCATTCAGTGCAGAGTTGCCATTTAAGCCGCTTTTATCCCTTTTGCTGACGTGTTTTAATGAGCCTCGATCGTTGGGGACGCTGGGAGTGGGCGGCGGCGCCGCCGCACGGTTCACCGAACGCCACTTGACCAATTTACGAATTCCTGGATAGTTTTGAGGATGCCAAGAGAAATAAATTAAGTAACTTGCCGCAGTCGTCGAATGAACTGAAATAATTATTTTGCTGGCAAATAAAACCAAAGGCAAACTCAGTGCAACTTTAATTAATGCGCAATTTGTGCATTGAAAATGATTTGTTTGTTTTGTCTGATAAATAAATAAATAAAAAAGGTAATATATATTGAAAAAAGTACATTTCATCATATAACAAAAATAAATACTCTTGTGAAGCTGAGACAAATTTTCAAAAATTAAAGAGGTTTAAAAGGTTTTATAGATTTTACTATAGACTCCATCTATTCAATTAATTATTCTATAAATCCACCAGCTTTAAACTGCTTTTCGCATTAAATCAGTCGTAGGAGTTCTTCATTATAATATAGTTACTTTTGAGTTGCATTCTTCAATGCGTTGCATATTTAAAGAGAAAATAAAAATGCATTCTACAAGGGTATAAAATAACACGCTTAAGCATTCTTTTAATTTCAATATTGTACCCTGCAGACATTCAATTAGTTTATAGAGTAGCATAGGCAGAGCACACTTCGTAATAATGAAAGCTAATTATAAATACAATATACAAATGAAGGTACCTTAGTTAAACACATCAGATTATATATATTTGTATAGTAATATTAAGCATACGACTCGTATAGCTTGACTCCATTCGACACTTAATCATTTGCACTTTCTGCAATATAAAACTTTCCCTTACTCCCAATTGTATCTTAAATTTCATCAAGCATTTACAGCGTTTGTATTGGTTCAGTATCCCCAAGCATACTCGAAATACGCACTTTTTTGTTATTCAAGGCTCGAGATGTGCATGCCATGCCACAATCCGCAATTCGATTGCGACATAACCGCAGCAAACAATTGCGGAATATTTATTTAAGTTTGGTAAAAATCCGCAGTGTTGGCTTTATTTAATTTTATTAAATATTCAATGGGGCTTAAACATTGCGCCAGCAGCCGTAAGTCTCCACAATTGAAATAATAATAATAATTAATGAGTGTGTTTACATTAAATTTGATTTTATATCATATATTAACTTTAAATACCTGCTCATTGCAGCGCCACTGAACTTGAAAATCAAGAAGCACTCGGCGTTAATAAATATTCATAGAAATACTTTTCCTGAATTTTTTCGTTGACATATCTGCAAGTGTGTAATGAATGCTTCGAAAAGCACAATTATCCACTTCCCAGTATTTATAAATAATTAATAAACGGCCACATTTAATTAGGTCAGACATATTCACAAATTCAAAAAGCTGAATAACTTTTCAAAATAATTTATTCATGAGCAGGTAAAATGTATAACGAAATCTTTAAACTTTAACTTTAATTTGAGCTGATTAATAAAGATGTTATATAAGTAAGACTACTTATTTTTATATATTTAAATCATATTTTATGCAAATGAAAATAAATTCCTTAATGACAATTATAATATATTTTACTAACAAGATTTTCTGGTTCGGGAGGACAGTTTTCTGTTTAATTCTGCAGCGAAGGTCAACAGTTGTGAGTTCCTTATGAAGTTTATATTCCAGGCATAAACAACTCAACCTTTTATTATTTGTATATAGAATACAATCTATTTTCTCTTTCTCAACAACTTAATTGATATCTTTCATCAAAGCTTTCTCGATACACATTCTATTCACTTAAAACAATCTCTTTTTCTATTCTTAGCCCACTTTGTTATAAACCTTTTTCTTATCATTTTCATTTCCACTCACTTCAGCACAATTTTACCCTTTCTTTCCTAATTTATATACATTTTATTTTCTACTCGCTTTTCGCATTAACTAATTTTCTTCATTTTGCCAATTAACCAACAGCCATTTAGTAAAAAATGCTAACAGATTGGCATTCTGTTATTTCAATGTATTTTTTCTTGCATTTATTTTATTTTTATTGCCAGCCTTTGTTTATCGCCGCTTTGTACTAAGAACTGCACTTTAAATTAGCCTAATTAATGTTATTAATTTCAATATTAAATTATATAATAAAAAATCGGCCGTTCATTTAATGCGGACATATATTATTTTCGTGCCGTTTAAATTTCAGTTCAATTAAGTACGAATTATCGTCATTGTTATCACATAGTTTTTTTTTCATATTTATTTATTTTACGTTTGGAATTTTAATTAAATTATTTAATATTGATTTAATGCATTTGAATGAAATACTTTCATTTACTGTCATTTATCACTATTTATCATTATCCCATTATGTGTGCAGCCTTTAGAATGCAGAGAGAGCGACACAAAAGCTCTGGCTCAACCATTTGCCTTCCTTGGGCTCCATGGCCACGCCCACTTCGCACCATTATTCGCCGTTATATGGCCTGCCCTTACGCAAGGCTGCAATTGTTGTTGGGGCTGATTTTTTAATGAAACGCTGAAGTATAATTTATGAATTTTAATGAGTTGCCAAATGATGCCGAAGCGTTGATTTTCCATAATTATTAACACAACGCTGCTGCCATCAGTGGCATCAGCAGCAGCAGCAGCATCAGCAGCATCAGCGGCAACAGCGGCTGGCGCATCATCACCAGCATCAACAACAGCAATCCTGGATGGTTGGCTGACCGTCTGTCTGTCCCAGCTGAATGCAAAATTAACGGGCTGAAGATACGGCTGGCACTGGGGGGAACCTCGAGGGGCGTCGTTGCCAGGCCATTTGTCTGTCTGACAGCCAAGCCGATCTGCATAAAGTGCAAACTCTCGTTATACCCTCACTTTAAATCCCTTGGAGTGAAAGGCAGTGGTCAGCTTAGCTATTGCATAAGATGAGCCGATTATCTGAGAGCTTGCAGTTAAGCAGGCACCGCCTACATAATCCAGTCACTAGCATTTGCTCTGCTCAGAATGTTATCGCACAGTTACATCAAATACCCTCACAAGGGTATGCAGTCTTCGAGGTCGAGTTCTGGTGTTTCTGGCGTATATCTCGAGTTTTTTTATTTGTTTGTTGACAGTTGTGCTTTTAGCCTTCGTCGCTATGCGCTGGGACCGTAAATTGTTTTTCGTTTTAATTATATTTATATATTTTCTTATTTTGTATTTTTAATCATCAGATTAAGGTTATTTCACATAATTTAAATCGCAACATGGCCAGCCTTAAAGTCAGGCAGGCACTTTAAATTTTTTCCACATATTTTCCACACATTTCCACATATTTTCAATTGTGTTTTGTCCCAAATCCCTGATCATTAATTTAAATTAACGCATAATTCCTCGCATTAGCCCCTGATGGTTGCTCACAAAGCTGCGGCTAATACGTGAACGCTGCCAATAATACTTAATTAAAGCCAATAATGATAACAAAATGTCAGCAAAGGGTATTACATAATGAAATTAACTAACTGATATAACCATAACGTTTACTTAATTAAATGTGCCAAAGCAGAAGCAGCGTGATGCATGTGCAGCTTAAGCGTGTGAATAACCTGGCCATCCATACACACACACACACACGCGCATACACACACACACACACACACACACATACATGCCCAGACACAATCACATGCCTATAACATACACAATTACACGCACAAAGGGCGCATATTTGATTTTAATATGCTGGGACTAAGCCGGCTTACCGGTCGTATGATTAATTGTAATGTGCTGCATTACATTCACATTCACATTCACAGTCGAGCGACACGCGGCCCTGGCAAGCATTCTATCGAACCGCTGTAGCTGGCAGCTCGGCCATGAGACAAAACATCGATGGCAATCGCATCGAGTTTTTTGGTCAGTTTTAATTATGGGCAGTCCGATAATTGAATGTATTTGAGTGCACGGAGTGTGTGTGTGTCTGTGTGTGTCTAGTGCAATGTCCTAATTTATAATTTAAATCTAGTAATCGTTCGCATATTGCAACATTGCAGCATTGAAATGCAATTATGCACATTATGTATGCTAGTGGACTATGCGATAAGCAGAAAGTCAAAGTTTTCTTGGCAACTTAATCTTATTACAGCGCAAAGAGAAACTGTAATAAAGCTAAGCCACAATAACTATTTAAGGTAACAAGACTATAAGCCCCTTTCGATTAAGAAACTTAGTTAGGCTTGCCTCTCGGCTGAGAGTGAAAGTGGCTCTAGGCCGAAGCTGCTGTTCCAAGAACTCAAAACGAATTATGCAAATTTAAGTATGAGCGTCAAATACTCAGCTAGTTAATTTGTTGTTGAAAAGTTTTTATTTGAGTTAATATTTTTTATAAAATTTAGTTTGGCTTAAAAGTATAGATTCAGTATTAGAGTTTATGCAGAAGAACGAATTAGAAGTTTTATACTTTGATAGAACTCTGTATAAAAATTTGTTATTATTTTATATTTTATTGTTATTATTTTATATTTTATAATAATAGTGAATAACATAAGTCTAAGCTGCAATATTATGATAATTAAACTTAAGGGCCAAAGCTTGGCAGCTAATGGAAAGGCCTTGAGTCATTATGCGTTCTCAATTGATAAACGAAGGAATTACCCATTGCTTGTAGCTTCTTTTATGCTCTACTCTATTCCTCTCTCCCCATACGAAACCTAAATCCTTTGTTGTAACTATTATAGCTGAGAGTCTAGTTATCAATAAGCAGACATATACATGCAGACATATGCATTCCCACATTCCCTCATATCTAAATTCCTTTTGGCATTTAAATGATGCTATTTAAGCTGTTGTCTAGGGCAACTTTGAACAAATTGATAGTACTATTAACTATTTCAGCATTTCATAAATTGAGCTATTAATTTGAGGAAGCGCGCGCGAGCCACTCGAACAGCTCAATGGCTGTGCATGAGTGTGATGCCAAACAACATAATTTAATTGTCAAACATTTTCGTCAATTGCTAAACCAATATTGATTGCAATTGTTGGTCGTAGTGCAACGGCAACGGCAACAGCTGCAGCTGCTGCTGATGCTGATGCTGTGGCAAGGTGGGCATGGCGTGGCTGTAACCGAGACAAGGCATTACAACTTAAAGTTGCCTAATGCTAATGATAATGCCTACCAAAGTCAACACACACATGGCCAGGGCTCGAGCACCAGGCAAATGCGGTATTAGATGCAAATGGGACTAGATGTTGAGATTGGCAGACTGGCAGACTCTCAGACAGACAGACCGAGTGGGTGGCTGAGTGAGATGATGCCGAAGCAGGAGCTGGAGCTGGAGCTGGAGCTTGCTCTATCTCTCTCTCTTTCCCTCTGTCTCGATGCCCAGTGCGTAGTAAATGAACTCGTAATACACTGACACGTTTATGCACTTAGAGAGAGGAGATGATAGTCGCAGCGCCAAGGCGGATAGCACTTGGCACATTTAGCTGGCCCTAACGGCTGCCTGCCTAACAGTAAACAGCAATCACTGCTAATGAGTTTTATTGTAAATTAAAATTGCAATCAGTGTCAGGCAGTCGGCAGACAACGCAGACGTCGCATTGTTGCCACACACATACACACACACACATGCATACTGCTGTGCATGTGGGGCAGGGGAACGGTCGGTTCGGCTGGGGCGGAGCAGCATGATAAATGCAATAAATGACACTGTCGTACCGTTGGGGGCAACTCAAATCCTTGCATAATAAATTTGCCAAATTGCAAACATTAAATAAAGACAATACGTAATGTGCAATGACAAGCCAGATGCCAACAGCAACAACAACAACAATAACAACAACAATAACAACAGCAAGAGCTACTACTACTACAACAAGCTGAACAACAATAGCAGCGCCAACAGCAGCTGGAGGGAGTTAAGCCTTGTTTAAAGACATCCCGATGCAGCCACATGTTGCCAGCGCAGGGTCAACAGCTTACGACACACAGAGCAGAGCTGCTCAAGCAAGTTTTTAGCCAGAAATTGGCTTGCTTAAGATTGAACTAGTTGTTATAAAAGGGAATTAGGATTAAATCGATTTTTTTGAATTGAAAAATTTAACGTCATAGCCAAAAATATTAATTAAAAAAAAAAAACAATTAAAAATAAAATATTTAAAAAAGTTCGAAATGCAAAAGAACAAATATATGGAAATTAAAAAAAAAAAAATTATAATTATAATAAACAAAAATTAAATATAAATATAACAAAATTATTTAAAAAATAGTTATGTTTTTAAAAATTAAAGAATTAATTTAAAAAAAATTGTGAAAAATTATGTAAAAATGAAACCAATTGTATATAAGACAATATTTAATTTTAATTTTGATTTTTTTTTTAAGTTAATAAAATTAAAAAATTATCTTTAAATTAATTTCTAATGGCCATAAGATTTTTGTTTTGCTTAGAAGTCATCCGAGTACTCCACATAAAATTAATATTATATATATTTATATATATTTATTTGTATATATATTTATATCGAACCCAAATTTCAAGCTTATCTTATACATTTTTGGCACAACAATTTGCTGAATATTCAGTCTGCACAACACTGATGTCAAGTACACACACATACAAAACAGACATACGCATATGTTGAAGTCATTAAAAAGGCATTTATCATGCAACGGAGAGTAAGAGAGAGAGATAGAGTAAGAAAAGGGGAGAGACAGAGAGGGCAGATAGAGCATGAGGAATGGGCTACATATAGCATGCTGGCTTATCGATATGCCAAGTTAATAATTAAAATCGCAAAATGCGTTAAAAGTCTATCAGTTTAATTGCCATTGGTGGCTACAACTATCAGCAGACGGCAACCACCGACGCCGACGTCGACTGCGACGCAGCTGCTGTCAATGACACTCTGATGAACTGCAAGCTGCAGTTGGTAGTCGGCAGTCGGCTGTCCTGCCCGCCCACTGGGCTGTCCTGCCGCTGATCCTGGCCCTGCTGATGCTGCATTGATATGCAATTAACAGAGCCAAGAGACGGATTCGGGCCGGCAACGAGACAATTGACGCATCGGGATTTATTCTATAGGCGCATGCATTTTTTATGATTAAATGCTAGTTGGAGTTTTTTTAAATGCTGCGACAGCAGTCAACCAGCGAGCCACTGAGCCACTGTGCAATAATTGAACAATTGGCAGCTGTCAGTAGGGAAATGCCATCGGCCCACACTCCATCCTCCCGCCCCCCCAAAAAAAAGGACAACACAAAATGGATTGCCAACCAAAATCTATCCACACAGAACACTTTAAAAGACTGAAGCTCATGGCCAGCCAGTATGGCATTTAATTGCATCATGCACTCAGCTCGACGCTTTTTTTTAATGCAGCTTAATTTCGAGCACATAGTGATTGAGTTATTGGACTGACTGTGGATTTGCGTTTTAATAAACAATTTTTAACAGATATTTTATTAGTTTTTCAAAAAGTCAAAGTCAAGTTTTAAAGAGAGTAAAGAGAGCTGCTAAGCCACGCAATTTATGAGTACTAAAATATTCTGTTCAGCTTTGCATATTATTCTATAAATATTTCTGACTAGAAATTATTAGCTGAGTGGGAAGTTCTCTTGCTTGAATATTAAAATTCATTAAGTTCTATTTAGCTTTGTAGCTTTGCAAGGTAATTCAATGGCATTTGAGCAGCTTCCTTTTGAACTGATTAAACAAAGTAAATATCATAGTCAAAAGCGTAATTCGAATGCCCTGCGGTCACTTGCTAGCCAAAAATCGTGTTAATTTGGTTCCCCTTTGTTGGTCCAGCTTATGAAGCTCGCACAAAACTGAGAATAGTATAATGAGCTAGCACACACACACACACACACACTCACACACATACACATACAATATACAAAAGAGCTATGCTAAGCTATATCGAATTTGGTAACTCCTCCTTCTGCTCTGGCTCCACACTCAATTCCCAACACGCGTGGCCATTTCCGATGGCTGACGCCGAGCTAAAGCATTTATGCTAAATGAGCAACATGTCTTAATCGGCTATTCATATGGAAATGCATGGGATTATTATTCAATTAGTTACGTTTTGATGAAAAATAAAAAAATAGAATACTCCATCTACAGCAAGCCAAATAAAACTCTATCCGTATCCATAAGAAAGATAGAGAGAGACAGAGAGAGAGAGATAGAGGGGGAGAGAGAGAGAGTGAAACGCAGATGGAAATAAATGGGCAGCTAAGCAAAGTTGCTTCGCTTCAGTGAATTTTATTAATGAACTGTGGCGAACGCCGGGAGTAACTCGAGCTACGTTTGGCCACGGGAAAAGAGCTAGAAATACACCTGCGACGAGAGTTTCACAGCCAGGCAACCGCCCCACATGTGCTCTCGTATCTTGTATCTTGTATCTTGGCCAAAAGCAGATTGCAAAAGCCGCAACAGTCACAGCAGCACCAGCAGCAGCAGCACCGTAGTAAACGCAAATGGCCATGAAGAGCTTGAAACTGGAAATGGAACTGGAACTGTTGCTGTCGTTGTTGTTGCTGTTGCTCTTGTCGCCGCTGGAGTTGCAGATACTGTTGCTGTTGCTGTTGTTAGTGCCACTCGCGTTCATTCATAAAAATCCCAAGCGCCAAATCCAGTTTGGGACATGGCTTCAAACCAGAATTCATACAAGTCTCAAATCAAGTTCAGGCCACGCACCGTGGTGCAAAATCATATTACACATTAAATTAGCATGAAAATTTTGTTAAATATAATGTTCATTGTTTATTAATGAGATGTTACGAAAAACGAGTTGTGAACAGACACTGATATATATATATCAATAAATTTACAGTTTGATTACAAGACAAACAATGGACAACTGTGCGCTGGCGACTGACAGTGACGCCCCCGTTGCTGCTGCTGCTGTGCGGACTGGCAGCGGATGTTGCTGCAACAACAACAACAACAACAACGACAACAACAACATGGTGCCATCAAAAGCTGCCGTTGCTGATGAGTCTTTTGATCTTGGGCTGGCAAAGCGAACCTGTTTACGCCATAAAGTATCTATAGCCCTAGAGTTTTTTCTCCTTTCTTACTCTATCGATTCACGCTGGCCGCGTGGGTTGTTGCCAGTCGACTTTTGGCTAAGTAAACGCTGTAGCGGTGCGAGCAGCATAGTAATTGGACGCCAAATATCGAGCAGACAATTAATTAAAACTGTTTGTGTGCGCCGAGCCATAAGCTGAGTGGGTGTCAAAAATTGATTCACTCCACCCGCCAGCCAGCCACATGTCTTGTCATACACTTTTGGCGTTTCTAATTTGCATGACAAAAGCAGCACCGGCAACAGCTGAGGCTGAGGCAGCCGCAGGGGCGTGTCAGCTAATCAGTGCGTTCTTTGTTCAAACCCAATTGTGATCAGTCGAAGCTGCGCATTGTGGCAGCAGCTGAGTGCACGCAACGGCTTCAATTGCAGCTTTCCTTTTAATAACTTTAATAAATGCTTGTTTGACTTTTAGCGGCCGCAAGTTTCTCAAGTACAAAACAATTAGCGGCATGCAGCGCTGCGCTGCGCTTTGGGAACGGAAGCTTGCCACACGCAACGGAGACGCCTCAAGTTGATAAGCAAACAGCGAAGTCGGACTCGAGTCGATTCGCCAACTCAAAGCCTTACAATGCGCAGAACAAAGCGAGCTGGCCGAGACGCGATCTGCATTTGTGGGCTTTCATTATGAACTCCCCCCGACGAGCTGTAAACAACACAGTTCGAAAGGGTATTAGGGGTATATAACGCTACGTTGGGAATATTACTTCAGACTAGCAATTATTCCTTGGAATTGAGCAACAGCAAGACTTAAGAATAAATATAGATGGGCAAGTTAATGCTCCATAGGGTTGTCAAGTCTATAAACCAAAACTATTTCACAGTGCTTAAAGTGACATTAGCTCTGGTAGCTGCTATTAAACTCTGCTTTGTTTAGTTTAAGTTATATTTAAACGATAAAATCAAATGTATTATGGCTGTTGGACGAAGTCTAGTTTAAGTCTTTAAACTGAGCTGAGGTGCACATGAACTACATTATATATTAACGAGGCTTTAAAGCTGAGTAAAAGAAGCTTAGCAGGTGTTTTTATGGGTGTTAGAAGCAAGGCTAAATATAAATATAATTAAATTTTAATTACAGTTGACTATGAAAGGATGATTTAAGTCGAAACAGTTGCCACAATAAATTGGAAATGAAATATTCCGAGTAAAAATATATAATTATAAATATTTATTTTATAATAAATAAACTATATTTTATTATAGTTTGTCATTCATTATTATAAATATATTTAAAAAAAATGAAAAAACAAATTTTAAGCCACAGATAAAAATAAAAAAATATTTAATGAAATTTTGATATTATTATTATAATTTTTTATTATTATTTATTTAAAGTGCTTTAAAATATTATTATAATTTTTAAAATATGCAAAATTTAAATAAGAAATTTATATTTATACATTAACAATAAGGAAATAAATTAATGTATACCAAAATATAGCGTTTCTCTCTCTAAAAAAGAGAGTATTATCCCATCGTCTTAGCCTCGCCCTACACAAATCGCATATGTTTTAATTTAGTTCACACAATTCATTTGAGCTTGGCCTAGGTGACCGTCGCTCAGTCTCCGTTTCAGTCTGTGCATCCGAATTGCCTGACTGAGCTGAGTGATGGTGATGGTAATGACTCCCTCAGAATTCCCACATAAATTATGGGCGAGCCCAAGTGTGACCAATAAACCAACTGTCCAGACGACTAACCTCAAGAGCCACCGTCGCAGTCGGAGCCACAGTCAGAGTCGTACCGAGAGCCAGCTCCCATTGCATCATTTGCTTTCGGTTTGGGCCCTTTTGCAATAAAATATGCCTGGTAAAATCTTGAAGTTGGCTCCTCAAGTGACGCCGTTTGCCGTTGGCTAGCTTAAATGGAGCTTCGCTTTGCACTGTGCCCGGCCCGGCCCGACCGCAGACGTGCTGCGAACCCTTCTGATGGGGGCGCAACCTCTTCTTAACTTAATTTAGAGTTAAATATTAGAAATTACCTCACGTGCGCAGCATCAGCAAGGAGCAGGCAAAAAGCGACTGGAGACATAACTTTTAAGTCATGCAAAAGTTTGCCGAGTCGAGTCGAGTCGAGTCGAGTGGAGTCGTCGGGGCAAATGTGCCTGCAAATGTCTTTTCAATTGGCCATCGACGAAGGCGCAAAAAGTTGCGGTAATATCGTTTTCAGTGTGAGCGCTACCTTTATGCTTTGATGCGGTCCTTAGGCAGGCGTAATCCTGTCAAAGTGTTATCGCTAAGCACACCCACACACATCCACACACACGCATATCTATACACTCAGCACTCAGAAGCCACACACACGCATCCGCATTTACATCTTGGTTTTTGGTCTTGACTTGCATGCAAATTTTTGCACGGCTGATTTCCAACTTTATATTTTGTCGATAAGTTCGGCTGTTACTCGTTTTTTTGCTTTTTTTGCTTTTTTTGCTGACTGTTCTCAGGTTTTTTACGCTTAAATAAAAAATATCCACACTTAACACTTTTTGTTGCGCCGCCTTCCGCAAAATCCGTGCAATATTTTCACTCGACTCGACTCGACTTGGGAGCTTTCATGACTTTTGTATCGGGCCAGTCATCAGCTGGCGAAGGCAAATGGCATTGCTTGTCGCCATAAACTTGTACAAATATGTAGCCCGGGACGTGCCACTTATGGAACAGTTCGTCCTCGCCCATATACATATATATATATATATATATATATATATCTACTCCCTCACTGCCCCTGTGGTGGCCCAGCTGTCTACGACAACATTTGCGCAAGGTGCGGCGATTGCCGTTTACCGTTTGCTTTGACACGTGTGGTCGGATTCGGGCTGAAGGTGGCTGGGGACTGCCAGCGGAAGTGTATCTGGTTATGGTTAGAGTGGCATACGAATATATATACCTATATCTTGTAGACTCTCCCTCTCTCTCTCTCTCTCTCTCTGTATCTGGGCTGCGCTTTTTGTTTGAGCTGCGGTGGTGTTGGTGGCTGCTGGTGGTGGCGCCTTGTCGAGGTCTGATTGAAAGATTGTCTTGGCCATAGGCGCTTGCCAGCCAATGTGGTCACAATGCGAGATACAATCGTGCAATCGAATGTATTCGAATCGTATGAATGAATTATGAATGTTTGAACAGCAATTCCAATTTAATGATTTATGCATACGTGTTTGCAAACGGCATAAAGTACTTCGAATACATATGGGCGTAAAATTAGGATCGAATGCCATACGCAAATATGCAGCAATGAATAACCAAGCAACGTAAATCCCACCCGGATCTGCTAACTTTTTGATAAACACACTCGTTAATTCTAATAACTGAGCGAAAGGCAGGAGGTTTATATGAGATGGATGAAGAAAGAAAGGAATGGGCGAAGAGTAAGACAGATAGAGAGTAGCATATGTGTAAATCGGGTAGGCAAATATTAGATATAGAGAATATAGAGATACTTTTAATGATCGATGATACATACATATATTGATAAGTATCTATATCTATCATTAGACTTCCACCTGCATGAAAAAGAACAAATTCGTCTCGCTGAATCAATTACTTAATAAACAGAATCATATTCCTTTATGTATTTACCTGTAAGCCTGCACGCTCTTAAATTTTAATTATGTTGCCTGCGATTAGCTGGCTGAAGCTGATCACAACTTGACTCCTCTGTATTACATCCGGCAGCTGCTGCCGCTGACGTGCATTGCCGAGCTAACCAATTGCTCATTAGCTGGCGCATGTGAGTGGGGCGAAGATGGACGGGGCTCTATTATAGAACTGTCAGCGACTGATGGTGCTAGCACAGCACACAACAGAGCCAACAGGCTGCTGCTGTTGCTGTTGTTACATGCAAATGTAACTTGGCTCTCTCTCTCTCTCTCTCTCTCTCTAACTACCTACTAAATGGGCTCATTTTTTAAATTTTATAGCTACTTAACAGAACATCAAACAATTTTCATTTTATTAACACATAGATAGACGCACACACATGTATATATATATGTATGTATATATAGCATATATGTTATATGTTTATATATGGCACTGGCTCCCGCCACGCGCTCTGCTGTGTCGGGCTGCCTCAATTTTTGGGGCATCCTTGTATCTAGCAGATACATTTGTATCTCTATCCCTAATAAGCCAGCAAGGCAATGCGCTGCGCTGTGCGCTTCAATGGCCACAGACATCGACTCGAGTCGAGCACAAGAAGGAAATATTTTTGAGAAATATATTAAAATAATTGTGTGTTATGCTATGCATGAAGAAGCCAATATATATACACAAACACACACACAAACGCTAATTGAATGTGTGTGTGTGTGTACCCGTAGAGAAAACACGATGTGAGATACGAAAGACGAAATCATGTGCATGTATTTTTATACGAAACATGCCCCAAAGGGACTACAAAGCCAAAGTCAAGTCAAGCCGAAGCTGAAGCTGAAGCTGAAGCTGTGCCAGCATCAATAAATGATTGAACAAAGCAACGAGTGAACTGAAAACCCCCGCAAAGGTCATGAAAACATCCAGAAGTAACAACAGGCGGGAGGCAATCGCGCTATGAAGAAATGAGCAGCAAGCGGACCCAGCGGGCATCTTGAGGAATGTGCGGTTTAAAAATAAAACCAAGACATATTGGGACAGCCAGCGGCATTCAAAATGTGCCACATGGGCGCCCTATGTTCAGCTCAGAGAACCAAGACGACGACGACGACGACAACGACGACGACGATGAGTGCGACCCGAGCTAATTATTGCCTCTGAGGTGTTGGTGTCGGGCTAGAGACAACAAACATACACACATGAATACAAGGACACACAACCTCTGGCCAATTGGCATTATTTATGAGTATTATGTCAACGGTCGAGCCATTTGTTTGAATTCAAATATCAACACATCATCTAAAGGCTCGGGCAGGCGCGCTGCGAGTATTTCAAGTAAGCCGCATCGGATTTCACGGCAAGGTTATCTAACGAAAGGCCGCCCTAACCAACTGTCGCTGCCGCATTAATTTGTCAGCACTGAGCAGCGATCGGGTTTCAAGTCTCTGATCCTGATTCGGGCATATTTCGGTCCTGTGTTTGTGTGTGGCTTGACCTGCAGCTCAGCCAGAGCCAAAGGCCGAAGCGGAAGTCAGATTTACGATTTTTTTTCTGGTCTCTTTCTTTGTTTTCTTGTTGTCTTTTTTTTTTGGCGACAATCGGGCGAGGATGTGGCCAGGCCACTTGAAAGAGATATTGTTGAGAGATTTAGAGTAACAGTAGTTGCCTCTGACTTTGATGCGACAGTTTCAATGAGGATTTGTCTATTAGGCCGAGCTATTGTGTTTCAGCAATTAGATTCTATTGTGGCTGCCCTGAAGTAATCGAATCTGCTTCGATGATAATCGCCAGCAATCCAAGGCGATTTGAGGCATTAGTAAAAAAGAAAAATGAAAAATTCATTAGTGAAGATTATTTTTGTAAATATCGTAGATATACATCTATATAAGATGAGCTCTCGCTGCTCATTTTCTATAAGTATGTATTTGTAAGAGACTGAGAGACTGAGAGTCTGAGTTCTAATTCTAATTATATGCATACAGACTTAAGATTTTGCGTGTTACCACCAAGGCGGACCCAAAAAGCACTCATCAACGCCTAGCCGCCAAAGTTTTTCACTTTGTAATCCCGACATTCGCCTCAGGGCTCATTCCCGCTCCCATTCCCAGTCCCAGTAGTCCCCGTAAGCACTTGTTGTTGCTGTTGGTGCCGTTCTTGTTATTGTTGTTTTTGGCTTTTCTCTTACTTTGTGTATAGGAAAAACAGCGCGCGCGCTTTTCATCATCTTCATAATCTCAACAGCAACATCAACAACTTGAAGTGATTTGTGTTTTTTCATCCGCCTGCGACGGCTAAGGCTTACCTGCTGCAAATTCTATAGCTGCTCCTTGCAGCTCCTTCTCCATCCACTTGTGGCTGCCACAAGCGGCAGCAGCAGACTCCTGACGCTAGTGACGCTCCTGTGGCTCCGGAGGCTCCTGGCTGTCTGCCTTTTTTACTTAATCACCTCACAAGGCGCTCAAGCACACAACACGGCTTTAATCTATTTTAATTAAAATTATAATTATTTAATATAGCCCAAGAAAAAAGCTCCTTTACGTGGCTGATGCCACGAAACAGTGACTTCACGAACCAAGTCTAAGGCATGTCTAAACGAGAGCCAAACTCAAAGCAGCCGTCGAGCGATGTTTTATAGTGGGACAAAGAAGCCAAACGAAAGCCGACTAAAATATTGAATGTAATTTAAATATCACACAATTAATAAGGAACTAACTAAGATTATAATGCGAAGAAAATATATCTCACAATTTTCAGTATTCCACATTTCGATTGCCTTTCCTTTTGATCATGTCGACAGACTGAGAAAAAAGAAAGAGCTGAGAGAGTAATGCTAAGCACATGACGCTGACAACGTTGCGCATAAAATTATAAAGTATCTGTAACTAGGCCGGGGAAGTGGTAAAATTGCGAACAGAGGATGTTGATTGCGTTAAGGGTGCCAGGCGGCGCCTCCACCTGTGGAAACTTTGATAGCTCTGTGCAGCAGCTCGCTGGGCAAATCTGTGCAGGCTTTTGTCGCAAATTCCCAGTACATCATGTGTAGAATTCATTAAGGTGACTAAATACATTCAAGTGATTTACAAAACGAGCCAGGACGAGCCCGACGCGACAGCCAGTTTGGCAGTTTCTCAAGCTGCGTGTAATTTGTAGCAACTGTGGCAGGTAAAGCGATGCCAAAAGACGCTCCTGCTGCTGTTGCTGTTGTTGCTGTTGCTGTTGTTGTTGTTGCTGTAGCTGCTGCTGCTGCTGCATCACAGATATTAATTTCGTCGTGCTGGCAAACGCAAAGTAACTTAAGCTTCAACTTGTAGCAGCTCGGCAAAGAGATTGAGATACAGCCGCTGCTACACTTGTGCCACGGCTGAGCCGCCTGCTTCCTTAAAGACACCTCACTAAGGCAAAGTACTTGTTGTTGTTGTTGTTGTTGTTGTTGTTGTTGTTGTTGCTGTTGCTGCTGTGTCTGCTGCTGCTGCTGTTGCTTTTGCTGGTGCCGTGCACATTAATTCGTGGGAATTAATTATTCTCAGGCCTGTGACGATTCCCAAGATACTCGCTCACTCATTCGTTCGTTGATACCCAGCACCGATGCTCCAGCTCCCTCCAGCCCAGTTGGCAACCCTTATACAGCGCCGCTCCGCGACTCCCGCGGCCCAAGCATCTGCAGTCAGTTCGTCACTTGCTTGGCTTGGTGTCTGCGGTAAGGCGCAAAATTTTCGTACTCCTCGCCCCATCAGTGTGTGTATCTGCATGTATATATACAGTCGCTGGCAAAAGTTTATGGACTCGCGTACTTGTTTTTCTTTAGCTCTTGATTCACTGTCCGCATGACGACGACGACAACGCCGTCGACTGCGACTGCGACTGCGACGTTTGGCTAAGCGGCACAATTACAACAGTGGCTGCAAATCGCTTCATCTTTTTTATGGTCGCACTGCAATGGCCATTTTGGGACGGTCTTACGGATGGCCAGGCGCTGTTTGCGCCGGGCCATAACAAATCATTTGCCTTGTTAAAATGGATGAGCAGCGCTTTGTGCCTGCCCAGCTACAGCTCCAGCTACAGCTCGAGCTCCAGCGCCAGCTTCATCCGCATTAACAGCAAACTCATTAAATTTGATAAAAGTTCAGAGGTCGTTTGGCAGTAAATTTGCACACAAATTTTCAACCCAGAGCCCAAACAAACAATTTGTTTTAATAAAAGCGAAATACTATCTACCTAATTATGGAATGCACACACATAAATATATACATATATAGTAGATATAACTATGTATTTAGTTTCACTGACAATTAATAACTAAAACTGTTTTTTGTTTGCCTGCATAAAGAGCGCCATATGTTTATTCAGTCTATTTCTAAACAGAGTCAAAGAGTTGCAAAACAAATGTTTAGTAATCGAATTCTGCATAATAACATCCAATCGGCAAAAAGCATGAATAATTTCCCTAATGCAAACCAAATATTGATTAGCCCCGTGCACTGCATTGCCAGAAGTTCAGCTGCAATAATTGATATCGGCGGCAGCTAAAATGTCAGCACAAAAACTACAGCTGCCGTAGTTAATTACCAATAATTCATAATTATTTAAATGGGCTAAATAAGAGCACATAGGTAGTTAATATAATTAAATTTTCTTTTGCACCTGCAAAAACAATATAATATAATTAATTGGATTTTTTAGTCAGGAAACTTAGATTTAGTTGGTATTTAGAAATTTGTTTAGGCAAAAATGTAGTTTCTGTATATAAATGAAAAAGTTTATACAATATAAAAGTAAAATAAAATATATATATATATATTTATATAAGTAAATTTTATTGTGCATCTGCAAAAATATAATATAATATAATTAATTCGATTTTTTAGTTTGAAAACTTTCATTTATTTTGTCTTTAGAGATTGGTACTATTAAAAATAGTAAATAATAAAAATAAATAAAATAATGTGAGTAATTATAGAAATGTTTTTAATTAGTTTTAATAATGTGTTATTATTTTTTATACATTTAGAAATTGTTTTAGGGCAATAAATAAATATTCTTCATTATTTATGTAGTTTAGTTTAAAATTGCATATATATTTTCAACTTATATATTCGGTTAATTTTTTCATACAGATAAATAAAATCGAGTTCTCACATATTAGCAAAAACTATATTCTCTGAATGAATGTGAATGTGAATAAATATTTATAATTAATGCTGCTGCCATATATGATTATCATTCAGCTTACATCGAAGCTTATTATGCTCCGCTCCGCTCCGCTCGGCTCACATCGCACAGTTGGCTCTGTAGCGCACTTGCTGTAGTCGTCTAGGTGGAATCTTAATCTGCTACACACGACACGTACGCGGCTCAGCCCTTCTGTTTTTAGCATAAGGTCTCACACATTGCTTTGTTGTTTCTCTTCTCATATTTTTTTTTTGTTCTCCACATCTTGAGGCACTCCGCGTTGCATTATTTATGTACATACGAAAAAGTTGCCTAGAATTTTTGTTAATAATTCTTTGCTGTCAGCTTGTAAAAAAATATAATTTCGCTTTTTTTTGCTGCTGCTGCTGCTGCTGCGGCTGCCTGAGCTCAGGCTATTAAGCTGATGATTTTAATGAGTGAATAATGTGCTCAGCCCCTCCTAAGGCATGAATGAAACGTCAGCTACAGTTTTTCTGCTTTAATTTTTTAATAACTTTAAACTCGCCACTTGAAATGGGGGCCACATGGGACAGAGCAACAGACTCCCAACTCCAACTCCAACTCCAACTCCAACACGAAGAGCGACCCCAGCCAGCGTAGGCACCGAGCGCGACTCCAACTGCACTTAAAGGTCACACAGACAGAGACATACGCACTCCAGAGGCATCTCAATGTTCTGTTGTTTTGCTGCTGTGTTGCGTTGTGTTGGTTTGTGTTGTTTGTTTTCGTTTGTTCGGTTGTCGACATGTGTCTGTTGCGGCCCCCCGAGGTCCCAAAACGAGTGGCGCATTAAATTTGTCATTAGGTTTTGTGGCGCATCTAGAAAATTATATAACTGCCGCAACAACACGCATCAACTTTTTAAATATTTAAACGTTCTAATTGCCCAAAGACAATTTTACTGGACGTTGACCACTTGAGGCTGGCTGACTGGCTGACTGGCTGACTGACTGGTTGGTTGGCTGGCTGGCCCCTGAGAAAGAATTCTTCGTTGACATAGATAATTATGCTGCTTACGATTGTGTCACAGATTACATACACACAGAGTCAGAGTCTCTGACAAACGTCGGGTTGCCCAGCCCAAAAAGCAGCTTTTTCGGGTGGTGTCAGCCGTGACGAGCTCTCGAGTTGACTTTTCATTCCTTGAGGCTGACAGAACACATTTCAAGTACTCGCTACCACATTTTTAAATGTCTTTCTGTCTAACTCTAACTATATCTTAATTTCCCATCTCTCTCTCTCGCACGCTCTCGCTCTCCCTTTGGACAAGTGCATTTCTGCTCTAAGCTGTGACATTTTTTATGGCCTGTGCTGATGTTTTGACCTACTAATTTAATGATGCTAAATGGTGTGGCAGTTGATTGCCGAAGCATGCGGGCATTGCAGGCGCCACACCCGCACTCACTGTGGGGCGGCTGGCTGTGGTGGGAGGTGTGAGAAAAAGCTCAAGTGCGGCAAACGAAAGAAATTATATTTATTACTTAGGCTTTGGACCTACGAACTCTCTAGGCAAGATATATCAAGACTTCACCCTTGCGCTTTAAGTTCCCAGAATCAATGCGCATTTCTCAAGCAAATTAGATTTTAAGCTAATAGAATATAATATTAATATAATATGAATATATTAAAAAGGTTAAAAGTAATATAAATATAAAATAAATATAATAAAAATATAATTTAAATAAAATATAAAATAAATATAATAAAAATATAGTTTAAATAAAATATAAAATAAATATAATAAAAATGTAATTTAAATTAAATATAAAATAAATATAATAAAAATATAGTTTAAATAAAATATAAAATAAATATAATAAAAATGTAATTTAAATAAAATATAAAATAAATATAATAAAAATATAGTTTAAATAAAATATAAAATAAATATAATAAAAATGTAATTTAAATTAAATATAAAATAAATATAATAAAAATATAATTTAAATAAAATATAAAATAAATAATAAAATAAAATAAAAACAATAATAATAATATAATAATAAAATATAAATATAATAAAAAAATGTAGTATAAATAAAATATAAATATAATAAAAATATAGCATGAATAAAATATAAATATAATATAATAATATCCTTTGCTCTTACACTAAACCTCAATCTTCTTTCCCTGCCGAGTCACAACCTGCTCGAAATCCGCTTATAGAATTCATGTTGCCTTTAAGTTAGAGTGCATTTCAGTGATCTTCATCGTTAGCCGCTTCATCTGCTGCCAGGTTTCACACCGAGAGAGCCAGCTAGCCAGCCAGCCAGCCAGCCAGCTAGCTCCCCAGCCATGGCCATGGTCAAAAGGAAGTAATCCATTCTGCGCGCAGTTTTCAATATCACTTTCAGCGACAACTTCCTGCGCGTCGCATCATCAAAAACTGTTGGCACTTTGCATACAAATGTGGCCCGGTGGGACGGCGGCAGAACTTATCGCAACATTTTAATAACTGCCGGCAACAGTAGCCAACTGCATTTGTTGACTCTGCCAGAGAGCTGGCTTGGGCATCAGAGTTTCAGCTTCAGCTTCAGCTTCAGCTTGAGCCGTGACAGCTTTCATTAATTACCAAGAAAAGCGAGTTTTTTATGCCGCTGCACTTTTCCTGCCAGTCAGCAGAGTCAGAGTCAGCTTCGCTCAAATCTAAGTAGTCTATATATAAGTATTTTCCGCAACCGACCAGCCCGTCAACAGGTTGGCTCTGGCTGGCTCTGGCCCTAACTGGGCAGGGCTGCTCCAGCTGGTGCCGCAGATGAGGCTGGTTCTTATCTAGCGTCAACATCACGCAACATGCGCGTAATTTTATGAATGAAGTGCTCGCTGCCGGCCAGGATTCGACTCGTACGCGTACTCGGAACTGGTCAGGCAGCCTCTTAATTGCACTCGCACCTATTTTTTACAGCATCAGCAACAGCAACAGCAACGGCAGTAACAGGGATGAAGGCAGGCAGCCAGGCAGGCGGAGAGCAGTATCAACAGGCAGCAGCAGGCAACAGTTTGTCAGCCAGGTTAACAAATTGCGTTAAAGCGTTGCAGCTATCGTGAACCGGTTTTTCTGCACATCTGTGCCTTGTGTTCTGGCGCACTTGTTGCATCAGCAACAACAGAGAACAACAGCAACATCAGCCATCACCTGAAACTGGTCAAGAAGCAGCGCTGAACGATGCCTTTTCACTCGCTGACTGCGACGCGCTTATTAAATATGATTATGCGTTCGATTGCAGGCATCTTGTAGCCCGGCGACTGCGGCCCCAGCACAGCACAGCACAGGAAGTGGAGCCGCGCCAGGCGTCGTCACATTGGCAGTCAGGCCTAGAACAGGCCTAGAACCACAGCGAGTATACAGCCCACCAATTCCCTGCTGCCACCATGCCACCTGCCCCACGCCTCATGCTCCATGCCCCCTTCCACAGCTTCGACTGGCAACGGCTGCTGCCAACTGCTGCCCACTTTTAATGAAGTTTTCCGTTTCGTGCCGCCGCTGGCCTGGCTCAGCTGCCTCTCGGCTCTCGCCGCATGGAAGGTAGCTTCTATTATACACTACATAATAATGGCATGAGTTTGACGACTGCTAAGCGCGCTTGTAGCTTTGCCTATATACATATATAAATTTGTAATTACGAGCTAGTTAAGCCTAGCAGATAGGAGACAGGCTAAGCGTATTTGTTTTAATGACTCATAGCAAACATATACATATATGATTTATTTCAATTAAACTAATTGCATAATGTCTAATTTGAAAAGTCATATTAATAACAATAATTTCAAACTTCATATTTAAATCAAGGCTGCTTAAATCAAGGCAAACCCAGTTGAACCCAAAATATCTCTTTTAATAATGCCCAAAGAAACGACCGAAAACCGAAAGCAAACAAATTTTTTCTCAGAATTCAACTGTGGTTTAATATACAAAAGTTTTAAGGGTGGCTCAGCAGACAATCATAAGCAAATCGAACTCCCATTCAAGCAGGCAAAAGATATATTTAAAATCTTGTTAAATTAACAATGCATATCGAAATGGAAATTTAGAAAATAAGGGTTAGAAGGGAATGTTAGAAATTAGATTTGATATTACATATATTTTTAATTTTTTTTTTCTGAATATTTTATCAACTAATTCTGATTTTTATGAAAATATTTTAAAAATATTTATTTAACTTCAGCAAAAATAATTCTATTCGCAATAAAAGAGAGTAGAATATAGGAGCATTAACTTTTTCTAATATTTTATAAACTAATTCCAAAAAATAAAATATTTGCAATAGTCCTTAGCTCCTGCACAAGGAATCAAGGTGACAGAGAGTCCTGTAAGAGCATTGACTCCTTCCACTATTCTCTTCAGGTTTTGGTCTGTGTTTTGCAGTTGTAAGGTCGAGTGGAATAAAAATCCATTGCGCGTTCAAATGTTTTAATTAAAATTTAATGAATTCAGTGTATTTAATTATGCATTGTTGCCGTTTCGGTTGCTGTTGACACTCGCAGCGGAGCGGCTAAACCATGTTGAAAATTAATTTTAATTATTTTGTTATTGCCAGCCTTTGAGTTCGGCAAGTGACAATCTGGGCGATTAAAGGTTCGCATTTGGCGACGGCACTGCAATTGCAGACAGTAATTAAAATAACATTTATCCCAACTTTATTTGCAGTGAAAACATTTTCTATTATGCTCAAATATCAAATTTCTGTGAAATTGCAACTGCAACTTTAATTAATTGACATTTTATGGGCCACACACACACATCGAAAACAATAATTGTATTTGAAATAATAAAAAACAAAGAAAACAAAATAAATTGTTTTTCAAGTATTTGCAACAAAACTGAAAGCGTAAACAATTTACAGACCGCACAGCAAATTGAAAAGTAAAATAATTTTTTATGAAATTTATTAATATTTGAAACAGAATCAATCACAATAGCTAATGGCTGTATGAAAATATTATTTTACATTCAATCTGATTTGTTATTTATAACTGGAAATAACAAACAGCAAATTATTGATTTCAATTTAAATTGCCTTTTTTATGCGAATGACACAATTGATAAATTAATATATCTGATAAAACGAAGCATGAAAATCTGCTCGAATTACTAAACGGCTCCAGCGACACAGATATGATTGTGGTTTAGGGCATATTTTTGTAAGCTCTCGGCGAGATTTGATATTATTAAAGTAAAGTCTGCGCTTGGCAGGGGCAAACAGCTAGAGAGACTGAAGTCTGTGTGTGTACACATGCCATTTCACATGAACAACACATACTTGCGCCACAGAAAGTAAGTAAAGAAATAAGGCAATACATAAACAAAAAAGTTTCATACAACTTTTCCAGGGCGCATATATTAGACAGACAAACATATGCTCACATATATATATATATATATATATATATATATATATATATATATACTTATTTATCCCAATTTATATATATATGTACAAATCTATTCTGGGGGCAGTGAAAGCTAGCTGGCTGAGACTAATTCTCTGATCCGCTAATGCTGGCTCCATAAATTAAGAAATAAATATTATTAAATGTGTCATTAATTAAGTGAGCCGGCGACGCTATTAATTAATAAAATTTCTAAACAAAAAGCCGACGCCGTTAAGTCTAGCCCCGAAAACAATTAGCTAGGCATTTAAGGTGTAAGCCAACACGCCCACCGCATGGAGGCGGGCCGGGGAGGGAGAGACCCACAGCGAAAATGATGAACAAAGCCAAGCGCTGATTGATGGCAATAGACAAATTTGAGCTCTGCGGCAAAGTCATGTGGCATAATGAAGCAGGTGGTTTGGGCTCGTAGGCGTTAAGTATCCAGCGGGCATCCCAGAATCAGTTATCAGCCCCAGAAAATGTACGGCGTTTGGGTATTTGAATTTTTCAAAATTTGTAAGTTATTTTTATTCAAATACTTTTGTTTGAAGTTACAAAAATTTGTTGTGGGTTTTTTTTTTTGTAATTTATTTTTTATGTTTTTTTTTTGTATCTTTGATTTGAAATATTTTAAATATTATTATAATTCATTATATGTATATATATATAATTTATTTAAACTTGATTTTATATAGTACACATGCTTATCTTGTTTAAATGCAAAGATCTGAAATCTAAGTTTAATTAACCTTTCTTTAATATTTTCTTTTATTTTTCGTCTGTTTTGTTTAAAATAATTTTTGGCGCTCGCGCGGGTACGCATATGTTTATCATGTATATATGTTATTGTCATGCATGATAAAAAGTCGTTGAATTCGTGTAAATACGGTATATCATATACTCTATATGTATATATGTGAGTGTATATATGCTTGCAGTTGTATATGTCTTGTGTATATAGAGCTTAGGCTAGTTTAAATCGGCGCTTAGAACTAGAGAAAGTCACGCTTAAGACTAATTTGATAATTGGTTAAGGAATATGTCCTGCTTATGATGATTTCAAATCGTTTGTTTTCTTTTGCTGAAAATCGTTACGCTTATCGGGCTTATGTGAAGTATATGGAGATATTGGTATGTCTAGAGCTTAAACTTGAACAACTGCTAATGAGAATGAGTCACGACTCGACAGACTCGTTAATATTTACGCTAATTGCTAAAAATCGTAATTGCTACTACTTAATATCGAGAAAAATGCCTACAAATTAATATTTGAGTGTTTTGTTGTTTCTACTAATGCTGCAGCTTCTTCGTCGTCTTCGTCTCCTCCGTCTTCTTTACCATCTTCGTTTTATACTTCTTCTTCTTCTTCTTCTTTTCGTTCCTTCATTAATGTTGTTGGGGGGTTGGGGGGATTGTTGGGGGGGGCAAGCATTTGTAGAGTGGGTTGCGCACCTGCCCCAAAGGCTAATCCATTGCCATCAGCTTCAGCAGCGGCATCGACATCGGCATCGGCTTGGGCAACGCCATTGATTGATGTGAATTCAAGTTTTGATGTGCGTGCTGGGTATCGTGATGCGGTTGGCCGCACTGAGCCAGCTGGCAACCGAGAGAGAGAGAGAGCCTTGGATGCAGGTACTTATCACAGCCTTCGAGCGCCGCATGCAAATGTCTTTTCTCAAAACACATTCAACATGTTCCCTCCATTTGCGCTCCATAATAATCAACGTCATTTAGTAATAATTATAAACAGAAAACAAAAACTTGCAACAACTTGCAACAGCCAGCCACAAAAACTCCTCCATTGACTGATTCGACTCAATTTCAGTTTCAATTTGAATTTCAATTTGAGTTTCATGATATATGCGATGTTGTTTCTGTTGCTTGTTGTGTGATGTCAATCAGTCCAGCTGGGCTTGGCTGGTGTTTGTTGTCTTTCGTCATGCGGCTTAGTAGGTCTGTCGATTGAATAATAGAAAGGGGGAAAAGAGAGAACGAAAGAGAGAGAGAGAGAGAGAGGGAGTTAAATTTAATAAGCCATTATCAATAACAATGCTTAAAGTGGGGCAGACCAATATATAAATTTTAATTAGCCCCACCTATCAACAGGGCTAGGTTTGATGAGTAATCGATATGGATTGAGAGAGAGAGAGAGAGAGGGAATAGACTTACCACTGGTGGATAGGACATGTACTTGTCGCTCATGTTGAAGTAGGAGCCATCGGCTGGCGGCGCTGGCGATGGGGACGATATGTAGCTGCCCTTGATGACCAGCGAGGAGGCCGGCGAGGGTGAGGGTATGTAGAGCCCGTTCGAGATCAGCATGTGGTCGTCCTTGGCGCGCATGGGCATGCCCTCGATCAGGCCGGTGGCGCTGTTGCGCTGGCTGTGCCGCTTCGGGTTGGGCAGGGTGCGCGTGAAGTCCGGATTGCACAGCGGGTAGGGGGGCGTGCACATGGAGCTCTCCTGGTACTTGGGCGGATACGCCGTCGACTGTATGATGTCGACGTTCTCCACCAGATAGGTCGAGGCGGCCGCCTTCTTCTGCACGTCCGCCTGCAAAGCAGTGATGGGCAGCTGGTTAGGATAAGGCCAATCAGTCTGCAGTTCGATATTGGCTAGAAACTGGCGCCCATTTACCTTGTAGACCGACTGGCTGTCGTCCTTGGAGTAGGCGTCGTCGTTGCTGGGCTCCGCCTCGCCCTGCGACTTGTTCTGCCGGCGTATCACGAACCAGGCCACCAGCGCCGCGTTCAACACCAGCAGCACCATCGCCGCCGAGGTGATGCCAATAATCATGACGTTGGGCAGCTCGTCCTTCTCGGTGTACTCCGCCGAGTGGGGCTGCGAGCCCTTGCTTAAAGTCAGCTTGATGTCGGGCATGAACTTGCTGCCGCCCGCCTCGTTGTGCGCCATCACCGAGAAGAAGTAGGTGCCGCCGGGCTTGAGCCCCTCCAGCGTGATGTTCTGCTGCCCCACCTTGGCGTCCACGTACTTGTACTTGTCCTCGCCGTGCTGCTTGCACCGCACGCGGTAGTAGACCTGCATGCCCCCATCGAAGCCCGCCGTCCACATCAGCTCCGCGCTGGTGTCGCTCACATTGCCCACGCGCAGCTGCAGGGGCGTGTCCGGGCGGGTGGGCTTGCTGAACTCCAGCGTGGCGCTGGCCTGGCCCATCGAGTTGCGGACGACGCACTCGTACTGCCCGTAGTCGTCCGCCGAGGTGCTCTCCACCAGCAGGGCGGACTCGAAGTGCAGTGGATCCACCTGCCGCTCGACGGTCGCGAACTTGTTGCGCCGCTGCATCTTCAGGTCCTTGCCGTGGCGCCGCCAAATGAAGCTGGGCTGGGGCGAGGCGAGGGCGCGGCAAATGAGCTGCGCCCGCACGCCCAGACGAGCCGCGAACCGCGTGAACCCAGGCGAATGATCGATCTCCGGCGAGGCTGTGGGCAAGCTAAGGATTAGCTCCTGTCGACCCACCTGAGGCTTGGGCTACTTACTCTGCACGACCAGGACCACGTTCCGGGAGGCGGGTGGTCCGCGCTGATTGTCCACGGTGCAGGTGAAGTTGCCAATGTCGCCGCGCTGCACGTTGTCGATGTGCAGCAGCGCGGTGTGGTTCTCGAAGCTGGCGGTGGTGCGCGTGGCGAAGTCGTAGCCGGGCCGGGACCAGCGCACATGGGCCGCCTCCAGTGGGCGGGCCTGCACCTGGCAGGCCAGCACGGCCTGCTCGCCGGGCGCAAAGCTCTGACCCTCGCTGACGGAGGTGATAACGGGCGCATCTAATGGATTGAGCAGGGGAATGAGCAACTGGCCAACTGGTTGGGATTGCGACTACTTACATTCGACAGCCACTTGAATCTCCAGCATGGCTGTGCCTTGTGTGTTGAGTGCCTCGCACACGTAGAGGCCCGCATCGTTGCGGCTGAGGCGGCTGATGTTGAGTCTGGGCCCGTCCGAGACCAGGCGCTGGCCGCTCAGCGGGTTGCTGCTGATGGGCAGGCCATCCTTGGTCCAGGTGTAGCTAATGGACATGGGATTGCCGCTGGCGTGCAGCTCGACCTGCAGTGGAGCGCCCTCCACGCCCACAAAGCTGGTTATCTGCGCCGCATCGAACTTGGGAGGAACTGCGCAGCAGCAGGAAGAGAAATGTCCAGTCAGAGGAGAGATGTTAAGCTGAGACTGAGCTCGGGTCACTTACAGAGTATGTCCAGGCTGATGGTCTCGTGGACGCTGCGCTGCAGCACCTCGTTGTGGCTCTGGCAGGTGTAGATGGAGCCGTCCAGATCCTGGGTAATGTTCACGTGCATCTCCAGGGTGGACACCGAGCCGCCCCAGAGGCCGGGCCTGTTGGCCAGGTTGAGGCCCTCCACGGGAATGCCGTCCTTCCACCAGCTGATTTTGGCCGGCGGATTGCTGGAGCTGGAGTCGCAGATGAGCTTGGCCCTGATGCCAGGCACCAGGTTCTTGGGCGCCACACTTATTTTGACGGTCTCCGGGGGAACTAGGTGAACAATAAAATCACTCAAATTAGGCCGCAAGGCTTCAGCCGTCGATTAGCACTTACAATGCACGCCGAGCGTCTTTGTGGCGAACAATGGGATTTCGATGGCTGCGTTCTGCACCTCGCACTTGTAGATGGCATTGTTGTCGGAGGCATTCACCAGCAGGGACAGCTCCGAGCTGATCTTGTTGTCGGTCACCTTCGAGGCGGCATTCAGGCGCTTATCGTTCTTGTACCACTGCAGCGTTGGGGGCGGATTGCCGCCAGCGGAGCTGCACTGCAGCTTGAGGATCGAGCCGGATATGAGGATATCCCCATCATTGTAGCCGGTCAGCAGAGGAGGCGAGGGCGGATCTGCAGGATAGAAATAATTAATAAAATGATTTATTTATAATTTAAATAAATAATTTATTTATAATTTACATAAATAATTCATTTATAATTTATATATATAATTTATTTATAATTTAATTAAATAATTTATTTATAATTTAATTAAATAATTTATTTATAATTTAAATAAATAATTTATTTAAAATTTAAATAAATAATTTATTTATAATTTAAATAAATAATTTATTTAAAATTTAAATAAATAATTTATTTATAATTTAAATAAATAATTTATTTATAATTTAAATAAATAATTCATTTATAATTTAATTAAATAATTTATTTATAATTTAAATAAATAATTTATTTATATTTTAAATATATAATTTATTTATAATTTAAATAAATAATTTATTTATAATTTAAATAAATAATTTATTTATAATTTAAATAAATAATTTGTTTATAATTTAAATAAATAACTTATTTATAATTTAAATAAATAACTTATTTATAATTTAAATAAATAATTTATTTATAATTTAAATAAATAGTTTATTTATAATTTAAATAAATAGTTTATTTATAATTTAAATAAATAACTTATTTATAATTTACATAAATAATTTTTTGACAATTTAATTAATTTATTTTTATAAATAAATAAAAAAATAAATAAATAAATAGACAATAAATAAATAGATTTCCCTTCCACTTACACAAAACGTTGACGGTGTGCGAGCCCACCACATTCTGGGAGAGCTCCGCGTTGAGCGCATGGCAGACGGTGATGAAGGTGCGGCTCTGGGAGTCGATGTTCAAGGTGATGTTGGAGCTGCTCACATAGCCGCCATCGGCGCTGCTCGTCGTCTTGAAGGTGCCGTTGGTCAAGGGGCGTCCGTTCATGGACCAGTTGATGCGCGCCGGCGGATTCGAGGGCGCCGTGACGCAGCTCAGCTGAACGGCGTCCCCAACTTTGGCCTGGGTGGCGCCGCTCAGGAAGACATCCTTGGGGGCGTCTATGGGGAACATATTTAGGCTTACAGGCAACGGAAAGGCTTAAGCTGAGCTGGGCAACTTACATAGAACAGTCAGATTGAGTTCGGCGCGCAGCGGCGTATTCGAGAGCAGATTCTTGGCCTCGCAGACCAAATTGGCGCCGTTGTCCGATGCGTTGGCCGTGAACCTGTAAACATTCTCCGAGAGGCGACCCGAGGTGCGCTGAGGCGAGTTGATGACCTCGCCGTTGCGATACCAGACCAGCTGAGCCGGAGGATTGCCGCCGCGACTGCGACAGGCGATTTGCAGCTCCTGGCCACGGCGCAGGGTCTCGCCTTGGCTGTAGCCCTCGAAGAATGGGGGTCCGGGCGGATCTAATTGTCAAGGATTGGGCATAAGCTCGACTGCTGACTAATGAAAGGAAGTGGTCGACTTACATAGCACGGAGAGCTGGACTTGGGCGCGCATGGGCACGTCCGGGGGCAGCGCCTTGTGGCGCGCCTCGCAGGAGTATTCCTTGTAGTCGTCCTCGGAGCGCGGCTGCAGATGCAGCGTGGAGCTGGTGCGGAAGCGCTTGGCCGACGTCTGATTCACTGAGACAATGGGCTCTGCAGGAGGTGGCCAAGTTAGACTGGCTGGCAGGGAGCTTGGATTTCTATGGGTCTTACCTAATGTCAGCGGCGTCTCGCCCTGGTACCAGACAATCTCGGCCGCGGGATTGGCGTTCTCGGTGACGCATTGCAGCGTCAGGTTCTGGCGTTCGATGACCTCGACTTTGGCGTTCCGCGCGTAGCCGTCGATGGAGATGCTGCTGGGCGCGGCGACGATGCTGAGCTTGGCATTGGCGCGTATGGCCGGATTGCCAGCGGCCGGGCCCACCTGGCACTGGTACTCGGCGTCGTCCTCGAGAGTGGCGTTCTTAATTTGCAGGTTGTATGTGCCGTGGGCCGTGTCCACCAGCACCGAGTAGCGCGGGAAGCCCGGAATGACGGCCGAGAAGCCGAGAGCGAAGCCGTCCTTGGTCCACTGAACCTTGCCGGCGCGCGAGGACACCTCGCAGCGCATCAGCGTATCCGTGCCCTCCAGTATTTGCAGATCGTGCGGTGTGACGCGGAACTTCTGCACAGCAGGCGTCGCCTGAACCTGGGCGGTATCAACCTGTGCCGTACAGCTTACGCCAGCTGCAAAGGACGAGAGAAGAGAGTGGAGAGTGGAGAGAATGAGTAAAAATTTCGCATATTGTTAATCGTCACGTTCGACAATTGCGCACGTAGTTGGTAACTGGCAACTGGAGCGGGCGGGAGTCAGCAGCTAGTTCAATTGGCAACGCAATCGACCAATCGACCTGTCACCCGGCCCAGTCACAGTCACAATCGCAGTCGCAGTCGCAGTCACAGTTACCTACTTTTCGCAGCCCACACATAAAATACACATTACTTAAGCATAAGACCCAACGAGGCAGCCCAGTCACATCTCACTAATTTGGAACAACTTTTATTTTATTTGTTTCGCACACACACACGCACACACATGTGTGAGCCATATGTGTGGGTGTGTAGGTGCATGTGTCAGGGCACTTTGAGGCTGTCATTGAGACATGGACAAGTCTGTCCGACGCGCCGTCTGCCTGCCTGCTGTCTTCATCAGGGTCTGCCCGGTCTGCCAGTCTGTGTGTCGCTGTATCAACCCACACCGAAACGAAGTGGGTCTACAGCTTGCGGCTCATTAGCATTAAAATGTCTTAAAGAAAAGAGCAGGCCACGTTCGATACCAAATTGAACCGACTACTTAGCCGAGTATGTGACTCGATGTATTCGTATGTGTGTGTGTGTGTGTGTGTTGTCGTCGACCTAATCAGCATTAGAGCAATCTACATAGGTAATACACATAAAAGCACGCACAGTGTCACTGGGTCAAAGAAATCGTAGGGAAAAAGCCAAATGAAGGGAAATTAAGTGCGAATTTTCACAGCGGCAACTTGGGCAAAAACTTGAAGTCCATCACATTCATCAAGCAGACAGACAGGCAGCTGACAGACTGAGAGAGAGAGAGAGAGATAATGAGAGAGACCCAAATAGAAATGTTTGATTGCTAATCAGCCCAAGCTAGTTCTGAAGATATATTTAAATATATATTTCCAAATTTAAACTGATTTCAGACTAGATTTATATATACTTTTTTTTTATAAATATATAAAAGCATTAAAACGACGTCATATAAATTTAACAACTTCACAGCAGAGATAATAAATATAAGAAGACAAAAGAGAAATACAAATAAAAATAAAATAAACTAACTTAATGAATATAAAATATAACAAAAAATGTAAAATAAAATAAAATAAATAATCTATAAAAAAATATATAAAATGAACTCAAAATAAAAAACAAAATAAAATATAAAATAAAACTAAAATTCAAAATAAAATATCAAATAATATATAAATAAAATATAAAATAAAATAAAAATATAATATAAAATAATCTATAAAATAAAATATTAAATCGAATTAAAATAAAATATAACATAATATAAATAAAATTAAATTATGTAAATGTAAAATAAAATTTAAAATACAAAATAAAACAAAATATATAAAATACAGCATAAAATAAAATAAAATAAAATATTAGTTAAACAGAAAAAAATATATAAAAAAATTTAAAATACAAAATAAAAAAATATATAAAATACAATATAAAATAAAATATTAATTAAACAGAAAATAAAATATAAAAAAAAAACATAAATGAAATAAAATTATATAAAAAATAAAAATAAATATAATTTCTAATTAAAAAAAAAATATATTTTTTAAATATATATTTTAGTTCTAGTTCAAATCACTTCATTAGTCAAGTTCTAAATATTGTTTGAAATTTATTTTAATTTTATATTGTCAAATCTATTCGAGTTCTAACTGCAATCAATTATCATTTATTATAATTGTCAGCTCATTTTTAACTCGGCTGCCAATCAAAACAAGTTCAATTGGTTTCGGCCAATATAATTCAATTCTCCGACAAGCCGAAGCCGAGGCTAAACTGGTTTAATACTTCTCCTATGAAACTGTGTGTAATTGATTGCTTGGCTTTGGTGCCACTGTGCGGGCCGGGCCAGGCACCAGCCAAGGCAAACACTGGAACACTGCGTGAGACGTGCCTACAAATGGCTCAACAAATAAACGTCGCTGTCGTGGACTTCATCAATGGATTAATTGATTATTTGTCGTACACAAGAAGCCAGCGCGTAGCGAGCTCGATTTCCGTTGGACTTGAACACGAAATGAACTACAAATATACGCATTTGCATATAGAGATACAGATACAGATACAGAGACACATACAGATTCAGATGTATATATAGAGCTATGATTTGGTCACAACGGAAACGACCACCCGCAGCTGCAAGAGTTAGTCATTCGGGCTGTGCCTGGTGTCTGGGTGCGCTTCAATTTGCATAGGGCCGCATTAACTTGGCCCAAAGTTCATGCAATTAAGACCAAAGACCAAGCGACAGTTGACCAAGCTGCACGGCCAGAACATTTCCTGCGGCAATTAACCAACAACAAAAAGACAAGAAAAAAAGTGCACAACTTGACAGGTTTTGCGTCGACGACGAGCAAGACAGAGGCCAAGCCCAGGCCCCGTCTCCGGTTGGCTACAACTCATTTAGTGTCATTACCAAGCCCCAGCACCCTCTGCGCACATATATATACTTCTATATATATATATATATATATATGTGCAGTCAGACTCTGGCAAGACAATAAGCAATGGGTAATTGTCACACATATGCAGGGCAGGATGGCCAACAAAGAAATCCTTGAAGTGTGACAGTAGGAAGACCAGCGCACAACAACAACAACAACAACAGCAGCAGCAGAACAAGGCTGTAAAGTGAAGTAAAGTGCAAAGTAAATGAAAAGACGAACAGAAGGCGGGCAAAGTAAACCGGTTTACCATTTCATTCATGCCTGCTGCCCAGTGCCTGTTGGCCAGGAGTCAGCAGTCAGCACTCAACAGTCAGCTCTCACTCTGGCAGGGGCTGTAATTGTCAACTGGGCCCACAAATTGTACGCAAACTAAACTAACAGCTTAACCACAAAACCGTTCCAAGCCATTCGATGCTGATGTCGATCCTGACTCAAACTTGGCCGCAGCCTAACTAAGAGCTGCCCCAGACGCAGGCAAAAGCTGCTAATAGTTTTGAGCATGGCCTGGCAAGCGATGCGCAACGCCGGATGTCGCACTAATGGTCAGCGCAACCCCTTTTTCTGAGCACTGCACACGCCCCTGCCCAAGCGCCTCTCACTCGCTCTGTCTCCCTCTCTCTCGCTCTGTCTCTGCTGTGTAAGTTAAACTATCTACAAGTCATTAACTCATATAAAGCCAGCGACTGTCGCACAGCAGGCAGGCAGGCAGCCTATGCACTGAGAGAGGGAAAGAGAGAGTGGGTGAGAGAGACTGAGAGAGGGAGAGTTATATTGCTGCTGGTTCACAGACAATCCGCGCTGAAGTGGCCTGGACCTAAACCTGAACCTGGAGCGGGAAGCTGCCTCTGCCTCTGCTGTTGCTCTCTGCCACTCATATGCCTGGACCAACGCACATTTTGCTCAATGCCTTTGTTTTTTCTCGCCGTCTGTTGTTTTTATTTTTCTCTGCTGCTCTGCTGCTCTGGCTGCTGTCTTATCACGACCAGTTTTCAGTTTTGCCGCTGTTTCTGCTTTCGGTTTGCTCTGTTTGCCTGCAACTTCAGTGCGTTAATGGAAAATATTGTGGCATATCACAGGAAATCCGGTGAGGTTTTTTTTCTCTTCTTTCGCTCGCACTCCTTTTAGCGTCAGGACACTTAGCGTGCACACAGCCAACAGCCAACAGCCAACAGCCAAACAACAACAGCAACAACAACACCAACAGACATACGAATGACTTTGACAAAATTAACGGTCACATAAATCTTTGGCATAGAGCTTCTAGGCGCTCTTTGCGGCTTTGCGTTATAAATTTAATTAAAATTTCTACTGTTTTTTTTTTTTTTCTGTTGTTGTTGTGGCTTTGTTTGTCGTTGTTGGCGGCGCTGCGCGCTTTGTTAATTTAACAAATGTCTTTTATTATATTGATTAAAGCGGCTTTGGTGTCAAATTTGTTGTCAGCTATGTTAAGCGCCCACAAAGTGTTTGGAATTGTTTTAAATGGCGCTGCGCAAAGGATTTCTGGGTAGCCATGACAATTATTTTCAACATGTGGCTTAGAGCTCACCACACAGCAGCAGCAGCAGCAGCAGCCAGTCCGCTCGCCCCGCTCGCATATGTGGAAAGGCTTATAATTCGAAAACCAGCTAAGTAAATGGTGTGCACTCGATGCTGAGCCGCTTTGGCCAACCAGATTGTTGGCTCAAGGACATAAGGTGCCCCAGGCAGCGATGAAAATCTGAAGAGTTTAAGCTTAAGCATTTCCACAGAATTTAGCTGCTCTTGTTCTAGTCTTGGTCTAGTCATAAATCCCAGCCCGCATAGCGCTCGTCTTCAAGTTTAACTCGTTTCGCTCGTCTCGAATATCTTTAGAAATATTCAAACTTAAATATAGATCAGACCGGTTGGAGTCGGATATCAGCCAATCATGCTCGCCCGATAAGCTCTGCGCAAAGGAAAACAATTTCCCGCCAGCATTAAATCAATTGGAGCATTGGCAATTCGCCCTTCCCATATTTATTGTCATATGCATACACATATATGTATAAACACTTTCATTGTCGTCTATTGATTCGCTTTGAGCTTGTTTTCATATATTTTCAATAACGAAATTGCCAGCATCCTTTATCAGGAGTCGACTTCATCTTTCATCGTCGATTTCAATATTCTACTTTATTGTCGGGGAGCTCTTGGCTATCTTTATGGCGCTCTGGCCCAGCAGAGTCTCGCATTTAATGTTCGCCTTGGGCACGCTTAATAAATTCACAATAAAACGCATTTGACTCACGCGAATCGCACAGCCCACAATAACATTCTCAATGGCCCTCTCTCTCTCTCTCTCTCTCTCTCTCTCTCTGTCACTTTCTCCATCTCGGTCGTAAGCCTTGGTAAATTTCACACAAATTGCCGCATTACCGAGTCTGTCTGCCTGTCGCTGTGTTGTGTTTGTGTTTGAGTTGTCTGTGCCCTGTGCACTGATTGAATTATAAAATTTGCAGCTGAACAAATGTGACCAGCCATATCAAATGGTCACACACACACACACAGAGAGAAAGAGCGAGAGAGAGGGAGAGACACCCGCACACCCTGCAGCTGGCTGTCAAAAACGGACAGGCTCTTTGGCAGCGACGTTAAACTAATCAACTAATTTGCTATGAACTTTGCGGTCTGAACAAATTAGAGCGCCATTCTCGGGGACAGACCATTGGCTGTAGTGGGCACGGCCCGAGCGCCAAGTAACCCAGCCAGCCATAGCATTAACATTAATTATTTTCTGCTTCATGAGCATTTTAGATGAACTGAGGACGGGAGCTGGCCGAAGGGAGTTGCCACACTGGCATGAAGACGCTGTGCACCCGGCTTCAGCTGCTGCTCCATTCAATGCTAACCGACGCTTTCATCTTTAATTAATTAATAAAAATTATTGCCCCCTTTGAACTCTGCGGCTGTCAACTATTTTTATTTTTTTTTGTAGTTTTTATATATGCAGTCAAATACTTTCCGTTTTATATACATAAATTTGTTCTGAGTTTGACCACAAAATGCAGAGAGAGAGAGAGAGAGAGAGAGAGAGAGAGAGAGGAAAAAAGAGTGTGTTTTGAAAATTGAAAGTATTTTGCGGCTAGGCCATGCGGGCCAGGCAATTAGTTAAATTAAGTCTGGCATTCTTTTCAACTCAACAATTTAAATTTAAATGCCAAAATATTTAGCTAAGCTCACGAAATTTGCAGAACATAAATAAACCAAAATTGAACTCGAAAATATATATATAAAATATGTATAGATATATAGATACTTTGATGAATAAAATCAAATGCTTTGATGTGCTGACTCCACTCTAAGCCCGGAACAGACGAGAAAAGAAAATAACAAAAATAACAAACAGATTTCGTTGGCGTTATTGTTGTTGTTCTACAATCTTCATATTTTTTTGATTTTTTATATGTTTTTTTGAATAACAGAGAACTGTAATAGAGTTGATGATTTTATGACTGTAAGCCACTCAGCTGAACATTCGATCGTCCGGTCCGTGGCTGTTGTCACCGTTGCGTGGGTTAAAGATTTTTAACACCCACACATAGACCGCGCAGACCGAGAAAATATGTAATTTTGTTCAAAATGAACAAGAAGAAAACGAAAAATTGACAAATTTTATTAGTCATAAATTTTGGGCAAGCATAAAAATCATGGACAACACCTAGGCCTGAACACAGAAGAAGAGACGCCGAGTCGGCAGTCTATGAAAATGAATTATATATATACGTATTTGATATATATATATATGTATGTATGTATATTGGACAAAGTTTGAATATAGCAATGAGAACGAACTGGGAGCGCCTTAAAATATGCAACAAAATATTATTTAGTGCGCTCGTAAAAGTTCGCTGGGTGTTTGCCTGCAAATGGACAAAGTTTGTGGGACTTCGTGTTCTTGTTCTTATTTTTCGCTATACTCTGTGGCAGGCAAATTAATTTTTTATTTTTATTTTTTTTCGGTGGTTCGAATATTTGTTTCGTTGTACTTTTTGTGTTAAGTAGCGGCCGAGGCGGGGCGGGGGTGTGAGCCGCTTTTAACGCGTTATTTTTAGGTCCTAACGGCACCAACTACCGGTCTTTAAGCTAAGCCCAGACGCCCACGCAGCAGCTGGTCCATTGACACAGCCCACAGAGCGCGCCGTAGGGCATTTGCATAAGAAACGTAGCTGGACGGCGGTAGAGCAATACGTTTGCTCACATGCTCATAAAGAAATCAAAATCAGCATTTAGCGCTAGCCATGGCTTAGGAAACCAGTTCGAGTGCCACTAACTAACTGAGCCGTCGCCGCGGCCTACGTGCCTCAAATACGGGTTTATGAATGGCCACCGCCATATGAATGGCTCGACGCAGCTCGACTCGGCTCACAAAGACAACGTGGGCTGCAGACGGACGGACGGGCGGACGGACAAACCCCCGCCGAAAGAGCGAAGCGTCGAGGCTTTGAGTTGTGGCGCATATTAAACTGAATTTCAATACGAGGGGCAGCTCTAGCTTTAGGTTGCGCTCTATGTATATTCAGCGAACTGGTCTCAGTCTCACTCTCCTCTCTCTCTCTCTCTCTCTCTCTCTCTCTCTTGGGCAGCCAGAGCACGCACCTGGCTTTGACGTTTTTGCCCGGCTTAGTTTAATGCGCTGCGCGAATTGGCGGATCGACGGATCGACGGCTGCACTTGTCGTTTGCCAAATGCCAAGACACGAAGCCGGAGCCAAAGCCATTGCATGCCACACTTGGCTGTTGCCGTCGACGTTGCTGTTGCCGTTGCTGTTGGCTGCTGTATGTGGCAGCTGCATAATTATAATGTCTGGGCCCAATTGGCCCGCTGGCTCGGTATTATGTTTTTTCCCTCTTGCCAAACGTCTTGGCCGAGTCTTGCTTGTCTCTGTCTGTCTAGCCAAAAGGTCAAACTACATATTTCTGCTGTTTTTATTGACGCGCTGAACTTTAAGTGTGCGACTTAGAAATGAGTTTGGCCCGCAACTGGGTTACAAATGTTAAAAACTTCAACATGAGCGCTCAAATATTAATTACGAATTAGATTTAGCAGCCGTCCAAATCAACTCATGTAGTTAATACAAGTCGTAAATTATAAATGAGGCCAAGTCTCGGCCGCTCATAAATAATCGCAGCGCGCCAAATAAATTTCGAGCAACAGGAAGCAGCAGCAGCAGCAGCCGCTCGATAAAAAATGTGCATAAAATCTGCAAAATTCGGAATTTAATTAAGAAAATATGAGAAACATAAATTTAAAACAATTTCGATTCGCTTGCCTTTATCACCTTTGGCAAATCAATTTAAGCTGCGCTACGGCTACGGCTAAAAGTCGCAAATTATGCAGCTATCAAAAAAAGTGGCTAAATTAATATTAGCTAAAGCGATTTATATAAATTTATAGAGCTCGGAAATTCAGTTTTTTCTCCCTTTGAGCCGTAAAAACAATACGTTTTTTTCTCCCATTGCTCATTAAGTCAACTATAAATAAGTATATGTAAATGTTATGTATGCAATTCCATTTGATTTGTATTTTGTTTTATTTTATATATTTTTTTTATATATTTTTTTATTTATATTTTTATTTTTATTGCCTTGTACCCGCACACTCAGGTCGCATCCATGAATGGGTTTTTGTTTGGGCCTGTTGAAAAGTTGTTTCTTTTTTAGTTTATTTTCGAGTATTGTGTTTGCCTTTTTGTTTTGTTTTTTTGTTTCATATTATTTATGTATGCAGATTTAAACTTTTTAACTGTGGGATTGTTTGTTTTCGGCTTGCGCATGGAAGCCAGCCCAGCTCAGCTCAGCTCAGCTCGGCTCGTTTGTATTTTTAAAAAGTTTAATGGCCGCCTGATTGCAGACCAAACTGTTCGTATTACCTATTTATGTTTTCAAGGATGTGTTCATTAAGTTGCAAGATTCATGCAGCGCATAGTGGAGCGGTGCGTGTGAACGTCCATGCGGGCACGGCAAATGCTCACGGATTTTATTTCATTTTATTTGAATCCAAGACACACACAGACAGACAGCAAAATAAAAACATTTCAGTTTGCACTTCAGTCTGGGAGTGTAAGAACTGAAAAGCCAGTCGAGCGCGTCGGGCCTGAAATTCAAGTTATCTGAAGGCGTTTGAAAAACTGCTCGAGCATAACAACTGTCTGCGGGCCCCTAGCCAAATGTTAGATAATCAAGCGACACCAAAAAGCCAAGCGATACGAAACACGGCCACACTGGTCAGATTAATGGCTACAATCTGATTACTTTGAGGCCAACAACAAGAGACAACAGACAGGCGGACAACAGACAACAGACAACAGACAAGAGACAAGAGCCAAGACAAAGGCCAGCCAACGATGGGAGCCATAATTAAGCAAAGCCGTCGCAAGCCGTCGCTGTTTAGTCCGAATTTGTAAATTATAGACAAGCCGGGTGGGAATAATGCTCCACATGCCCAGCAACCAAATTGTTCATTTGTCAAAATTAACACGCGGCCAAAAGCCAAGAGCCAACTCACTCTCCTCCTCGTTGTTGTTGTTGTTGTTGCTGTTGTTAATCTTCATGTTGCTAATGCTAAGCAGTTGCTAAACTTAAAACATATATTTTTAGTCATGATGCGTAGGAGCAGTCAGTTATTAATTATGCAAATGCCTGCTAAAGGTATGCCGGACTGACTGACTGACTGACTGTCTGATTGATTGGCGTAAGATCAAAGCGAAGTCGCAGAGATAAACTCTCGGCATTCGACTGATTGCTGAAGCCGAAGTCTTCATTTTCGTTTTTGGTTTGAATTGTTAGAAAATGGAAATGAATCTTAGCAAGGGAAGAGCTTTGCTTGTTGTTGCAGAAGTTCGTTTGATAGTTATAGGCAATAGTTATAGAGCACTCAGCTAGAAGAGTTGAGTGAGCTATCAGTAAGTTGAAGAAGAGCGGCATATGTGTTTGAGTGCATTATCAAGTCGTCAACGAGAGCATGCTGGTGCTGGGTCCACTCTCAGCATGCTCTGATATGAACAGAATCTGAACAACTTGAAGTTGAAACAAGAGGCGAACGATCATGTTCTACTTGTGCTCCCAGAGAGCAGGAGCTGCAAGTTGCGAGTTCAACAACAAGCAATAGGTTTGCTTGGAGATCTTATTATTGCTTTATCTATATCATTATGTCAACTGAATATCCTAAATATTCTAAATTCATAGCTCCATAAGCAATGACTTTATTTATTATTATATTTATTTATTTATTACATATTTAGTTTTTTTTTATAAATTGTTTAATTTAATTATTGATTAAAATATTAATAATTTTATATTATTTTCTTTATTTTTTTTTAAATTATGTCAAATAACATATATGTATAATATAACTAGTCATTCAATTATTTCTTTTTTTTTTTTTTAAATTGAATAGTTCTATATAATACTACCAGAAAAGTAAATAAAATATTTATTTCGAGCCCTCCCTTCATAAACAAATTAATATTCATATCTCAAATGATCTAAATTATTATTCTCGTTGAGAGCTGAGTTTTCCCTGTAAAAATATCTATAAAAATTTATTTAATTGTAAATTTATATGTAAATATATCATCAACCTATTCCCACACTATATAAGACCTACTGATTACCAATACAATTCCAATAACAGCTGAGGCTCGTTAGCCCTCGTCTGTTGCTGTTCTCGGAAATTGCGCAAGCAAATTGAGTAAACGAAACAGCTTTAAACAATTTTCACGTTGTCGCGTCTTGTTATTAATTCAATTTTTTTTTTATATATATATTCTACATATATATATTTTTGTTGCTTATTTTTTTCGTGGCTTTTGTTGTTCTTTTTTTTTTGGGACACAGTTACCGTACACTTTTGTGGGTTTTCGGCCACGTTTCTGGCAGTTTAATTGAGGCAGCGGAGGGGAAACAGATACTGACAACTGCCGTCGCTGTCCAAAACCGGCTTAGGCGCGTCGCACACACAAACACACAACTCATAGCCATCCATCATTATGAAATGTGCTCGAGTGTGCGTGTGTGTGTGTGTGTGAGCTGCACCTGCTCGCGTTTAGCTGGCCTGGGAAGCAGCAGTTAGCCTCTCAAGAGGCCTCCTTCATTGATAGTTTCATGCACTCGCCCAGCTCAACTTTCGCATGCGCAAACTTGTCGGACAACATATGCTGACCATCCAGCCAGAGTTCCAGCTCCCAGCCAGCTCCGCTCCAGTTTAAGCGGCGATCTCTGTGTAGCTTGAACCGGCCCAGCTGGCTCGCTTCAGCTTCTGTTTTTTTTTTTTTTGTCTTTTGCTGTGATTCTGCGTAGCTCGGCCTGGGCTCTGGCTCTGCTTGGTTCTGTGTTCGCTTCTTTCAGGTTTTTAGTTTGTTTTTCTTTCAACAATATTTCGCTTTTTTTTTTTTTTTTTTGTTTTTGTGCAGCGAACGTAAGTTAATATGACTTGTAGCACGATGATTGCTTCCTGTGGCAGCGAGTCGAGTTCGGCTCGACTTAGGCGCTGACAGCGACGCTGCCGCTGACGACGCCTCATCAGCTTTTGTTGGCCAACTTTTGTGAGCTGCTCACTTTTTTCTTTTATGAATGAAAAATCGCTGCTGCTGCTGCTGCTGCTGTCGCTGTCGCTGTCGCTGTCCCTGCTGCTGGCGGAAGTAATAAATTAATTGAGTAAATATCGATTCGCACTGGCTGCCAGGGCTGCTGCCTTGTTAATTGGCAGCACTTGAGCAACACACACAAACACTCACACCCCATTGAGCCATTCAACTGGAAGCTTGGCAATTGGACTACAAAGATTTTTCTCTATTTTGCATAGCCAATTTGGCTAGAGCAGAGAGCAGAGGGTGGGCCAAATCGCGCTAGCATAACGAACTCTGGCAACAAGCGCCGCTCGTCAACGTTTGTCGCTAGACGAGATTAATGACCATTGATAGCGCTGATGCGAGTGCGCATCGGGTGTATTAATGCAGCTTGATAATTTATTGAAAGCGCTTCTAATGAATTTTTATGTTTTGGCTTAAAGCACAGAGAGGCAAAGGCATGAGTTGAGTGAAGTTAAGTACACACACACACACACACACACACACACACACCAGGCCGCTTTGGGGAGCTACTAAGTGCCTTTTAACGGCTGCTTCCGCTAGCGCTTGACTTGTAATTTGGTACGTAAAGCGTTTTTTATGGCAGCTTTTATGGCAGCATATGCCAAGCTGCTGCTGCTGCTAAACTTAATTAATTGGCCAACGGCGTTGTCTTACCAATTATTTCTAGTTCTTCAGCTTAAGTCCAAATTCAACTTCATATTTGAAGCAATTCAAATTGCAGAATATCGCATATTTGCTTAGCAGCCGGCGAGCTGCCTCGAGCAGCTGCAGGTGGCTGGCCAAAGACAACTTTGAGCCGACCTAAACCAATTTCTCTGTTGATTCTATCGGCCCTCGAGTGATGCGTTAATGAACTTAAGCTCTATTTGTGCAGTTTAAGCTTATTTATGCACATTCGTCGTCTGTATTAAGGCCATAAATTGTTGCCGCGCCTTTAATTACTGTTGCAGTTGCAGCCGCTAGAGCCGCTTCACACGTTACATATATTTAACCCAATATTTTTGCAGAAATTTTATTATTTCGTGTCGCTTCGCCCTCTCCCTCTCTCTCTCTGTCTGTCTCTCTGCTGTTGTGGCTGCTGCCTTATCGGTGTGATCTGAACGTCATGCATAATTGCATATATCAGATGAAAACACCTAACTGTACACATGTATATATACACACATATATACCTTTATATATGCTCGTTACGAGCGGCAACAACTGCAACTGTTGCAACTTGTTTGCTGCTGCTGCTGCTGCTGCTGCTGCGGCTGCGACTGCCGTTGACGCCACCTAACTGTCAACTTTCTTTTTTCGCCGGGCTCACATAATTACAGCCATAGCCGTATGTCTTCGTCTCCCCCTCTCTGCCGCTCCCTCTCTCTCTTTGTATTAAGTTTTACTTGCATGCAATTAGCATAAAAAATATCAACAGAGCTTGCATTTATATAACGCTACAAATTATGCATCATTGGAGCTGCCACAGCAGCAGCGGCAGCAGCGGCAGAGGCAGCGCCAAATTGCAACGACGTTGAATAATGACCGAAAATGCAATGGCAACCAGCCGTTAGCCGCCAGCCGCCAGCCGCCAGCCGCCACCCCGACAGTGGCAGGCAACAGCCGCCAGTTGCCACCGCAGTTGCCACAGCCTCAACTTCAGCTTCAGCTGACGACAGACAGCTGCCGACGATGATGGAAATGGAGATGGAGATGGAGATGGAGCTGCTGCTGGAGACGGCGAGCATATGTAGGAGTCGTCGGCGACTGCTACCCAGTGCCGTGGTAGGTGCCGTGCCACTCACACCACACGCACGCCCACTCGCATTCGCACTCCCACTCGCTCATGGCCACGCCCCATCTCATCCCTCCCCTCCCCCTTGCACTGAGCAAATCTAGGCGCATTGGCTGCAAATCTGCAATTGCAAACATGCTCCAAACACACCAAACAAACGCAGCAAACTTTCCGCTTGAGATGGAACAAGTGCGAAACTCAATTCGATATGGGAGCTTAAGACGAGGGCAGCAGAGATATATGTTAGAGCTTTAATATTGAAGATTTTATGTATATTTAAATTAATTATGTATAAATATTTATACAAAATAATACAAGTATTATGTATCCAATTTGGAGTAGATTTAAGAGCATTTTTATATATATTTAAAAATATATATTTAAAAGTTTTGATTGTTTTAAAATACATACATACATCAAAATATTTTTTAAAAAATATAATTTATTTATATTTATCTAGTGCCAGGCAGTTTATAGAAATTTTTATTTATTTTTAAATTATATTAAATTAATTTTCAAAAATTAATAGAGGAAATTCTTGATTATATTGCAAGAAATTCTGCATTTTTTTCTAAATATATATTGTATTCTAATCATATATATATATACATATAAGTATATAGAAAAGTAAAACTTTCTTTAAATAGAACTTTTTTTAATAATATAATGTATACATAAAAATGTATTTTATTTCATATATTTTTTTTATTGATATATTTTTTATATTAATGTACTTATATTTACATAAATAATGAAAGTTTTTATTTTACTTTATTTATTTTATTTATTGTCAATATATTTATTTATACCTCTTATTCATTTTTATTTATATAAACCTAACTAAATTTGTCTTTTTTAAGTATTTTTATCAATTTGATATATATTTAAAATAATAATCATGAAAGTTAAATATGTAAATTATTTAAATAAGATGTAAAATACTTTTAAAAATTAATTTAAAATATTTAGAATATTCCCAAACATTTCTACAAAAAATATTCAATTCTCAAGCCTTAAAATTTCTTTTTAAAAATCCAAACTCCAGCTAAAAAGTCCCTTAAAAGTAAATATGAAACACGCATATGCAGCTAATCAAATAAAATCTAATGTGGCCAATTCATGAGAATTCGGAAATTTGCGTACAAAAAATGTTGTAATATCGAAAATAATGTCAATGGCCCATTGTTTAGCTTGATGCTCTGCGCTGGCATTTTGTCAGCGTGTGAAAAAGTCAACAAAATAAGGTCGCGCCATAACAAATATCGATGAGACGAACGTGCCCATCTCTAATGCTCAGCATATGTAAGCAAATACATGCATGTGTATGTGTGTGTGTGTGTGTGTGTGTGTGTATTTGGTGCATTTGAAATAGGCTCCGCGTGGGGGGTGGGCGTGGCTGGGTGGCTGTGTAGCTGTGTCGGCAACGGCACGCATGAATAGAGACATAGACAGCTCGACGCTTTCAAAGCGCATTCGTGGACGCTGCACGGTGCACGGTGCACGGTGCACGGTGGGTTTTCACCCACTTGACGCGCAAAGTGGTGCAAAATAAGCGCAGTGCCAGGCTAGGCGCACATAAAGCACAAATATGCAAACGTGCGAGCGAGAGAGTTTGTAAAAAGACAAACAAAATGAAAGCGTCGAGCAGTTAAAAAACACACACACATCAAATAAGAAGCAGAAGAAAACGAGATGAGAAAAAAGTGATATAAAAAAAAACCAACACACACAGAAAAAAATTGGTTCAATTTAGCACAGAGAGAGGGAGGGAGAGGGAGACAACGGCTAAGGAGGCGGAGCACGTCAACACACATTGGCAGCATCGGTTCACGCTGATGGGCTCGAGCCTATTTGTAGCTCCAATTCAGCTTCAGCTTCAGCTTCAGCTTTTCTTTATTTTCTGTTGTTTTTTGCAGTCGAAACGAGCGACGACAACTCGTTAGCACAAATTTGCTTTGAGGGGGGTGTTTAATGGGCGGGTGGCTGTAGCCAAGGGCAGGGAGCTGGGGCAGAGAGCAGTAGGTGTACTCCACTCCACTCCACTCCACTCCACTTCCATCTATACTCATTGCTGTCAACGCCTTTTAAATGGGCAGCGACGAAAAACCTTTTTTACAATAGAATGAAGAGCCAAAGCCAAAGCCAAAGCCAAAGCTGAAGCCTAAGCCGGAGTCAGCGCCCTGGCGGAACGCGTTCCCAAAGTCGCCGCCAAAAACAGGAAAAGTCACTTCACTTTGCTGTTGATATTTTGGCAAATTTTCATAAACTGTTATTTATTTTTATTGCACAAAGCAAATGTTAGCCAAGGCAGAGCAGAGAAGAGAAAATACAAAAAAAAAAAAGAAATACAGCAGCAGCAGCAGCAAAAAGACGCTGCAGAAGTTGCAAAGCAATTTTCTGCTGCTTGTTGTTATTATTATTATTATTTGTGTTTTCTCTCTCCCTCCCTCCCTCTCTCTCTCTCCCTCTCTCTGGCTCTTTTCGTGTTAATTTTTACAATTTTTGTTTTTTTTTTTTTTTTTTTTGGCTGGCAAAAGTCTGTGGCGGAAGTGAATTTGCAAAAAAACACAAGTAGCAGGGGTAAAAAGGAAACTGCTGTGCGCTTTTGACCAGGCCCCAGCCAAAGGCGGCACAAAATGTTTGCAAAACATACAACAACAACAACAACGAAAACATATATAAATTTTATATATATGTATATTGCACTAAAAAGAGTGTCAGACTGAGCGACTCGTTGAGGACAAGCAAATATGCATAAGCTAACAGAAACAACAACTGTGAGAGTAACAGAAACAACTTGGAAGCGCATTTTATTTACATAAAAACAAATGACCAGCATTTTGTGCGGGTCTCCAAGCTGCTATCCATCGGGTAGTCGAAGTCAAAGCCGGGAGTGAGTCGTACAAATGGTAAACAACAACAAAAAAGTATGTAGATGTGGAAGGTAAGACAGGGGTTGTAATTATCCAACATGCGACGGGAGAGAGGGGAGATGGGTAGATGGGGGCAGCGGATGAAACCCTCAACAGAGCTGCACACGTTGGTAGGTCTATTAGGCAAATGCCTCAGCATGGAACCAGGCACCGGAATGCGCTGGGAAAGTTGCACTCGTCAGTCGGCAGTCCGGAGTCGGCCCCAGCATGATCTGGCAAATACTGGCGAAGCCTGTGAAAGGATGGCAACAGAATTTAATCTGCAGATGGCTTTTGCCCACAACTGGCACACGGCGCACTATCGCCAGGAGTGCAGCTGTAGATATTTATGCTCACATAAAAGTACTTAGCAATACCAGAAACAAAGCTCAAACCTAAATAGCTTGCTAACGGATTTATAATGAAAGATGGGCCAGAACTGCGAGTGAGGACATATGTTAGGGAATGAAGATGACATATGTGAGAGAATGATGATGAAACCAAAATGTTATTTGATTTTAATTTGCTAAGATAAAAACAAATACAAAGCTAACAAAATATTTGTTAAGTATCAAAAAAGTTTTAATAAACTCGTTTTACTGCTATATAAATATGGTTTTAATTTTATTAATTAAAAATAAAAACTAAATACAATAAATTACATTTTTAAATGAAAAAACATTTAAATTTTTGTTTTAAATTTGTTAAATAATAATGAAGTTTATTTAGCAAATAGTTTATATATTTTTTAAAGTCAACTTGCTTAAATTGGTTGGCTTAAAAAATGTGCAAAATATGCTAAAATTATGAAAACAAAATATTAAATAAAAAAAAAAGAAAATTGTATAGAAAAGTGCATCAAATCGAAATAAATTTTAAAAATAAAAAAATTTTAAATAATATTTGAAGTTATTAAAAATAAAAATAAAGAAAAATAAATTCAATAAATACAATGTAATAAAATATAAAATAAATATACACTAAGCGCATTTTTATTGCTTTTGGATTTAATATTCTTTTATTTTTTATAAATAAATATTTCTCTACTGTATTATAAAAAAAATAAAAATAAATAATAAAAGAAAATGAATAAAAAATAAAAATCATTCAAATTTGATAAAATGTACGTCAGGTATTTTTAAATAAAATGCCTTATAGTATTAAAGTATTTTAAATTATTATTTTTATTTAAAATTAAAACTTTAAATTGTGAAATCGTTTTTTTAATATTCAGTTATTTTTAATTAAAGTCCCTTATAAAATTTGTGTATTTTTAATAAATTCTAATTGTTCTAATTGTAATTGTTTTGTTTTTAAAAATACCTCATAATATTTAAATATTTTTAATTAATTGAAAATCCAGACTTTTTTAATTTTCTGTCTAAATAATTTGCTTTCATACAAAAATTGTAAAAAAAAAAAAAAACAGTTTAGCTTTTTCAAAGTTTTAAATTGCCTCAGCATAATTAAAAACAAACTGAGACTAAAACTCGCTCAGCTCTCAGTGCGATGCTGAGCAGCTTTGAGAGCTGTTTAAGAATATTACGCAAAAATGTTTTTGGGCCACTTCCAAATGGGGCAGAGCCGCATTCACTCCGGCAATTGCGGTCAGTCTGCCCCCCTTTTAATTTTTTTCAAATTTGATATGCTCTTTCGCTATATGTGGGCCGGCTAAGCAGGCTCCTCCCTTGCCTGGCCCTCACAACCTGTTCAACATAATTTGCAGCAGTTCTTTTTTAATCAGAGCAAGTGGCTCGCTGGACAAGTACTCTGTAAGTAGTTCTCTTAGGCAACGGCAGCTGCTGCCCACCGATTAGCCGGCGAGCTTAGCCGAGGTTCAATGCACTGCGAAGTGGTTGCGTATTAACCCACACACAGACAGCGGCAAGAGGGGGCCATGTTTTAGACAAGTGCGTCAAAAGTTTAGCACGTCTGAGGTACGGCTCTAAGCCAAATCGGTGCTAAGTCCGGCTATGAGCCAAAAGCCGTCCGTTCCTACGCCGAGGTTTAAGCTTTAATTCAATTTGCCTGGCTAAAGCGCTGGGATTATATAGTCAAGTCACACACACGTGTGTGTGTGTGTGTGTGTATCTATGAACCTACATATTCGCAGGTTTATATAGCCCGTATTCCCTGCTTTTGGCCCATCAGCATTTACGAGTTTGTAGGCAAAAGAGATTTGAGCATTCTACACTTTTTTATACACCTTCTCTCACTCTCCCTCTCTCACTCTCACTCTCCCTCCCTCTCTCCTTCTCTCTCCGTTTAACCACATCCTCAATTTTTCTAGTTGCGAACAACAACGAAAAAAATGTAATCATAATTTTTGTGCCGCCTTTTGTAGGTTTGTAGCTTTGGCCGCTTGCTACACATGCTGAAAATTTGACTGCCTCGAAACTGTGTGTTTTGTGCCTCTCTCGGGCAGGTGTATTTCTTGTTAACAGGCTGCTGACTGTCTCTACTTTTATGTTTTTCTTTTTTTTTTTTGCCTGGTTTGCCTTTTGCAGCTTGACTGGTATTAATTTTGAACTCGTGCAAATGGAGCTACGACCACGAGCTCGACCACATGCCGGGGCAGCTGCTCACCTGCTCAGCTGCTCAGCTGCTCGACTGCTCTTGGCTCCAGCCATGTCCCTGGGCGTGTGCCAGCCAAAAACCAACTAAAGCTGCCATCATAATGATGCCAACTGCAACTGCTGCTGTTGCCACTGCCACAGCCACTGCCTCAGCAACGATGTGCCACAAAATATTTAAGCAATTTGCTCTTAACTACATAAATTACGCATAATAAACATGCACGAAAATCGATGGCTGCAAAATCTTTATAAATTTTTAAATTACTTTTAAACGTTTCTCATCTTACTCTTCCTCTTCTCTTTGTCTTTCTCTTATTAAAGAAGTCATTTCGTAATAATATGCAATTATAAACATTTTAAGCAAAGCTGAACTTGTTTCACTTGCTTTTGCCTCTGTGATTTGATGCGTGAATACTTCTGTGGAATATTTGGAATATTTTAGATGTCTCGAATATTTTATAAATATTTTGATTGCTTTTTGGTTTTTTTGTTTGATACTTAATATGAATTTATTAATATTTAATTCAAAGGCATTTTTTTATTTTGTATATATATTTTTAAACCTATAGAAAAATGTTGAAAATTATAAGCGATTTTCTATCAATTAATTTTTATATACAATAAATTATTTGATTTTTTGATTTTGTATATTATAGTTAAAAAATGTATTTAAATTTGATCAAAGCCAAAGATATATACGCTTGCTTTTAATTAATGATTAATATTTATTGACTTAGCTTTCGCCAAAAAATAAAATATTTAACAAATAGTATACAATATAGTATATAAATCATATTTATATATTTATATTTATTAAATATACAATCAAAGTAATTTTGATTTTTTATTATATTATGCATTTTTTATATATTTTTAATTTTATGTATATTTTGTATATATTTGATTTACTAATATTGTATATTACACTTCTGTATTTTTTAATATTTATGTATTATATATTTATAAATTTTTTTATTATTATATAATATTTTTTTAGTTATTACATTTTTATTTACTAATTTCCAGCTCATAAAAGTCTCTACATTTTTCAATGTTTATAAAAATCGGAGCAGCTCAGCGCTAATCTTCGCCTAATAATCCATACCGTTATTGTCCCCCGTCATAAATCTATTTCTATATTTAACAAATTCTTTTGTCTTTGCGCCGCTTCAACTTCTAAATGCAAATGCACGTATTCAGCTGCCAATTAGCATTGTGTTAATCAAAGATTTTCAATGCCCACTAATAAATTCGTCATGTGCTGTAAAAATGATGAAAGGTCGACGAAAAGCTGATGGAGCACAACGAAAATTGTTTTAATTCGATTCTCAAATATTTTCATTAGCAGCGCATCAAAAGCAGAACAGAGAGAGAGAGAGAGAGAGAAAATGTCGCAGTGTGTGCTGAAAATGTTAAGTGTTTAATAACATTATGTTAAGTCCGTAACATTTGTTGTGCTAACAGAATTTGAAAGCTCGTTTCAATTAGCAGCCAAACAAATTGTGCAACAAAAGGCGCCAAAAACTTTACTTAACAATGGCAAAAAAAAAACTATGCAAATTTGCAAAATTGGAAATAATTAAAAGCAGCAACGTTATGTGTGCCACAAAGTTCGCCTCGAATTATGTCGCATAAATCAAATAAACAGCAGCAGAGGCAGAGGCGGAGGCAGAGGCAGAGTCGGAGGCGGAGGCAGCAGCCAGAAGTTGAGGCACAGCAAAAATTGTTGAGAAAAAATTTATACGAAAAACTTTTGCATTTAAAGCGAGAGCTGGAGGCGGGCTGTGCTGCGACGGTGGCAAGTGCCCCCGTGTGTTGGCGCAACACTTGGCTATGGCCAAAAAAAAAAATAAGAAAAAAAAAAAAACAAAAGCAGCGAACAGAAACCGCAGTCAGCAGTGGCAGCAAAAAACAAGTGTTTAAATGTCAACGGCAAACACAAGAAAAAACCAGCAGCAGACGGCAGACAAAAGGAGTTAGCTGCAGCCGCGCCGGAGCCACACACAAGATAAACGCGAGCTGCGTCTGCGACTCCGACTCCGACTACGACTCCGACTCCGACTTCGACTCATCTGCTATTTTTTTTTTATTTCTATATTTTTTTTTCTATATTTTTCTACATATTTCTTTTGAGCTGGCAAATGTCATGAACTTTTTGTTGCGGTCAGCGTAGCATCTGCATCTGTGAGATACACTTTTGGCGCACATGAGCGAAGGCTTAATAACTGAATGTACTCACCCGCCAGCAATGCAAATGTCAAAGTTATCCAAAACTGCATCTTGTTGCTTTTTGATAAGTTGCACACACACATACACATACACACACACATATATATATATTTGTTTGGCTGTTTACAGTCGCAGATACTTTTGTATCTTTTCTGGTTGTGTTTAATTGCAAGCCGCTGCCTCAGCTAGGCTTGGCCATGCACTCGAGCCACGCATTTTACACAAAGACACATTCACAATCACTCACACACACGCGTAGAGTTAAGTTAATTTGAACAAATATATATTTCTTGTGGCGACTTTTAGTTGTTTTTCTCGTTTGTTTTGATCGCAACACACGCTTGACGCTGGCTTTGAGACACACAACCGACACGTACAACGTAAACAACGCGCAGACCGCTGAAGACTAAACGCAGCCACAGCTGCCGACTGCGTAGCTGGGTCCGCTGCGTTCGCTTGCAACTTGAAGCGCCGCTCACCGGCGTTTGAAGCGAACTCGAACCGCGCTTCGAGTGGCTGGCTCTGTGTGTCTGCAGGCAGCTCGAACTCAAACGCGTACTTATACGCATCAAACATCGGTTTGGGTCATTGCTAAGCCAGCGCTGCATGCAGCAAGATGTTGCACAGCGTTAATTGCCTTATTTCATTTATATATTTGAAATTTATATTTCTATAAATATTTTAAATATTTTTTATAATTATACAACTTAAGTTTTTTTATTTTATTTATTTTTTTTATTTTTCTATTCCTCTCTCAGCTTATCTAAAAACGATTGCAGCTTCGTCTCAACTTTTAGTACAGCTGCTTCGTTTCCATCTTCGGTTTAGTCATGGCACGACTCTCGCACAGCAGCCATGGCGCTTGCGCCAAGCCGTTGTCGAAGAGGTGCCCATCTCTGCTAATCGTTTCGAACTGTGCAGACGCAACTCTTATACAAAACTCTGCTACGCTAGCCATGTCAATTGCTGAATATAATTTCGAACTACTTTAGCAGAGCACACACAAAATGAGCGAACAACTCGAATACGTATAAGAGTTGTGCATGGCCAGAGTAGAAGAGTCCGCAACATGTCTGAACGTTGTTGTTCTTGCTTTTCTTTCGACTATGAAAGTAAGAGTATTCCGGCCGGCCGTCCGCTCGTCTATGTTAGTGGCAAAACATGTGAAAAACTTCATCGAAAATGCAGGCGGGGCCAAACAACAAGTTTAGCCCAAAAGATTCTAAAAAGTTTGCCATTGAAGCGAAAGTGCCAGCCATGGAAAGTCAATTTGGCTGCTTAGAGCACCACTACAACAAAGCGCACACACACACACACACAGAGACAGATGTATGTGATAATGTATTGAAAGATGGATTATGCTCGGATTTATTCAACTTTACTTTGCCATAACTTTTAGACCTCCAGCAAATTCCACTCGAAAGACAGAAATAATTCATAAGATTTTTTTTATATATATTATAAATATTTTGTAGATATTATTTACTTTAATAAAATTGCCTTGAGGAAAATCACAAAAACAATTAAAATTTTCAAATATTAAATTATATAGAGAGCTAAAAATATAATAATAAATAAAAATATGCAACTAGTATTTTTTATAAATTTTAAATTAAATTGTTATTTTTAAATAAACAATTATAAAGAAATTCTTTTTTAAATTATTTATATTTTATCACAAAAATTAAAATTGAAAAATAAAAAATACATTTTACTAAAACATAATCAATTGTAATTTTTAAATAAAAATTTATAAAAAAAAATCTTTTTATTTTATCATAAAAAAAAAATAAAACTCATAATATCTATTTAACTAAAATATAATAATAAATTAAAAATATACAATTAATAATTTTTTCTAAATTTTAAAATAAATTGTAATTTTTAAATAGAAATGTATTAAGAAAATTCTTTATTTTTAATTTTAAAGCAAATTTTAAAAAAGCTTCCACACACATACATACATAAATTATTTCCAGCTCACTTATATAATTTCTTTAATTAATTTGATTAGACAAGAGTCAGCACACACTTTTGGCACTCAGAGTGGCTGCTGGTGTCGCCTGCACTTGGCCCGGCCACATGCTTCAGTTGGCTGCTGGACAAAGCTTTGGCATCTGTTGTCATAGGCTGTCCTCGAACTGTTTGTAGAGCTCGTGTCGCTTTCACTTTTTGCCCTGTTGCATGGCGATCACCTAGACCCAGTTTGGCAAAGAAAAGTTTGTGGACCACAAACCAAACACATTTTGTGCATTAAATATGGAGTTAATAGAATGCTCGAGGCGGCATTTGCATGCCTCAAGAGTTGCGCCAAGAAATTTACTTGAGTTTCGTAACCAAATGAAACTTGAGCTAAGAATTTGTTAGGCAAATGGGATTTGCAGCTGCTGTAAGATAAATGTAAAATAGATGCAAATAAATTAAGTAGAAATAAAATAACAATAAATAAATATTATAATTTAAATAAAATTAATTATGTATAAAACAATTCATAAATTATTCATTAATTATTTTTATGTACAATTAATTTTATTTAAATTTCAATATTTATTAATTTGTTATTTATTATTAATTTGATTTTAATTTTACTTGTTATCATTATTTGTATTTTATTTATTTTTATTTTGCTTTCATTTAGAGATTTTATATTTAATTTATATATTTTTTATTTTCATTTGAATATATTTATTGTTTATTTTATTTTATTTTTTTTTTATTTTAATTTTAATTTGTTTAATATTCTTTATTTATAATTAATTTAATTTTTTTATTTATTTATAGTTTATTGTAAGTTTATTTCTATAATTTATTTATTTTTATTTTATTTTCGTTTTCATTTAGTTAATGTACATTTTTTATATTTAATTAATTTTTATTTTATTTTCATTTTAATTTATTTTTTAGTCATTTGTCCTTAATATATTTTTAGTTTATTTCAATTTTAATTGTTATTATTTATTCATATTTAATTTTCTTTTATTTTATTATTCTTATTTTATTTTTGTTTTATTTTATTGTTATTTAATTGTTTACCTTTTCTACATGCCACGGAAGTAAATGCTGAATTACTATCATATATATCATAGTTATTTATCATATATCATATTTCAGATATCATATATATCTGATATATATTCATACCATCTATATCTCCTATATCAGATGTATCTCATTTACCTCATATATCTCGCATATCTATATCAGCTCTCGCGCTTTGTCTGTCTCATTTCATATTAAATTCCCAAAAATATTTCAAGTATTCATTTTTTCTCTCCGCATCTCAATTCATTTCTCTATCGAATGACTTTCGAAATTAGAGCTTGCTGCTCGCTGACAATTCAACACATAATAAAATTATAAATTCTAGTTATCTTATTTGCCCTTCCCCATCGATGCGGAGGGTGTGTTCTTAGCATAAGTTGAAAATGATTAGAAAATCGTGGCTGTTGGCTTCGCTAATGAATTCCTCCACACACATCGACACAATCAACCCCCTTTAGCTTAGAGCTAACAAGAGCCAACACGCATTCGTGTGAATTTATGATCGAGATAAATATTGTTTCAAGTCCGCTGCAAGTGAAACAGATGTAAATTAAATTATATTATTTAAATTGAAATTTAATAAAAGACATTTCTAAGCGAAAGTGGTATTTACATCAAATAAAAAGAGTTACAAAATAAAATATATCCTTTAGAAAATATTTGTTAATATAATAGTTTAATAAAATCTTGTGAAAGACAAAAATAAATATTTTTAATTAAATTACAAATATTCTTAAATATATAATAAACAAAATATTTATTAATAAGCAATATGTAAATTATTTCTTTATTTTTATATTTCATTTGGTCAAAAATATATTTTAATAAAATTTTAAAATATTTTTTAAAATATATTATTTACAAAATATCCATTATTAAATTTTTTAAAATAACTCAACAAAAATGTATGTTTTTTATATATTTATTTGAAATATATCTGCAAAGAGAAAACCAAAGAAAAAAGTATTAAGATAACTTCAAATTTAATTCTACTAAAAAAATAAAAATATAAAAATAAATCAAAGTTCGCATCAAGCGCATTTCGAGCAATGCAAATTTTATGTTATATAAAAATAATTATCCATTTGCTCATAAAATCTTATTTTTATTTTTCGCTTTGCAAGTTAATTGAAATACTTAAAAAAAAAAAAGGGGGAGAAAGAAATTATTAAAACGGGAATTACGAAATGCGAAAAGGACTTTGCGTTTGCCGCTGATAAACTGCAATAAAAATGTTTTTTCAATAGCCAAAAAATAAAGCCTGCAGATATGTGTACGTATATATATGTATATTGTGTACAGATATTTGTATGTTAACCCACAAAAATAAAAAGAAAAAATAAAAGAAATATAGTTAAAGGCAACAACACTCAGCAAAACAGACGCGAATCGCCATCTGTAGCAGACATTTGGGCGCATCATCCACGTGGTTGACTTTCGATGGGAAAGAGCAGCCACTGGAGAGGAGCAACAGACAGGCAGGCAGAGAGAGAGAGACAGACATGTGCACATTTATACCTATGTAAGCTAGCAAATGTAGAGGAGCAAGGGTGGCGCAGGCAGTGGCAGAGGCGCAGGCCGAAGCGGCGTCAGAGTCAGTGGCCAGTAGTCCACAGCGGGCTTTATTAATGGCTCATAATGACTTAAGTGAAATTACTGAAGCATAGCGAGCCCCCTTTCACTCACACCCCTGCCCTCTCTCTCTCACTCTGTCTCTGTCTCCCTCTCTCTGCCCGCTCCTCTTTGTGTCTGTGGCATCTCCCTTTTGGCCTGGTTGAAAATTGAGCTGCAGTCATAAACAGCGAGAATTCCCACGCGGCATTTAATATTCCTTTTCCTTTGGCCAAGTAAATTCTCTACCTCTCTCACACTACCCCCTACCTATCTCTCTCTCTCTGTCTCTCTCTCTTTCTCTCTGGCTGTCGCTTACATGGTTTTCCCTCGGAATATCCACAGGTTTCTTCGTCGTAGGCCAAAACGTAGTGTATATTGCATTTAAAGGCCAACTTAATTTGATTAGCAAACTGAAACTTAATTGCAATAGCAGCTCGCTCGCTATATATATAGTATGCTCGCTGTAGTATATGCAGACTGTTCAGACTGCTCTAATTGCGTTTTACACAAAAGCCAACTAATTTCGAACTAAGAGCTGAATTTTCAGTTCTTTATTCCAGTTTTTGTTAAACTCTGAAAAGCATTTTAGTTTGCCTAATCAAAATTCTCTTTTTTAAAGCGAGATATTTATTCAGTTATTGTTGAGTTTTTAATCTCAAAGATTAGCTCTCTTTCTGCTTTGGAAATTAAATATAAATATATAGAATATCTGAAGCTAAATATGAGCTCCCTGTAACGAGCCATCAATTCCCAGCAAAGCTGTTAATCAACCAGAGACTTTTCTCAGTCTGAATTTTAAAAGCATTTTATTTTCTTTTTAATATGCTATAAATGCAAAGCAAAGTCCTAAATATAAATATATCCAAATGCATATTTAGCTAAATTTAAAAAAAGCCAAGCGTCTCAGTCCTTAGTTATAAATAAAGTTCAATTCTCATTTAAAATTTATTTTTGTTTTACAAATAATTTTATGAAATATTTATATTTAATTAATATTTAGCTCAAACTGTAAGCCCATTAAATTTTAATTTTGTTGTTTTGATTTTCTGTCTGAAAAAATTACATGCGAATACCTTAAGCATATAAGCTGCACTTTATTTAAGTCCATTACCGAATTTAATGGGCATTTTTATAGATTTTTTATGTTTCATTAAATTTTAATTAACTCAGCAACTATTTTATAATTTAGATATATTTAACTATAATTCAAAAAAAAAAAAAACATTTTAAATTTGATTAAAATCCAGCTATCCAATAAAATCTAAAAACCGTTTAAAAAGTCGCTTAACCGCAGTTATTTCCTGGATATCTGTAACATAATAGCATAAAACTAATTGCCGTACAAAGTACTGTATATGATGTTTTTTTTTTCCAAAGAACTAATAATTTCTAAGACAATTAATAATAGTTTTCCTACATCTTTCAGCTTTTATAGCGATTTTTAGTCCAGATATTCGGGAATCAGAGTAAACTTCAATCTTTGATTTTTCCTACAAATATTAAACTATATATTATGTTAAAGTAATAATTTTCTTAAAGAAAAACAATTTTGTGCTCTACATAACAAATTTGGTAACTGTGGTGGCCAAATTGAGCAAGATATCAACTATTGAAGTAAAATTCACCATCCTAAAATTTTTAATAATTTATTTTAATAATTAATTTTATATATACACAAAACATATGTACATATATCCAAACATATACACATATATTCAAACATCCTCATATATATATTTATATGAACATAATTAAATATACTCAAGTTTATTAGGCATGCTTGGCTTTTAAAATAGTCCAATTATCATATGTACGTTCGTCACAAACATCAACATACATCTACCTTATACATGCATACACAAGTCCTGCAGTTAGGGTATTCAATAGTAGTCCACTTATTTTTTTACTCTTTGTCTTAGTTATTCGTTTTTGTTGTTGTTGCTTCTGCTGCTCTTATTGGCTCCGCGTTGCTGGCGTGCGCGCAAGTAGTTAAGGTCAGTTCATATATTATGCTTTGCTGGCAAAAGGTGCCATAAGTCTATGAGTGTGTGTAGAGAAAGAGAAAGAGAGAGAGAGAGAGAGAGGGAGAGAGAGGGAGAGGGAGAGGGAGAGGGAGAGCGTGTAGTAGTTCTTGTCGAGCAGCTCTTATTTATTTTTGCCCTGGCTACCGTGTCGGCAACTGTTGCCTACTTTTGTGCGTTGTCTGATGTCTGATGTCTGCCTGCTAATTAAGCGAAATTTTGCGTAATAAGCTTGTCTGTAATTTGCGCTATCTTTTCGCCTTTTGTTGTTGCTGTTGTTGTTGTAGTAGTTGATGTTGCGGGTCCGGGCCATGGCCATGGCTGTGGCGCTGCCTGGCTGTGTCTCTGTCGCTGGCCTTTGTGTTGACTTTGTTAACTGTCATCAAGGTGTTCATTGGCTTTGTTATTACGCCTCAATGAATTTTCGGGCATGTGTTTGTCCCTCCGTCTCTCCATCTGTCTCTCTATCTGCACAAATTGTGCGCCATTCAAGTGATATATGCGTGTAATTTTTCATATGCGCCAGCAGCTCGAGTCGATAGTTTGGGCTAACAGTCGAGAGCCGGCGTAAATCATGTTGAGCCACGAACTAAAGAAACTGATACAGAGACAGGCAGAGTGGGAGAGAGGTCAAACTTAATGGACTACATAAATTTATTGTCTTTAATTTGGTTTATCGCAAAAGTGCGCTTTAAATTGCAAACGATTAATCGAATTAGATAAGCGCCGAGCTTTATTTATTGTTTATAGATTTTTTGTCGAGTTATTAAACTAGCCCCGTTTAGTTGGCTAAATTAATTAAATTCGATCTGCTTAGTTTTTTTTTTTGTTTTATTATTTATCGCCTCGTTGGAGGAGTCGAATTTCAATTTGGCCCCCGCACGGCGCTTAGACTGATGCGGCGCATTATTAACGCCACGTCAAGTTCAGGGCTCGCTTCAATTTACACAAAACTCACACATACCTAACGGAAGTTTATATATATATAGCTCTGCATATATATATATATATATGTATATATACATATATAAATTGTGTTGTAATTTTTGCACCTGCTGCTCGTGTTTCACTTTTGTTTTTACAACGCCTCTTTATTCTTTCAGATCTGCGCGGATAATAACAACATTATTCACACACGCACACACACACACACACAGCGTGGTGGCATTTTAAACACATGTAAACAAAACCGTTGAATTAAACCGAAAATTAGCATCGATTAAAGTCAAGAAGCGGCGACACTGAGCGCCCTCTGCCCACTGCCGCACCCTCTGCTGCCTGGCACTGCCTTATCAGTAGCACAAAGCCAACACACACACACACACACACACATATATATACACTCAACACACGTTATCTTCAGCCCCGCGCGTGAAACAAATTTTAACATAATTTAAACATGTGTTGAAGGCGCACGCCACACGCTGCGTATGCTTAATCCCTTTTAATCCGTTTTTAGGCAGCGCGGCTGCAGTGCGCGACGGCGCGACGACGACGCAGCGCAACCTCAACAACAAGAGCGCGGACTAACCTAACCTAATCTAACCTGCACAACAACAACAACAGCAACTAGAGCAACAACTGTAACAACAACAACAAACTGCAGCCAGTGATAAGGCAGGCAGCGTCATGGCGTCCTTGGCGGGTCCACTGAGGGTGCCAGCATAAATAAATAATAGGCTGTATGTAAGTGTATGTGTGTGTGTGTGTGTGTGTGTGTGTGTGTGTGTGTTGAGGTGTTTGCAAAACTGCAAAAATATTAGTGCGCTTGAGGGCTCGAACACAGCTGCGCTTGTTATTAAACAGTTGCGGCCTACATAGAGAGAGAGAGAGAGAGAGAGAGAGAGAGAAAGACTGAGACAGAGCAACTCACTTCAAGCAGTGTCTTAGTGCTGCCCGCTGCTACTTAGCGTATGCAAATGTTTCAAAATGTTTGCGCTCATAAATTTCTGACAAGCTAAGCGCATGAAAAGTGTTGAGACTTCACTCAGCCTCAGCCTCAGACACTCCCCCTCAGCCTCAGCCTACCCTTCCCCCTCACACACACCCTCGCCCACCCATAATCCATAGGTTGAGCAAAATTTTGATTCTACCCCCACTGTCTGCTGCTGCTGTCGGCGTCATAAATTCATTAGTGCGTTTTTACGACGCTTGACAGCTATCGAGGCTATCGAGGCGCCGCCGTGAGTGCTTCGCCTTTTTATGTGCGCCCATAAAAGTACATAATTTGGCAAAGGTTAGGGCCATTACCGGTTGACCGCTCGCCAAACGTAGTTCGGCTTAAATGTACTTGGATCTACGCACTTCCCATGCAATTGCCCAGTTTATGCGTTGTCCCTGTCCGACACAGCAGAAAAAGAAAAACTTATGAATAAATGAGAGCCAGAATGCAGATGGCAATTCAATTAAAAATTGACTTTGTATCGCAATTATGCTTCGTTATATGAATTTGCCCAAATTGGCCCATCAGTTCATTAGCTTACGCATTTAATGCTGCGACGCTGCACTAATTGAGCTGATTCCCATCGACTGCGATTCGCAGACAAATAACCTTTTCGGGGAAAACATTGGACAGACAGCAGCAAACTTGAACTTTGGCTGAACTTTTGTGAAAGTTAATTGAAAGATTTATGAACTTTGTGTAGAAGTTGAGATGTGCTATATTAAATTAATAAATCAATAAATTGTTATCGAAAACTAAATTTAAGAAATAATTATTTATGGGGTTTTCAAGAATTTTAAGAATTATTTTTATGTGTGGCAAAAAAATCATGATAATGTGAGAGGTGGGCTTAGATTGGTTTCAGCAGATTAAAGAATAAATGGAGAAATTTTATTTAAATTTATTTGTAAATATTATTGCTTAATTGAGAAAGAAATAACATAGTGCATTTATTTAATTATTTAGTTGTTAAAAAAAAAAAATACAAATCAAATCAAATCATATTTATTTAGTTTTTATTCATATACATATTTAATTATTTGTTTTTAATTTTATATATTTTTATATTTGTGTATTTTTATATCATTATATTTATATATTTATATACTTATATATTTATATATATTTATATATTTATATTTTTATATTTTATATTTTTATATTTTTATATTTGTATGTTTATATATTTTTATATTTGTATATTTATATTTATATGTATATATCTTAAAATTTTTTTTTATATTTATATTTTATTTTGGCCCAATTTAAAAGATAAATGAATATATTTTAATTTTATATATACTAAAAAAATAGATCTTAATAAAAAAATACATATTTAAATTTTAATTTAATTAAATTAAATATGTAAAATTAAGTTTTATATGTATAAAATTTGTTTGTATTTAAATTTTAAAATATATTTTCTTTGAAATTTTGCAATAAAAAGTATCTTCATTGTAAATATCATTTTCTCATAGAATGTATAATGTATAGACAAAAATGAAGGCTTTGCCCTTTCATGTTTCATTTGAAACAACAAAAACCGCAAATTCACAAATACCTCAAAAAAACGGAGCAATTATTATATACATATCCCTAACTATACATATAATGCACCTCCATAATAATTAAAGTCTTAAAGAACTCACCTCCAACAAAAATGCTAATTATGCTCGTTCGCTCGCTGGCTCGTTATGCATTAAAGCTTAATCGAATAATTTGCAAAATATTTTGTTTTGCTCAGCTTAGAGCCCGGCATCGCCTGCCTTTCAAATTTTTTCCGCGCTTCGCACTCATCTTCGCTTGAAATTCCTTGCGCTGTCATTATGGGCAGGCGGAGAAGAGCGAAGTACAGGATAAAAGATTTTTTCCGGCAAAGCTTGAATTTACATCCAGATGCAATTATGAAGGGCTGAAGGTATGCTATGTTAACCTATCAAAGGATTGTGAGAACAAAAGTGTTTAATTAGCGTTAGTCGAGAAATCAGTTGAGAGCAAAAAGTGTTAATCGAAGCTGGTGAAAAACTAAATTTTACCATGAGAGATTTTCCGCTTTTCTCTTTATGCCACTCGTTGCCTTTAAGTCTTAGTTGCTGCGCTGGACATGGCGGGGCGGGGGCTTGGCATGTTTCGGGAGCAGGATATTCATTCAGGATATGCTCGAGTTTTGCTTTCGGTTGCAGCCTTGGCCTGCCTTCAACATGTCCATCTTCAATTGGCCATTTCTCAGGCTGTCCTTCGGCTGCAGCTGAGCCGCAGCATGAAGGCTCTGAAGCGCGCCGCTTTCTCAGCTTCCCCAATTTCTCAGGATTCTTTTTGCATGGCAAATGTAATTTATACAAAATTAATTTACGTCATAAAAGGGCTAGGGTCGAGCGGCGGCAAAAGCTCGGCTAGCTCTGACTGTGAGCTGTTGATGTCATAAATGTTGCATGACACAAACAGAGAACACAAGGCACACACACACACACACAGAGAGAGAGAGAGAGAGAGACAAAGGCTGCAGGAGCAACAAATATGCATCGAAATAAAATAAAATATAAGCCAAAAAGTAGTAAAACCTAAAGCCCTGGCCAAAAGGCCCAAAAGCTGTGCACAATTTATGCATGAACACGCCCCCTTTAGCGCCTCCATGGCAGGCAACATTTTGTTGCACTCCCCAAAGCCACATGGAGTGTGAAGGGAGAAAGGAAGGGGGGCGTAGCCTATTGTGAATGCAGCTTAGAATTTGTTGCAAATAAAGTGAAATGGCAACGGGCTCTGTTCCCAAAATCCACACACACACACACAGAGAGAGGAAGACTTGGCCGAGCCAAAGGCTGCAACGGGTATTGGGCAAGGGCAGGCGAAAAGCCAGCAAGGCAGCGAGGCTAAGAAAGAGAGAAAAGAAAAAAATTGGCAATTTAACATTTGACGTTTTCTACGAGACTTGTTCAAACAATATACTTGGGAATTTGTTTTAATGCTCAACCGAGAGAGAGAGAGAGAGGAAGAGAGAGAGGGAGAGAGTTTGGCGGAGTTGACGTCGGCGTCTGGCTTAAGCTCCATGCGAGCTATAAGGAGCACGACTGCCGCTGCAACGGCAAGGACGAGCGAGGGGGGCTCGTGGCGACAAGGGCAACTGGCAATAATGGCTTTAAATTTTTATTAGATGACGACGCTTATGCGCCTTAGTTGCCTTCAGTGCTGGCCCCGGCACGTTGCAGCCGCTTGAATTGTTGAAATGCTGTTGAAAATGCGATACAGTTGTAGTTGTTGCAGCTGTTTCAGTTGTTGCTGCAACACTCGTCAGTGTGTGTATCTGTGTGCTAAGCTCAAATTTTGGCTGTTACCTGCACAGCGCAAACACTTTCATATCAAGCTGCTCATGCAGAAACAAGCATAAGCACTAATTACCAAAAAAAAAAGGGAAAAATAATATAAAATAAATACAAACAGCTTGCAAGCGAACAACAAACATTCAAACATTTAGTGCGTGAGCCAAGGCGAATGCTGGCATACTCTATTGAAATCACTTTTGATCAGAGATTGTGTTGTAAGAAGCTGCAGATGTAGATGGGCTAGATTTGCATCAGCTGACAATAATGAAGTAGCTCAGCTTTAAATTAAGCATCTAGATTAAGAATTTAATAGAAGACTAAGTAGAGATCAAGATGTGATGAACAAATATTTAGTTACATTATACACCTATCATGATATGAACTGAAGACTATATATAATATGAGAGATTAGGTTTCAATATTATATTTGATGTGATTTAATTGAACATTATATTATTATAAAATATATAAATATTATTTATGTTTTTAATGTATTTATATTAAATATATATTTATGTAATATACTTTATATATGCATTAATATATAAACTAACAAAAAAGTATATTAATAACCAAAAAATATATATATTCGTTTATAATAATATGTATATATTATAATATTAATTAAAACAAAAATATATATTTATTTTTCAAGGCAGTAGGCTGCAGAATAAACTGATTTAAATATAAAAAAAAACAACAAAAATTAAATAAAAATGTCTTTTGATCTTTAACAAATATAGCATTTCTATTTGTTAATGATCAAAAGACTTTTTTTTAATTTTTATTTGTTTTTCAATATCAGTTTAGTCTGCAGCCTTAAACTCTATAGTTTACAATTTTAAATAAATAAGTTTTTAAACATGTAGGCTGCTCATTTATATAGCTATATCTTCAGCATGCTAGCTGATATAAATAAGTATAATTATTATATTAAAAAAAAACAAAAACCTATTTAATTCGCATACAAAATGCACGAACAGACAGAGAGAGTCAAAGCGCTGCTGCTAGCATATATTTATATACAAATGCAACTGTACACAATATTAACAACAATTTGCAACATGCCAAATGAGCAGCAAGTGTCTGTGCTAGTCTCCCTCCATGTGCTTAGCTAGTTGCCCCTGAGCGTATGCTACACTTTATTTTATGTGGCTGCTGTCGCCTAATTCGCATAATTACGCGCTTATTATTTTTGCAAACCCAGCTGACTCACGCTCTGTCCACCATTCACATACAGAGAGAGAGAGAGGAGAGGGACAGATAAAAGTATAATTGTATTTGTGCGTAATTGTATTTCGCTTTGCGTGTATCCTGTAATTGTATTATTTGCTTGATTTCATTATTTTCTATAGCGAAACGCAGCGGATCGCAGCCCAGTGCAACGCAACGCAACGCAACGCAACAGCTCAGCGGCCATAATTAACCAAATAAATAAAACAGTCGAAAACTGCCCAACAGATATAACGGCATTATAGCAGAGCCTAAAGGGAAACGGAAGCGTGGCAGACCGACAACTAAAAACAGATAGCCAAACACACACACACACACATAGAGACATCTATGTGTGTGTGTGTGTGTGTGTGTGTATTATTGAGTGCCGACCATGGCCCGTGGCTTAGATCTGGGATTTTTGTTCATTGCCAGCATGACAGCAGCAAATTAAATGGCTGTCATTTCGCATTTTTATACCCTATAAAACTGAAGTGCCGCAAACCTGGAACAATATCAATTAGATAGCCAAATCAAAACTGACAAAAACAAAAACTATTTAGCCATGAATTAGGCCCAATTCAACATGCCAAAATAGTTGTAATCACTACTATAAATGTTCCATTATTTGACAATAATTTGATATGACTATCGCTGACTGCCAGAGCAGCTAATGGGTAATGGGTAATGGCAATTGCAAAGTATATTAAATTTGATGGCCAGGCTAACTGTTTATAATTTAGCACAATATGATAAGAGATAAACAGAGGGATTTGAGATTTTCATTGAGATATTTAGTTTCTGTTTTATTGAGCTTTGTTGAGCGAAGAAACAAAGAGAGCGAATTAGTTAGACTCTTTCTGTATACCTAGTCTCTATCCATCAAAGTTCAACGTAAGTTGAGATTAGAGGCTTTTTGTATTTATATTTATTTTTTATTATTTTATATTCTAATTTGTTGTAAACTTGTATATATTTTTTAAACCAATTTTTTTATACTTAACTTTTTATATTTAACTATTTATCTATAAATATTTCCTCAAGTATATTTTATGAAGCAATAAAAGTTTAAGTAATTTTAATATTTCTCTGTTTCTCTGATATTTACCAGAGAATTTTCTCAGTCACACAAACTGTTTCCCTGTAAACTGGGATTAATAATATTTGCGGCGTTTTAATGTCAAATAAATATATTTAAAAAAAAGGATTTACAGGGCATGAATAGCAGCTTTAGATATCATAAAACAATGCTATATATATATAAATGTTTTTTTTTTTAATATGTATACACAAAAATAATATTCTTTTAAACTACTTAAACTTTAAAATGTCTTTAAACTTTGAAGATGTAAAAAAAATTAAATATAGTTTGAAACTCTTAAAAGTTTATTTCAAGTTTTGCCAAATTCACAATAGAAACATCAATTTAACTAGAGCCTAAATAATTTCACATTTTATTACAACATGTTTCTTTAATAAAAAATGAATTTTACAATAGTTCTTTAATGCAAATGATTCATCAATAAATTAGCAACGCCTCATTGATGTTTGGCCAGATTAATTGATAAGCAGCTGATTATCAGTTTTTATTGCGTTTGATATATTCAAATGGAATCGAAGCTACTCAAGTGCACTGAATTGCATTAAATTATTTAGCAATACAGCGAACGTTGTAAATGCAGGTAATTTTTTTGACGAAATGAAATATATATACACAGGGTAAAATTTGCTAATTTGTTTATGAGCGAGAATAAAATTAATAAATTCAAAAAATACATAAAATATATAATGTAAATTCAAATATAAGAAAAAAAAATCTGTTTAAAATTTAGTTTCCCTAAGTCTTTGAACAACTCAAACTTACTCTCATTTACAGGGTACTTCATAGCACAGCAAATCTGCTCAAAACTTTGTTCAGTTTATTTTTTTTTTTTGTGTGTGCTTCATGGCGGTTGGTTCATAGTTTGTTTGTTGGATTACTTATTGGCTGTTTTGCAAATTTGGTATTACTGTTTGTCCGCTTGGCTTTGCATTATGAAGTTGTGAGCATAACTAATTGAAAAGTTTTTGTCGCTTCGCTTTGCTTGGATAGCAACCAGCAAACGAACAACTCGCAACTCGCAACGGGCAACTTGCAACATGCTGCAGCGCCCAATGCATTCATCAGCAATGTTTTTTGTGAGATAATCCCTTGTTTTACTTATGATTCCGGCAACAGCAACGATATAAAAAAAACTGTTTAAAGAGCTTACTGAAGACAAGAGATTATAATAAGTCCGCTCCAAGGGACAATGCGGCGAGGCCAATTCAGTTCATTTCGAATTCGATTTGACTCTACGAATTCCTGGGAACTTCGAATAAATTTAGATATTCAAATTGCTAGTTTGGCGTGAGGTGTAATTCCGGAGAAATTGAATTGAATGAAATTGAATAAATTAATCAAATTTACATTTTATAAAAATTCTATTGTAGCTTCCAGGAATCAATAAGTAAATGAGAGTTACACGTGAGTACTAAATATTTGATTTTTAAATAATTTTATTCATCTGTTTGAAGTTGTTATTGTTGCGATGAGCTCAGAAAATATTAAATATGCTAAAAGAGAGATATTGGACATGTTAGTTTAAGCAGATTGACAGCTGAGCTGAGCTGGAGAGCGTTTTATGTTGCTCTTACTTATTTTAGAGTTGATGGCTGAAGGAGCAGCAGTTGTAATACAATTTAATAGTAGTATTACTAGATGTATTAGTAGGAGAAATACTACTTGTTATAGATGTAATAAAAATAGTAGTAGTAGATGTTATAATAGTAAGGAGTAAAGAGTATTAGGACAATGCAGTGGTTGAAGGAGTTGGAGTAAAGAAAGTAGTCGCTACAGAGTTGTAGTAGTAGAATTATAGGAGTAGAAATAAAAGTAGTAGTAGCAGAAGTACTAGGAGTAAAAGTTGTAGATGTTAAAGGAGTAGTAGTAGAAGTACCAGTAGTAGAAGTAGTAGTTCTAGATGTAGTAGTAGTAGAAGTAGTGGTAATAGAAGTTGCAGTAGTAGAAGTAGTGGTAATTGAAGTAGTAGTAAGAGAAGAACTATTAGTAGAAGTAAAAGGAGTAAAATTAGTAGTAGTGAAAGTATTAGTAGTAGATATAGAAACAGTAGTAGTAGGTGTAAAAGTATTAGTAGTAGATATAGAAGTAGTAGTAGTAGTAATAATAGAAGTAGTAGTAGTAAAAGTAGTAGAAGTAGGTGTAAAAGTAGTAGAATTATAAGTTGTAGTAGGTGTAAAAGTAGTAGTTATGGAAGTAGTAGTAGTAGGTGTTAAAGTAGTAGATATAGAAGTAGTAGTAGTAGGTGTTAAAGTAGTAGATATAGGAGTAGTAGTAGCATTAGTATTATAAGCAGAAGTAGTAGTCGGAGTGGTAGAATTAGTAGTAGAAATTTTAGCAGCAGCAGCAACAATGGATACAGTAGTAGCAATAGATATAGAAGTAGTAGTAGTAGAAAACCCTTCACGCTACAAAATCCAGTTTATCTCTATATATAGTATCCTATATAGATCACTTAGCCCATCCAACCTTAACATATACAATCTCATTCCCATCCACACACTCCCCACATCGTCTTCCCCTAACAGTCCACACACACTTAACAGAACTTAATCTCCTGAAGCTCTATATGCCATTTGCTTAAAGCTCATATCATAGGTTATTGATTTTTATGGCGAGCCCAGTCAAATTCTAGTCCGAGTAGAAGCAGGAGCTGTCCTTGGCTGTGCTGCGCCTGCTGAATTATTATTAGACAAATTGTTTTGTTATTTAATTATGAAGTTTTTCTATAAAATTGATTTGATTGTTTATTAAATGCCTACTCTCAACTTGCAAACTTGAGCGCTGGCTTCCGCTTCCGTCTTTGGGCAGGCACACGCACACACAGAGAGAGAGAGAGAGAGAGAGAGAGTGAAATTCAATAGCCTTTAATAGGCAGTCTGTTACGTTATGGCCGCCTCATGGCGCACCACCGTCAATAACCACACAAATTACATTTATTTAAGTTCCGTCACATGAAACGTTAACAGCCCCTGGCCACACACAACAGAGAGAGAAAGAGAGAGATGGAGATAGAGAGTTACCTGCTCATAACTCAGCTTCTGCATGCAACAATTGCCCATCTAATTCACTCAACTCACCTGTTGGCCCCCTCAACCTCCCCTCCCTCCCCCCTCCAACATTTGGGTTTTTGGCCTCTCCAGCATCGTCTTGGCTGCCGGCGTCTCAGTTAATGTTGTCTGATTTCATTAGCGCAGCTCCACAGACTTTGTCAGCCGCAGCGGAACCTAAGCCCAACCCAGCCCAGCCCAGCAGCCTCACAGCCACAGAGCAACGTAAACGCGCATTGACAGTTTTCGTTGTAGGCCGACCTTAAAGATACACGCGTAATTTATCTCTTCGCGTTTCTCGACTGCTTCGCACGCCAATTAGACGCCCCCACACACCGCCCCACTCTGCCGGAGCTACTAAAGCATTTTACATGAACTTGAATGAGCTTATTATTGGTTTCGCTTTTGTCGATGGCTGTCAATATTATTGATACCCATGCTAAGCGCATTTATAAATGTATTTATATATTGCTCTCTTTATAGGCCTGGATTTTTTCCCACCAAGCTAAGCCGCTGAAGCACCACACGCTCGCGCCCGCTGCCCCCGCTGCAGCAACGATCCGATGCTTGTTGTGGCTAATTTGCTTTTATTATTCGCATTAAATTTTATGCTTATGTTTATGTTACTTATTTTCATTTTTGTTATTGTTCTTTTTGTTGTTTTTGCCTCTTCTCTAATAAAAGTCGAGAACCGATAGAAATTGAGACATTGTTGGCAGTGCGAATTAGCCGGAAGTGTTTCGCCCTTATCCGCTTCGTTGCCGTGCATTTTAATGGCCAGTTTAGACCAACAGTTGCTGCAGCAACAGCTGCTGCCTTCGCTGCTGCTGCTAAGCTTAGCCTGGCCTAAAACGCAATGATTAGAAATTGCCGCCAAGTATGAAGCGTAGCCAAGTGTTATTAACATTTTCGACATGTGATGCCCATGCAGTGACATTAGCAAAGGTCGCAAGCCGGAAGCAATAGAATTTATACTATGCGTGTGCGGGCTCCTTCCCTTCCATGGCCAGTCGAGCATGGCTGCTGGCTTGGAGCTAAATCAAGTTCAATTATGGATAAAGTTTGGATGATTGGGACAGAGGTGAAGATATATGTAGTTATATAGGAAAGAAAAGATCGATAGGCAGATAAATAAGTAGTTAGATAGATGAATACATAGGTAGAAAGACAGATAGATATAGATATAAGTAAAGAGAGATAGATAGAAAGATTGAAACATAGAAGGATAGATTTAGATGGATATAGAATAGATATAGATGTATTTAGATAGATATAGATGGATATAGGATAGATGTAGATAGATAGATAGATAGATAGACAGATAGATAGATAGATAGATAGATAGATAGATAGATAGATATAATGATAGATAGATAGATAGATAGATAGATAGATAGACAGATAGATAGATAGATAGATAGATAGATAGAGAGATAGGTAGATAGATAAAAAGATAGATATAGATAGATATAGAGAGATACAGATAGATATAGATAGATGTAGATAGATTTATCAGATATACAGATAGATAGATATAGATGCATAGATGTATGATAGATATAGGTAGACATTGACAGATATACATAAATAAAGAGAGAAATAGAATAGATATGTGGAATAGATATAATTAGATTTACATATATATTAAGAAATATGAATAGATATCGATAGACATATATGGGTAAAGATAGATATAGATAGACATTGATGGATGTAGATAGATCATATGTTCGAAAAGAAATTTGAGGATATATTTCCTCCCGACTTTAAGATTCGACAGTATTCCCCATCTCATGCAGCCTTATACATTTTTCAGTTTATATAATAAAACCAATATTATACGTAGAACTTGCTTTAGACTAACTTATGATCAGTCTAGAGCAACATTTAATATATTAATATATAGTAACATTTAATATATATTATATATATGACTCTTATCTTTTAAAGAAAGTGGAATAATTACCATAATATCGACAGTTATTACCATTAACATCATTAATAAACCTGAAACTGTAGTTTATTAACAAATAATTTTAAGCCTGGCAAAGGATCAAAATTAAGTTTCATAGATTGAACGTATCAAGTAACGCCACAGTTGAATAGGCAACGCTGATTGAAGCCCGATTACGAACGATTTAAATATGCAATAATTGCTGATTTCAATATCCGGCTTAATCGAACTTAACACGTAAGCCGTGCGGTCAAAGGCAGCGCCATTAATGTCCTTTGATGTGAAATTAAATTATTAATTAAAAAATTATTTAATGCGATTTGCGCCCTGAAATGCCAATGGCAAGTTCTCGCACTCTCTCGCCCACTCTCTCTCTCTCTCTCTCTCTCTCTCTTTTTTTGTCTCTCTTAGCAGTGAGTTTTAGATTTCGTATTGACTCGAGAGTTATTTAATGTGTGGCCCTAACTCAGCTTAATTAAAATCTCGCTGGCTTCCAAATTTCAATTATATTGTGTGACCTATCAGTAAACAAGCCAAGCAGCCAACCAGGCTACCACCTCTCTCCCACTCTCTGTCCCTCCCTCGACGGCGTCGCTTGTTTGTTATGAAATTCGCATATAGGTAAAGGTCTCCACCGCTGCTGGCTGTCCCCATTCCGCAAGCACAACACATATGTGTCATAAAAACAGGCAGCGCATAACTCTGCCCCACATCCCAGCCAGACTCGACTACCAGCAGCAACAGCAGCAGCAGCAGCGACTGCTCCCGCTCTGCTGTGGCCCGCTGTTGTTTTGTTTTTTATGCCACACCTCGATGCAAATCATTGCCACATCTGACGCACATGTGGCACGTAACAGACACAGAGACATGCTTCCGTACAACGCTTGCCAGCGACGCCGTCGCCGCCGTCGTCGTCGTTGCAGGATTTGTCTGTTTTGTGATTGTCGTCGACTGGGGCCAGTGCCTCATCCACCTCCTGCTCCTGCTCCTCCCCCCTCCCCCATCGTCTGCTGTGACATTCTGTAGGCGCTATGGCGTGCGAAATTGTAAATTTTTGTACCCTCCTCTCTGTCCCTCTCCCCCCTCTCTCTATCTCTCTCTCTCTCTCTCGCTGAGCTCTCTCCTCCAGCTGTTGCCGTCCATGTTTTGCTTTGTTGTTTTTGTGTTTTTGGGCATATGCATTATTAAGAATATACTCAGCTGTCAACAAGTCAGCGTCTGGTGCACGACGCGGCTCTGTTTTCGTCTGGACTTTGATTGGCCCCCGACAAAGCATTTGATACGGGGGGCTTATGCTGCTCGCTTGGTTTAATTCTCAGTTACTTTTGAAGTTGGCAAATTTTGTTAAAATTTATCTCCCTCTCTCTCTCTCTCTCTCTCTCTCTGTCTCTCTGTTTCTCTGCTGCTTTAAAGAGGCTGCTAACTGACCCTGTTTCCCGCTGGTTGGCGCTAATGATCGCAGTTATTGAACTCGCTTGTCCCTGGTCGGCCCCATCGATGAATCATGAGTACGTGCCGAAAGTTTCAGTTTGGGTTTTTCGCTTTTCGGCTTTTCGCTGCATGAGCTGAAAAAGTTGACTCTGCTTGACCTGCACCAATAGTGCGCGCCTTTTTCGAGTTGTGCTTAAAAATTTATTTCATATTTCTGCTGACAACACGGCGGGCGGAAGGAGAGGAGAGCCGGAGCTGCCGCCACAGGAAGCTGCAGCTGAGCTGGCCGCTTTGCTATTTACTTTTCATTTATTTGGAAAAAAAAGAGTAGAGAAAAAGTGAGAGAGAAAAGCGCCGCTGCTGCAGTTACATAGACCTGCCTCCAGCCACGCCCCGCCAACCAACGCCCCGCCGACATTTTGGCTCGTCACTTTTGCTCATTGGACACGTGTTCACAAATATTTGTGCTACGTGGCTGCACACCTTTTCGCATTTCCACTCCCCAGTCATTTGTGCCTTTGTGTACCCTGGACTCTTTAAGCCAGCAAGGGGTATACAAATCTAATGGCCAATTACCCGCCCAGTGCTCTGCAGAGAACTAGTGAGTGAAGTTTATGGCAAGGCCTAGAGGATAAGTCGAGAATAGTTAGTGGCTAAGAAGTGGAGAGTGGAAGAGGACAAAGAGGAAACAGCCTGAAACCATATTTGAAGTGTACCACATTTAATATGATTAAATAAATAATCATAATTAAAAATAAATATTGTTTGTTTTTATAACTGAGTTATTGATAAATTTCTATTAAATTCTGGATAAATTCAGCATCATTTCTTGATTCTGTATGAATAAATTCTTGATAAATTCAGGATAAATTTTGGAAACATTCTGGATAAATTTTGTATGCAGACAGGATGATTTCTGGATAAATTCAGTTTAATTTCTTGATAGTTAAAATTAAATATTATTTTTTATAAATAACTCTTGACAAATTTTAAATAAATTCTGAATAAATTCAGGATAATTTCTTGATTCATTATGGATAAATGCTTAAATAAATTGTGGATAAGTTCTGGATATATTCTTGATACATTCTGGATACATTTCTGGAATAATTTGTTAGACATTCTGGATAAATTCTGGATGGGTTCTTGATACATTTCCATTAATTATTGATTAAATGTTGAGAATTTCTTGTTCAATTCATCACAAATTCCTGATGTGTCCTCATTACATTTTTTCTTGATAAGTTTTAATTTATTCATACTTTTTTCTAGATATTTTCTTGATAAATTGTTGATAAGCTCTTGATAATTTCTTGATAAATTCTTAATACATTCTGGATAAATTTTTATACATTCTGGATGAATTCTTGATACATTTCTATTAACTATTGATCAAATCTTGAGAGCTTCTTGTTTGATTCTTCCTGATAGGTACTCATTACATTTTTTTTTCATGATCAATTTTAAATTTATTTTCATAATTAATTCTTGATAATTTCTTGATCATTTCTTGATAAATTCTTGATCAATTCTTGACAATTTCTTTGTAAGTTCTGAATAAATCTGGATGCATTACTGATTAACTCTTGCTCCTCTGCTATTCAGAGTCTTTACAAGGTTCATATTGTTTCTTCTTAAAGTCCTCATAAATACCAGATATTTTTTCGCTAAGTTTTTCGGTAGCACTTTGTGAAGTTCTTGTAATACTCCTCATCAATTTTTTATACATTCTTGATAAACTCCGAAAAAAATCGTGAAAAAATCTCGATAGACTCGAGAAAAGTCTTTGATCAAATCGCTCATGCGGCCGGCAGCTCATATCGTTCAGTAGAAATGGAGAGCATAATGGATAAACAGAAAGTATATATATAAACGAATACATAGTGTATAGGTAATGTTGGGTATATGGATATCCTGTTTGTGCCCACGCAGCAACTGATAGTTGAATTTAGTATCAAATAACGTCAAAATGAATTTTTGTTCTTTGTGCGAACGCAACTGAAAATTATTTCATGCGATAGTTTTAACAATCTGTCGCCTTTTTGGACGACGTTTATTTACACGAACGTTGCGAACGTATGTATATAAAAAACGAATCGAAATAAAATAGAGACAGCGGAAGCAAAGAAACCCGAACATCGACAAATTCACCGGACGCATGTTGTTTCCTATACAGTCAGCCAGCTGCTACATATATACACTTATATATATATTTATATATATATATGTATTTTGTCGATCCGGCGCTGATTTTCAATCGAACGCGAGACTCGCACGGCAAATAGGTTTAAAATCATTTGCCGGTCGCTTGGCAGCTGATAATTTTCCGATTTTCATTTGTGGCCGTTGCAATTTAATTTTTGTTTAGCGCCAATTTGAATGCCAACATGCGTGTGTGTGTGTGCGTGTGTGTGTATTGGTATTTGCCGGACCATAGAGAAATTTAATTGCGAGGTAAAATTGTAAACCAATGCCGCGGTTTGCACTTTAAGCTGCCAGCTGAACTGCAAATGGGAAATGCACGCATGTGTTTGCCGACTGTAGGAGCCGCAATGTTTATGTTTATATTGGATCGAATGGGCGGGCAGTGCGTCGCGTCGTCAAATATTTGCCAGCGTTTGCCTGCTTTTGAGCGAGCGCTAACGCTTATTGGTGTGATTACCATTTGGCTAGCAACTATTTGGCATTGTCTGCGGCTCGCTTATTGCTGTCAACTTTTCTGCTAATAATTATATGCCAGTAAACTGTGTGCGAGGTTGAGAGATGGCAACAAAGAATTTCTGGAGGGAGTCGGAAGCTCTTTAGGCCAAGTTGTGTTAGCCAAAAAAACGGGGCTTACAATATATATATTCCTATATATATACTATACTAACCAATATTAAAAAAAAAAGCTAAAAAAAAAAGTCTGTGCCTTTAATTGAATTTCGCAATTTTGGCCTTTTTCAAAAAAAATTTAAAAATACTTATTGGAATGATACAGAGCTCAATCTTTTTTAATTTTAAGCAATATAAAACGCCGTTTCATGGAAAACAAGTTTTAAGACTCTAGCTCAAATGATGTAGAAGATATTCAACAGTTTGCAAGAATCTGAAGGCTGCGCTTTGCTGCTAAGGCGCACTGTATATATGTTTATATTTTTATATGACCACTAGTCTGACCCATATATAAACATATAATTTCCATTTCCAACTTACTCTAAAGCTGCAAATTTATTATAGCCCAGTTTTAAGCTGCCTATTGAATATTTGGGGCAACACTTTAAGCGCACAGTTTATGCCCTGGAATAGCCTTAAATGTTATCTGAATGGGCAGCTGGCCGCATGTGTGGACAGGCCAGTTGCCCACTTTTTTTTTTTGCTGGCAAAAGATATAGATACAGATAGCAAAGGTATCTCAGGTGTATGTGTGTGAGTGTGGGTGTGTGAAATTCAATTGGAAAATGTCGAAGACAACACGACGCTCAGACTCAAACTGGCAAAACTTAGCCGCTGTAACTTTTCGACTATTTGCACTGGCTGCACTGACATGCAAAGTAGCAGAAAAATTGTCTGGCAAAGTTGCCAGCCAGACAGACAGGCATAAGACCCACCCCTGGCTCTGCCCCAGTTCCGCCTCAACTTTTCAACCAGACGCATAAAGTAGCTCCAGCTGTATCTGTAGCTGTAGCTTGTTCTTGTTGCAGCTTCAAGCTGACTGCTGCAGCTGCTGCTGCTGCTGCTGCTGCTGCTGCTGTTGCTGTTGCTGCTGGTGCTAAAGCTTTCGCTTTTGGCTTCTTTGGCGTATCTTTAAGATTTTTCACAGCATCCACAGCGCAAACTTGTCGAAAATGCTCGTATATACGAAAATTGTTTAACAAGTTGAATGCTGCCAACATTGAGCTGGCAGCGAAGACGACGACTGATGCTGGGGCTGGGGCTGGGGCAAGTTTTTCACCTGTGCTGAGCCGGGTTTGGGCTTGGCCTGCTCAAACTTTTCACACCGGGCCATAAGTTTTGGCGCTCTGTCTTTGCTTTTTAGCCAACTGCAAATTCCGGCAGACGCAACGGCTTTAGTTTCAGTTTCAGTTTGCAGCTTCAGTTTCTCAGCTTTTAATTAAATAATTTCAGCTAACAACGGCAGCAGCAGCAGAAGGCGGCAATAAAATGTTTTTAACTCACTCTCTCTCTCTGTCTTTCTCTCTCTCTCAGTCTCTCTCTCTCCTTAGTGAACATTTCATATTTGATTTGGCTTTGCGTTCGCTTCGTTCTCGTTCTCTGCAATTATTTCGGCTGGCAAAATATTTAACTGCATTTCCTATTGATTTTGCTGCTTTGTAATCAACTTGGCTACCTGCAGGCAGCCAGGAAATTGACGATCTCCTGCAATTGTTATGCCTTGCCAAAGCCGTTGTTCCCGCCCAGCCGACATCGATGGCATCGAAGTCAAAAAGCCATTGCCATAGCCATAGCCATAGCCATAGCCAGCAGTCATCCAGGAAGTGAGCGCAGCTGCAATTCTCTATTTTTCTTCAGTCTTCTTTACACACACACATACACACTCGCACACACACACACTCACACTCATCTAGTTTTTAGCAATTTTACTTGACTTCTGCTGCTGCTGCTCCTGCTCTGTTTGCGCTCGGTCAATAAATGAGCGTAATATTAAGACATTGATTCGTATGGCTAAAACGACATTGGCAACTCAGGTGAAGCAGAAAAATGCAATGCAATGTTTTCCGTTAACTTTGATTCGTATGGTCAATAGAGAACCGGCCAGCCTAAGGGCCATTTGCTGCGTTTTTTCTGCTCTCCTCTTTTTTTCCTGCAACTGGGAAAACGTTTCTTAAAATCGGTAAACAAAACGAGGACCAAAGCAAGCAAATAGCACACTGTAAAACTGTTTAAACAGTATCTGAATAACTCTTTTTTCCTGTTGAGTGTAGCTGGTGCAACGTAACGGGTGTTGGCATTGTTCGCAATAGACATTTGATGCGAGCATAGACTGCAATTGTTAGCCAAGGTTAGAGCAGTGTTCCAGCTCTTGATTTCATTTACCAATTACACAGACGTCAATTTACCTTGAAAATATTCCCGTTTACGTTTTTTCAAGAGAAATCGATTCGGTGCCTGCTTTCAAATATTGGAATCGAAGTGCCCAATTCTATATAAAGCGAGAGCTTAAAGGTAAATTTGAACTGACCAGAAGTCACTCTTAGCGGAGGAGGGCTAAGCCAGCTTACCTTGAGAAGAAGCTTGAGCTAAATAAAATAAATAAAACAAAGTAAGTAAATAAAAAAAATAAATCAAAATATTTAGATGAATAAAATAAATAAATAAAAAAAAAATGACATGAAATAAAAATGAATAAAATAAATATATCAAAGAATAATTTGTTTTTAAAATTTTAAAATAGTTATTTTATAAATTTTTACAATTTTGTAATTTCTTTTATTTATTCTTTTATAATATAAATAAAATAAATATATTTATATAAATGCATATTATATTAGATTATATATTTTATATTAAAAAATATAGGTGGAAAAATCGTATAAATAAAATATAAAATAAATAAATAAAAAAATATACAAAAAAAATCTAAATAATTTAAATTAATAAAATAAATAAATAACTAGTATACGAAAAAAAAGTAAATAAATAATGGATATAAAATAAATAAATTAAAAAGGTTATTTATTTATTTTAATTTATATTTTATTTATTTTAATATATGTTTAATTTATTATTTATTTATTTTTTGTTTTTATTTTATTTCTATAAAGTAAATTAAACAAATTTAATAAATATATATCTTATTTAATAAGAGAAAAAATATATGAAATAAATAAACAATATAAAAACTAAAAAATTAAATAATGAAATAAATTTATATAATGATATTGATCAAATAAATGAAATAAGTAAAATAAAAGAATAAATCAAAACAACAAAATAAATATAATAAATATATCAAAGAATATAGAAACATGCCTTGCCAGCAATAAAGCTGTCAATGGAAACTAAATCAATAGCTTGAGCCAGCAAATCTCTTAACAGCTTCAAAAGTTTTCCAAAAAAATAAAACTTAAATAGAGGTCGCTGTGCGCAGTGCTTACCTTGAGTGGGCAACAATATTTTGCAGCTCAGTTGCAAGATGCTCAGCCAAATGACAGGGCAAGTGTGTGTGCTATGGTTTTTAAAAAGTCAACTAACCAAACTGCTAGCTGCTGGACCCCACTACACACACACACACACACACACACACACAGCAGCACACACCCACGTGAGCACATACAGAGGGAATTTGTGACAAAGCTGCTGCTGCCGGCAGAGCATGCAGCACTTTGACATGAATGTAGTCTACCTAAGCAACTGTGTGTGTGGGGGAGGGGGAAGCGCGGGCTTAACGTGCAGCGAGCCAAAGGCTAATTCAAAGTCAGGGCGCGCACAATGCGCACAAACAGCCCCCTCGTCCTGCCGCTCCATTCGTTGTTTTGTATTATGACAGCAGCTGCACCTGAAAGTATGCAGTGATTTTTTTCCACATGCGCCGCTCGCTCTCTGGGCAAAAAAAGAAGAAGAAAAAACTGTAAACAAAAACGAAAACCAAACGGCAACAATAGAAAGGTGGCAATAGTTGACAACGACGCTGTGGCATTCCAAGTGTTCAGTGTCCAGCTGTGTGTGTGTGTGTGTGTGTGTGTGTGCGTATATCAAAGCACTTGGCATATCAACTGGTCGGACATGGTGTAAACACGTTTAATGTTGCTCTGGCCCTCCGCATAGCTCGGCTGCAGTTGCTCCAGCTGCAGCTGCAGTTGCAGTTGCGTTTAATTTAATCTACTAGTCGAGCTGCTACCTTGACATGCACTAGCCCAGTCACCTCCTGTCTGTCTCTGTCTGTGTGTGCGTGTGTGTGCGTGTGTGTGCGTGTGTGCATGTTGGCTGCTTGAGTGCACCGCAAGTCCATTTAACTTAACTTTGGCCGTACATGCACTCGGTGCGGACTAGCTTCTGGCCATCAGCCGCTCACCCTTTGCCTGCCTGCCTGCCTGTCTCACTGCATCAGTCAAGCGCACGGCCAAACGGTGACAGCACTGCGTAGCCATGCACATATGTGTGCGTGTGTGTGCGTCTGTGGGCAACGTAATTTGCATGGTCAGCATGCAGCTGGGGCCTGGGGAATGGGAATGGGAATGAGCATGGGCATGCAGTTGCCAGGTCCAGGACCCAGCGCTATCCTTGCTTAATTGCATGCTACTGCATTGGCAACTTCATGCCGAGCCGAAATCCAATTGCAGCCACCAAAAAGTGTTGCCCCCGCTCGGACTCGTTTCTTAGTGTTACTCACTAAAGCATGCATATTAGCCGCTGTTGCTGCTGCTGCTGCTGCTGCTTCTATTGTCGAGCAGTTTTTAAGCATTAATGTCAACGGAGCAGGCACAACTTTAAAGCTTGATTTCCAGGTGATTATGGGTCCCAGGTTTTGTTGCTCAGGGTTCGTGTGCGTGTTCACGTGATCCGAAACATGTGCAGCGCTTTTTACTGAAAGAACGAAAATAAAAAAAAAAAGAGTACATTGCACAAGTGCCGCGACACGCAAAACATTAAAAGGGATTCGTTCGTTTTTTGCTCCTTTGCCTTTTTCGTTGTTGTTTTGTGCGTCGCGGAGTCAGGGCATCAAAATCAGACCGTGTACATGTGTATGTATATGTAATATGACAGGAGGCGAGCTGAAAAAATGGCAAACAAATGGTGCGGCATTTGCTGCCGGCTTTTTTGTGCCACTATCAAGCCAACGACGAATCATTTGCGAGCGATTTAATTTCAATTGCATGGGCGTTAATCAATGCCAACAAAAGCCAACTGTCATTTAAGGCAAAAGAAAAACAACAGCACAGAAATCATAGCTAAAGGCAATTAAATTAACAAAAAAATTGAGTAGCATGCAAAACAAGCAAAAGTGCATAAATTGACAATTGAAAATGCATTGGCTAGCAACAAATTCAAATACGCGCCCAAGCCAGCTCTCAATGCTAACCAACACTTTATTTATTTATTTTCTTACCGCCACCTTTTTATCGAATACATATCGAACTGCAGCTCGATATCGGTGTATCAGTCTGCCACCACCAGCCAACTACGAGTAGAACGTATAAATTCGCAAACTTAAGAAGTAAAATAAACATAAAGAGCAACTGAAACTAAGTTAATGGTAGCTCACAAGCATTATTACTTAACTTTGAATGAATATTGGCAAGCATTCATTTGTTGTAGCTACAAAAGAGCATTCAAAACTAATCTGTCAATTATCTACTCGAAGATTTTGGATAGAGACGAAAAATAACAAAATATTTAAACGATAATAAAAAGCCACTGTGATTTGAAATACGTGAGACGTATTTTAGTTAAAGCGAGAGCTTAAACCAAAGTGGCAACAAATTTGCGAGAAAAAGGGGTTTTATATATATATATAAGTATATATTAAATCCGAAATGAACGGGAGTCGAAAACTTAAATCTCTCCGCCTAGTGCGATTCGGAGAAATACTCTATGATCAGCAGAAGCGTCTGATATTGATGTGTCGTTGCTGCCAGCGGCATTATTTGTCTCTGGAAGCCTACCAGACGCATCTGAACAAATGCATGGGCATCAAGCACATAGTTACGTCCATTGACGAGCTGCACTACGACGAGGAGAAGCGCGAGACCAGACTAATCAATGGCAGGCAAGAGGTAGGTCCATCTACAATGACTTATATATATATATATCCAAATATCAAAGATTTCCCTACCGACAGCTGTTCATCTATGAGCCCAACGCGGTGCGCAATATAAACAGCGTCAACTGCAACATCGACTGGGAGGCAGAGCTCGAGGATCCGCGCTGGTACACAGAGGAGAGCCGAGCGCCGCCCAACAAGGCGAATCAGTCGCCCACCAATGCCAAAGAGAACGTAGCCAAAAGCCGTGTGCGAAATTCACTAGTCAGGGATGTAGAGAAAGAGAGGCAGCCGCATTCACAGTCCATCGAGTCTCCCGCCAAGCGAATGCGACATTCCACGCCCAAGCGCACGATTCTCACCAACCAGCAGCAGCAGCACAAATCGGATATGCCCGAAATGTCAGCTAATCTGAAGAGCCAAATATATATTGTGGAAAACATAGTGGAGGACTTGAGGCGTCTCGATGAAATGCAAACTGCCCAAACGAACAACTCAAAGACAACAGCAGCAGCAGCAGCTGAAGCAACGACAGCTCCAGCAACAGTCGAAATTCCCACCCTGTGCACCATTCAAGCGATTACGCCTAGCGGAGGCGACACCCAGCAAATTCTAAACAAATTGCGTGCTTGCGGCGTCGAGGTCAAGCGTCGGAATACGCGGGAAACCATTGAGAGCGCGGTCGATGTGAACCCAAAGAAGCAATTGGCTTTGGATATTATGCGAAAATTGCAATCGAATGGCATCAAGTGCACGAAAGTAAATAATTCTAAGCAATAAGAATTTGTATGCGATTTGATTACAATATATTTATAAGTGCCCGGGCATGCCTACATTTTATTTGTAGCCTGTATTAGTTTTGAATTCATTGTGTTTGGCAACCGCCTAGGGGGAAACACACATTTAAACAGCTGTTATAAACAATTGATTTGCAAATCGCACCAATTGCCATTCACACGAAGACGTCGAATTAGAGATGAGCAACTGCAAGGCTCGCTGAGATTTATATTAATAAGCAAATGTATTGATATAGGAAAATGACAAATATAAATTCTTGTTGCAAATCAAAATTAGAACTCTGCAAGTGGTATTTAAAAAAAAAACTAAACGTATTTTCAAATGTATTTTAATGGCGCAAATTTATGCAAACAAATCGTTACTTTTCGATATTTGCATGTCTATCGCACACATCTCTCATCTCTAGTTGATTATTTGTTGGTGCCGCACGCGTGCCGTTCAAGTCGAAAGAAATTGGTTAAAAATTAAGCTGCAAGTAACGCCGTTCAGTTTGTTTATATTTTCTATAAAATTCGTAACGAAATTCGCCAAATTCGAGTGTCGCGTGTGGCCAACAAAAAGAGTGACAGGAAAACAAGTAAGACTAACGCCAAGGGCTTACATAATTTTTGGGCCTTTTTTGTGCCCAAATTTATTTTGCATTTATAGATTTGTGTGTCAAAATGCAGGCGCTGAATGACATCATACTTAATATTAGTTCTGTAGGTGCCAAACACTGCAATTGCCTAATAGTTGGAGTACTCGAGGGAAGTGTGAACCTGAATACGGGTTTAAAATCCGTAAAGCAGAGTTTTAGTTGTGATAACGAAACTGGTTTATAATGAGAAACAAAAATTAATGTGTATAGCAGGATTCTGCGTAGATTTATGTTTGTTTTTGTTGGAATAGTTTTTTAATTATATACAAACTTCAACATCAAACATCTGTTTTGGAGGGAAAAAAGCCAAGCTTAAAAGCTGCTGTGCAAACTGGAGTTATTTGGAGGGACGTTAGCTGTTTTTTGACTAGCAAGAAAAAGCCAAAAAGAATAGCTAGAAAGCTGTTATGAAGTCTAGTTTTGAAAATTTGTAGCTTTGAGTTTTCAATATATGTATTGGAGGGAAAAAAATGAAAGTTTAATAAAAACCAAGAATTTTTGAAAACTTCTTTTAGCTATTTGTTGATTTTTTGACTAGAGACCCTTAAGTAAAAGCCAAATTGAACACTTAATTTCCAATGTACATTTTTATTTGTTTTTATAAATTGAAATTTATATTCTTAAGTATGCGGAAATACTTGCTCGCCTTAACATTCACATACAATTAGCGCTTCATAACATATTTTATTTGAGAATCTTGCCTTACTTTAACTCTGGCTAATTGAATTCGTTTCATTTGCATTTCTCATTTCGATTTTTGTGTTATTTTAGGCTAAACTATTTAGTGCATGTGCCCATTTGTGTTAGCATTTGCTCTTTAATTAGTAGCTTGCATTATTCGTTTCTTATTTTTTTTTTTTCTTTCAGATTTTTTCATTTTGTTTTAGTTCTTTTCATTCGTTTTAAACATTAACTTAAAGCTGCTTATTGTTTAGTGCCTGTTTTAGAAATTTGCACACAAATTACAATTTTCGTTTTGCAATCACATAAAAGAGGACAATAAAGTAATTATTTGATATACAAGTAACAGGTTGAGAGACAATCATTACACGCAGGACACTCAACGTTCAATAAACATTTACGATATTTTAATACATACGAAAATAGATGTAATATTTAGGCTAAGTGGGTGTATGCTATATAGTCCAAGCATGTGAGTGTGTGTACTCAATATTCAGTGTGAACTAAATGCGTTTCATTCACTTCCATTTTCACAATTCATTTAATATAAACAAACTTTCAATTTGATTCAAAGAGTCGCTGCTGCCGCCGTCGGCTCAGTTCCAGTCGCTGCTGCTGCTATTCGAGGGAGCGACGTCGCAGTTGTCGGCGCACGCTGCCCATGGCAGCACTGCTGCGGTCGAGCAGCTCGTTGGAGAGGCGCGCCAGCAGCGGCAGCTCCCGCATGGACACATTTACGGAGGGCAATGGCGCCAGCTGCTGCTGCAGCTTCTTGATCGAGCTCGCATTGCCAGGCTGGTGGTGCGGCGTCACGGGCAGGCTGTGGGTAACTGATACTGTAGGCACGGCGCTGATTTTGATGACCACATCCCGAGCATCCACATCGTCCACATCGGTGTGGCGCTTCAGTGCCTCGGCGCCCAGTGAATCTGGTCGCAGTTCCGTGGATTTGGCGCGCACATTCTGCTGATGCTTGGCCGCCTCCTTAAGCATCATCAGATGATCGAGCTTGTCCACCGTTGCCTTCAGCTCGTGCTCCCACACATCGTTCTGCTGCTGGCCGTCGCCGCCTTCGATGGGTCGCACTGCGAGTATTTTGACCTTCTGGCGTAACGCCTCCAATTGACGTTCGTCGACTACGCCGCGTAGCTCATTGCCCAATCCTGTCTCATCGTAGTCACACACATTGTCCTCCTCCAACTCGTCCTCCGTCTCCACGGCCGATGCCGTGGCGGCTGTGCCCGCGCCCAGGGACATTTGGCTGCCCGCTATCGAGGGATAGTCGCATTTCTCCAGCTCCAGCTGGAAATCGGGCAACGATGGCAACGTACTGGAGGTGGGTGTGTTTAGCTCAGCGCCCACGCCCGGCTCACGTGGTCCAGGCGGCGGCGGAGAGCCGCTTAACGCCGGATAATCGCCGCGCTGCCTGTGTATGTCCTCGCTGATGCGCTCTAAGTTGCGCAGAGCCGTGGAGTAGGTCGCCTTGGCACAGGCGACCTGCTGCTGCAGCTCTTGTATGCGATTCTTCTGAGTCTGCAGCTGATCCTGGCAGACCTGCTTCTCCTCGAAGTACGGACGCGACTTGTTTATGCTGCGCCTGAACCTATCCTCGAGCTGCTGCAACTTCTGTTCGGCCCCATGAAAGAGCCGAGTGCGTCGCTGATGCTCGGCATGGCAATCGGCCTTCTGCTTCTCCGCGTCCATGACCTTCTGAGTGGCATGATTCAGCATCTCCTGCCAGGCATTGTCGAATTGCCACTCATGCGAGTTGGACATGAAGCGCTGCTCGGCCAAGGCGACAGTTTCCTTGGCTGCCGCATGGATTTCTGTCAAAGGAATTTGCATGAGACTGGCATTTGAGAAGATGGAATTCTTCATTTACCATTGGCTCGCTGGAACTTGACTGCTGCCTGCTGGCATTCGATTTGCGCCTCGCGCGCCTTGTCCAGTGCCTCATAGTAGGGACGCGCCTTCTCAATGCAATTGCCCAGCTTCTTGGAGGAGAGTTTCAAGCGCCGCGTCGACTCATTCAGCAGTATGCGAAACGTTGAGTTGGCCTCCTGTTAATTGATTAATGTTAACATTGAATGGTATGCTAACTCGGGGAATGTTGTTATATTTACCTCCAATTCGATTTCGAGCTTGTTAATCTCATCCGTAGCGCTGTTGAGATTCTCTAGTTCAATCTGTAAGCAAAGAGCAGAGTCTTACTATAAGAAATTCATTCATTATTACTTAAACTGAGGGCTCTGTTAAATAACATAGTTCATTGTAAACCTATGTTAAGTAAAGTATGTGAAGTATGTACTTAAATGTCATTCAACAAAATATTTTCTTTACTATAGCAGACTTGGTAGGCTCATGTAAATCTCTCTGTCTTTCACTTGCAGTTGTTGCCAGCCAGCCAGCCAACACCACCACCAACAGCTGTCCCGCGAATCAATCCACTAATACGAAATGTCGAGCGGCGGTGCCATGCCGAAGGATCCGAACAGTAAATACGATCTGAGCAAAATATCCGCTCGTGTGGATAAGGTGAATGTGAGCGGGTTGCTGCGCACCCACGATGACTACGTGATGCGTGCCGCCGACGGCCTGTTCAAGGCGAAGAACTTTCAGCAGATGATGCTGGAGGCAATGGCGGCCAAGTCGTATCTGCACGAGCTGGGCATCTTCAAGGACGTGAGCGTGCACATAGACATTAGCCGCGGTGCGGATGCCACGCCTCAGGGCTACGAGGTGACGCTGAAGGGCAACGAATTCACACGCATCATGGGCTCGGCGGGCACGGAAATTGGCCAGAACGAGGGCTCCCTGCGCACCGAGCTGACCATACCGAATATACTGGGTCGCGGCGAGAGCATATCCCTTCAGGGCAGCTACAGCAGCACCAGAGCAAACGATCTGCAGCTGAAGTTCTGGAAGCCCTTCTTCCATACGCGTTTTCGAGAGAATCGACCCGAGTAAGTCGCTTAGACTCACTAGAGTGAATAACTAAGGCTAATTCTGATTTTCTATTTAAACAGAGCCTCGTTCAGCGTATTCCGGCAGACAGATCGCTATGACATCAGCTCGTTCCAGACAACCAACTTGGGCTACTTAATCGACTTTAGCGTGCACACAATGCTGGGCCTTGATGTAAGTTAACAGTTATGAGAGCAATTAGTGAGAGGGATTTAGAAATTAAATTAACTATGTATAAGAATCTGTCGAAATATATCCTGCAAGGGTACAGGAGCTATTTACAGAGCTCTTTAACATTTGGCTGTTAAGCTCAACAAAGATGTTAACAAATCTCTTCAGTAACAGCTGTTACCTGCTCAAAGAACTGCATACAAACTGATGGAGCTTTTAACATTTAGCTGTTAGCATATCTGTTAACAGCTGTTTACATTAACTGCTCACAGAACTGCCTTGCCCATTTATATATCATTTACTATCTCTTTATTTCTCTGCTTTATCCACAGCTCACACACTCGCTGCAGTATGAGAACTCCATCAGGGACCTGGGCTTGTTGAACAAATCGGTGCCGTTCGCTATACGCGATCACAGTGGACCCAAGCTGGCCTCGCTGCTGCGCTATTCGCTAATCTTTGACAATCGGGATGCGAGCGTATTCCCCTCGCGCGGCATTCTGCTTAAGTCTGTGAACGAGTACTGCGGCTTGGGCGGCAACATTGCGTACACGAGCAGCACGGCGCACGGGGAGATGAACGTGCCGCTGTTTGCGGGCTTGGTGGCCCAGTTCTGTGCTCGGGTGGGCGTCATGAAGGAGACCAAGAAGACCACAGTGCTGCCCATTAGCAATCTGTTCTATTGCGGCGGCCCGCTGACACTGCGTGGCTTCAAGTACGGCGGCGCCGGACCTGTTATCGATGGCACGCCCATCGGCGCGCAAACATTCTGGTGCACGGGCGCCCACCTGTGGACGCCGCTGCCCTTTGCGGGCGTCTTCAAGGGCCTGGCTAGTCATTTTCGCATGCATTTCTTCTACAACATGGGCAACAGCAATTCCTTCTCCATGGGTGAGCAGACAATGAAACTGACATATATAATATATTATCTAATTTCTCGTTTATCCTCTTACAGACAACATGCGCAGCGCCTATGGCATTGGTCTGGCTGTGAAGTTGGCGGAGCGCGCCCGCATCGAGCTGAACTACTGCGTCCCGGTGCGTAAGCAGGCCACTGACAAGGCCTTGAACGGTTTCCAGTTTGGCATTGGCTACGAGTTCGTTTAAGTCAAGGAAGTGCTATGTCCCAACTGTACTTAGCTATAGAGAAGCCCGAGAGTCCTGCACACACACCATACTGCCCCAACAATAGTCACTTTGCAATTGTCCTCTGCTATTTTGTTGTATTTCGTTGTCAATGCATTTTTCATCCTAAATTTTATTTGTAAACAAGAACTCTTCTTAAGTGTAGTTTATAAGAAATGTACATATAAAAAAAGTTGAACTTTAAAAAAAAAAATAAAAATTGTTAAATTTAAATTGTATAAAAGTAATTGAAGAATTTTTATAAGTATTGCCTAAACATTGACAATGCTAAACGTAGGTACTAAAATTAAATTTTAAAAAGTAAGTACTGTCGTTTATAGAGTTAGTGAAGAGATACGCTAAACAATGAAGTAAACGCGTACCCTCCGTGGAGTGAACAAAACGTGCTTTGCTATTGCCCCATGTGAACATGAAATTGCTTTTTGAGCAGCGAATTCCAAAGCAAACCTAGGGGCATCACATATAAATAAAACTCTCTTAAATAAAATTCTCAACAGTGACTCGAACCTGCGACCTACAGCCCAAAAACACGCGATCCGCAACCTAAGGCGCACCACCACGCCAACATTAATAGACATGCCAGCAAATGCCGTACTTTAAAGAACAGCTAACAGTGCTCAAGCAACGCTGTTAACAGTATGAATGTTGCTTTAACAGCGCCGCTTAATGTAAACGTAAACAATGAACAGCTGCATACGAAAATCTGAATTGAAAATTTCCCATGACATTTATGCGCTTTGATTTATAGTTACTCAAATTGCAAACAAAATGTAAATTAATTAATATTAAGTATCAGCCTGACAGCTGCGCCAATACCATAAAACTAAGACGAATGCGTGGCGAAAAATAAATCGCATAAGCGAGATGGGAAATATGCTCCATTGGACATGCTTTGTTGTATCGTTAAAGTATTTTATTACTGGTTGGAAATTTATTTAAAAATTCCCAAATGTATTGTGTGGCCGGCGGGCGTGCACCAGCTCCATCTCCATTGTTATGGATGGTTGAACTGCATGCGGTTGAAATTGTTGTTTGGGTTTGGTTTTGTTGTGGTCGTAACAGCAGCGAAATAAACTGGTTTTAATTATGATATTTTTGAACTGAATTTTGACCGTAGTCTGGCCGAATATGTATGTTTATGTTTCAGCTTTTATTAAGCTTGTCCCAGTTTGATGATTATCGTGCTCGTTGGGCATTTCTTCATATACCGGATATACAAAAGGGGCATATTGGGCTATATATATACATATATGTATGGATGCAGGTGTGTTTGTGTGCGTGAAAGTGTGTATGTGGAACGAAGCGGAGCATCGCAGGGCAAGTCGGGAATCTGATTGATTTAAAGGCCAAAACAAACGCGCCAGCAAACCCAAGCAGCGGCTCGGACCGGTTCGAGCTTACCTTTTGGCTAACAGCCACCTGAAAACCAGTTTCTCGTGCCCCTCACAAAATTCAAGAGTTGAACTTTCCTGGAATTCACTGGCATCTGGCAACTGGCAACTGGCGTAGCCACAAAGGAAGTGCTGTACACAGCATTTGCTCTGGCTTTCGGCCTGTTAATTCAAACTTTTGCATTTTTTGCAGGCCTATACAATCTCAAAGTGCAACATGCAACAAACCAAATATAATGCCAGTTAACAACCATTAAAATGCGCCCTCTGGCGGCAGAGCGCCGTCTATACAAGGCAAAGACCTTTAAAATAAATATGGAAACGAAATGGATAAAGAGTCAATGCGCCTCATAAAAACTATGGGACAATGCAACTGCATTGTAAAAAGCCCCAAGCCCAGGTGGTAAATTATTTACCAACCATTGGCAGCCAGCTGTACTTACTTATGGATATGAATACGCAAAAATATTTGATTATCAGCCAAAGAAACAAACAATAAATATTTATTGTAGGCAAATTGTGTGGAATGACGACTCAGAATTTTACTTACAAAGACGAACAGAGAGAAAAGAAAGAGAGAATTGCGCAATTATGATTGAGAATTGCAAAATATATAAATGAAAAATATTCGTTTATTATTTTTTGCAAAAAGAATTATGTATATAAAAAAGAATTCAAGAAATGCATAAATTGAAAAGTAATCAAAATAAATATTTATGTAATATTTATTATATAAAATATGTAAATTAAACAGTAAACAAACATAAATAAAGAATATATTTATTATATAATATACATTCTATATAATTTATAATATATTTTATATAACACTCTTTTGCTACACAACAAAATTCCATCAGCAATTTCATTTCAGCCTTCAACAACTAACAACAAATTATTGATTAATCGCTGAACACGTCAAATGCTAAAAATGTTAAAGCTTCTGCCGCTAACAGGGTCAAAATCACATGAAGCAGGGCTAAGAGCTGACGCTTAACGTTCAAATATCACGCGATTGCGTTGACGTTTTTCTTTTTGCATTCGTCAAAGTTTGTTCAGCGTAAAAGTCGGAAAGTTAAATCGAAGCCATAGACTATATAAATCAAATGCAAAAGGTTACGCTACAGATTTAAAGCTATTTACAGGTGAGGCCAGGTGACGTGTTTCCTTGAAGGCAAGCAATGTTTGGCAGACAAACAGGAGACCCTAAAGCACTAGCTATAAATTTGTTGAATCTTTTTTTTTTTTTGGCAAAAATAAATGTTATGGATGAAAAACTTGGGTATATCTATCAATTTTATGAAGCTTATGTGATGAAAATCGAAATAAATTTATTTCTATATATTTTTTTTCGAAGTAGATTTAACTTTATATATTTTTTCTAGTGAAAAAAATGGATATTTATTTTGTTCATATTTCTATCTAGTGAAAATACAAAAAATATTTAATTTTAAATATTTTTATGGGCTGAGAAATATTTTGAAAATTGTTGATAAATATTTATAATTATAATATTAATTTAATACATTTTATTATATATTTATTATTTATTTATTTTTTCACTCGTGTGAATGATCTCTTACAATATATATTTATTTATTTTTATATATTTATATTTAATTTTAATATATTATAATATTAATTATTATTGTATTTATAATTATTATATTAATTTAATATATTTTATTATATATTTATATTAATTTTAATATATTATTATATTAATTATTGTTGTATTTATCATTATTATATTTATAATTATTGTTTATATTATTTTTGTATATTTTATTTGTTGTTCAATTATATTCCTTAATAATCTCAAGTTTTTAAAAATGTTCTGTAATTTCCAATAAAGGTTTACAATAACACAGACACGCTTAAAATTTGCTTATCCCTTCAGCTAAACAGTTTGAGATAATATCAAAAGTTGTTGCCTAGAAATTTCGTATATGATTCATGACAAAAATATTTAATATTTAAAGTATCATGCATCAGTCAGACTTAACTGTGTGTTTGTTAAATATATATATACTTTCATATACCATAGAAACATCTGTACAAAGTTTCGCCATATATGAGCTTGTTGCATCTGCCCTAGAGACCTCTATCCGCTGACTCAGCGCGCCAAGCTGATCAAATTGGATAATGCTCCAATTTAAGTGAAGTAACAAACAATATATGATAACATTGTCCACTTTTGTTAAATGCTGGACATATCATTAGCTTATTAATTTGCCCGCTCTGCCGCCCAAGGCAGAGCAAATGACGCCAGTTGGTGGCGTGATGCCTGCTCACGAAAGACTCGCCTAGCCCAACAGCCTACTCCGCCACTGACCCGACCCGACCCGACTCGGGACGACCTGACCTGACCTAGTTGTGGTGGCCTCGCACCACTGCAGTGTACACTTCCTGCCCGCCACACGCCCACCACAACTACGTAAACATTAGCTAGCGGCTACGGAAATGCGAGCCGTAATGGAAGCCGTATTCATCGATTCAGTTTTAGCGACTTGTGTCATACAGGAGCAGGAGCAGGAGCAGGAGCAGAGCAGCAGGGCACGTGTAAGCCCACAAAAGGACATTCAACTCTATTGAGAGCTTTTGCGTCATTAACAGCGAAATGTGAAATATATGTATAGATACATACATATATTTGTATATGTACGTCTACATCGAGCACAGCCAATTGAATGAGAGATAGAAAGTCGCAGCTCCACCCCAAGTGGGCTAGCTGGGCTAAAACAAAACTAGCACAAGTGCTGCCACTGCCATGGCTTTGTTGCTGCTGAGAAAGTGCTGTTATATAAAAATACAACAAAAACTAGACTGAAAAAGTCTTCGGGCGCAGCAGCAAGTCAGCGTTAAACGCAATTGACCGCAACAATTTTAATTAGCCTAAAACTTGAACCCAAAACGACAGAGGGTAAAAAATTGTTATGTCAACAAACTGAAGCCAATGGGCAAAATCTGATAATTAACAAGTAAAAGTGGTTACGGTGGCAGTACATGACTGCGAAATACACTGTCAAATGCTGCTTGCTATTGATAATAGTAAATAAATATTTATTAATATATGTAATATAATATATATATATATATACATAAACATATATGCTTCACTGCCTACCCCTCCTCTGTCTCACACAAAATCAATTTCTGCCCTTTTTCCAAAACCAACTCTAGGGCATACAAATGGGTCTGAAGTGGGCACAGCCCGAGTTGTCAGACTTTATAAATTATGAGCTTTGCTTTTGTGTTCGATAGTTAAACAAAAGAGATTGGATAAAATGTTGCCATGGCAGTATGTATATATACATATATATACATTAATGACTTTTTCTCAGAACTTGAGTTTGGCCTTTTCTGAATAGAAAGCACCAGCTAAGCTGAACGACAGCATAACAAATTGTTTATTTGCTTATGATTCTAAGAGTTTATGGAATGTTGTTAAGCCGAAAGTTTCTTTATGGATTGCTCAATTTGAGCGCTTCAACGGCAACTTCTTTACAGATTTACATTGAGGGAAAGGAAAGATAAGATCAAATATTTAGCTGGAGAGAGCACTACAAATTTTGAATTTAACAAATGAGGGCGTATGTTCATACTGATTATTTTTGCTCAAATAACAAGCTTTGACTGCTTGACAGTGAGATCTAATTATAATAGACAGAAGAATTATATATAACAAATTTAAATTACATTCTACGAATTGAGTAGACGAGACGGAAGTACCCGACTAGGAGTTACTTACTCCTGAGTGACACAGCTTGTTATGCCAATAAAGACCATGAATACTATATACTTTATAGAGGCCCATCTATTGCAAACTACCAAGATAACATTATAAGCAATCGATATACTAAATCCATGAAGAAACTGCAATTTACGTTTATATTAAATTATCTTTGAACTTTCGAATTGCCACTGAAGCAAGTTAATGACTTTGTTAAATTGATAAGATTGTTTCTGGTTTCCTTCTATCGGAAACAAGTTCGTCATGCCATATGCCATATGCACTTGTCAGATAAAGCCCAACAATTAAGATTTCAGTTCAGCTGCTTATGTAAACCATAAACAACACAAGTAAGAAAACTCTAGTCGAGACCGCTCGACTAGGGTATACCCTGAACCCTGCGAAGAACCGCAATTCCAAGCAATCTCCGTTTCTTTAATATACATAAGTATATATATGTTCATTACAAACAGAACATACACACGAACATACACAGGCGCACACACACATAAGCGCCAGTCGTTGCGTCAGCTGTTCTTTGGCTGCTGTTTGCATGCCAATGACATGGGAAATTAAATGTTTAATAACTTTTTTTCTAGAGTAACGATTTTGATCAAACTTATTGGGCGTGATCATGTCATCCATATGTATGCATGTGCCAAAGCACAAGTCTCTAGTATTTGATATACGGGAGTTACAAATTTGAGGCGAAGGGGGCGTGGCATCCAAAATTTAACAAAAATCGAAATTGCGTAAGGCTTACATAACACTAAATGCAAAATTTGAAGACTCCAGCTAGAAAGATGAATTAGATAGAATTTTATAGCCTAACTTAGATTTGCGTTTTTAATCGATAACAAAAAAACGATAACAGTTATCGAATTTCTGAAACAAACTCGATCTTTTCGTGATATACAGGAACCTACATAAAAAATTTCAAGTCTCTAGCTATTGTAGGTTCTGAGAACGACGCGTTCATACATACGGACAGACGGACAGACGGACGGACAGACGGACGGACAGACGGACAGACGGACAGACGGACATGGCTATATCAACTCGGCTTGTCATCCTGATCAAGAATATATATACTTTATGGGGTCTGCCACGCCTCCTTCTGCCTGTTACATACATACGCCCTCCAACAAAAACATTATACCCTGATTACCCATTTTCAATGGGTTCAGGGTATAATAACAAAATTTGCTGTACGATTTTGCTTGCGGCATGAATTAATTAAGCCAAAAGCCGCATAGCCAACAGCAAACAAATGTAAATTGTGTGCGGTAACCGCGAGCGAATATTCGCCATAGATTGCTGTTGTTGGGCATCATTGAAGAGGAGGCAAATGGCAGAGCTGAGGGCGCCTCAATGAACATGACAGATAAACAGAAAAGATACGCAAACATGACGAACAACGAAGCGAAAGTAATGTATTTCAACATACACTTACAAAAATATATACGTAGTTTACTTGAAGATGTTTTCAATTTATACATGGTATAAATATAAATATAAGACAAGTGTCTAGCTTGTTATATATTTAAAAATTATACATAAATGCTGTAACTAAGTCCGTCTCGTAGCATATCTCATATAATCTTCATTAGATCATCTCGCTTGAATTTCATAATTCATAAATAAAGGCGCGCTGAGTTGCGCTCGAGTGCAAGCGAGACAGAAGATCAGTTTCAATTGCACTGTCTCCTGCTCGCACGCTGATGGTGTGACAGCGATAAAAATACCGACAACGCGGCGTGGGAGCTGCGCCCATTGTTGCAAGTGGCAAGAGCAACACAAATCTTTTTTTTTTATTATTATTTATTTACTTTTGCTTGCGATTTAAAAATAAATAAACTCAACAATTGCAGTGGAAGCATTTAACAGCTGATAAATATAATCGTGTTAGCTCAGACCACGAGGCGTATCATCAGAAATGTTTTTGAACAGCGGCCAGACATATGGTAGCGTGGCCGAGCGGTCTAAGGCGCTGGTTTAAGGCACCAGTCTCCTCGGAGGCGTGGGTTCGAATCCCACCGCTGCCAAGGGAATTCTTTTTTTATTATAATATATTTAGAAACTTTAATTGTTTACAATATGTATTATTATCAACTTTTCTATAAAAGCGTGCTATTGTTTATACGTGTTAATTAATGTTAATTAGTTTTACAGTACCCTCCCTTTGAGTCATTAGTATACTATATATAAGTAAATTAATGGTTTATCAGGCAGGCATTACGTGAATCACTGTAGCTTTTCGTGTTCTCTATGTCGCCTCGTCTCACCTTGCTGACAAAAAAAAGGCGTACAGGTATCGGAGTCTTCCTATTAGTCATTGGCAAACATTCATGCTAGAAGTGGCTTAAATTTCCTTTCGTAATCAAATTATCAAGTGGAACAAGGTAATATTGATATTGTCGGTAAATATCTGAATGCAAAATAATAAAATATTGAAAAACAAAAAAGCGTTGATAATCGATTGCAGCTACATATATACAAATGGCTCAGCTCAGCTAATCGCAAAATGACGTTATTTTATATAAATATTTCTACATAAATAAATGTTTAAGTAATCGTTTTTTTTTTCTTTTCTACTTTTCACTTTAAAATAACCTTAGGTTGATTTCATATTTTATCGCCTAACTAAAAATAGATATTTTTACTATTAACCCATCAGCGATAAGTGTTCACTCACGAGAAAGCCTGATAAATCCACATGGAAAACTTCCCCCTCCACAAATGACTAAATTTCGGCACCTGACGCGGGTGGGAGTGAGAAAGAGAGAGAGGGAGAGAGCGAGGCAGACTCCAAGACACCAATTCAGTTGATCGCAAATATAAACACCCAAAACAGCTGTCCAAATCGCAGATAAAGATGAAGCCGTTATTATTACGTTTTGTCTTTGTTAGTCTACTTTAGCTTTCTTTGTCGTGCGCCTGCCTGCATACGTCATCAAGTGTTTCGCTCTCTACGTCTCTCCGTCTCTTTCTCACGCTGTTGACGTGTGGGCGACGACATCTTTGATAAGACAACGAGCCACGAAATTGCACGCGCTATAAATTTCATTGATAAACATGCTAAGCACTCAGAAAACCAGTGGCAAAATAAGAGGAAGTGGTGCATAAAGCATAGAAAAAGTACAAAAGAAACAGACACACAAATAAATACATATTTATGATCATTTAACTGTGTGTGTGATGTATATGTATGTATGTATGTGTGTATTTGAAGGTGCCTAAAACATATTTGGCAATATACGCTGATGTGCATAAAAACAGGTTTTTTTTGTTTAGAAGAATCTTGAATTTCGTACATAGAGAATTCTCTTTTCATACACACACATACACATAAATGACGAGCCAATCAAAGCATGTGATTTGCCTCTACAGCAATGTAAACGTTTTTACGCAGCGTGGGATATTTTTTTTGTGTTAAAAATAGACAAATGGCCGCCGGGTGAGAAATTATAGGCATTGATGGTAAATTTCTGTGCATTGAAATGTACCGCACAGCGTAATAAATATACATACATATGAACATGAATGCTTTCCTTATAAGACTCTATTAATTACAAATTCTCTATACAAAGAATTCCACTTAAGAAATAAAACAACAAATAAAGCAAAACATGAGCTCAGCTTTATTTATTGAAACTGCGCCACAAGTCTCGCAGCTCGAAAACAAACACAAAAGAAATACTTTGATTTCGCTTTGGGCATTCATTTGCACATTTGTCTTCATCTGCTTGCGTCGGCGTTTTGGCGTTTCCCAAACTGTTTAATTTCCCCGAATTCCTATGCAAGTGTTGCGCTCTCGCTTGCACTGCCCAAGCCGCACCTAAGCCACACACACACACCCGACATACAACTGCAATAGAGTTTACATTTGGTCAAACACACATACACACAGAGTATACATGTATGCGTGAGTGTAACATGTATAAATACATACACAAACAAGAACAATTGAATATGTATGAATGCGAGTTCCGAATTACGCACGAAGCATAAAATGCAATTACTTGGAAGAGGCAGACAAGGACATTTGAGACAGCTGAGAGGGCGCCAGAAAGGGACAACAGTCTGTCAATGATGTACTGCGCTCTGGCTGTGTTTTGTCAAGTGCCTCTTCCCATGAATATTTAACAGTTTCATTAAAGGAAGCGCACAATTTGTTTAATTGCCAGGCAAAACGTTATGAAAATTGATTTTTATTGTTGTGAGACGACAAAATGCAGTCGAGCGTAGAAAATGGGCATGCAATAAACCAAAAAAAAAAGCAAATGATAATGCTAATGTAAATGTGAAACAAAAAGTGCAATGAATAACTAATGCTAGCTTCCTGTAAAAGGCTTAAGCAACTGTCAAACTAATTAATACTGTCAGGGGGCGAGAGAGAGAGAGAGAGAGAGAGAGGGACGGAGTGAGAAACTACGTAAGTAAACAAAGAGAGGGAACCACAATAACAACTTAAAAAGGCTAGTAAAACAACAACAGCTGAGCATTGGTGTTGTTGTTGCTGTTTATACCCTGAACCCATTGAAAATGGGAAAAACAGGGTATAATGTTTTTGTTGAAATGTATGTAACAGGGAGAAGGAGGCGTGGCAGACCGCATAAAGTATATATATTCTTGATCAGGGAGACAAGCCGAGTCGATTTGGCCCTGTCCGTCTGTCCGTCCGTCTGTCCGTCTGTCCGTCTGTCCGTCTGTCTGTCCGTATGTATGAACGCGTCGTTCTCAGAACCTACAAGAGCTAGAGACTTGAAATTTTTTATGTAGGTTCCTGTATAGCACGAAAAGATCGAGTTTGTTAAAAAAATCGATAACTGTCTTAATTTTAATGTTATCGATTAAAAACGAAATCGATGCTCCGTTATATAATTATATATAATTCATCTTTATAGCTAGAGTCTTCAAATTTTGCATTTAGTGTTATGTGAGCATTACACAATTTCGGTTTTTGCTAAATTTTGGATGCCACGCCCCCTTCGCCTCAAAATTGTAAGTCCCGTATTTCAAATACTAGAGACTTGTGCTTTGGCACATACATACATATGGATGACATGATCACGCCCAACAAGTTTGATCAAAATCGTTACTCTAGAAAAAAGTTATTAAACATTTAATTTCCCATAGCATTGCCATGCAAAGCAGCCAAAGAACAGCTGACGCACCGATTGGCGTGTGTGTGTGCGTGCGCCTGTGCGTGTGTGTGTACGTTTTGCTTGTAATGAACGTACATATGCATGTGTATATAAAAGAAACAAAGAATGCTTGGAATAACGGTTCTTCATAGGGTTTAGGGTATACCCTGGTCGAGCGGTCTCGACTAGAGTTTTCTTACTTGTTTTCTCCTTCTCTTTTGTTGTATGCGCTGCTCGGTGCCTGGCACCACACACACTTGCACACACGTGCATTTCTGCCTTGGGCTCACCTGAATTTGCGGGTCCAGCTCGCTGTCTTCAGTATTTGACATTTTGCACTTTGAGCAAAAATCTCCAAGTTTTCAATTCCAATTGAAATCGCTTTTCACTTTTGTCGCCAGCTGCTCCTCCCCTTGTTGTTGTTGTTGTTGCTCTGTTTGCGCCTTTTTCAATTAGTTTGCATTTGCATTTTCACTTGCATTTATTGGCCAGCTTTTTTTTTTTGTTATTTTTATTTGCTCTGCCTGTGGTAAAATTTAGTTAAGCAATAATCACATGAGCTTCAGCAAATGTGTGTCTCTGTGTGTGCGTGGGTTGCCGAAATTATGCAAATATTTCTCACATTGGAATTTACTGATATTTGAACAAAATAAAAAAATAATAATAATAGTATTTGTTATATTGCGTTGTTTGTGTGAGGGAGAGAGATATATAGAATTCAGACGCGAACAAATTACAACACCAATTGCAATAACATATATATATTAAAACAAATATAATTAATTGTAAACACGCACACTTCTATTATATTGGTATTTGTTAATTTTTGTTGATATAAATTCTACGACTATCTTAAAATTATCGGAGCGTCCGAACGCGGTGTAAGTGAAAAGCAGACTCAGTGTGACCGCAAAAACTGGCGCTAGATATTACACAAATGCTCATAATAATAATCGATAGCTATCCATGTTAATGTTAACAGCACTGTTAGCAGACCAATTAATACTCAGTCGGCACTGTTAAAATTGTAGAGTCAAAATGTTAGGTGTGGAGCACATAAGCTTATAAAAATACTAAACAAAATGCAAGACTGTCGTATAACAAGTGGCGCACTTTTTAAACTTGGACATGTTCAATAAAATGGTTGCATACATTTTTACTATGAAATTTTATTTTCTTTAATTGTTTTCGGTTTGTTATTCTTGTTGTCCATTATGTGCTTTACATGTTGTGTGATTTCCTTTGCATTTGGTAATATATGTATATGCATTTATGTATACGTTTATGTATATTTTTGTTAATAATTTTCAATTTCAATTACTAATAATAATGATATGCGCACCAAAAACAAATTAACTCAGGCGCAAACAAAAAGAAACTAAAAAAGAAACAATAATAGATTTTTCTCTAAAAAATTGTTTATTTAAGTAAATGATAAAGAAAGGCAATAGAATTTCTATACGTTATTTAGCATTGATGCCCGTATTCGCTTGCTTAATTAATATATATCTTTAAATATATATAATAATATTATGTTTTTTTTTCTTTTATATTTAATATAATGAATTTTATAGTTTATATGGAATAACACTTAATTATATAGATTTTTCTGTATTGTTCTGTATACATACATATATTTAAAATATATTTTCAACTCAAGAGTTCAGTTGGAAATAAAAATATTGAAATTTTTGTAGTTTGATTTGATTTAAGTCAACGAAACATTTGCTTAAGTAGAAAAGTTGTTTGTGTTTTGTTTGTTTGTTTGTTGTGTGCTTAGCAGTTTTCATTTTCATTTTGTTTTTCTGTTTAGTATCAAATTTCTAAATACTTGCCATATAAATGTCGTTTAAATATTTGTTATATATATATATTTATATATTTTATGCTATATATTAACTATATGCAATTTGCGCTTACTTTTCATTATCTTCAGATATTTGTTTATTGTTTGCTATTATTTAATATTCCTCGTTTCATGGGGAAAGTACAAAAGTATACGTGTTTCAAAAGCTTTTCCGTTTTAGTTTCTCGAGTAATACACACAGCTAAATATATATATTGTGTAAATCAATGATAAATCATAAAACTGGCCTCGTCAATACTAACTTACGACATTAACTAATTGGTCTAGTTATGCTGCAGCTGGCCAAAAACAAATTTACAAACATTTATATATATATTCAGATTGAAGTTCGGTTTGGAATGTCTGACAGTTAGCTGGATTTTGATTCGTATGGAAATTGAATATATATATGCATATATATTTATATAGACTTATTGCTTTGTACACGTATAAGTTCAAGTTTAACAAACAATTAACTAAATTTAGTTCAGCTCTAGCACTGCCATAACATAAGTAGACCAATTATCTAGAGCTACAAAACTTTCAACTTAGGCATTTAAATTATAATTAAGACATTCGATAAGAACTATAGAAATTACATATATAAAAACATAACTGAATGATTGACGCTGGACAGCAAAGACAGAAAATTCAGCTACACTACGTGAAATGTTTCTCGTTCACATCTTAAGGAAACTTTGCTTTCGGATTGCTGTTGCCTGCTGCTGTTGCCCTACTCACTGTCTATGTTCAGGCCCACGCGCTTCTCCTCCTCGAGCATGGCGTCGAGCTCATCCGTTAGGTTGGCCAACATGTTGCCAATGTCGTTGAGCACATTGACCGACACCTTGGGCGGCACCGTGGCCACTGGTGCAGCAGTCGCAGCTGCTGCCGCTGCCGCTGGCTCTGGCGAGGCTGAGGACTCAATGATGCCGCTGCCGGTGGCACTGGCCATGTCCAGGGTGGGTGAGCGCAGGTGCAGGGCGCTGCTGCCGGCGCTGGCAGTGCTGTTCATGCTGTCGCTGCGCGCCATTGTGGCATCGTGCAGCGAACTGGAAGATTTCAGCGAGTGGAACGAGTGCGCTATGTTGGCAATGGTGTTCGTCGACGACGAGCTGGAACTGGAGCTGGAGGAATGCAGATGCGTGCCGGCCGCATGATGTCCAGCGCTCGCGCTCGACTGCAGCTCCTGGCGATTGAGCAGACGCTGCTTGATCGTGCCTGTGTTCTCGTTGGCAAAGGGTATCGTGTCTATCGAATCGATGCTGGAATTCGACTTGTTGTCGTGATACTTCTCGCAGTGTATCTCGGCCGTTGTCTGCTGTATGGTCGCATAGTTGGCGTAGATCGGCTGCTGCTGTGCACCCACGCCGCACGCCTGCTGCTGCTGTTGCTGCTGCTGCTGCTGTTGCTGCCAGTGCTGCGCCGTGTGGCCATAGAACATGTGCTGGGGCTGCTGCTGCTGCTGTTGTTGATTGGCTGCGCCAGCGACTGCCGCCTGCTGCGCCGCATCCGCGCTCAACTGCCGCGAGTTGCGTATGCTGCAGTGGCGACGCGGCGGCTCGGGCGCAATCTTCTTGCCCGTCAAGGGGCTGCCGCTCAAATAGGACTGCAAGAGACAGAATAATCTCAGAATATCTCTCTCTCTCTTCCTCTCTCAATGGCTACTTACTGCTGCAGCATCGGCGCCACCGGCTGTCACATACTCAGCCGCCGCAGCGGCGTTCATGTAGTGGTGGTGCTCCAGCGGTGGCATCGTGTTCAGCACGGCGCGCTGCAGTATGCCGCGCTGCTGACGCGGCAGCGTGCCGCCGCCCTCCTCGTAGAGCAGCTCGCGCGTGGCATCGTTGGTGGGTGTTATGTCGCCATCGTCGTAGGAACGTCGCCAGGCCATGGCGGCCGCATTGCTGCCCAGCAGACGCGCTGCCGCCGCCTGCTGCTGCTGTTGCTGCAGCAGCTGATGATGTTGTTGCTGTTGCAGCGTGGCCGCTGCTGCCATCGCTGCTGCTGCCGCCGCTGTCGTGGGCGGCCCAAAGTGTCCGTAGTCCGTGGTCGTATAGTGGCTAAAGGTCAAATGGCTGCGCGTGCTGTTGTCGTGTATATCCTCGAGCGATTCCAGGCTCTTGCCACGTGGCTGACGCACCTGCAAGTGTGAGAGAGAGATTGCATTAGTTGCGGCACTTAAAGTTCAAGGACAAACGCGCCTACGACTGACATTTACCAAGTATCAAGCAAACCCGAACCCAACCCAACCCGAACCCAACCCGAACCCAACCCACACCCAACCCACCCACCTTAATGAGCACCACATCGTTTCCGTTGCAGCACTCGTGATTGCTGCCCGTGCAGTAGTAGGCGTCGCCCCCACTCCCTGCCCCCAGGCCGCCTCTCTGACACCCGTTCAGCCCACTGGCCGCCAAGGCATTCACACTGTTCGCGCTCGTCGCATAGATCTTTGTGTCGTCCCAGGAGACACGCGCTGTTGGCACATAAGATGGCGTACTGGGTATGGGCACGTTGAATTGCCAAGGCTTGCGCTGGTATTCCTAATCAAATTATGAAAAGAAACGAAAAGAAAATTTAATCAAATCAGAAAATCATAAGAAAAAAATCATAATTGAAAGCCAATTATAAAATAATTAAATGAGCAAATTTTTAGGGCAAAGTTAACTTAACTAGAAGAAATATGTAAAAGGTAAAATGAACAGGAAAAAAATTATAATAGTAATAATAAAATACTACAAAAAAATATAAATATTAATTTAAAATTAATATTTATATTAAATTATATAATTGAATATAAATTATTTAAAAATATATATTTAATATTTTTAAATAGATAATATATTTTTAAAAAAATCAATTTTTTAATAACAAAAAAAAAATATATATATATATTTAAGTAAATATATTATATTTATAAATTTAATAATATTTATATATATATAAAATAAAATTTATAAAAAATAATAATCAAAAAAATATATATATATTGATATGAAAAATATCAAAATAAATATAGCTTAATATAAAAATATATTTACAAATATTAAAAATAATTTTCAAAAAATAAATAACATAAATATATTAATACACAAAAATATTTAAAAATATTAAAACAAATATACAAAAATAAAAAAATACATTTACAAATATCTTAAATATATTATTTTATTAAAAATATATTCAACAAAACAAAAATATATTAAAAAATTATATTTTTAAAACTAATTTTACGAAAGTATTAAAATTAATAAAGGTACATATATATTTTATAATAAAATGAATATTTTAATTATATATTTTTATAAAATTATATAAATTAAATAGTTAAAAATTAGCTAAATAATTCTTAGTAATAAAAACCCAAGCACAAATTTCTATTTAAATATATTAAAATATATTAAAAAAATACTAAATCATATTAATATTGGCAGCTTACGCAATAAATATTATTTAATGCTAAAAAATCTAGCCAATTGACGTCATCCCCAACCCGTCACGCCCAACTACGCTCGCATCGATTTGCTGTCTTGTCGGAAACACAAAATTTACCTGTTGCTGATAGGCATTGGCGCCGCCGGGGTTCCATTTGCCGCTGATAATGTCCTTGACCCGCTTGATGGCCAGCAATATTTTCTTCTGATGGCCCAGCTTGACAATGCCAATGTCCTCGAGATCCTCCCAGGTCACTTGGGTGACATCGCGCACCGTCTTGTAGTTCTGCTCGAGCAGCGGCTGTATGTACTCCTCCAGGCGCAACAGCTGCAGCCATTCCTCAATTGAACCCTGTTTGTATAGAAAAAAGGCATAAGAAACGCAATTTTTTTTATGATTATTTATTTTTTTTTTTGTTTTGTGTCTGTCTGTGTCTGAATTGACGGCTAATCGCCTCGCTTGATTAACAGCGAAAGCCCCTTAAGTGCGGGCAGCCAGCCAAGCTACAAATTTGTCCATGAACTAATTCCAGGCCAAAGCGCTGATACCACGGCCACACTGGGAGAAAGAGGGAGAGGAGGAGGCAGAGGGAGTGACAGTGGCAGCGACAGCGGCTATGTTAGCCTGTGGTGCGTTTTGTACCGCTGCTGATGAGCGCGTCGCGGCTCTAATCAGTTGTAATTGATAAGATATGACATAAATCGCGTCAAAGCACAAACATAAAGGAACGGGTAAAGAGACAAAACTCGTCGCTGTTTGCCATTAAACGGTAGCCAAAGTTTCCATAGCCAGAGCCAGGCACACACAGAGAAAAAGCATACACACGGGCAGCGAGGCACATACACATACGGAGACATACATATGCACACGCAACGCGAGGCAGTCAAAAATCATCAGCATCAGCAATTTGAGATACCCTGTAAACATGCCGAGGGTAGAGCTTATGCAGGCTGTTGGTGCATGAGATATAGGGAGTACGATTTAGTCTATATAGCCAATATATATACTAGCTAGTTGTATACTATACTATACTATACTATATGGCATATACTCTATATATTATATATGCTATACTATACATACTATATACTCGGCAGCAGGTTGTATTAGTATATAGATGCCAGAACTTCTCTACTATATATAGTTTAGATATGTATAGTAATATAATATATAATAGTATTTGGTATAGTATATATGTATTATCTATATACTAGCCGGTATTAGCTACAAATGTTAGTATATAGATACTGTATCTACTATATCATATACTATTATATATAAATATATATCTAAATTACATACTCTTTATAGCTAAACCCCTTCCAAGTCCCTTTTCACAACTCACTCTCGCTCATATTCCCCTTAACTTAAAGAGTTACATAAATTCAAGGGCATCTGCTAGTCGTGCATACAGCTTTTACTCCACTCATACTTGTTTTTTTTTTCTACTTCCATCATCTGACGTGTTAATAACTTTTGAAGCTTTTGCTCTTTCGCTTGCTGTCTAAATTGGCGTTGATTTCTATTTAATTAAGCGAATGGAATTGTTGTCGTGTTGTTGCTGTTGTTGTTGCTGTTGTGATGCTGTTTGCTTCGTTCCTGCGGCAATTGAAAACTGATTTCAGCGCGACTTTTCAAGGGTATAGCGTCGCCTTTAAATTACAGTGCTAAGTTATATTAATATCAATAATCACTAAGATTGATTCTCGATTGCCTATGGCATCTGTATAAATGCTCAATCAATTCAAGTTTACTTCATATGAGGGATTAAAAACAAAGAGAATCTGAAGCTAAGAGAGTTCAACTGGAATAAAGTCGGATTTAACTACGTTTTTTTTCTATAAAACTACAGTTAAGTTATGCATATAAAAATCTTAAGAGAAGTTTGACAATAGTTTAAGATATAAGATAGATTTTTAGTTATGGAAAATTTCCAGATGAAAAGAATAAGAATTCTGGATAGAAAAATCTATAGAGAACTGAATTGCATTAAAAATACATAGATAAATAATATATATGTATAATACATAGATAAATAATATAGAATTTATTTTTGGGAAGTTTTCATATGTTATATAATGGGAGATTTTATATAGAAATTTTACAGATATTGAGTTTATCAAAATAAAATATATATTAGAAGTATGAATTGTATAAAATAACTGTTTAATTTTGTTAGGTAATAGTTAAACAACTAAAATAGATTTTTAATTTATGGAAAATTTCCACATGAAAAAGATTAGAATGGAAAAATCTATAGAGACTCAGTTTATCCATGAAAATATATAAAGAATCAAATTGCATTATGAAACATTCTTTAGTTTTGCATACTTAAATATTATGAGAGGTTGTATAATAAATAGATAAATACTTTATAGGAGAGGTTGTTTAATAAATATATCAATAATATATAAATTATTTCTGGAAAATTTCCATAACAAGTTAAGAATTGTGGATAGAATAAATAAAGATATTTTCTGTTCACAATCCTAATCTTTTTCATATGGAAATTTGTCAACAAATAAAAATTTTATGGTATTTATTTATCAATTATCTAACTTCACTTGATGCCCATGGAAATACACTAGAAGTCAAACGGAGTATTTAAAAGCTCAACATTTTAGCTAGCAAACAATGAAAATATATATCAAAACGAATTCCTTATATAAATTTAAAGATTTGTTGTAGTCAGTTGAGGCAAAAACTAGCTAAAGAACTGAAATATCTCTGTTTACATTCACACCTTCATTTGTTAGTTTGGATTTTGCATAACTGTAGGCAAACTCAATAAACAAATAGTTTATATAGCGGCAGGCATATTTTCTATATCAATTCCAGCTCTAACTCTAAACGGCAACTGCAGACGGCAGCTGACTGGCTGCGCAATCGAAAGATGTTAATCAACAATTTTTGTATATTTGAAGAGAGCATCTCGAGCGACGCATATGCCAGAAAAACTTTAAAAATAATATTTACTTAACGTCAGCCATACATGCCGAAGATATGCATACATATACAGCAGATATATACAGACATATATGTAGTATATATGAATTTTGTTTTCTAATTTGAAAACTCATTAGCAGGTAGCATATGGTATGACACCGAAAAAACAGACCCGCATACAGCAGCCAACCAAAGCGGAATGGTCAAAAACTCGTTTTTCGGCAGCAAAAAAAATACAGATATATATATAAATATATAGATATATACGTGAGCCTGAGTACGTCAGGCCGAAAACTAAATACCATTTGGAGTGTCTAATAACGGCGGCAAAAGCGTACGCTTGCTCTAAACCTCAAGGTCGTTGCGTTGATTGCGGTTTTTGTTTTTGCCTTTTGGCCAGGTCTCAGCCGGGCCCAGAGATTGCCAACGACATGTCGTTGACGTTGTTTAATAACTATTTTGCTGCCTTTCCTTTGACTCTGAGGTATTTTGCTTTGTTTCCTTTTTCGTCAGATAAAAATGCTAAAGAAAGTGCCGGATGAGGTTTGTATGTTTGCTTTTTTTTTGTAGAATGCCAGCTAATGAGGCTGGCAAAAACTTTCATTTGCTTGAAATGAGATATATATGCCGATATATGTATATATATTACTATTTTCGCATGTTGTAAGTAAAGTAAAGTAAAGTTCAGTTTGCGGCCACACCCAAGGCACCGCTTGTCGCTCAAGATCAGTAGAATATATAATACTTTTGGGAGAGCAAAGACTGGGCAACAAAACTAAAAAAAAAAAACAATAAAAAACTTGCGAAAACAGTCACGCAGCATTATACAAAGAGCAAACATAACAAATCAAATAACAGGCAACAATAACAGAAAACTTCTATTATGGCGCAGCTGAAAAAGCCAAAAGCTGAGGTCATTTGCTTTGAAAAATTGCACAGCTTCAAAGCGTCGCAAATCGTTGCGAGTTATTGGCAAATGCATAAATACGGCGCTCGGTTATTAAACAGCAACAAAAGATAGCCAATGGCAGATAATGGAAACTGAAACAATCAGCCATAGGTTATAATTTGAAGCAAGCAATTAAGAGAGCTCCAGCCAAATGGAATGTGGTTCGAGTTCGAGCTCGAGATACAAATAGATAGCCGATAAATGATATTTCAAGTTGCAAGCAACAATCACATATGCATTTTGTAAGCTCAGGCCTCTGGCATGCAGGCAGGTGGGCAGCTGACAGACCGCATTAAGTCCAGCCCGAACAGGTGGGCGACGGGGCATGCGCGCGCCGCGAGCTGACGAAATCAATGAATCAGACAAAACTTTGAATGCAGTAAAAACTAGGGTATTATGGGCGGGAAGGCTGGCTGGGGCATTGTTTGACTTCATAAAGCTGCCATTGTAGGCGGACTTAAAGTGAAATCCATGCTGCAGGCATGACGATCGCATTATGAACGTGCCGAATTTATGGTCTCTAGAATGCCACGAATGTGAGCTTTATTAACTGATTCAATGCATATATGAGAAATATAAGCTATAGCAGATAATAGAGGTTATTAAAGGAAGATAGAAGATGAGATATAATAGAAGATGAGTGATGTAGAAGATACAAGTTAAGATATAAAAGGTATGTGATAGAAGATTAAGGATAAATGGAGAAGATAAAAGATATATGATAGACGATTAATTATATAGAAGGTAAAGCATAAAATCTTTTAGAGAGAAGATAAAATACTATATAATATACAAGATATATAATGCAAGTGAGAAGATATAATACAGAAGATAAAATATCTATGATAGAGGATAAAATATTTGATATATAATATAATAAATAAAGTATATTTGATAAGAGATAATATAAAATATAAGAGATACATTGAATGTAAAAGAGAGAAGGAAGAACATATAATATAAAAGATAAAATATAAATTATTGAAGATGAGTGATATTGAAGTTAAAAGATTAAATTTTGAATATAGAAGATAAATTAATATAATAAGATAATAATATAAAATATAAGAGATATATAAAATGTAAAAGATAGAGGGAATAACGTATAATATATAAGATAAAATATAAGATATAAAAGATATATGATAGCAGATGAATGATATAGAAGATAAAATCTTTAATATAAAAGATAAAATAATAATAAATAATAATATAATATAACAAAATAAAGATATGCCAAAAATAATACCAAAAGATAGTAATATATAAAAGATATATCGAATGTAAAAGATAGAAGGAAGAACATATAATATAGATAGAAGATATATATTAAAGATATAATATAAAAGATATATGATAGTAGATGAATGATATAGATAAAAATATTTAATATACAAGATAAATTAAATAATGTAATAAATATTGTAAAATAAAAGATTGTATAGATATAGATAAAAGAGATACATAAAATATTAGAGATAGAGTGAAGAAGATGTGATATAGAAGATAAAATATATATGAAAGATGATACACTCTACAAGATAGAAGAACCGTATTGTAGTTCGCACATTCATTTCAACCGTGATATCAACATATATTGTATATATAAACTAATGCAGTAACTTCGAAGCTTATATCCCGCTCTAGCACTCATTCTTCTTAATCTTAAGTGCAAAGCTTTCAAAATAAAACTCTTTATTTCAGTTTCCTGTAATAATTATGAATTAGCAACTTTAAATACAGCCAGCTATAAAGTTTATGGCTTCTGATGAAACTATATATCGATAACAGTCGATAACAGTTACGATCACTCAGCAGTAGCTTGCTTTGGCGATAAAGACCAAAGATAATATGTATATTACACTTTCTTCCTAGTTCAGGTGCCACGGAAAGTCGACACGTATCAGAAGCGATTAACATTTTTAGCTTTGGTTGGGGGGTTACTTTTATTGTAATGCCATGGATGGGGTTTTAAGAGGGCTTGAGCACCACATTTGGCTATGAGAAACTTGTGTCGAGGGCTTGTTTCAGCTGCACGTGGAATGCATATCGAAGCGACAATCGCACTGCACTTGGTTATGTCACGTATTTTATCGGATATTGTCGCCGCCCATCAAAAATGATGTGGATAAGGCGACGACGTTATGCATATGAGTGAATCACATGATATAGATATACATACATATATATACAAGTTTTAACTGATAATGTCAAGTTTGCTCTAAATATGAGCCAAGTTAAGTATAAATATATACATGTATGCCTGGGCTATTAAAGGTTTACAAAGTCTCAACTGCTTTAGTCTCTTAAGTCCAAGCATTTCTCTAGCATATATAGACTATATTATATTAGTTCTAGAAACTAGTTTTCTGAAACGACTTAATCGTCGGCTGTTGCTGTTGTTGTTATCTCTCAAGTTCAGTCTTGAATTGTAAAATTGCACGGCACTTAAAGCTCAGTTCTATTAATTGTTAAGAGGCACAGCACAGCGACTACTTCGACCACTTTGATCTGTCATCGTTCAATGTTAACGCGCCGTCGATCAATTAGCCTTGCAAAAGTTGCTGATCCGTAAGCCCCGCGAGCCAAGTGTCACCTGCAAATGGCGCCAAGAGAACTTCACGAAGTTTTACGTTTGTCTTTGCATTCGAGCCGAGTGTGTGTTTTAATGAATTGTTGATGGGAATTAATGTGCGCATATTAAACGAAATTCTTTCATTAACAATAAAAGTAAAATAATAAAAAAATGAGTAGAGAGGAGAATAACAGTCTGCTGACGGCGCTTTTTTATGCTTGAGAAACGAGTTTTTGCAGCACGACTGCAAATGCCTTTTTAATGAAATATATAAAAGATAAGCCGCAAAAAAACACAAACACACACGCAAATAAACAAGCGAACGAGCGGCAGAAAGCGAACTCTAGTTGGAACAATCTCCAGCTAATAGAGATGGGAGATGGGCGATGAGAGATCTTACACGGCATTAAGGGAGACGCATGTGTTTATATATTAATTGATATTTAAGACGTGGGAAGCTATTAAATTACAAATATACGTGAGGCAGATATATAAGCAGATTAAACAAATCTTTTCGATTTAATTAATGCTCAGAGTGTCTGCTTTGGGTGTTATAGTCTAGGGATTACAGAACTACTGTGTGGGCTGCTTTGTTGAGTACCTCTAGATACAGATGTAATTCTGAAGATCTAGAAATTCGATTAGCAAAGTCTAACTAGAACAAGCTTTGTTCTACAATCGAGTTACTTTGCTAAAGCGCTTCGGTTTAGGTATATCCCAGTCGGGCATTCCTTTGATAAGTCTACATATACATAGCTAGCATTATTATGCTCTACCAATTCAATTATGAAACTCGAACTAGAGCCAAAGTTATTCTATAATCATTTTCTTTTGGTAAAGCGCTTCGGTTCAGGTATAAGCTAGTCAGGCATCTGTTTGATAAATACCTCTTCCCTTAGCAAAGGGCTTTTCAAAACTACCTCCTGAATATAGCTGTTATTAGCATACCCTAGAAATTTGATTAGAGCAGTCTGACTAGAGCAAAAGTTATTCTGCAATAAATTTCCTTTGGTAAAGCGCTTCGGTTCAGGCATATGCTAGTCGGGCATCCCTGCAATAAATATTTCTAGACATAGTTGTCATTATTTGACTAAGAGAGTTCAACTAGAAGAAAACTTCCATTAGCAAACCTCTTCGGTTCTATCTCTAGATATAGCTGTTATTAGCTTGACCTAGAAATTCGATTATAAAACTCCAACTAGCACAAAAGTTAAACAATAATCTATTTCCCTAATCAGACTTATACCAGTCGGATACTCCCCACTATTTCACACTTATTTGTTTTTAAAATATTTCACAAACTTCTACCAAAAGTGCTGAGTTTCTGAGCAATTCTTAAGCTATAAACAAGAGTTTTCGCCAGCTCTAATCAAGCAGATTCTAAGTCCACATATCACACCTCGAGATCATCCTATTTAAAAAAGAGAAACTTCTAATGAGTCGACAAGTTTTCAGACATGGATACGACTAACTAATTACCACTCAGCACTATCATAAACAGAGATAGAGAGAGAAGCGTATGTTGATAGTTTGAGATCATCTGATATAGAGAAACTTACAGAGCTCATACAAGTTTGTTCTCTCTATATGTATATTTATAAATGTCGATATATATATATGTATATATATTCTCGTAGCTACGATCGCCAGCTCTTGCCCATCACTAGCCATTTTCACCTTTAGTATGCCGCAATTAATGCCAATTTGACAAATTGCTATCTGTTGACTTATGACTAAGTTGACTTTATGCAAATATCACGAGTTGCTTCGCTGATTAGATAGAGAAGCGGAACCGGTCGGGGACGGTCGCTGGGTTGCTGGTTGTCAGGTTCGTTGTTTACTCACCGGCACAAAGTGTGGCAGGTTGTCGAGCACCTGGAGCTTGTCGATGCGCTGCTTGATGCGTTCGCGATGATGCGGATTCTTGATGCCGATGGCGGTGAGATCCTCGGGCGTCATGCGCGCAATCGTTGGCAGATCGTAGCCGGCGGCTATGAACAGCTGGGCGTACTCCTCGTGCTTCATCTCGAGCAGCCAGTCAATGATGAGCTCATCGTTGCGCTGCCGGTCCACGCTGCCAATCGAGCACGAGCTGACGGAGCTGCAGCGGGGCGAGGAGAGCGGCGCACGTATCGAAGCGCCCGATGAGGAGACCCCAGTTAAATATGATGAGGCGCGACCCGAGTCCAGGCTGGCAGTGCTGTGTCGCGACCCAGAGCCGGCCGAGCCCGACGATGAGCCCGGCGAGTCGCGACCCGGCGACTGGGTCAGATCAATGCCCTGATCCTCCTGCAGCGCCAGCTGCTGGTGATAGTACACCGCCGCCTTGTGGGTGAGCGGCTCACGCAACGTGGCGCAGAACACAGGCGGTGGACAGGCCACAATGCTGGGCGGCAGTGGAGCCTGCGCCGGAACCTGTTTGCTGCCAGAGCTAACAGCTCCGGGTGCTCCCACTGCTGCTGCTGCCGCTGCTGCTCCAGCGGCAGTTACCGTTTCGTCCTTCATGCGCAGCGCCACGCTCGTCTCGCGCGGCAGGTTGAAGCCGCCCTCCTCCAGCGAGGGCGACGAGACAATGCTGCTGCCACTCATGCTGCCAATCCCATCGTCCAGTTGGGGCTGCTGCTGGTGGAGATGCTGTTGGTGGTGCCGCAGTGGCCCGCTCAGCCTATAGATCGGTATCGAGGGCTGTTGCTGATGATGGGGCGAGGCGGGCGTCGGCGTCGGCGTCGGCTGATCTCCCGGTATCGTTGGCGGCTGTACCTTCTTAGCTTGTGCCGTCGATGCGTGCGGCTTCAGTGAGCGATGCATGGCGCGCGTCTGTGACTGCTGCTGGCCGCGCTGGCCGAGTTAGCTGCAGCGACTCCTGCGAAAACAAACAAAGAACTGCATTAGGAAAATGGGCGAAAACAGATGTGCCGCAGATGTGTGTGACTGCTGGAGACTGGAGGCTGGAGGCTGGGAAATCTGCATAATTGGGCATAAATTTTTGTTGCTCTAGCTAAAAATAGGGTCACACTGTTTATGCGCGCGCTGCTGCTGCAAGTCAATAAACTGCCACGGGGCACGAGATGTGCGCGGCACAGTGGGCGCAGTACATAAAAAAATACTAAAAAGTATAAGTAAGAAAACTCTAGTCGGGGATGCCCGACTAGGAGATACCGTTTCTTGTATGTGTAAATTACCAAGGAAAACATATACACATACACAGACGCACGCACGACATGCGCTGCTAACTGCGCAGCGACTGCGCTTGAACTGCATGATGCCTATGTTATCAGAAATTAAATGTTTAATAATTGATTATGCCAATTATATGTGTGTATTTGCCAAAGCACAAGTCTCTAGTATTTCAAATACGTGTTTTGCAAATTTGAGGCGAAGGGGGCGTGGCAAACAATATTTAACACAAATCAAAATTGTATAAGGCTGACATAAAACTAAGTGCAAAATTTGAAGAGTCTAGCTATAAAGATAAATTAAATCGAATTTTATAGCTGAATTTCGAATTTCGTTTAGTACATATAGTTATCGAGTTTTTGAAACAAACTAGATCTAGGACTGCTTAACACGAACTTCCAAAGAAAATTTGAAGTCTCTAGCTCTTATAGGTTCAAACAAACGGACAGAGCTAAATCGACTCGACTTGTCGACCTGATCTAGAATATATATACTTTATGGGGTCTGCCACACCGTCTCTCCATTACATACATTTGCACAAAAACAATATACCCTGTTGTACCCTTTTCAGGGTATAAAGAAGTAAATGAGTCTAACCATTGTTAACAACTGGTTTGGGCCAAGTTTTTAGTAGTGCATAAAAATATATATGTCAAACGCATAGACTTTTTATGCATATGTATCTCGGAATGTGACCCACTGTGCGCCCGTAGCATCGTATTACAAATTTCATTCACCAAACACAACGAAAAACAAACAAACAGGGGGAGAGAATAGTGCCGTAGAAGCAGTCAAAGTTCGTTGACTGTGGGCGGGACAGGGCAGGGTAGGGCAGGGCAGGGCGTGCGGTTTGTGTCTAGGCGGCTACGTCATAATACGCTTGAAAAATGCAGCGACAGGCGGCGACGCTGGCGCAAATCTGGCAAAAGTCACGAACAGCGCTACTGGCCCAGCCAGACCCAGCCATGTCATTAGCATTAGCAAGAACAAAGCCGCAAAATACTCGGAAGTAATAACTAGACGAAGCTTTAATATGCACCGTTTTCCAGTGAAACAGTTAAAGGCCAAAAGCGATTTATCGATAACACGCTGACAACTGCAGCAGCAAACGGCCACCTGTTCGATTAACTACTCGATGCCCAGCCGAGTCGAGCCGGGCCGGGCCGGTAGACGTAGTACACACGAAGTAGGTGCCAAATTTCATAATGTATGTGAGTGGGTGTATGAAAAGCGGCGAAACGTCGCAAAAGCAGAGCAAAAATGCTCAAAAAAAAACAGCACGTAAAACGGTGGCAGTAGTAAATTTCATTTACAAGCCTCGTCTCGACTGCCTTTAATGAATTTTTATGTATGCGACGTGAAACGAAAATTAACGAAAAACTGCAGCCGAAGGCGCGGGAGAGGCTCAAGCAGCAAAAGAGAGCGAGAGAGGGAGAGAGCGAGCGCAAGCAAAGAGAGCGCGTGCGAGAGAGCGAGCCAGCAAGCGCTCAGAGCGAGAGCGCAAGCATGCAGAACAGAGGCACAGATGATAACGGGCAGCAGTCAAAGGCAGAGGCAGAAACAGAGGCAGAGGGCAGCGAGCGAGCAGAGGCTGAGGCAGCGTTTGTTGTAGTAGGGTAGTATATCAAAAACTGCGAGCGATACACAAATGTGGGTTGCAATTTGTTGTTGTTGTTGTTATTGTTGTTTTGGTTGCTGTTATTGCTGTTGTCACCCACACACACACCCCGTGCGGCTACAGCTGCAGCAGCATTTGCAGATGTTGTTGAACTGTGTGGCGGCGCGGCCGGCTTGCATTTTGGGCTAACATTTGCTTGCGCCTTTTGTGTACCGTTATATATGTATATATATGTATACTATATTTTTTGCTGCATTTAATTGCAAACATGGCGCACAGGACGCCCCCTGGCGTAGATAATATACAAACTATTGCCGTTGGCCGCTGGGTGTGGGTGTGGGTGGGTGAGTAATCATAATGAGCGCAACAACACTTGCGCGTGCAAGTATGTAACTGTATGTATGTATGTATGCATGTGTGTGTGTGTGTGTGTGTTTGAGCATAAAAACTGATTGGAAATGCAATTGGACGCTTGGGCGGCCTTTTGCTATTAGAAAAACTCGGCACACAATGCAAAACTATTACAAAGGGCAGCGCAGGCTGAAAGATTTATTGATTGTCGCAAACACACACACATCTATATATGTACATGTATGTGTGTGTGAGTGTGTGTGTGCATACACAATGTAGCGGAGTTGCGGTTTTGAAGTTAGCAGCAAAAATGCTGAGCAACTAAAAATAATTATGGTTGCCATTGCTTTAAACACACACACACAGATAGAGAGAGATAGAGAGAGAGAGAGAGAGAGAGAGACATAAAATATCACAAAGGGACCGCAAAGCTGATATACGCTACTCAATGGGGGAGTATTGAGCGTTAGTTGTGCAGTTTGAATCAGTTTTCGTTAAGAACTCTCAAATATTTATAAGAATCAGTTTTATATTACAAGTGCAGGGGTGTGGAAATATCGAAGGGGGAACTCCCTCACATGACAAACATGAGAAAAGAAGGGAAACTGCATATATGAGCAAGTTTATCCCATTAAGAGTTTTCTCTGCATCAAAAACTATAAATTTACAGCTTAAGCTGTCCAGAAATCAGAAACTTTCTCAGTTAAGAATTTATTGGAAATTGGAAACGACTTTTTCTAGGCTTAGGAATCAAATTAATTTTTAGTAATTTTCTTTTCATTTTCATTTAGATTTTCTTGTTTTTGAATATTATAAAGATTAAATATTTCAAAAAAAAAAATTAATATTATATATTAGAAATATTAATCTTCATAAAGTAAATTTATATAAAAAGTCTTTACTCATTATTTAATTTGTTATCTTTTATATAATTAAAAAAAAAAAGAAGAAAATATAAATGAAAATTAAAAGGAAATCTCTCAAATTTAATATTATCTTTTAGAAATTTTAGGCCTCATAAAGTAAATTTTAAAAATTGTTTTTACTAATTATTTAATTTATTATGTGTTTTTTAGCCAACTCATTTTCTACGATTCTTAAATATATTTCTATAAAATAAAATCTTAAACCCATTATCTCTTTGCAATCTTCATTTAAGATTTTAATTTATAGAAAAATACTATTTCACAGAAAATTTTTAAGCTAGCTTAAAAATAATTTTTAAAAATTTATTTTATTATTTAATTTTTTGCAAATATTTAAGCTGGTTTAAAAAATATATTTTTTTAAATTTATTTTATTTAATTTTTTGAAAATATTTAAGTTGCCTTTAAAATATTTTTAAAAATTCTTTTATTATTAAATTTAAAAAATTTTTAATTATTAAAATTTAAATTATTTAAATTGAAGACTTCAATTTGTTTTTAGCCAATATTTTCTCTGCTCTAAAGTAAAATCATAACTAAATATTCCCACACTTGCCACACTCAGCCTATTCGATTCCAGCGTAAGTGTATTCGAAATTCGTTGTTTGGGCAGCAGTCGCTGTGCTGCGCCGTTAAAGTTTACTGGCATGAGTAATCAGCCAAATGGAGCGCAATAAAATGGCAACGGCAACGGCAACGGCAATGGCAACACGGCCAATCTATCAGGCCAGGCAACACATCAACTTAGTTGATGTTGCCCAGCCACCCCCGATAAAGACGGCGCGACCACCAACCACTCCATGGCCAGATTCATATGGCGAACGGGACCACATGGACCACAAACGGGTAAAAGGGGAGCCGAAGTTGGGGGCGACGGCTGAAATCAAATGAAGCGAGTCTCGTTCTCATGTTTATTAACGGTGCTTAACTGGGATATATTGTAGAAGAGTGTCTATGTGTGTGTGTGTATGTGTGTGCGGGTGTCATTAAGTGCGCTAGATAAAGGGACCGCCCAGGCAACACTTCATTAAGAACGCGACTTATTGACAACGGCTTTTTCTAACACCCTGTTAAGTTGCCCAGAACTGAGCGCCGAACTTTGGCCATAAAGACTTTTAGCAATGCTTAAACTTAATTGCTTTGATTAACTAGCTGCTGAGTTTTAATTGAAAATTTGTTAGAAAAGTGTCGACAGCATAGGCCAAGGCAATTAACAGCGACACCCTGTGCAGTCAAACAGGGTGTTAAACTTGGAGATACAATTTTAACATTCTTGTTAAGCTTCTAACTTTAGCAGAAGATCTTTTAACATACATATGTTACAGTTAACATAATGTATATACATAATGTTAACTCGTTAACATAATATATGCTGTGCTCTGAACTATTAAACTTTTTTCTTCTTTAGAAGATCTTTAAACATACATACATATATAACATATATACATCTATTTACATAATGTTAAGTCTTTAACATTATTTATGGACAGGTATTCTACATGTATATCAAATCTTAAATATTTCTTTTTTAGAAGATATTTAAACCTATATTCCTAAATAACATAAATATATTTACATAATGTTAAATCTTTAACATTGTTTATTAACACAAGCCTGTATACTAAAACAGTGTGTTAAATTTTAACATAAAGTCTTAACATTCTTTTTAGCTTATATCCTTAGCAGATCTTTCTATATATATATTGTATTTATAATATAATAATTGTATATTATATATTGTCCTAGCTTTACAGGGTATCTCAGCCGTCAGCACACACCGATTATACTGCTGCTGCTGCTGCGGGTGCTTTGCATATGTCATGAGACGCTTTCCTTACTTTCCCTAAAATGCAAGGCTGATAAAAAGTTTTTACCATTTTTTTCTGGTTGCATTTTTCTTACATTTCTTTTCATTTTATTTTTTTTTTGGTCTGCCTGCCACGCCCCACACTGAGTGAGTCTTAGTTTTCGTGTACTTGTATATTGTGTTGGTAGCGTGTTTTGTCAGCAGCAGCAGCAACAACGACAACAACAACAACTAAGATGGTGTCGCTGCCTGTCGATAACTGGAAGATGTTGATCTTGCAAGAAGCAAAGCAGTGGAGAGGACAACAAAAGCAGCGAGATGCCCGCTGGCTGTGTAGAAAACTTGTTTTGCCTGTAAAGGGAGTTGTCGTTGTTGTTGTCGTTGTCGTAGTAGTTGTTGTAGTTGTTATTGCATTGTCTTGCGTTTTGTTTCAGGTTTCATCTGGCAACGCCAAGAACGGAGCAAACAAGAGCCCATAAAAAGCTCGTAGGAGTCAAATGCAACGAAGATGTGTCAATTGTGTGGGCGCGAGGGAGGGAGAGAGAGAAAGAGAGGGAGAGAGAGAGGCGAGCCAGCTAAAATACTGTACGTGCAGTTAACGGTTAATGCAAAGCAAATGCGTAGCGCATATGGCACCAGACAGCAGAAGAAGAGACAGACGAACAGACAGACAGAGAGACGGACAGACAGACCAAATAAGGCTGTCAGCACGTATGCACGTCGGCAGAGCAGAGCAGAGCAGCGCAGCGCAGCTCCAAAAGCGGCCATCAATTCTGCTTTTTGGTCAAAATACGCGAACAAGTTGTAAAGCGAGCAGCAATGCGAACAAACCAACAGCAACAACAGTTGAGAGAGAGGGAGGGGTAGCAAGCATTTACTGTTATGTACATTGAACTTTTTAGTACCTAACCACTTGCCACCCACTTGCAAAGTGCGTTTACTACTACGCACAGTCACACAGACACACACACATACACAACCACACACACACACACATTCGCATTTACATTCACACGCAAAAAAAAAAACCTCAGCAACTGTGACAAAAATATGAAAATTACCATTTTAAACCAAATTTTTTGGCAGCAACGTTTAGGGCGAACACAAAAGCTCTCTTGAAATGAGCTTAAATTATATATTTTGTATAAATTGCAATTGATTTAGTGGCATTAAAACGCGTCGGAAAATTCTGTGCAAATTTCTTTTGCACAAACACACACAAACTAAAGTAACACCAATACACTAACACTAACAGCGACACACACGCTCACACAAAACAAGTAAAGCATATGAAAAAGGCAGCGCAAAAAGTTGCCGCTGCGGCGACTGCGGCTGCTGCTGCTGAAAGAAACGAAGATTTAGCCGCGTGCACGAGCCGACGGCGACCGCAAGTCAAAGCGTATTGAAAACGCGGCTCAAGTTCGAGTCCCAAGTCCTCCTTGCTTGCTGTACATAACCAAAAAGAGAGAGAGAGAGAGCGAGCGCGTCAAAGAGTGAGCTACAGTTAGAGAGCAGCGAGAGTGCGCGCAATTTGCCGACACTCAAAACTCAGCTCAATTTGGCCTCTTCTCGAGCCAAGCCACAGCCAAAGCCAATTTGTTGCAATTGAAACAATAACAGTAGTTGAGCCTCCGCTGACAATTTATTGCTGGCTGGCAAATTAGTTAATAAACGAAACAATCGGCCGCCGCGTGTGCATACAATTTCGTGGCACTGTAGCGCTGCAGGAGCGCAGCCTGAGAGAAATGCAGTCATTTCCAGTTGGACGCACAGTGACACAAGCCACAACGGCAACCTGTCCAAATGCCAGCCTATGCATATTTATTGCCTGACATTGTTTTTTTTTTTTTTTTTATTTATTTTGATTTCCCTCAGATAAGAATTAGAGGTCAGTCCATTGAGGCGGGAAAACGATAATGATCGTATGTAATTTGCATTCATTCGTGTTTAGCATGGGAAAACTTGTAAAACTTGGCCCAAGCCATTAACGTAACTCAAATTCAAGGCTAAGTATATAAACTAAAGTTGCTTAGCTAATTTACAACTTGAAATAGTTTCAAGTGATTTAGTTTTTTAATTACAAAGCTTACCACAGATTGCAAATTGCAACATCGGAATTTTATAAGATTTCTTTTATGTTTTTTATTTATTTATTATACATATTTTTTAAAAATATTTATTATATTTTTTTATGTATTTATTATATTTTTTTTTATTTATTTAGTATTTTTTCTTATGCTTATTTATTTATTTTATTAAATATTTTTATTTGTATTTATTAATCATCAATTAAAATTTTGATTAATATAATTCCACTTTTTAATCAATTTCATTTAATAATCAGTTTTAAATATATTTACATATCAATTTATTTTTGTTAGCAATTTGTTCCACTGTGCGCTGTATGCCACAAAGCATACCCAAACACACACACACACACACGCTCACACATGTACAGAGACAGGCTAGTCAACCACTTTGCTTGCCGCATAAGCCAATAAGAGCCAAAGACAGCGAGCAGTGAATATGAGAGCTAGAGAGAGAGCGAGCACGCGCTTCACAAGAGCTTCATATAAAAAAAAACTTCAAAAGGCTCCAACTGTATTAAATGGCCTGCGCACGCTGCCCATGCTCTCGCTCTCAATTTTATCAGCTCTCTCTCTCTCTCTCTCGCTCACACACTCGCTAAGCTGTCACTTTAACCCCCCCGCCCACATGAACGACAATTCTAACACTTCATTGGAGTCGTTTACGTTGCGTTGCGTTACGTTGCGACGGCAACGACGCGTCGTCAAGTCATTTGATTCCCACACAAATCTCTGCTCTCGCTCTCTGTCTCTCTCTCTCTCTGTCGCTTCCCATTATGGCAAGTGAGTTATGAGCCTGTGAATGTATGTGTGTGTGCATGTGCATGCGTGTGTGTTTATGTGTTTGTACTGCGCTTTCTATTGATTTATATGAGCTTTATAGCGCAATCTGAGTGCTTTGCAACGAGTACAAAGCTCAGTTGAACTAAACGCGCATTGAATTTCCAAGTGAGCTGCCAAAGACAATGCGTAAATGACAGCAAAACATTTAATTGCCGACGGAGCAGGGTGAATAAATTATACTAACAGCAGCAACAGCAGCAGCAGAGCATCAGCAGAGCGCAGCGCGGCCAGAGTTGCCACAGCGCCATTGTTGTCGGCAGCACGCGTCAGCGTCGGCGTTCAAGCGTAACGCAGGCAACGCTGACACGTGTTGGTTTATTAATTACATAAGCAGATGCAGCCGCCGCCGCAGCAGCAGCAGCTGCATTATTATTATCTGGAAACAAAAACCAATTTCCTGGCCATTCTGCACAAAGGAGCTGTGAACAGCTGGCAGCCACTGTATACAACGGCGTGCAAGAAGAGGAAGCAGAGAGAAGTGACAGATGGTGAAGTCGGCGTCGACGCCGACGCCGGCAGCAGGACACGAGTGTCAAAACAAAAACATTTCAAACATCACTCACCTTTAAAATGTATGGAAAAGCTATTTCTCGCTGTGTTTATGGCTTTCAATTTACAACGACAACAGAAAGCAATAACAAAAAGCAAGTTAATCACATTAAAACACAACCGCGACGAAAGTTGACACACAAAAAGTAAACAAATGTAAAACTGTAACAGGGCATTAATTACTGTAGTTTGTCGTTGCCTTCTTCTAGCACTCTCTCACTCACACTCACATAGACAGACGCACAACACAGATACAAATGGCGCGCGCGCGACTCATAAAAGTAAAACATAAAACCAGATTAATTTTTTGTGTGCAGCCGAAAGAGTTTATTAAGCTGCGCCGCTGCTTACGTAGTTGTTCCCGAGTTTTTGTTGTAGTCGCTGCTCTTTATTGTTTGCTACGCCGCCATTTTCTTAGTTGTGAACTCGTTATTTTAACTGATTTGCCGTTCGCAGCTCATTCGACTTAATTTATACAGATTTGTTGTGCTTTTATTAGAAACATTTATTAATTGTATGCGATCATATTGTTAATTTATGCGTTTTTAATCACCCAAGTCTGATCAGCGCGACAAAGCGACGCGAACCAACTCTACCGCTCAGCAAGAAAACAAAAACATAACTGAGTCAGGCTGCAGACTTGAAGCGGCAAAATACCAAGTCAACAAATGATAGTTATCGATAGCAAACTGTATTTTGTGTGGTATTTTTCTGAAACCTAATAAAAACTTGAAGATAATTTGTAAACTATTTAATGTTTTTATTTATTTATATTTTTTCATGCTCACATTTTAAATTTGCTATAAAAGCAAAAACAATGTACATCATAAATATAATATTCAAACTAACAGCGGGAATATACCTAATGGCTAACAAGTAAAACCACTATCGATAACAATGTTAACGATAGCCAACACAATTTGCGCCATCGATAAATATTTAAATTTGTGTAGTGCCACCATTAGTTTTCAGCATAAAACAGCGCAAATTGTTAGCAACATACAGCCACACTTGTTGCATTTGTGTAAAATGTTACAATTATTTAAACAAAATTGATGGCAGACAATAAAAGTTGAAAGTGCGTGCGCTTAAACCGTTCATTTAATTATGTGTTACTTTTTGGTTGACTGCAATTAAGATTTCTGTTACTGTTTTCTTGTGCCGTGGGCCGTGTTCCTTCGTTCACCTTAGTATTTTCTCTAAGTGTGCGTGCGTGTGTGTGTGTGTGTGTGTGTGTGCGAGAGTGCGCTTATTGCGGCATTTTTGGTTAAACAAATTACGACGACCAACAAAAGTAAGCATAATCGGGTGAAATTAAGAAAATCGACAGTTTATTGTCTTGCAAAAAATTCGCATGCAAATAGAAACTCAAGAAAAAGCGGCAAACACAGCCCAGATTTCAAATGCAAATGAGCCAAAGAGAAGGAAAGAGGAGAAAAAAATACAGGTTGTCGCTGTCGCTGCTGCTGCTGCTACGCCTTGGCATTTGTGTTGGCTTGGCTTGGCTCTCGCTCTGCGTACTGTTGTTGTTGCTGTAGTGGACTTGGCTGCCTTTTTAGTTGGTCAATGCACGGCGTTAATTAAAGCTGTATAAATTCTCGTTGTCTGTGGGCCGAGGGCCATGTATACTTAACATTCTTATTGCTGTTGTTGCTGTTCTAATTTATCTTTTCTTTTTTTTTTTGTGTGTGTGTATTTTTCTTCGCTGTGGGCGTAACGCCTTTTAACAGTTGATGCTATGATTCATGCCAGTGCAATGTTAGTTGGCAGCTAAATATATTTTCGGCACAGCAACAACAACGGACACCTGTGGCATCTTGTTTACCGGTGCGGTTCAAAAGTCACATTTGACAGCTGCGTGGCGCATCCTAAAATGAGATTTGAATTAACAAAAAAGCTTTTGTTCATCTTAAGCTTTTGCGCGCGGCTGTGTGTGTGTGTCTCTCTGACGGATGCAGCTCCAGCCGGATTGGAGGGAAAAGCAGACGAGAAAACGCTGTTAAGCCAAGCTCTGTTAAAGCATAACAGCGCTGTTAAACTTAACATGAATGTGCCAAATTAGAAGCAGCGAAACATAATATTAAATAGTTGCATATAAAATATATTATATAATTATTTTTTTTTTATTTTTATATATTTTTTTGTTTAGTTTGCTAATTTAATATATAATTTTCTATTTCCACAGCTCGTTTTCTGTGATTCCTGTGCTCGTTTCTATACAAATTTAAGAATAATAAAAATATATATATAGCGAACAGTTCAATAAATTCAACGGACAATAAGTTAACGCCTCCGCCTCCGTCTCAATTGTCGTCGTGTACGTTTCCGTCCCAATGCAGAAAATGCCCTCGCAAATTTTAAACGACGGCAGTGGATCTGGCAGCTTGAACAATGCGGCTTCATTGCTGGGCGCATCACCCAATTCGATTACAGTGAAGACTGCCTACAATGGCCAGGTCATCATAACGACCATCAACAAGAACATTACCTACGAGGATCTCTGCTATGAGATACGCAACATTTGTCGCTTTCCCATCGATCAGGTGACTCGGATCATATATCTTTATATATAGCCTGATTTCGATTCTAATTGTGTTTTTTACTATATGTTTTAGCCTTTCACCATCAAGTGGGTCGATGAGGAGAACGACCCGTGCACCATATCAACGAACATGGAACTGAATGAAGCCATACGATTATATGAGATGAACTACGATTCCCAGCTAGTTATACATGGTAAGTCGAAGATATCGATATGTAGATATATGTTTATATTTGTTTATCATACTGTAAGTATCTTATTTGCTTAATGTGATAAGAGGCTTTTGCCAGTGAAGACACGAGGCCAAGCTATGTGTCACTCCTTTGCAGATATTCTGATTAAATAATAAAAGACAGAAATATATATTTACAATATTGAAAAACACATAGACTCAAGCATATATAACACATTGAATTCAATTTGAATTTCTTAATCAAAGTAATTTAAATATAAATATTGATTCAAGTAACTATAATGAAAATGTCACTGATTGCTTGAATTTACTTGGTTTATTCATATTAATTATATCTGAATTGTTTGTTTGTTCATGTGCTCCAAATGTTTCCTGAATGCAGTTGGCCAAGTTTAACAAATGAGGCGAGAACTGAGAGTCAGTTCTGTTTCGCAGAACACCTTTAGGTACAATTAAATATATTAATATTAATAAAAAATATATATAATATAATAATACAAATAATTTATATGTAATATGATAAATAATTGTAAATTTTGTAGTTATTCTTATTGGATTAATAATTACGACACTATTGCATGGAAATCGAATCGAATTGGTTTCAGTTTAGGCAGTTCAAGCTAAAGCCTATGTTGAAAGCCAATATAAATTATAAATAAATAATAAACAAAGAGTAAAACTAAAACTGAGGCTTTGAGAGCTAATTAAAATATATAAAAATATATGTTTATAAATGATGCCTAATTAAAATGCTTAAATCGAAGCCTTAGATAGTAATTTACTAGTTCTCATATCAAAATCTAAGTTAAAGCAACAATTTTGTGGGGATAATACGATACAAAGTATCTGAAAAGATACAAAGTAACTGAACAGATACAAAGTATCTCAAAAGATACAAAGTATCTGAAAAGAACCAAAGTATCTGAAAATATGCAAAGTATCTGAAAAGATGCATAGTATCTGAAAAGATGCAAAGTATCTGAAAAGATACAACGTATCTAAAAAGATACAAAGTATCTGAAAAGATACAAAGTATCTGAAAAGATACAAAGTATCTTAAAAGATACAAAGTATCTGAAAAGATACAAAGTATCTGAAAAGAAAATATACTTTGTATCTTCAGATTGCATTAAATTTCTCTTTGATAGAGCTTAAAGTTCTGGCCATAAATCTGAATAGATACAAAGTGTCTAAAAATATACAAAGTATCTAAAAAGATACAAAGTATCTGAAAAGATACAAAGTATCTGAATAGATACAAAGTATCTAAAAAGATACAAAGTATCTGAAAAGATAATATATAATTGTATCTTCAGATTGCATTAAATTTCTCTTTGATAGAGCTTAAAGTTCTGGCCATAAATCCTTTAAGATAACTTTCAAACAGTTCAAAATATAAATTCAACTAAAAGTTTATGATAATTCAAAGAATGCCCATTTACTAACTCTAGTTAGTGCCTTCGACTACTGGCCATAATAAAGTAACCAAAAACCGTTAATTAAGCAGTAAATTTATAAGCGAGCTTGTGTTTTCTCGCCACAACAATTCTTTGAATTGTGGCTAAGAGATACATGTGTGCATAGCTAAAAGGGGATTTGTTTTATGTTGCCAAAAGGATGTTGTTCATTGGGGTGTGTAAACAATACACTCACACACACACACACACACACACACAGACACGCGAGTGAAAACTATGTAAAAGTTTTCTATATTTTTGTTTGAAAATTTGCACAAATTTCATTATATACGTTTGCGTTCATTGGCGCAATAGGTCGACGGGCAGGCAGGCTCGCTGGCTGGCTGGGCCTTTAGATGTAGGACAATTTAGCCACAGTTTTAGCCTGGTTAAACAATATGCTGCTGCTCGTTGCTTTATTAGCTCAATAAACCGTCGCTGGCATTGCCTTTTGGCTTACGCCCGCAGCTCCCTGCGGGCCAACAGCGTGCGCAAATTCAAACAGCAGTCGGCCATGTTAATAACATAAAATATTAATTAACTTGTGCAGAGGCATATATACATGTACATTACACACACACATACATAGACATCTACACATTCACACAGACACTCGCTCTGAACTCTGCCTACGTTCGTTCGTCTCTCACTTGTCTTTTCGCTGTTGTTCTTAAATGTTTTTATTTTTTTTTTTTTTGCTTGTTCTCAGCATATCTGCTCTTTGACCCGATTTGCTGCTGCCGGCTTCGTTTATAATTCATTATAATTAAATTGTTTGCTGGCAGCTCGGTTAGCGTCGTTTTCAAAAATTCAATTTTTCTGCGGCTTATTTTAGCTGCTTAGGCAGTGCAGGCACGCCTCAAAGCACACACACACTCTCACGCACACTCTCACACACACACTCTTACACTCACTCACTCCCACTCTCTGGCACTCCATCTGCTTAGTTAACTGTCTGCGCTTAATTATCCTTGCCGCAAAAAGTTTTTTGGCTTTCGCCCCATTCGAAATTTGCCTAATGACAAAAACAAAATGTTTCGACAACAACAATAAATAACTGTAAAACACGTACAACAACAACACACAACAAAACAACAAACAAAATGAAACAACACCAGAATTTTATTATGTTTTTGCTACCAAATTAACATTTTAAGGGCTTACAGTTTTTGTGTTATTTATTTTTTATTTTCTGGCAATTAGCATAAAGGGTAGGCTTAACTCGAAATTTATTTGAGTTTCAAATTTTGTATAAAATGTATTTCAAATTACCCAAAATTATAAATAGTTATTTGCCTTAATATTTCTAGTGAAGCATAAAACTAGAAATTCTGAAATATTTAACCAAATAACTATTTATAATTTTGGGCAATTTGAAATAGAAGAAAAAAATAAAATAAAATGAAACTAATAAAATATAAAATAATTTTACAAATTAAAAGCTAGATGCAAAATAAATAAAAAACAAATACAAAATAAATAAATATTAAATAATAAATAAATAAATGAATAATAAAATATAAAAAAATATATACATACATATATCAAATTAAAAATAGCAATGTTTATAAAATATAAATTAATTTAAAAAATTTAAAAACTAGCTAAAAAGAAATAAAAAGCAAATACTAATAAAAAAATATAAATGATAAATAAATAAATGTAAAATAAAAATAATAAAACTAGAAAAAATAGGAATTATAAAAAAATATAAATTGATTTTAAAAATTGAAAACTAAATAAAATAATTAAAAAACAAAAATATTTATTTAATCAATTATTTAAAAATAAATATTAATTAAAATTACTACATAAAATATTTCAAAATGAAAATAAAATAAAAAACAATAAAAATATTTATTAAATTAATTATTTAAAAATAAAAATTAATTAAAAATTACTACATCAAATAATTAAAAATAAAAATAAACAATAAAAATATTTATTAAATATAAATTAATACTTCAAATTAAAAACTAGATACAATTAAATATAAAAAGTGTAAATTAAAAAAATATGTACACAAAAATTGAAAATATTAAAAATAAAAAACTTTTGTAATTGAAAAAATTAAATAAAAGTAAATATATAATAAAAAAATAATCAAATATATATAATTCAAATAATATATAATTCAGCAATGCAAGACACATATGTATATTAAAGATTTTAAAAGTATATTCCCAAGTTTACATTATTTTTCTTCAGTTCCCCCCAATGCAAATTCCGTTTAAAAGTCAATTATTTTCACTACCTGGCACCGACTGTACCTCTAATTATGCTCGAAAATCTATTTGTTGTAGTTTTAGTAGGCAAAAGTTCAATGTTTGCTTATCGCTTTGCGGTTATCTATATTTGATTTATGAATAGAAGTTGGGGTTTTTATAGATATCGCTTGGCATGCTCAAATTCTAATTCATGCTTCGAAAGTTTAATTTTGTTTTGTTTTTTGCCCACCTTTGGGTTGCAGCAAATGGCTAAAAACTGGGGAGAAAAAAAAAAAAAAACTAGCAGATATAATTTCGCCACCGCGAAACACTCAACAAAGTTTGAAATGTTTTAGGTGTTTTTTTTTTTTTTTTTTTTTTGCAGCAACAGCAGCGGCAGCATTCCGGCTTCCTGGTTGTCCTCTACATATTTCTATCTATGTATATTTGCTGTTGTTGTTGTTGTTGTTGTTGTGTGGTGTTGCTGTTGTTGTTTTGTAGCCACGTGTGAAAAAATGCGGCTTAAAATGTATTAAAAGCATTTTCTGTGCGGTTTTCTCTCTCCGGCTACAGCTCTGTGTGCGAACATATTATGCTACTACAACTACACACACACTCAGAGGCAGAGACACACACACACACATATATATATATATATGCAGGCTTGCCACACACAAAACTCATACAAGCGCCTTAAAAGCATTACACGACGCGACTGTTGATGTTTTGCTACCTTTGCATGTTTGTTTTTGTAGTTATTGTTATTGCTGCAGTTGTTGTTGTTGTTGCTGTTGCTGCTGTGTGTTGATTAGTAAATGGCCATGTGTGTGCATGTATGTATGTATGTGTTTGTGTAGCGTTTTTATAAGTCGTTGTTTTGGTTGCCTTGTGTTTTGTATTCTACCTTCCGGTTTCATCTCCGGCTAACAATGAAGCGTCTGCCCTCTTTGTTACGCGCGCTCTCTCTCTCCCTCTCTCTCTTTCGCTTTATCTCAGTGCCTGTCGTTATAATTTATGCGCCTGCAATATGGCAACGCTGCCCACACACACACACACGCACAGACGAAACTTTATCCAGGCGTACAAGCTTTGAAACACATAAGGTCGATATGCAAGATGCCCTCGCGTTAGAGCGGGACAGACTGAGAGCATGAGTAAAATTTCCCTGTGACGAAAGAGTGAAATAACAAAAAAGGAAAAAAATCAGCTGAGCGCTGGCCGGACAGCATTGCCAGCTGAGCTTTTGAGTGCGCTCAACGGCTGGCAATGCTGCGCCGGCGTTTGGCTTTCGCTAGGCGGGCGGCGGTGCCAAAGTTTCAAAGGAAGTGAAATTGAGCGCAAGTGCAGGAGCAGAACTTTAAAAGGCGTCCGGCGCTGTTTTTGCCGTTGCCTGCGTCACCTGACATTGAACAGCGGGCAGACACACACACACACACAGGCATACTCTCTGTGTATGTGTGTGTGCGTGTGTGAAAAATATCCCTAGCAAAAGTTTTGGTCTGCGTCGGCATTCGTCGTCCTGTCGCAACACTCGCGCCGTAACTGTTCGCCTGTCTGGAAGTGCCGTGCGGAAAGCTAAATACGGCCCGTATAATCAAGAGAAAAAAAAGCTTCGCGTTTTTTTCCTGCTGTTGCTAACGTCGCGTCGTCGCGCACTGCAAATATACCAAAGCCAACACACAGGCACACACACAAATTATACATAATATAATAAAATATATATAATTATATATATATATATATATATACAAACTGAGTGAATTTAGCTAACTGCCAGCACAGAAAGCCAAGTGAAAAGCCAAGCTAATTTTTGGTTTTATAAACTCCCAAGAAGCTGGAGCTGCACGAAAACGAAGTAAAAAAAAATTGAATGAAAAAAAATCAATTGGCCCAAGGGAATAAATATATATATATGTATATATATTTATACATATATGTATATATCCGATTTTTTTGACTGGATCGGCTTGGCTTTTTGATTAGTTTGCACCCGTCCACGCCCCCGCACACGGGCTGTGTGCAACGGGGCGTATGAATGCTAAGCTGATTCGAATTGAAATCCAAATATATTTTATTATATTTATGCGGTCTTTGCATCGCTTGAATTATTCAAATGTTTGACTGAAACCTGCGATTCAAGCAGCGTCCAGTTGAGTGTGTGTGTTTAAGATTTTAAATGGAGTTGAAGTTGTTGAGTTAGTTAAATATTATTTAAGGAAGCAATTGGATGTGTTTATCAAATGCAACTGAGTTGATATGAAATGGGTTTTGAAGGAATATAATTTTTATTATATTATTTTGTATTATTTTATTTTTTAAATTGTCTTATATATATAAGTTTTTATTTATTTTATTTTTTATCATTTTATAAATTAATATTTTTATTGGAAATTTCATAAAAATTATAATGTATATTAAATTTATCATTTTATAAATAAAAATGATTAGAAATTAAAATTGAGATATATTTAGAGCTAATATAATTTGTATTATTATTTTTGACTTAATTGCTTTATTATTTTGTTTTATATTTATTTTATATATTTTATTATTTTTCTCTCCACTAAAATTATTTAAAGCATGTAAAACTTCTTAATACAGAGTTCTTAAACCAATTTTAAAGTAACTTAATTTATTTTTAAATATTTTTTGTCTCTCTAATGGACTTCTTTAAAGTGTCTCAGCTATCATTTGTTTAATATACATATATTTAAAAAAAAAAATTATTAAATATTATTTCTTTTAATATTTTTATTAAAATATATTTACATTATATTCAAAGAAATTATATTGTATACAAAAATATATTTAAAAAAATAATAATATAGTAATACATAATTAAATTTTTATTTCTTTAAATATATATTTGTAATATTATTTCGTTGAATTTTTTAAAAATTCTTTATTTTTATTATTTCTTCGAATATATATTATTTAATATTATTTATTTAAATATTTTTCTTAAAATGTATTTATATTATATTCAAAGAATATATTTTAATATACAATATAATATATTAAAATATATTTCAAGAAATAATATATGTATTTATGATTTAATTTACATTGGTTTTTCTATACAATATTATTAAATATTATTTCTTTAAATATTATTTTTTTATTTTAAACATTATCTCGTCAGTTGTCGTTAGTGAAATTGCTTTGCGGGCACGGGCGAAGAAGGCGCGTTGTCGCTCCCTTCAGCTGGGAGCTATACCCGCAAGGCATGTGTCATGTTTAACATTTGTCACTTAATCAAATTCCTGGCTGCGACTGGGAATCCGGCTGAGATGCTCAGCGTCGCACCTCGTCTGAAATCGAATCATTGATTTTCATTTGCTTCGCTGATTCGTTATTTCGACTGCTGTGCCACAGACACAAACAAACACACACACAGACAGGCGGGCAAAAAAAGAAAAGAAGACAGACATCAGCGTGTCTCTCTCTCTCTATGTGTGTGTGTGTGTGTGTGTGTGTGTGGCATGCTCACACCAAACTTGACCCTAGCAGGCATTTGCACTTCATCCAAGCGCTGATGACGCCGTCGCCTGCCTGCATTACAAGCCCAAAAGCTGTCTAGGCCAAAAAAGATGCCCAAATACTTGCTACTTGACCAGGCCAACACACACATGTGTGTTTATCCTGTGTGTATGTGTGTCAGTGTGTTGCCAAGACGCTGCAGGGCGCACAGTTTGAACTTACTCTCACGCTCTCTCTCTCCTCTCTCTCTCTCTCTATCTCTCTCTGTCTTTGTCTCCCTCTCTTTGTGTGCGAAAATCAAAAGCCCGAAATCGACAAATTTTGTTGGCCAAGCTGTCGCCTTCAAATGCGCTGCCATTTAAACTCGTTGTTGTTGCTGTTGCTGGCAAATCAACACATTTACATTTTGACATTGCATACTTTTTGGGGCTGGCTTAGCCCGAGCCACCCCCAACTCCCCCTCAGCCTGGCACATTATGATTGTTTGGCATATTTTAATGATGCCATTGGGCTTAATGAAATTATTGTTAGCACTCAGAGCAGTCCGCAGCCCCGCCCTCCCTCTCCCTCTCTCTGTCTGCCCTCGATTCGAGTTACCTCGACGAGCGTTACTTAAGTATGCACATGACGTACGTTTTGACTCGTTTTGCATGCATGGCCAGCTTCAGTTGAGCTGGCTCCTTTGGCGAAATGCTGTTGTTTCTTCCTTTCCTCTTGCTTGAGTTCTTTCTTGCGTTTCTTTCTTTCATTCCTGTTTGTGGCGTGAAATTTTACAGTGTGGAGTGTTTCCGCTTTATGCGAAGGCGTCCAAATATCTGACGCAGGTGGCCCAGCCAAATGGCCAAACATCAGGCCAGTCGAGCTGGCAGGCCGGGCTGGCTCCCAGGCACAAGCACTTACAAATTTACGGTCCTTGTCGTCGTCCTCGTCTCTGACGTCATTCGCAGGCAAATTTTGTATTTTTTTGTTGCTTAACAACGGGTCAGAGAGGCTGCTGGATACACGGAACGTGGCTTTAAGATGGCCGCGGCGTTCGTTGGTTTATTTATCGTTATTATCGCTCGGAACTTGAGTGGATTTCGCTGGGGCGTGTCCTGATAAACATCAACGGTTCACTTCACGCGCCCCGCTCTCCCCCTGTGTGTGATGTAAGACCATTGTTTGCAGATACTTAAGCACTGTTGATTTGCCAATTTGCTGAAGTAGCATTGTACTATCCAGTTGAATTGATACTTTGGCCCGGCCATCATTTAATCATTGCACGTTGACTGCCCCCCAACAATGGACTCGGGCCTATCGTGTAATGCATTAATTGTCTATCTATTATGCTAAGGGGTTTGCCGCTGTCCTCAATTATCCGCACATTGTTCAGTATTGTGTGTCTATATCTTGATTGATTGGGGGGCCATTAGCCACGTTATGATTTGTTGACAATTTATGCAATTAAGAATTACTCAACATGTTTCACATCAATTTCCCAGCGACTACATGGCGTATGAGTAACGCGGGCTAATGTGCTAATCCTCAGAGCTTCGCTGGCATTGTTCGAGGAGCTTCAAAGACTTAAATGGGAGACTTAACAATGAGTAATGCCTTGAAGACATTGAAGAGTTTGAAATTTATTAGTTTGATTTTTACCCTGTAATAATAGCATATGAAAAGGGGAATACTGTACAAGAGTATATTAGTTATGATAGGCTTTAAGATCATAAGGCTAGTAAATATATGTATTATTATAAATTATATAAATTTATAACTTTAGCATAAATTTATAACTTTTTCAATTGTTTTTTCTTTTTATTATTTATTTACATATATATTTTTATAAAATTTATTTTTAATAGTTTCTTTTTTAATTCATATTTAATTCTTTCTCTTTTATTATTGGTCTTTTTTTTTATATATATTTATTAATCATTAAAAAACTATAAGTAATCAATCAATAATATTATAACACGTTATTTTGACAATTAAATATCACATATATATATATTTTTAATTATTCTGATTGATTTTTTTTTTATTATTTAATTATCATATATATCATTTTAGTTCTCTGTTTTCAGGCAGTTCAGGGTCTTAGAAATATAGCATATTCACATTATTAAATGTATAGTGAAAGATGTTTTTTGATACTCGTTGACAAAGTGAGGAAAATATATTGGTTCCTAAACAATAAGTGGATATATAGAAGATATCTTTGGTATGACATATATGTATCTAGTAGATATGTTTCTGCCATATATAACTGTAGTTCACACAATCTTTTAGAACTATGAGAGCTTACACTGAATAAAGTTGTATACAAGGCATAATCAGGCTTACATATCCATTTGCAACTACTTTAATTACTATTTGAGTATTTATACACCCATAGATTTCACACAACAAGCTGCTTCAAGAGCAAATCCCTTCATCAAAAATTCTATAAACTTATTTGCAGCTCAATGCAATTAGATCATTAATTTGAAAACTTTGATGCGAGGCTCTGTAGACACACAAATAACGCGTTAAATGCCATAAATCTGTGGGCTATAAATACTCGCAGCAGTTTTTCCATTCTGCAGGACTTTTAAGCTAACGAATCAAATATTGTCTTTCTCAAGACAAATAGCTGAAAATTCATAATTTCACAACTTTGCGTTGTCTGTGTGTGTGTGTGTGTGTGTGTGTGTGTGTGTGTGTGTGTGTGTGTGTGAGTGGAAAAGTTTGTTTCATGATTTAATTGTGGCAGTTGGCAAAGTTTCTATTCAGGGATTAACCTCGTTTAGCGGAGGCAGAGGCAGGATGGCCTGGCGTAGTCACTCGTATAAATTATATTCACATTTCGAGTTTACAGCAACGTCAAAGGATCTCTGGGGTTAGCCACTGATTGATTTACCGCACAAACTGTCGCTGTTTGGGGTGCATTTGCTGAGGGTGGGCGTCGTTAATGCTGTGCAACTAACCAACTCAGTTGTCAGCTCACTCTGGCCCGGCATGGCATGGCAGCCGACCAATATTCATGCTCCAATTGCAGTCGCCAAACAATGCCTGGCCGGGAAGTGTGTTTATATTTAGCAAACGATGTTACCCAAAACACACGGCCACCCAAGGGGGCGGACGGAGGGTCGCTCTGGGGTTTCATATTCCCAATTGGCATGGGCTTTTGGCCCTCGTTCGGGCTTGCAACATCAGCATAAAAGTGGGGAGCGACTGGCTTGTCAGGACGCAAACCACTTGCCTCAAGTGGATGCTGGTGCTGCACTGGGAGCCCGCCTCCTTGGTCGCCTTGGTCGCCTCGTTAATCATGCGAATTATGCATGAAAGTAGAGTACTTAATTTCAATTGTCTCAACAAGCTACGAGACCAGCGACAACAACGACAACGAAAACAACGTCAAGTAGTTTCGATGTGACCTACCAATACACTTGAAGAAATTTTCTATTTACACTTGACTGCACTGGGGAGGATTGGATTGCATAGTTTCTCGGGCCGCTCTGGGAGTAAAATTTCCCTGCGCAGCCTGGCCAAACACAAGAGCGCTCTCTCTCTCTCTCTCTCTCTCTCTCTCTCTCTCTCTCTCTCTCTCTGTCAATTCGATTCGCTCTCTTGCTCTTTATCGCTTCGACTCTCTCTAGCTTCTTGGGCCTTCACGCCTTTGACAATTTGCAGCAACTTGTGCGCTCGTTTGACTTGGGTTCAATTGTTTGTGATTGTCGCAGCGCCGCTGCCTGTGTGCGCGTCTCTGTGTGATTGTATGGCTGACTGTCTATGTGTGTGTGTGTGTGTGTTGGTGAACAGAGTTGTCAGCTGTTTCGCTTGCATTTGGCCGCCTCACGCCCTGCACGTCTTTGCATAGTTTCGCCGCTTCTCTTTCGCAGTTGCCCATTATTACACAATATATATATGTCTATATACATATATATATATATATTTTTTTTTAGGTGTGGTTTCTGCGTCTGCATGACGCCCACAGCCGGCAACGCCCATTGCCTGCAGTTTTTAATCAATCATTTTAAACTATAGAATTTGCACGCCAGGGGGCGCAGCTGTCGCTTGGCTTTGAAAACTTTTGCATTGCATAGTTTTAGGCGGCCCGTGGCGCTGCCTGTTCTCAACCGTAAATGCAGCAGCTGCAGCAGCAGTTGGGCCTTGTCCCGATTCTATTTCTGTTGTTTTTTTTCGCCGTTCGTTCTCCTAGCTTTCGTTTGTTATGCGCTCTGCCATGTGCCGCACAATTTGCACTTGGACCCAGCACAGTGGGACAGAAGTGGGCAGATATTAAAATGGAATTTATTTGCTGAAATATTCTTAATTGAAATGAATGTGGAATGTGCGTGCTTGAATTTCGATTTATATTTAGCAGTTAAATGAAGAGTGCATAATATTATTTGAATTTAAATCAATTATTTATTAAGTAAATACATACATATATTAAATATTATTATATAATTTTTATAGTTTTGTTCATTATTTATTTGTATATTATTATTTTTTTTCTTGTATTACCAAACATAGTATAAACTATTATTTACTTTTGTTACATATTTTATTTTTTCAGTATTTATTTTTTATTTTTATAATCTTGTTTATTATTATTAATTTTTAGTTAATTTTTTATAATTTTATTTATTTTAATACTATTCATTATTTATGTTACTTATTATTTATGTCATTTATTATGTTTTTTTTTTATTATTTATGTTATTTATTATTTACGTTTTTTATTTTTATACCCTGAACCCATTGAAAATGGGAATTCAGGGTATAATGTTTTTGTTGGAAGGCGTATGTATGTAACAGGCAGAAGGAGGCGTGGCAGACCCCATAAAGTATATATATTCTTGATCAGGATGACAAGCCGAGTCGATTTAGCCCTGTCCGTCTGTCTGTCTGTCTGTCCGTCTGTCCGTCTGTCCGTCTGTCCGTCTGTCCGTCCGTCCGTCTGTCCGTCTGTCCGTCTGTCCGTATGTATGAACGCGTCGATCTCAGAACTTACAATAGCTAGAGACTTCAAATTTTTTTTGTAGGTCCCTGTATAGGGCGCGCATATCGAGTTTGTTTCAGAAATTCGATAACTGTTATCGTTTTATTGTTATCGATTAAAAACGAAAATCTAAATTAAGCTATAAAATTCTATCTAATTCATCTTTCTATCTAGAGTCTTCAAATTTTGCATTTTGTGTTACTTGAGCCTTACGCAATTTCGGTTTTTGTTAAATTTTGGATGCCACGCCCCCTTCGCCTCAAATTTGTAACTCCCGTATATCAAATACTAGAGACTTGTGCTTTGGCACATATATACATATGAATGACATGATCACGCCCAACAATTTTGATCAAAATCGTTCGTCTAGAAAAAAAGTTATTAAACATTTAATTTTCCATAGCATTGCCATGCAAAGCAGCCAAAGAACAGCTGACGCACCGACTAGCGCTTGTGTGTGCTTGCGCCTGTGTATGTGTGTATATGTTTTGTTTGTAATGAACATATATATACTTATCTATATTAAAGAAACGGAGATTGATTGGAATTGCGGTTCTTCGCAGGGTTCTGGGTATATCCTAGTCGAGCGGTCTCGACTAGAGTTTTCTTACTTGTTTTTATTATTTATGTTTCTTAAATCTTGTAAGTATTAATTATTATTTGTTTTCACAATACATATAGTTTGTCATATATTTTTATAATATTGTTTATTATTTATTTTTATATTTATTATTCATTTTTATATTTATTATTTATTTCTATAATTTTATCTATCATTTATTTTTGTAATATTATTAATAAATAATTATTACTTATTTTTATAAATTTTTCCATTACAATATTATATTATAATATATTACTTAGTTTTATATTATTTATTATTTCTATTTAATTTATTATTTTCATATTAACATTTATAATTTATTTTTATATAATTTATTCCTTATTAATTTTCGAAGCTCTTTTTAATTGTTTACTAACTGTTCAATAATTATTTTCGACCAATAGTTGTAAAGATTTGTTATATTGAATGTGCCCTCAAATAGCATCAAATGATAGGAGTTTCCACTTATAAACTAGTTTTTGGCTTGGCAAATATCTCAAATTTGCCATTCTGCATCATTGCGAAATCGCATTTATCTCACAGTTGCCCCACTGTGTAATTTGGTCAAAAGTTTTCATTCTCTTTGGCTTACTTTGTAATTCAGTCTTTGTTGTGCTTGTTGACATTGCCAGTTTATGCAAATTTTCGGCAATTAATCGCGACTAACGGCAGCAGAAGCAGCAGAAGCAGTAGCAGCAGCGGCGGCAGCGACTATAGTAAAAGTCAAGTGCAAAACAAACCGAACCGAAGCGAACTTTCTACGCGCCGCGTACTGAAACTGAAAAAGCAGCAGAAGCGGCAGCAGCAGCAGCGGCAACAAACACACACGAATCATGGCTTGGGGCTATTGGTCCGCCACAACAGTGGATCGTGGACGCTCGCCACGCCGCTTGACGCAATGCACGCCGTTGCCTGTGAACCTCGTGCAGCAGGAGGAGGAGGAGGAGCAGCAGCCGCCGTGTTTACCACAGCAGCAGCAACAACAGCCGCAACAGCAGCAGCAACAACAGTCGCAGCAGTCACAGACCTGCCCCAGCACCCCCTCGGCGAGTCAACAAGGCGGCGGCGGCGGCGGCGGCACGCTCTGCTACAGTCCCACATGTCGTTCGCGCTGCTCCAGTCCCTGTCCGGGCTCGCCGTGCGGCTCGATAACGCCGCCGCCGCCGCCGTTGCTCACCTCCTCGCAGCAGCATCTCCATCAGCACTCGAACAAGAATTGCCCGGCCGCACAGCAGCTGCTCACGCATCTGGACTACGCGGCACGCAGACAGTCCCTGGATCAGCTGGACAGTCCGCAGGTACTGAACACGGTACTACATTGAGCAGGGCACCAGAGCTGTGCACGATGCATTTGAGTTGCCTTTCAAGCTGAGAAAAAGTCGAGAACTATTAAATGAATGAGCATGAAAATTTGAAAATTAACTGCGATTGCATAAGATTTGAAATTGCTGAAGCTAGAGAGAGTTTGATATAAGATTTTATTGAGATTGTTTGTTAGTGAAGAATTTATTTATTAAAGAAAATGCTGAAGAATAGTTAAATATGATAGAAAACTTGCTTAAATTATTTATAAATGAAGATTTTTTTTAGCTGATATATACTTAGATAAACACTGTGGGTTATCAATATAGTGCAACCTCCTCCGTAAATATTGAATATTTTCTATATTATTCAAGCTATAGTCTTACAATTGGTTTTCCATTAAATTCTGTTATATTCTTCTCAAAATAAAAGAAGATTGGGCTCTGTATCACTTCAGCAAGTATTTTATTTAAATATTAAAAAAAAAAGGATTTCCAACAATGATTGCTACAAATTCGCTATGAAGATAGATAAATATCTCACTCAATTTGGCCACGAAAGCTATGAAATATTTTCTTGATTTTCTTTAAGTTAACAATTGTTTAAGGAAAATATATATTTTGATCAAAGGAAGAAAAGTCAAAGATTCAAGTTTTAAAGCACTTTTCGTTAGCTAAAAATATTCAAAGAAATTTTCAATTCAATATAATTTCGTTGTAGTTCCTAATGAAGCAGAGATATAATAGTTTCTTTTAAATGTTTCTTTTAAGAGCATAAAATTTTATAATATTCTGCTGAATTTATCTGAAATTTTCAGAAATTTAAAAATTTATGTTAACATCGAGTCAGTTTTCACAAAATTATCTTTAGCTTTTGAGCAATTTTCTTCTACTTGCTATAGCACAGTTCAAATAGATTCCTTGAAATGTCTCAATTCCTCCTAAAATTTAGATAAATTCTTAAAAAATAATACACAAGCAAAGTCAGAGTGCATTGCAGAGAGGCAGTAAAGCAATGAAATAATTGATGCAATTGGCATGTGTAACAAATTGAATGGGTAGTCAAGGCAACGAGTGTTATGAATCATGCACAGCTCTCACAGGACTTGGGCGTAACATCACTGACATCTGTCTCTTTTTTGTGTGTGTGTGTGTGTGTGTGTGTGACAGTCGAAGTACTTTGATATCCAGGCCAATCAGCTGTCGGACATCATGTGCCGCGGCGCGGTGGTCAGTTCCATACAGTCGGCCAATAACACGCTGACCAGAGGCGTCTCGCTGCACAGTCGCAGCGGTAGCGCCCATGGCAGCCATCACAGTCACAGTCATCATGGCAGCGCCCACGGCTCGTTGGGCTGCCTGCAGGGCGGTGTGGGAGTAGGCGTGGGCACAGGCAGCACCGGCAGCATTGGCATGATGTCCGCCAGCCACATTGACACCGGCGATTACGATGTGCCGCATCCGCATCCATATACGCATCATTATATGCAGACGACGGCATCCGTGACGCCGCCGCATGCAACGCTAAGCAGGCCAGGATCGGCGGGTGCCGTGTGCACCGGCCATGATTCGGGCTCCGATTCGAGTCAGGGCTGCGGTGGCTCCATCATGGGTGGCATGCTGGTAATGGGCCATGCCGGACACATGGGCAGCCTGGGGCATCATAGCACCGGAAGCGGTTCGCTGGGTCGCTGCTCAAGTCGTTGCCACAACACCACCACCACCGATGACTCCGGTGGTGGCAGCAGCGGCGGTGGTGGCGGTGGTGTTGGCATGGGCACCACTGTTGCTGTCGGCGGCCCCGGTATGCTAATGGACTATCATCATGGCCATCATAGCGGCAGCGCTGGCAGCGGCCTAAACGGCTGCGGCGCCGGCGGCAGCATCGCTGGCGGCAGCATTGGCGGACGCAGCAGCGTCCTGGGCACCATACACAATGGCCACGGCCATCATCATCAGCAATACCATCACGAGTGCATCCACTACGAACGTCTGCCTATTCCCGTGCCTATTCCCACGGTTCCCATGGGCGTTACGCAACAGCAGCAACATCAACAGCACCAGATGCCCTCGCAGCATCAACTGCAGTCGGAGGAGGAGATCGAACCAGCCTATGCAACAGGTATGCAGCCAAATGGGAGTTTGCTGAACGTTTGAGTCGAAAGTGAAGCGGGTTTGAGTGAAGATATGTGAGTCACTCGGTTTAAGTATTAAGAGTGCGATATACATGCAGTATATACATCAGACATCGATTTTAAATAAACTTATTTATATTTATATTTATATTTATATTTATATTTATATTTATATTTATATTTATATTTATATTTATATTTATATTTATATTTATATTTATATTTATATTTATATTTATATTTATATTTATATTTATATTTATATTTATATTTATATTTATATTTATATTTATATTTATATTTATATTTATATTTATATTTATATTTATATTTATATTTATATTTATATTTATATTTATATTTATATTTATATTTATATTTATATTTATATTTATATTTATATTTATATTTATATTTATATTTATATTTATATTTATATTTATATTTATATTTATATTTATATTTATATTTATATTTATATTTATATATTATATATTTTTATTAATTTATATATTTTGTAAATAATTGTCTAAATATAATTTAAGTATTATTTTCTCTACAAAATGACTAGAATAAGCCATAAAAAAATCTCTTACTCCATAAGTTAGTCACTCAACCAGTTTAATATTCCTAGCAAATATCTTTAAGAAAATCTTTAGCTAATTTTGATTAAGCAGCGTTCCTATTTAAAATAAGTCAATAGGAATTTTGCACTTCTTTGAAAGCGACTAATTTCCAACCCTGATCTTATCGTCTGCGGTATTCGTTGCGCTCTCACTTGCTCCCAATTAGTCTTCTGCACGTCGTCGACGTCGCCGTCCGATTCTTGTGACATTTCAATAGCCTCTTGAGTCTGTTAATTCTGTTTTCTTTTATTCTGCCTTTTGCTTTTGTTGTACTTTATGATTTCGGTTCTTTTGCTCGCGTTCTGCTGCTTTGCCGCAGTTCGCAGCTGAAGCTCGCGCGGTTAAGACGGCTGTCGCGTGCCGCAGAGAAATACAACAAAATTCATAAATACTTTTTCATATACATAATTTGTTATTGCTATTTTTGTTGTTGTTGTTGTTTAACTAATTTTAATTGGCAACAGCTTGTGACGGGCTGTTGTGTCTGACCCGCGCTGAACTGCCCAATACAGAGACGCAATGATCATCTGGAGCGGCTTCTGTGAGGCGGCACAAATTTACAGCAGCCAAACGGCCAGCTTTATGAGCGGTGGTGTCTCGTGTTAGTATTGATCTGATAGAGCCACTTAAAGTGTCAATGCCTGTGTCTATGATGATGAGATCAGTGTGCAAGTATTTATGAATCAATAACAGACTCATTGACAGCCAATGGCCTTAGTATTTTTTTATTACCATATATATTTATAAGTTTTTATCAGCATCGGTAATCAGTGTTTGGGAAATGTGTGTTGATATGGCCTTTGCAGATGTTATTTATAGTTAACATAGATGCCACACACCTACATACAATCCACATGCACATATCATATATACAACACTTGCATGCCTTATCATACCTACCTTCCACTTACGTTCCACATTCTAATCACATGCCCGCCCACACACACACTAGCACCCGCTCGACCTTCACACTTGCCTTCCACGCAGTTCAATGACTAAATCAACTGCTGCATTACGCGCCTTCTTAGCTAAGTAAAGCTACTTATATTTCCCAATATTTTTTCATCAGCTCTATAAATTTACAGTGTTATCTGTAGCTATGAGTGTGCCTGTGGCTATGGCTATAGAACAACACCCAAGCCAAACAAATTTTGTCATCCATATCAGAGAGTGCTGATAAGGCGCTGGCACCGTACAGAGCACACACACACACACAACCGTCTCATGTATCTCTGTGCAGTGTAGATAAACGCCTACCAGATATGTGTGTACGTACGTAATGTAGGTAGTCGATAGCCCGATATGACATTAGAAACTGCGAATTCTAGGTCAATGCAAGGCATGGACTCTACTCCGATCGGATTGTCACAATTCTGTGGCCTTGTCGCGAGTCAAATGTTGAAAGAACCAATTAAATATGAAACATCCAAACATCAGAACATCCAAACATCAAAACTCTTTGACGCTGCGAACAATTGAGCTCAATTGAGACTCGGACGCGGGCTGGGTCTCTTCGGCTGCACGGAAAACTTAATTAACAGAGGCAATTACTTGGAAAAACTACTCAAAGAGCGCAGCACTCTCGCCGGTTGTAATTTTTTGTGTTGTGTACATGGTGCGTGGCCGTCGTCGGCTCCGGACTCCGGAGATAAGAGTCGAGCGCTTAGTGTTTGTGCGCCTCAGTCATGGAGTTGGTTCTGTCATGTTAACAACTCACATCAGGCACACAATTGACTGCAAATGTGGCTGGGCAAAAATCCGTTTATAAGTAAAGAAAAATGTATATATGTATATAGATTTATGTGTATATGGCAAATTTATAATAAAGATTAGTTCCGTTAGCTGGGCTTTAGTCTTCGGTCAATTAAATTGATAAGGCCAGGCTCGCACATGGGCAAACCAACTGGCCCCAAGCATGACAAATAATCGAATGTGAACAATTTTGGCTAATTATGCGACAACGATTCACATGCACAAATAAACTAATTGATAATATTATTCTCTATTTGTTTTTTTCTTTGCAGTATTTCCGAATGTTCCTCAAGCGCCGGGCTTGTCCTGCGATGGCGAAGATCGTGAGTAGAAAGATGTTTATTCAATCAGATTTGGTTTTCTAATTACGATTCTCATTTCCCGTCCATGCAGGCAGCATCTACAGAAGAGGCGCTCGACGCTGGCGAAAATTATATCGCGTCAACGGACACATTTTCCAGGCCAAACGTTTCAATCGCGTAAGTAGACACATATGGCTGTAGTTTAGATATCTAATGGATAGTGCAACAGCGCACACTGGTTCAATGCATTAGAAATCGAAAGTGAATAGATAAACGTGAAATGATCTCTAAACTTAATAACAATAACACTTCTTTGATGATCTAATATCTGTGATTAATCGAAAAGTTGGTTGCCTTACCAGTTGACTCTGATCGTTTCCAAACAGCCAAAAGCTTTGTTTCTAATTCATGCAAAGATTTTAGCTTTCTTTTTCACTAAATGCCATCTAAGACTTTCACAAATTTTGATCAATGTAAACTAAGCTCTGTAGAAAAGAAAATGTACAGAAATAAATAAATTTAATATTTAAAAACATATTTAAATTATTATAAATAATTTCAAATATGTCTATAACTAAAACATATTTATTAAAAATTCTAAAAAATATCTTTATAAATGTATATAAAATAAATAAAACAATTTTACATATACAAATTAAATATTCATAAATTTAATAATTATTTTGTAAAATGAAAATAGTTTCAGTTATTTACAAATAAGAATTAAACAATTTTTGCAAAATACAAAAAAAAAATTATTACAATTAAAATTTTACAAAAATAAATAAATTTATATATATTTCGTATTTTATTTATATAATTAGTATACTTTTCTTTGCTATTTGGAATCCTAAAATAATCTTTAAAAATATTAAAAATAATTTAATTCATTTAATAATAATTTAACAGCTTTAATATATTATACAAAATCGTTAATAGTTTTTTTTTAATATTTTATATTTGATTCATATAATTTTTATGCCTTTCTTTAATTTCTGGAATATAAAAAAAAAATCTAAAAAAATAATCAATTAAACATATGTATTTATTTTAAATTTATCATATTTAATATTTTACATAAAACAGTAAAAACAAATAATAATAGCTCCCCTTTTCAATCCGTCTTGTAGCGTGCCTTCTGCGCCTATTGCCAGGATCGCATCTGGGGCCTGGGACGTCAGGGTTTCAAGTGTATACAGTGCAAGCTGTTGGTGCACAAAAAGTGCCATAAGCTGGTGCAGAAGCAGTGCACCGATCAGCCCGAGCCGCTGGTCAAGGAGCGCGCCGAGGAGGCCAACGATCCGATGCCGGTGCCACTGCCACCGCTGCCATACGAAGCGGTTGGCGGCTCTGGCGATTCGTACGAGCCGCACGAGCATGCGCACATTGTGGTGCCGCCACCGCCGGAGGACTCCATGGAGCCGGCCACGCAGCGTCAGTACTCGCTGAATGACTTCGAGCTGATACGCGTGATTGGACGCGGCAGCTACGCCAAAGTGCTGATGGTGGAGCTGAGGCGCACGCGTCGCATCTATGCGATGAAGGTGATCAAGAAGGCGCTGGTCACCGACGACGAGGACATTGACTGGGTGCAGACCGAGAAGCATGTCTTCGAGACGGCCTCGAATCATCCGTTCCTCGTGGGTCTGCACTCTTGCTTCCAGACGCCCTCGCGCCTCTTCTTCGTCATTGAGTTTGTGCGCGGCGGCGACTTGATGTACCACATGCAGCGACAACGCCGCCTGCCCGAAGAGCACGCCCGCTTCTACGCTGCTGAGATTAGTCTGGCATTAAACTTTCTGCACGAGAAGGGCATCATCTATCGCGATCTGAAGCTGGACAACGTGCTGCTCGATCACGAGGGCCACATCAAGCTGACGGACTACGGCATGTGCAAGGAGGGCATTCGTCCGGGTGACACAACCTCAACGTTCTGCGGCACACCCAACTACATTGCGCCCGAGATACTGCGCGGCGAGGACTACGGCTTCTCTGTGGACTGGTGGGCACTAGGTGTGCTGCTGTACGAGATGCTCGCTGGACGCAGTCCCTTCGACATTGCAGGCGCCTCTGAAAATCCAGATCAGGTAAGGTTTAGTGACTTATCAAGATGTAAATCGTCTTATATATTCTTTTTGTTCCGCAGAACACGGAGGACTATCTGTTCCAAGTGATTCTGGAGAAGACCATACGCATACCGCGCTCGTTGAGCGTCAAGGCTGCTTCCGTTTTGAAAGGTTTCCTCAACAAGAATCCCGCTGATCGCCTGGGCTGCCATCGCGAGTCTGCCTTCATGGATATTGTAAATCATCCGTTCTTCAAGGTCATCGACTGGGAGATGGTAAGTCTAAGGCCAGCTTGTGTTTGGACTCTCTGTGTTTGTTTTGCGTGTGTGTCTGTGTGTTTTTTGATGATGTCAGTGTTGGTAATAATGATGATACTCGTTGTGCTTCAAACTGTATAGCCTTTTGGAACATCTTTTTGATGTGTTTTGAAAATAATTTAAATAATTCTTTAGTTGAAAGTGAAGGAGTTAGTATTTTACCTATATCTTTGTGGAAGTGGAGAGGGTCGTTTAGTGAGGCTGTATATAAGACAATTTTTAAAGATTTTTGGAATATGCTGCTAAGACAAGTTTTTTTTTATACCTTTAAAGAGCTATATAAAATATTTTAAAAATATATGTGCTACAATTATTAGATTTTGATCAATTGCCCTAAGAAAGCCCCCTAATTTATCTGTTATCTGCAAAAAAAAGAGAGAGTTTGATAGCAAATTTGATTGCAAAAAAAATATACCTCTAGATAAGCAACCGAAAGTCAGATAAGAAAGGCAAAACTATTTTTTTTTTTACGATTTAAACTTTATTTATTTACAAAAAAAGCTAAAAAATTAAAAACAAATCTGTTAGAACTATACAATTCAAATATTCCAAATTTACTTAAAGTTCCCATTCAATGTTTATTAATGTTGTGGTTATATTTATCAATATTGAGCCATTTGCTGTCATTTATAATACTAAGTGTTTACTATATATAATTTTGTGTATGAAAAGATTGCACAAAAGGAGGTACAACCGCCTTATATACCAAGCCTGGATCCTGGCGATCCTTATATGACAACAAACTTTGACGTTCAATTTACCAGAGAACCGGCTGAATTGACGCCAGACGATCCGTAAGTTTTGTGTCAAGAAAAAAACAAAAAATAAATTTAAACAAATATAAAAATGCCTTCTAGTTTTGGTTATTTTGTTCTAATTGTACCACGACGCATGAGACAATATCCTGAAAAAGAAAATTAATAATTATAAACTGTAAAATAAATAATAATTTCATAGCATTAGTGGTCAGACTAACAGCAGGTAATGTTCGCTCTCAGCCACATTGTGTATCCGCCCGCTGTCCCCCCTCTATTATCAGTAAAGAACACACGCCCTACCCCCCGCTCTCGCTCTCTATCTACTTATCATCATTATCATCATCAATACACACACACACACATAGACAGACAACACACATAGAACTCACAGGGACATGCATTTGAAATGTGTCCTGAGCCTTATTGAATTTGATTTTTACGTTTGCCGAGATTGGCTGGCACTATCTTTAGCTATAATCATATTATTTTTACTATCTTTGCATATATATCCTGCACACCCACACACACAAACACTCTGTCTCTCTCTCTCGATATACGCACCACCAAACACACGCCAATTTCAACCTCATGCAGCTCGAACGCAAACAGGTTTCGCCTCCATTCAAGCCACGCCTAGACTCTGATCGCGATCTGGCCAATTTCCCGATCGAGTTTACGGGCGAGCCGGTGCAGCTGACTCCAGACGATGAGTAAGTTCTCTTTTTTTTCCGTTTGATATTCCTTTCCAATCCAATTCGACCTCGACAATTGCATAATGTTTAAAATGTGACGCCTACTAATATATTGTTCTCTTCCTATATAGCCATGTGATTGGCAACATCGATCAATCGGAATTCGAGGGCTTTGAGTATGTCAACCCCTTGCTCATGTCGCTGGAGGATTGCGTCTGACATCACGAGACGTGTGATTTGCATCCATATAATATGCGTGTAAGTGAGCGCTGAGGGGTATAAGATCAGTAAGACTAAACTGTAGACCGATTAGTAAAGAATTATGGTTAATATGTAAACAGTGTATAGTTATCTGTAGTTTTAGTTTAGACTTGCATTCAGTCATTTAATTAATGCTTAAGAGAAACTTTCTTTCAATATTAAAAATTTGGCAGGGGAATATATACATCTCTGACTCTTCAGCAATGCCTGCTTTGACATATGCTTCCATTGTGTGCTCACCTTGCTTATGTTATTCGAATAAACTTTAATTGAAGCCAGCTTGTGTAACATGAGGAGTTTGTTAGACTGCAGGTATATTCATGCAGCTAACATGAACAGGTGAATGTACAAAATTGGGCACGTTGTTTTTTGTTGAACAATGTGACTACATAAAGAAAAATAGAAATAGAAAATAAAAAGAGCTCCAGTAACAAAACATTTAATTTTACTCAACGATTGTCACAACGTTTCAGACTTTTTATTGTGTATGTAGCCTGAGCACAGTTGAAACAGAAAGGTGAGGCATGTAACTAACAAGTTTGAGGTATTACAAATGAAAAGAGAAAATAGAGTAAATTGTCAGCGATTGTAGAACTAGATAAATGAACATAAAAACTCTTGCCCGACTGAATAAAAAATTTATATAAAATTTTGAAAAGTGAATTCATAAAATTTAAGTAGAATTTTGTATAAGAAGAGTCTAGATATCTGAAAATAATTTAAATTATAATTATATTTTATATATTAATATACATATATTTATATATATTATGTATTTGTAATATATTTTTTTTTATATTTTTAATACATATACTAATAATCTCTCTTATTGCAGCTCTATGGTGAGGATTCCAGTGATTACGATTCTGTGGCTGACGATTTGAGTCTCCTGCATTTGAATAGCGCGGGAGGCGCAGCCAATACCAATAATAATATAAGCCTGCAGCAACATTATCGCCAGCAGCTGCCACAGGCGCAGCAATATCATCCATACCCACAGCAACAACAGCAGCAATTACAACAGCAACTACAACAGCAACAGCAGCAGCAGCAACAACATCATCATAATGGTAACAATAACAATCATAATAATCAAATGCAAGCAAATAATAATAAAAGTCTACTGCAGCACATGTTTTGCCTTCCATTGAACTAATTAAAATAACGAATTAGATATTGAACAGCAACAAGAGCAACAGATAGCTGACAGCAACAACAACTAGTAAATACAACACAAATATAATTAAACAGAAAATACAAAAAGAAAAAAAAAACGAAAAATATATTAACAAAATTAAAGCAGTTATAATCTTCTATATACAGAAAACAAATGTCTTAAAGCAAACTACTTTCATACCAAAAAAAAAAAAAAGAGAAAGAAAATAAGAAAAGAAAAACTGTCACAAGCTGCGAGTATTACACTGAACTACAAATGATTACTTTACTATTTAAGCACCTAGGCAAGCTAGGCAAAATCTATGCATGCAAGAAAAAAACAAACATAAGAACAGCAACAAAGAACATTTCATAACTCAATGCAAGACTTTTCAGCAAAGTTCACCCAAAAAAGTATGCAACAAAATTTTTAGCTAATAAATCTACAACAAAATTATACATACGATACGCATCTAAACAAAAAAGATATATATATATATATACATACATATAATTTTTAAATATTTAAAAGCAAGACATTTAATTTTACTACGAATTAACAAACAAAAAATAAATAAAGAAAAAGAAAATCAGATAGATAAACTACTAACAAAAGAAAGGAAAATCAATCGATTATATTTAAGCGCGTAATTATTATGTAAAATGTATGTGTGTTAGTGTTAGTGAGCAGAACGGTTTTTAAAAGCAACAGCAACAAATTGATAATGATATGTGTGTAAGCAGGAAATGCATTAAAGTCTAGACATAATCGAACTGGCAGAATTATCAAAAACAACTAAATTTACTATCAAAATTTGAGGACAGGAATCGCTCTAAAGAAAATATAAATATATACATCTATATATATATTTCTAAGCAAATGATAATTTAATTTATTTTCTGTATTATTATATGAAAATTACACAAAGATCAGCGTCATCGCATCGTTTACTGGCAATATTTCTTTCTATTTTTGTTAAGTATTAGAAACATTACGTTTTCAACCCACACATTCCACATTGTACTTACTATACAAAGAGAAAAACATAAAAATTGTTGTTAAATTATTGTAAACTACGTATAAGTATGAGATTTTCTTCAGCAAGCAATAAAACGATTATTTTATATCTATGTCCCAATTTATTGCTCGTTGTAAAACAAATCAAAATTGAATTATTTTCAAAGCACGCGTATTTTGTGTGTTCCCTAGAAAATTGTTCCAATTTCTGGCACCGCGTGAGTTTTTAACATATTAATACCAATATATATATATATATTTATATATATTTAAATAAAATTGTAAATTATGTTTTTATAACCCTTAAATGAGTAGACATATTACAAGCAAGCAAAGGCGAACGTAAAACAGAATTAAATTAGTAATTAAACAAAATATCATTGTGTTGCTTTAACTTTAATGGAACGTTCAAACGAATTGTGTTTTTAATTATCTACAAAATTTTTCAAATGAATCGTATAAGATACATACACAAAAAAAGAAAACAAAAAAATGTTGAATTGTTAATGTATTCAAAGTGACAAAACTTAAAGCAATTTAAAATTATTAAACACAAATACAAAGATTCCAACAGCATATTTTGATTAAACAAACAAAAAAATAATAGCAAACAATCAATTAAAGCGTAACATAGTAAATCATTCATATACATACCTAAAGGAAACCCAAGTCGAAACACTGAACAAATTTAGTATGCACATATTTTAATTGTAAAAAAAAAAAAAACAAAAACGAAACGTAGAGACAGCATATGAGTGGATAAATGAAGAATGGTTTTTAATCTAAAAGGAATTTTCCAACAAGTTTTCCAGAACTTAAAATTAATTGTAAACGGCAAAACTGTTTTCTAGACAACTCTATATATTTATACAACAATAAGTTTTCTTATTTGTTCTCTTTGATTATTTTCTATATATTTTTTGAGTTTAGTAATATTTGTATGTCTTTTGCCACACGCTGTTTTTTTGATACAGTTATTATTTTGTGTTTTCTCATTTTTATACTAAATGCACTTTGAGTACTTTGAATGCTAGCAAAATGTCAAATGAAATTGAGAACGTAAGCGATTTGCGTTACAATTATGCATATAAACGAACGAATAAATTATTGTGTAAGTAAAACTTTTAACGCTGTCAAGTTCATTATGTGGGTGGGACATGCATATAACATTCGTAATCATGTGAATTAGCCTCCAGGATATACGAACAAATGCAAATTGTGATCCCTTTTGTTGCTGTTGTCTCGGACTTCAGTTGGTCTGCAGTATGGAGACGGGTTCCTGCATGATTTGCTGTATCTTTGCTTCCGGCACGGGCACCCCGTTAACGAGGAGTGTGTGGACGATGCCGTCGTGTTTGTTGCCACTGGAGCGTGCCTGCAATACAAATGGTGTGTCCTGCAGCACGAAGCTCGTATCGGTGCCGCCCTGAACAAACACGGCCTGAAAAGGGCAAAGGAGAAGACATGATTGATAGGCAGCCTCGTTTTTTCGGTCGACATCCGGTTCACTTACCGCCTCCTCGCGCAAATCGTCGTTCACATACAAACTCAACGTGTCCAGCTTGAGCATAATGCGGTATTCCTGTGACGCATCCGCTGACCCAGCCTGCTCGCTGCCACAGGTGCACAGCCACAGGCGATACTGACGTGTCAGCTCCTCGGTGTACTGGGCGTGCGGTTTGCCGTCTATGTAGAGCGAGTACTCGTACTTGAAGCCTGGCGCTGGATCGACGCGTATAATGCAGCGCGACTGCTCGATTTCAAACGTATCCTCGCCCACCAGCTTGAACATCCAGTCGCGACGCAGCACTTCCTGCAAAAGTCAAGCACAGGTATGGAAAACTGGAGAATTTGAAAACTTTTCAATTAAAGTAATAGCGGGGCTTCGGTGTGTAATTTGATTCAGATTTGATAAAGCTATGCAGGTCGACAGGTTGGAATGTAAACTAAAAGGGAGTAAAATAAGAGAGGGAGAGAGAGAGAAAAGTTTCGTTGGCAATGGGAGACTAGAAGATACCCTGCCACAAGTCAATTCATATAGGGAAACTAAAATTAATATTGTAAGAAATTGCAAAATTATAAAGATGAGATACTTTTATCTACTATTATTAAAAAAAAAAACAAGATATCATTTATTTTTCATAATATATCTCATAATAGATATATTAATAGATCCGCAATTTGCAGAAAATTAAATTTATATTTATCTTTTAAAGATATTATATATTACATATTAAAAAATAAAATAATTAAGAAGTCTTTGATAATTTTCAAAGCGTTCTCTAAAATTTCTTGATAACAAATTTTATTTAAAAAAAATAAATCTTTACAAATTTAATAAATTAAATTTATTGCTATAAAATTGATTAATTATAATTATATTTAATTATAAAAATATAAATAAATAAATTGTTTTATATTTTTAAAATGCTTTTATTACTTTTTGCTTTCAACAGAAAGTTTTAGGTATTTCTAAACTAAGACTTCTTGATTAAAAATATATAATTTTTAATATTTTCACAGGTTAAATATGAATCAGATTTACTGCAATATTTTTTTAATTTTTAAAATGTTGAATTGAATTTTAAGGACAGGAAAATTTTTAATGTTCCTAAAAATGTATGTCTCATTGGGTTCATCCAGAGTTTTGTTTAGAAATTTCTTTTATTTATTTATAAACAATAAATTATTTAAAATTTTTTAATAATTCTATATATTTTATTATTAATCTGCAATATTAATAAATTTTATTTTAAAGCTTTAAATTATGAAAATATAGCAAAACGTGATTTAAATTCATTTTATCATCATAATTTCTGAGCTTCAATAAAATTTATATTTTTTATAGATTCATATTTATCTACTATCAATATAAAAATTATCTTTGCATATTATAGCACCTATCCCTATATTTATATATTATATATGTATTATTCTATGCTCTACACGCTCTTGCCACACACTTCACCAAAGTTTTCTTTGAACTTTGACATTTCGAACTACATTTTCATGAAAACAATGCTGCTTTAGCCTATTATAATAATAGCTTTAAAGTGTTGTTCGAAATTACACAATAGCAGCTAGTCGGAGTTACACAAACACATTTGTCGCACAAATTATAGAAAAGTCTAATTCGCCAATTTGCGATAAGTGCATAACTTTAAACATGCAGAGCGATGTTGTTGTTGTGTTCTCGTGGCCGTCTGACTAATTGCCGTGCTTTTTGGGGCGTGCTTGGAGAGTGCATTCACCACTTACCCGACCATTGACCCAGATCATGCGGCGTCCACTTGTGGTGCCGTGCTCCAGTTCGATGCGGTACATCTGGGAACGGACAGAGTGCAGAGGACGAAAGTTAATTAAATGTTAATCAACATTGAGGCGGGGGATAAATTTAGTTGAGTCGGAATTGATTCGGACCTTGCCATTGATGGGCGCACACCATTGGGCGACGATGTTGTCTTTGTTGTAGCGCTGCGCCTCGGGCACATGATCCAGACTCATGATGGGCACCGTTGACAGGTTTTCCATGCGCAGCGACGGCGACAGAAACGACATAGCCGGGCCGCGGCAACAACTAAAAATCGATTTCACTTAATAATATTTTAGTTAATGCATTAAAAATGCAGCCAACTAACCGAGAATTACACAATGCAAGAGAATTGAACGAAGTGACGATTATAAGCCCACTTGAAATGTTGAGTTGGCTTACGGAAATATTTGATTTAGTTATGGCTTATTAACTGCTTTGCACTTAGCCCAACTAGTTGTGCTACGTTTTTTCTCTCCAGCGCTGTCGCGGCGCGAACCGTTAGCATTCAGCGTCAATGGCACACTAAACAACACACAATAATGGCGAAGGAACTGAAGAAAATTTGTATAGTTGTTGGTGTTTTTTGTCGTTGTTGTTGTTGTTGTTGTTGTTGGCCCCGGGTCTGGTCGGTTTCTGGTCGAGTTGCGTTGTCGATGGCTCTTTCTGTTGTGGCTAGAAAAAGTGCACAGCTAAAGCCGGAGCCACAGCCATAGCCATAGCCATAGTCAGCGTAGGGCTGAGCGCCGCATGGCGCCAAAACAGAGTTGATTTGTTTTACTTTGAGTGTGTGTGGGGTTAAGCCCCACTTCTGTTTTATCTATGTATGTGTGTGTGTGTGTTGGCTGTGTGTTAACATTTGCACACATGTCGCCGACGTCGTCCTCGTCGACGTCGACGTTGAGCATAAAAATAAACTTTACTTTTTGAGCAGACCCCAAGCGCCGACAACTATGCAATTGTTATGGCCAGAGCTAAGTGGGTAGCTTAACTATTTAATGCGTTTGGCTTGTGTGTGCTACTCGAGCCATAATCGTAGCTTTCATCAAGCTTTAGTAGTCAACAAAATATTGCTAATCATCAATCAATTGAAAGCCGCACGACAAAGGAGCAAAAACGACTAATCTATATAATTAAGTGATTTCGATGAGACATTGGAATACCCTGGACCCATTTCGAATGATGATTAAGGCGGATAAGGCTGAATGCCAGTTAAGTAGTCTTAAGGCAAAGTGAAGATAAAGTTGAAGGCATGCAGTAAGAGCTTTTAGCTGGCATTTGTGGAAATTGAATTATATTGTATAAATTTTAATTGATATGGCAATATATATTTGTTAAAAAATTTTACTGTTTAATCTTTCTAGAGCCTTATTATTACTAGTATTTCATTTATATATTTTATATGGATATATATAAATGGATTTAATTTACATTTTATTATTATATTTATTTTTATTATTTATATATTTTATTTTAATTCAATTTGGATTTATTTAAAATTTTATTTATCTATTTTGTACACATATTTTTTTTTTGTTTTTTATTTTAAATATTGATATTTTATATTTTTATATATTATATTTATATATATATATATATATATATATATATATATATATATATATATATATATATATATATATTAGTATTTTATTTTATTAAAATCTCAGTAGTATAATTCTTCTTATTTATTTAAAATTTGATATTTATTTTCGTTTTGATTATCTGTAAATTTTATTTGAGCTAATTCTTGAATTATTTTATTTATATTTTTATATGTTTTATTAATATACTTTAATATTTTAATTTATTAAAATCGTAACAATATAACTCTTTGACATATTATTTAAGTATTTTCTATATATATTTTCATTTGACATTGTATAAATATTACTTTATTTAACTCTTCATATATATATATTTTTTTTATTATTTATTTTTATTTTTATTTTCCATAAATTTTTTTTTAATGTCTGTATTTTTTAAATTTAATTTAAACCTTTATAATATTTTTTAAATATATTTTTAATATATTTTTATTTTTTTTAAGTCTTAAATACACAGCTCTTAGCTGCTAAGTTCTGTACTCCTTCTTTTTGCTCAGTGCAACTTGCAGTACTTTAGTGTAAATGGAGTGAGTTAGGGTATTTGAGAGCTGTGCATAATGCTCATTCGCTCATTCACTCAGTCGCTCCTTCGCTTGCGCTGTCCTCGTAACGCATTGCAATTGAATAGAGCCAAGAGTGCCGAGTGCCTAGAGCCTTCGCCTCAAATTGAGCGTAAGACAACACTTTTTGGCTGCTCATATCAATTGGCTGCGCTCCACTTCGTGCCCTGTTCTCCCCCTCGCCCTTCTCTTCCTCTCTCTCTCTCTCTCTCTCTCTCTCTGTGGCCCTTGCCAACAGCTTTCTACATATAAATGTGACAATTATATTGCCCGCGGTGGGGTGGCATAAATTTGGAGGCATTCAACAAACGCCTCGCTATCGCCCTCTCTCTTTCTCTCTCTCTCTCTCTCTCTCTCTCTCTTTTTTGTAGCAAATTTGTCGCATTTTGTTTTGCTGTCATGTTTATGGCGTAATATTTTGCGGCCGTAAATACACGCCAAAAATGCTAATGACCGGCACCAAGGGCAGGAGGTGGGCCCGGTGGGGGATGTAGCGTTAGCTGGTTAGACGCCTGGACAGATAGTGTGACAGTTTGCGTTAGTTTTGTATTTCAATTTCGCCAAAAAAAAAAAAAAAAAGAAAGAGAAGAAACAAAAAACAAGTATTGATAAATGTATTTGGCACACAGCGGAGCTGCAGGCACATCATATGTCAAATTTGGGCCTTGGCGATTATTCTTAGCACTTCGATTATGTCTCTGTGTGTGTGTGCGAGCCTTTGTGTGGGTGCTCGGATATATAACAGAACACAAAATGAAAATAACAAAAAAAAAGAGAAAAACGGGGAGAAAAGCTGGCATTTTCCACACGCGAAGGTCAATGGAAAAGCGCCTTTTCAAACCGCTTACAGTCGATGTGTGTACTTTTACAGTAGTTATTGTTGTTACCGCCAAAACGGCAATATCAGCAACAATAACAACAATAAAAACAACAATCGCAACACCAACAATCACAACAAACAGAGATAACGATGCGAGACATGACAAGGACAAGGCCCCCAACTGGCAGCACCTCATGGTACGAACTTAAAGCTTCTGCTTCTGGGGGTGTGTATGGGCGTGAATTTATGTATGTGTGTGGGCGTGAGCTCAGGCTTAAATATGTTTTTAGTGTAATTACAGTACATACAATAGATTTTTGGCAAAGTCATCAAAATGGTAAATGAAGACTCTGTTAAGTTTTTAAAACAGTCATCAAACTTATATATTTTCAGAAATTATTAAATTGAATGAATATGAAAACTTAATGAAGTTAATTAAAATCACTTTATTTTATTAGAATTTGTATTTATTTTTGTATTTTATTTGTAAATTTTATATTTTTATATTACATTATTAAATTTTGATTTATTTTATTTTTATATATTATATTTATATATTTTACTTTAATTAAATGTTGAATTATTTTATTTTTTTTTTATATTTTACATATTTATTTATTTATTTATTTTATTTTAATTATATTTATTAATAGATTTATTATTATTATTATTCATTATTTAGATTTCTTTATATTTTTTATTTATAAATTTTATGCATTTATTGTTATTATTTATATATTTTACTTCATTAAGATTTTTATTTATTTTATGTTTCATTTATATATTTTAAGTAATGACTGCATTTAAGAGAACTATAAAAAATTTCGAATGAGTTCGAATATGTATTTGTCTCAAATCTGAGAGACCACACAGGCAGTTGGATTTTGGAAATTTACCTCTGCTGTAGGTGAGTGTAAACGTAATGAACGAATGAGAACAGCGATCAGTGTGTGATCACTGTGCTCTATGGCCTATGGCACTTTACACTCTGCTGCTCTCAGATGAGTGAGCTGCAGCGGAGCATATTGCACTTCGATGTTTGAGTAGCAGCGATCCACTCTGAACTCCGATGTTTGAGTTAAAACAGAAGTGAGTTCATAAGTGGCTTCTTACTCTGAGCACCACTGCTGGCGCATACTGAAGTCGGCTGCAACGAGCATTTGATTCTCAACTAAAATGTTTGAGTTACAACAGCCTATGCGCAGCTCAGATGTTTGAGTTGCTACAACTGATGACAACATACATATATATTTTCTTTCTCTGAGTAGCACTGTTGGCGAAATACTCTGAGAGTGGCTTCAGCACTGTTTGTAGCTCCGAAAAACGGCGCACTTTAATTTAAATTGATTATCAACTTGGAAGAGTTTGCTGCTAACTAATAAACGTGAGCAATATTTTTAGTTCTCTTCTCAATAAAAAACTGATTGTCATTTCTATATTTAAAATATATTGTCAACAATTTAATTTAATTTATTCTTTTTTATTTTTATTTTTATTGATATAAAGATAAGCAATCATATTCCGATAATGTATATTTGTGGTGTTAGTTGAAGTTATATACATTTTTAATAATAATAAATATTTTATATTTAAATTACATATTATTTTTAAGAAATAATACAATTATTTATTTTTTATTTATTTATTTTTTAAATTAACTTAATTAATAATAAAAAATATTATTTTATTTTTATATTTTATATAATATTTAAAATAATGATGAATTATTTTATTTGTATTTAATTTTTTTTTAATTTACGGTTTTACCAAAATTAAATTAAAAAAAAAATATTTAAAAATAAATTAAATATAAATATTAGTATTACTTAAATAAAATTAATTAATTTATATATTTATATAATTAATATATTTTTTTTTGCATTTTCAATATTTAAAAGTTTTTTTATTTACATTTAAAAATAAATTGATATGATATAATAGTTTTACTTAAATTTAGTTTATTAAATTAATAAAAATAATAATAGTTTATATATTTAGTAATACTTTTTATATTTTTTAATATCCAAAAATACATAAATATATTTTACATTTATATTTTATTTGTTATTTACATATAAAAATAAACTTAGAAATAATCTTAGCTCAGTCTCAACTTTCTCTTATGACTTCTGTTCGTGCAGCACAGAAACTTAATAATGCGCTCATTCTGCTCGAAGAGACAATCGGAGACAACTTCGTAGATCCGGTAGTCGATCCTGTTAAATTTATTGTTGTTATTGTGTTTGGATGTGAGCGCAACTTCAATGACATTCTCCGATATCCAGTGCTCGTTGCTCAGCTTCTGTTTGACAGCCTGAAGCAAAAGGTTGGAGTCGTATGTTGTCGACCAGATCATGCACTCTTGCACGGGCTGGTTGCAGTGGAAGTAATAATGCCTGGTTCGATCATCGATCTCAATGCTGCCAGCTCCAAAGGTATGAACAAAGCGTTGATCACTTTTGGTATCAGTTGCATTGCCCAATATGAGCTCAGTCAAACGTTTCTTGCACTCTGCATGCAATATTTTGCGAGATCGTTCCACTGGCTTTGCGGGCAATGCATTTAGTGAAGGTTTTTCCATGCTCTGCGGATCACCTATAGCCAAGATTTTTGATTTGGCTCTTGTTGAGTTATGATTCTCAGCCATTTCTGCTTCTACTTCCATTGTTTTCTGGGTTGTTAGAGCTGATAAGAGGTGGTAGTTGGCTATCGAAATTTACACTGACTCATAAATGCTTTAGCAAAGTTTCATGAATGTATTTTGGCTAAACTGAAAGCTTTCAGTATTGTTTTGATATAAAATGCTGTTGATTTCATATAGTTCCGAGAGCTTTTTGACAGTCACAAACTACGCTTTTAAGCTCAATCAGCTGTTTTTCAACTGTTGCTGTCGTGATGTAAACAAAAGAACAGAAATGGTAAAGGCATAAGCAAATATATAAAATAAATATTATATTAAGTTCTAGAAAATTTTTAAATTTAAAATTCTTTCATATTTTATATTTTAATATAAAAAGTGTATAAAATATTTCAATATTTTCATTCAAATTTTTCGCTTTCAGCGACTCTTGGAGCAACAGCTGTTTTGGCGCAAAGCTTTCATCGTGCTTTTGCATACTAACACTGTGAAATGAAAACAATTTCGTGATCTCACTTTAATTTAAGTTCCTCAACTCAAAAGCTTTTTGGCAGTCACAAAGTTAGTTTTCACTCAGTCGTCGGTCAGCTGTGCCTCGTCAGAAATGGAAAAAGAAAAAATAGAAATCGAAGAGACGTCAGGTAATTTTGAAATTAAATTAAAATTACTACAAGTAATTTGACAGATTTTTAAATTTATTATTTCCAGCTGTAGCCGAAATCACCTCCAAGTCCCAAGTATTGTCAATTGGAGATGACGACGAATGCTTGAGCAGCAAGAAGCAGCAGGAAGTGAACTACAACACAGACTTATTTCGTGATGATTTCCAAAAACATTTGTGCTTAATATTAACGGGTATAAAAACACCCATTGACGTTAAGATCGACTGGAATTCGGTGGATGTCTTTGGAGCTGCCAGTGTTAAGGAAGACAATAAGCCCAGACAGTATCACTTCTATTGCAACACGGGCCACCGCGGCTGGAATTCTCACATTATTTCGGGACCCACATTCAATGCGAAGGAGGTTTTTAAGTATGTCAGAAATAGACTGAAAGACGAAAACTGGATTTCTGAGAGAGTCATTGAAACTCCACTCAGAACTAAAGTGGGCGGTGGCGAATACTTCAGCTCCGATCAGTATATTCAACAGATTGTCTCAGAAGCACTCGATGCGGAAGCCAAGAGACTGTTGCAGTTTATACAGTATATGCACAGAAATCACAAAAGCTAATAAATATAGAATTTAGATTTTAAGTAAAAAGACTCAATATTTGCTTGTTTACGAACTAAGATGAGAATGTTGACTGTGGAGAATTTTTCACTTGGTTACGAACTAAAATGAGTATATTGGTTGTGCAGAATTTTTACTTGTTTACCAACTAAAGTGGCATATTGTCTGTGCTGAATGCTCGCCTCGCTGCCACGACAAGAAAGTTCGTCTGTTCGAAGGAGCAGAACTCTTACTCGCCTCTCTATGCTTTAGTATAAGAGCCTAGTTAGAGAAGCGCTCAAGAGTTATGCTCAGACTAAATGAGTGGGGATCTCCCGCCCTATATAATGCAGGTCGGCTGCAGCAGTTCTTCAGTTGCATTCCACATTTTCTTGAAAGCAGACGTACGACGCGGTGCAGTGCTCCTCTTCTTCTATGTGAGGTAAATATAAAAAAAATTAATATTAAATATATTTCGTAGAATTTGAATAGTTGTATATTTATAATTTTAATAATATTTTATAATAATAATTAAAATAATAATAGTTGTAAAAAATAATGAAATTAATAATACATTTAATTTAAACACGCAAATTTGCATTAGGATAATCAGCATATTGATATTAACAAGGATTCTGATTATAAAATAAATATTTGAATTATCATTAATGTTGAGATCATCAATGATAACGATATTTGTTAAACATAAATATATATGCATATATACTCCATTCATTCATTTCGCTTAAGCGCACAGCTAGTAAATGTAAACAAACTTCAAGAAAGCTTTTCAAATATTATGAAATTAATACAATTTAATACAAACTAAAGCTTTCTGAAAAGAACCTTACTAAATCAGTCAGTTTCAGCTAGTAAGTCAGCTGTGCAGTTTCGTTAGTTTTCGTATCAAAAAAGTAAGCGAAAAGAAAACATGGAAAAGAAGAATACAGAAATTGAGGAGAAGTCAGGTAATAGAAGCTTTTCAGCTTAAGAAACGATGATATCAGATTGTTATAATACTCGTTTCCCCAGACGTAGCCACAATAACATCTAGCACAAATGTTTTATCAATTGGAGATGGCGAATGCACAACGCATGTTAAAGGCCCAAAAAGGAATATTTATAAACAGAACTTAAGAAAACACTTGCGTCAGCTTCTAACTGGGAGCCGAACAGCTACGAAAGGCGTCAGGGATTGGGATAAAGTGGATAGATTTGGAGCGGCTAGCATTAAGGAAGGTAATCAGCCCAGGCGCTATCGCTTCTATGTTGTCCGCGGTAACAACTATATACCGGGTGAGATTATTTCTGGAACTGTCTTTGATGGAAATGGAGTGATGGAGACCGTGAGGCAACTACTAAAAGATGAAAATTGGATAACAAAAAATATCATTGAAACGCCTCTAAGAAAAAAAGCGGAGAGTGAACACTTTGCTTCCGATCAATACATTCAGCAAATTGTCTTACAAGCGCTCGATGCAGAAACACCCAAAATCTTTAGGTTTCTGCAATACCTGCATAGAAATTATAAATAAATATTGTTTTAATGTACTTAATGTATTTATAAATTATATATAAATTATATATAAATTAAAAAAATAAAAAAATAAAAAATTCAAAATTTGAGTTTTTAACCGATTTAATTTAATTTGTTTTTTATTGATTTGGCGGAAAAGCTGGGGCTATAAATATATTTTAAAATACTTTTTTGCGTCAGCTTATATTTGATTTATTTTTTTTAATTTAAATTTTGGATTTTTTATATATATATATTTATTTATTTATTATATATATGTTTGAATATCAAATGTTCTTGGCTTCTAGACTTAAACAAGTTAAAAAGCTCTCTGGGAGCTCTTCTATTTAGCTGCTAAGCTTTAGGCAGCCACAACACTCGCTTACCTGTTAGAGTCAGTCGATCAACTGTAGCTGTCGGAGCAGTTCATTGCGTACATTTCGTCAGGTGAAGTAAACAAAAAACTAAAATAAAACTAAATAATATGGAAATTGAAAAAGAAACAGGTAAAATAAATAAGAAAAACAAAAAATAAGTAAATCACTCACAATTTATTATTTTCAAAAGTATCTACAATCGCGTCTAAGGCAAAAGTCTTGAAAATAGGCGTTGCGGAATGCTGCCCAAAGATAAATAAATACGACGATACCGATGTAGTTCATAGACAAATCTATGAACGTTTATGTTTAATGTTAACTGGCCGCAAGGCGCCCCTCGCTCCTGTCGAAGTCTGGGGCTCGATGGAAAGATTTGGAGCGATTTCTGTCAAGGAAGGGGGAAAACCCAGGCGCTTTAAGTTCTTTTGTGGGCCCCACAATAGTTGTCCACTTGGGGAGATTGTCTCTGGACTCGTCTTTAATGCTGAAAATCCGCTGAAACATGTACGAAATCGACTTAAAGACGAAAACTGGATATCAAAGAATGCGATTGAAAGTCCATTCAAAGCTGAGTTAGGTGAGGATTTCGCCGAATACGATAGCTTCATACAACACATTGTGCTGGAAGCGCTTGATAAGGAATCAAGCAGGATCGTTAACTTTCTGTTATTCCTGCACGAAACTAAACAGTGATGGCGCCGAGACAATATTCCTTTAATAAGCTTCTTGCATAGACTGTAATTTATTGTGATTTAATTTAGCTCGACTTCAATTCGATCTACTCTAAGTATTTCTTATTTATATTGTTTATAGATTACGAGAATATATGTTATCTGAGTAACATGAAAAAGTTCCTAGAAAGGGCAGCTTTTTCTAGCCGAAATAAAGAGCTTTCGTTAAGGGCTTTTGAAAGTTTTGTGAAATGCCAAACGCTTCGCATTAGACTGTCTGCAGTGTATATAAAGCGTCATCGGAGACAGTTGACAGTGACAGAGTCAAGAGCCGTCAACTGAAATATTTCCAAGTATCGTAAAATTGCCGAGAAAATTATGAATAACGAAAAGGAGACAGAAGACGGCACAAGTAAGTTCGATTTCATCCATTGCAAGACGAGCGAAAATAAATCAAATTCAATTATTATTTATGTCAAGCTCCGACCTCAACTGCACAAGTATTGGCCATCGGGGAACCACCAGAAGTTGTCAGCTATAAACTGCCAGAGCCAAAATTCAACATTTTGTATTTTAAAATGAACTGCTCCAATCATTTGAGTTCGATTCTAATGGGAAATCCATCGCCCGTCGACGATGTCAGTGGCCAGTGTCCCATCGAGTGGTTTGGCATGGAGACCATCAGCAAGCCGAATCAGCCCACTTGCTATAAGTTCTACTGCATTCCCTCGCAGAAAACGGAGCCGAAGCATATTAATGTGAATTACTTCTACCAGACAATCAATGCGAATGCCATTTTGCGCGATGTCAGGCACCAGCTGAAGGGCGAACGTTGGAAATCCAGATATGAGTTGATGGGACCACTGAGAGGAAAGGTAAATCCCAGTGACTATAAGCCTGAGGAGTGTTATATAGGAAAAGCTATTTCGAAGGCCTTTGATATTGAAAGAGCGAAGATATTCCCCTACTTGATGTATCTACACAGAGAGCATGCGCAAAATAAGCGGAATCGTTAAGAAATTAGTATTTTATAAGGGAAGATCTTGAGAAATACATATGTAACTTACATATATAGATTTATTATTGTTTTATTTTATTATTATGATTATCTTATACATAAAAAGCATTGCTGAAATACTGGCCAATCAGCAAAGCTTAAGGGAACAGCTGATAGAGGTAAACAATTAATTTGTAAACAATAAACGAAAGTATGTATTAGAAAGCTTTATGAATATATATATATATATAGATATATATATGTATATATGTATATATTTGAACACAATTTCATGCTCTCTAATACTAAGCTTCTTGCCAGCCACAAACTTAGTTTTAGCTTTTCAGTCGGTCAGCTGTGCGGTTTCTTTGGGCTTCGTACTCTATAAGAAGTGAGCGGGAAGTAAATCAAAAAGAAATTGTAGACAAGTCAGGTAAGCACTCAATTGAAAAACAAAAAGTGGATATCGAAGAATGTATTAGAATATCCCAGAAAGGGGCAAAATTCTAGGAAATTGTAAGAAATAAGTAAAAACGTAACTTAGTTTACTGATATCGCTCACATCAACTAACTCAACAAGTTGCCGCCGATGCGCTCAATGCAGAAGCACCAAAGCTCATTAGGATTGCTGTGTAACCTACATAAACGGATCTTTAATATAAATAATATTATTGAAGACTATTTTAAATTATAAATAATAAATAAATTGATTTATTTGAGAAGTAAATATGTGTGTAAATATGGCATACAAGCTAACGCTGTGACGTCACCGTTTGGGACTCTCACTGCTCCGCTTCGGCATTTCATAATGCAACCTTGCCGAAAGCTTTTCTTGAGCTTTCGGCACTTTTGTTGTGAAATGTTTACATTTTATTCATTCGGTGTATTTATGCTGCCCAAAGAGAGATATTTCGGCATTACTAAAGTGCATTTCCAGCGAATATAAAGTCAACTGTGATGCTTAATACTAAAATAATGACGGAGACTGAAACGGAATCAACTATGGATAGCAATAATGATAAGAAAGAAACAAGTTAGTTCAAGTTCGAGTATTTATATTTTGCCAAAATTAAACTTAAATTATTTTCAGCTGTTGCTTTGTTGACATCAGAGGTCAAAGTGTTATCCATTGGAAATCGGCGAGAATACTTTAAGCGCAAGAAGCCTGTGGTCAAGCTTGATAAGCAAATCTTGATGGACGAGTGCAAGAAGCGTTTAGGTCAACTCTTGTTGGGCAATGGAACGCCCTTTGTGTCTAATAGTCCTTTTATGATGGATTTGTTTACTATGCAGACTGTTGAGGAAGATAATCAGCCGAGGCGATATCACTTTCAATCCAATTACTGTGTTTCTCCGGGTAATACGATGCATTACGGCGTCTTCGGCCAGACGCTGTACGCCGACGCAGTAATGCACGAGCTGAAAAGGCGGCTGAAAAACCATAAATGGATATCCAAGAATATATTGGAGTTTCCAATTGCAAAGATCCCTGGTCGTTCACGCTATAGCTTTGCCGACGATTACTATGTTCAAAATATGGTTCATGACATTCTTCACGAACAAAGACACAAAATTTATCAGTTTTTGTTTTATTTACAAAAAGAATATAGAAACGAAAGGCAAAAGCCTAAGAAATTGTAAGAACTGTGAATTAATTACTATATAAGTATTAGTTTTAATTTTTTTACCATTCAATGATATACGTTATATCAGAAATAAATAAGACTAAATGGATTTAATTCTGTTTGGGCCTCAAATGCTTTAATTAAATTTTCAGCTAACTTATCAACAATACCAACATCTCTATATCAGCTTTTATTCAACTTAAAAAGCTTTTCTTGTGAAATCATTTTTTGCGTATTTAGGAACAGCTGAAACGAGAGAGAGACCTGTTGTCAGTCTCTGTATAAGTAAATCAAATATTATGGCTAACGATAGAGTCGAGATGGGTGCAAGTAAGTATTACCTTATGTTTCCCAATATGAAATATATACAAATATATATCATCTTCACAGCAGTCAACTCTACGATACTATCTATAGGAGATAGGGAGGAGCTTGAAAAACCAGAACTTCCATTAAGAAATTTCAATGACGACTTTCAAAATTATTTAGGTCGACTCCTAATGGGAAATCCAAAGCCCAAAGACGTTGTCAATGGCGAGTATCCCATGGAGTGGTTTGGAATGGAGACCATCAAGAGGGCAAATGAGCCCACTCGCTACCAGTTCTACTGCATGGGCGCACAGAAGACTAAGCCGGTGAATGTCTTACCCTTTTACTTCTACCAGACGATGAATGCAAACGCCATAATGCGTGATATACGAACATACCTCAGGGAAGAACGTTGGCTATCAAAGTATGTGGTCACTGGACCTCTGAAAGGAAAATTAGATGGTTGGGGCTATAGTCCTGAGGAAAATTATATTCGCAATGCAGTTCACATGGCATTAAGAGACGAAAGTCTGAGACAAAAGGAGGCTGTGTTTCCCTATGTTTTATATTTACACCGGCAACATGTAGAAAAAAATCGAAGACGTTAGAAATTAGCTTGCTTAAATTGACTTAAGTTAGGGTAAATGATTACATATAAGAAATACTAAATACTACCACCACTCAATTAACCTTTTCTGTTTCCACAACTCGACAACATAAAAGTATTCACAGTAACCTCAGCTTTTTTTTTAGCTGAAATAAAAAGCTTTAGTCAATAGCTTTAGATAGAGTTGTGAAATTACTAATGCTTTCAATTTTGTTGTCTTCAGTGTTTATATAGCGTCATTGAAGATTGTTGTCAAAGACAGTCAACACAGGCATTTCCCATACAAATTATCCAAAAGTTATGAATAACGAAAACGAGACTGAAGATGGCACAAGTAAGTAAGACTACATGTATGATAGTCCGAAATACCTAACGCTTCAAATTTTGCCTATCTCAAGTTCCGGCTACGCTGACGTCAACTACAAAGGTATTGGCCATTGGCGATCCAAATGAATTCGAAAGACCCGCAAGACGCAAGAAAAAGAAAAGAAATAAGACGAAGAGATTCAATGAGAACTGCTCCAATCACTTGAGTTCGATTCTAATGGGAAATCCATCGCCAGTCGACGATGTCAGTGGCCAGTGTCCCATCGAGTGGTTTGGCATGGAGACCATCAGCAAGCCGAATCAGCCCACTTGCTATAAGTTCTACTGCATTCCCTCGCAGAAAACGGAGCCGAAGCATATTAATGTGAATTACTTCTACCAGACAATCAATGCGAATGCCATTTTGCGCGATGTCAGGCACCAGCTGAAGGGCGAACGTTGGAAATCCAGATATGAGTTGATGGGACCACTGAGAGGAAAGGTAAATCCCAGTGACTATAAGCCTGAGGAGTGTTATATAGGAAAAGCTATTTCGAAGGCCTTTGATATTGAAAGAGCGAAGATATTCCCCTACTTGATGTATCTACACAGAGAGCATGCGCAAAATATGCGGAATTTATAGCAAATTATTTAATAAAGAAATATGCCTTAATATGTATAAATTGGCTTAAGTTAGGGTAAATGATTACATAAAAGAAATACTAAATACTACCACCACTCAAATAACAAATAAATAATGAATTCTACTTTTAATATTTTAAATGAGTTTTCTAGTTTTTTTCAAACTCATTCACAATCCCACTTTAATCTAGTTTTTGTTTTCGAGAGACGCCTTTTTAGATGTAAACAAATATTTAATAATTTGTATAATAATGGAATAAAATATATAAAATATTATTTGATAATGTAAATAAAATGCACATTGAAAAAAGGCTATCTCAATTTAAATATTGTTTTCCTTTTTTAAAAATATATTAGTATTCAAAATATATTTATAAGTATTACCAACTATTATTTCTATCGGATATTATTTCCTATCGGCTGTATCTGAAATTAAATATACGCATTTGAAGACTTCGACTAATATTTAAATATAAAAGTATTCCCAGAAATTGCAGCTTTATTTAGCCGAAATAAAAAGCTTTTGTAGACAGTTTTTGGCAGATTTGTGAAATTGCTAATGCTTAGTGTTTGGTTGTCCGCAGTGTATATAAAGCGTTAATGAAGACAACTGTTAAACACAGCCAACTCGAGCATTTATAATTCAAGAATAATAATAAATAATTATGAGTGACAAAAGCGAGTCAGAGAATGACACAAGTAAGTTAGATTTCATGTATTCCAAGACAAGCAAAAATTAATAAAATATCAAATATTACCTAGGTGAAGCCCTGGCCAGTTTGACGTCGACTGCCAAGGTGCTGGCCATTGGAGATCCGCAGCAATTCAAAAAGCCCGAACGAGATAAGCCCGAAAATAACTTCAAAGTGAACTGCACAAATTACTTGAGTTTAGTTCTGACGGGCAATCCCAAGCCCATCGACGATGTCAGTGGCGAGTGTCCGATCGAATGGTTCGGAATGGTGACCTTCAGCAGCGAGAAGCAGCCCACTCGCTATCAGTTTTACTGCTATCCCGCACAGAAAGCAGAGCCTAGACATGCGAATATCAATTACTTCTTTCCGACAATTAACGCAAAAGCCGTACTGCGCGATGTTAGGCGATTCCTGAAGAAAGAAACTTGGAAATCCAAAGATGCTATAATTGGACCACTCAAAGGGGAAGTCTGTCCGCAAGCCTATAGGGCTGAGCAATATTATATTTTAGAATCTGTTTACAAAGCCTTGAATCTTCAAAGAGCGAAGGTATTCCCGTACCTGATGTCCGTGCACAGAGAATATGTACAAAATAAGCAAAGTCGATAATAAATTAGTTAATTAATATAAAAGTAATGCAATGCTGCTAAAGGTCTAAAATAAAATGTTCAATACAAAATTCTATAATTTCTGTAAATGCACATACTCATAATATGTACATGTTAAGTAAGGTCTGCTCTAGCGCTCAAGGCTTTGAATATCTTTCTATATTTTTATTGAGCTTTCAAAGCTTTTATTGTGAAATTGTTAAGCGTCAACAACAGTGCATAAATACAGCTGAAACAAAGGGGAACTGCTGTCAATCTCTGTGTTTGCTCAAAGAAATAATCTGAAAAAAAATATTATGACTAACGATAAAGTCGAAATGGATGCAAGTAAGTATTACCTTATGTTTCCCAATATGAAATATAAAATAAAATATATCATCTTCACAGCAGTCAACTCTACGATACTATCTATAGGAGATAAGGAGGAGCTTGAAAAACCAGAACTTCCATTAAGAAATTTCAATGACGACTTTCAAAATTATTTAGGTCGACTCCTAATGGGAAACTCAAAGCCCAAAGACGTTGTCAATGGCGAGTATCCCATGGAGTGGTTTGGAATGGAGACCATCAAGAGGGCAAATGAGCCCAATCGCTACCAGTTCTACTGCATGGGCGCACAGAGGACTAAGCCGGTGAATGCTAATCCTTTTTACTTCTTCCAGACGATCAATGCAAGCGCTTTGATGCGTGATGTGAGAAATTCGCTTAGGGCAGAACGTTGGCTATCAAAGTATGTGATAATTGGACCTATCAAAGGGCAATTTGACCCCAAGCACTGCTATGACGAGGAAATGTATGTGCGGCACGCAGTTTACGATGCACTTAATGCTGAAGTGCAGAGAGAAAAGGACATCTTACTGCCCTATCTGCTCTACTTACACAGGAGACATGCAAAAAGTAGTCATAGACGATAGATAAGCTCAGGGTCCTAAATATATTTATTTAATTTTTTATATATTAAAAAAAGGCTCAGTTGGCAAGTTAAAGTGAAAATTTCTTGTCTTTATTTTATTATTAAATGATTTTTTTAGATTGTTTTCTGGGTGATTTGTTGTAGCGCGTATAAATAACATTTGTTGTCTCGTAACGTGCGTCCTAAAGCTACCTGAATGTGTGTATGTACGTGTATTTGTAATTAATGTATTATAAAGATATAGAAATTTTCAACTTTCGCATAATTTGATATCGATAATATATCTGCTAAATAATAATACTGTTCACAACGCCAATTTGTTCGCGAATCGAATAACTTTACCTAGAAAAATGATTGATATAGACAATAAATATAGAATACATAGATTTCGATTTATATATATAGAATTTATATTGCTGCTCCATAACAACTAACATAAACAGCTAATATCTTTGTGTAACTTTACTCTAAGCACATAATCATTTCAATTTGGAACAGATTTAAACAACGCTGGGCGTAAAATAGGCGCTAGTTGTAAATATATATATATACTATATAGATGTATATATGTATGTATGCATGTGTGGCTGTAAATGCTGTCTATTATGGTACTCGTAATTGTATGTACGTATTATCAACGCTAATTGCACTATTTATTATATGTTCTGTATGTTTTTGCTATGAATTACACTGGCGGTCAAAATAGAGTCCTACTCTTAGATAAATACTAAAACATATAGCGACCGTATGTTTTCTATATTTCTACTACAATAACTGATTGAACTGAAGCCTAACCAACAGATAGATGTAAACTCTATGAATTTGATACAAATAAATATGTTTAATGTTTTCAGGAAATATACATATATTAAACGAAAAGAAAAGAATACATATTGCTTCGCTTTGAATACCAATCGAATACTATTCCACGTTTGAAACTTCATACGAAACCCTAATTAGTTCTTAACCAATACTTAATAGAATCATTGCGATCAAGTAACAAGTTTGAAAACAGAGTGAAATACACTTAACTTAGTTTACAGTTCGAATACTTAAAGATATATAATAAAGTGTGTGTTTTAAACCAAGGAGAGAATACAATTTGTTTTCACGAACTCATAGATCACGCTTCAGTGCGTATTTTGAATGGCATTTGAAATTGTCTCTAGCTATAAATGAAATGCATCAACTGGAAGAAGCTGGTTATGTTATGTCGTCTGCGACTCTAATTATCATTATAAGTTTAAGGCGCCAGTGCAAAGGACGTTTATGGCTTGGAAATGCATTTGTTAATATTTAAGGTGTATTTCAAATTGCTTTAGAAAAATGCGCAAAAGTCTTCGGTCTCGGTATTTAGAGGCGTGGGGGGATTGGGGCATGGAGGGCGCGGTCACTTCCGTGACAGCATTATGTTAATAACTGTGCCGCAGTTGTGCAGCACACGTTTGGCATCGCTCAGATTGGCATTGGTCAGGTCATAGCCGTCGATCTCCAGCAGCTTGTCGTTGAGGCTCAGCAGCCGCGCAGCACTCGAATTTGGCGTTATGGCGCTAACAAAGATACCCACCTGGAAGGCAACGCAAAGGTGTTAGATGTCTAATGTTCAATGCCCATTATATATACAGATATTCACCTGATTAAGCAGCTCGGCCACGTCGAAGCCAATGCTGTTCTCCCACTTGAGCGTCACTTGCTTAACAGTCGGATTCTTGTGCACACCAAATATCCAGGTTGACTTTTTGCCCCTGGACGTGTTGTTGGTGGCCGTCGAGTTCATTGAGTGCTGCGACAAGGTGTCATCCATGTCCTGCAGCTGCTGCTGCTGCTGCTCATCAACGTCCAGTTGTTGCTGCTGTTCCAGCTGCTCAATGTTAATATTGTTTTGGTAGTCCAGCTCCTCGGATTGCGCACCAATTGCCGTCGTCTTGAAGTTGCTGTTGAGTGCATCTTGGTAGCTCTGGTTGCTCTGCTCGTACAGCGGTTGGCTTGGCGACATTTGCTGCTGCTGCTGTTGTTGTTGTTGCTGCTGCTGCTGCTGTTGTTGTTGGTGTTTGCGCTGTCGCATTGACTCGTAGAGCGTGAGATCCTCGGGCGTCTTCTTGGTATACACTCGCGCTATGTGATAAGGCGGCGGTTCCATTCGCGGCGGAGGCGCCGCTGGCGGCTGTTGCAGCGGCTGCAGCTCGTAGTTCTCCTCCGTGCCATTGGACAAATGCGTCGTTGGCAACGGCAGAGTGTTGGCGTCGACATAGAGCTGCTGGTAGTGCGCATCGTAGTTGACCAAGGGCATGCCGTAATACTCATGGGGGGTCTGCTGCTGCGCTGGCTGGTAGACACCGTAAATGTGGGCCGCCTCGGGCGCAACACCATATATTGCACTTGCTGTGTGGTCCACAGCGTCCTGATTGCTATCACAGTGTGGCATGGCCACTTGGCCATTGGGCACCACGACACGCGCCTCGCGCACTTCACTAGCTGCTGACGCCGCCGCCGCATTCGCCGCCTGCGCCTGTCGCATATACTTGGCCATTTGGCGCAGCTCCTTGGGGTATGGCGTGGGCGAACGCATCAGACGCACTGAACTGCTAGCGGGCAGCTGCTCCGGAGTGGGCGGAGACGCCACATAGCTGGCGGGGTAGCTGGGCGCCGGCTGCGGTGCGTTGCTAGTGTTCGTGCTGCTGTTGCTATTGCTATTGCTATTGGCGCTGCCGGCACTTAGAATGGTCGCTTCCTCGGCGAAGCAGATGCGACGCGAGGGGCTCGACGGCTGCTGCGGCTGCTGTTGCTGATGATTGGCATAGACGAATTCGTATTGATCCTGGACCTGCTGCTGCTGTTGGGCCTGCATCTTGAACGTCACCTGCGGCAGCATGAAGCACGTCAGCTGCGTTTTGCTGCTCGCATCCAAATACTGCAGCGGCACCAGCGGCTGAGACTGATTGTCGCTTAGCCACAACGACGTCAGATTGACCAGGCTCAGCATGGAAACGGGCAGCGCGTTGATGTAGTTGTTAACCACATTGAGCACCTTCAACTTGGCCAGATGCCCGATATTCTGAGGCAAAGCGGAGAGCTGATTGTTGGCCACGCTCAGGACGCTCAGTTGGCTGCAGCTGCAGAGCTCGTCGGGCAGCTGGCGCAGCTGATTGTCGTCGGCGAAGAGGAAGCGCAGCTTGGTCAGTGAGCCAATCGTGTTGGGCAGCCGCATCAGCTTGTTGTGGCTCAGCACCAGCTCCTCCAGCTGCTCCAGGTAGCTTATGCTGTCGGGCAGCTCGCTGAGCCCGTTCGACTCACACTTAAAGGTGACCAGCGACTTGAGCATGCCCACACTGAAGGGAAACGCTTCCAGGTTGTTGGAGCACACGGACAACACCTCGACATTGCGCCAGTTGCTCAGCTCGTTCGGGAGCGTGTCCAGCAGGTTGCCATTGGCTTCAAAATGCTGCAGTTCCCGCAGTTTGCCAATATTCGGCGCAACGCGGCGAATTTGATTGAAGTCAATCCATAGCTCGCGCAGTGACTTGAGTTCGCCAACGACCTCAGGCTGCAATAACGATCAAATAGTATTTATATGTCTATAATTCTAGTATATATATATAGCTACCAGTTCGGTGAACTCATTGCCGCCAATGTCAAGTCGCTGCAGGCTAACCAAGCGCACCATGGACTTGGGCAACGTGATGAGATTGTTGAGCCGCACCTCAAGTATTCGCAGATTGACGAGTCGCCCGAAGTTGGCGGGCAAAAACTCCAGATAGGTTTCATTCAACAGCAGCTCCTGCAGTGATATCAGCGATGTTATAGCGTCCGGCAGGCGCTGCAGACTGTTGCAGCTGAGATCCAAGTGGGTGAGGTGTTTGCACGCCTTTATCTCCTCCGGCACGTTGACAATAACTGCAACGGAAATCCCATTAGAATGATTGATTTTCAGTTATTTATAGTTGAAACTAACGATTGCGGTTCAGATCCAAGTGCTGCAGTTGACGCAGCGAGCCAATCGCCTGCGGTATGCTCTCCAAATTGTTGCTGTTCACCTGCAGGACGCGCAGTCCTTGGCAGTAGAACAGCTGCGGCGGCAGTGTTTGCAGCTGCAAAGATGACACAATCATCAGTCAAATATAGATTTAATATTCTCTTCAATTATCAGGCGGCTTACTCACCCGCGCATTGCTCAGGTGCAGTTCCTCGAGGGTGCGTTCGTGTTGCCACACCTCGGGAAAGGCATCCTGGAGCGGCGTGTTGCTATAGTCCAGCTTGTCGATGACCTCTTCACGTTTGAATTTGAAGCATGGAAAGCATTTGGACAGCAGCGGCATTTTGCCCTTTCGTGTGGTTGTTGTTTTTTGTTTGTTTGTTTGTTTGTGTGTTTTTATGTTTTATTGCTCTACGTTCGATATTAAGGCACGGCCGTTGTTATTGTTGTTGCTGTCACAATTATTGCGGGCTACAGAGATATACATACATAAATGCGAGCGACCCACACACACACATGTTATTTACATATATAGAATTAAATATGCGGTAAGCCAGTCGCATAACTCACCTATGAATCATCGCTGCTTCTGCTGCTGCAGCAGCACAAAGGCAGCGGCCGCATTGAGCGCTGCCCCGTTATAATTCATTGGCATTTTGCTGGGCTTGTTATTGTTTCAATACTAGCGCACACATATACAGAACACACTCGCACGCACACATATAGCTGTATATATGTATATATTTATACATACGCACAATCACAAACAATAAGCAGGCTGCGTCTGCTCGGAGCCGATTGCTTGGGCAGCCGGCACCTTGCACGCCTTAGCGGTTGCTATGTTACGCTATTTACGCGTCCTGCCCGTATTTCGTGTTTATTTACGCACTCGATTTCGATTTTCTTTAATGTTTTTCGCTTTGAAGATGACAAGTTGCGAGTTGGCAGCAGCCAGAGTGCACAGGAATGCATAGCAACAAAAGTATCGATAGATGTTGCTCACGCTAATCGATATATACAATTGGCCAACGAGCGCGCTAATTGTGTAAGTTATTCAAATGCTAAATTTGAATGTTAAGTGCTATCAGTAGCTAGTTATTGTAATTTGTTATTTAATTATGAACAAATTTGAAAAGCGTATTTGAGTATTTTACCGATGTTCATAATTTTTTTTTCGAATGTCTTATTTACAATTCACAATCACCAGTGTTGGTAAGTAGGTCAGCGTGGTTCCTTTATTTTCCACCAGATGTCGCTGGCGCGAGCTGTTGGTGTTTAAATTTCAAAAAGAAAAACAATAATAAAATAGCTTTAGTGCAGTGGCTGTTGCTAATTGAATGGCATTTGCAAATCAATATTTACCCTCAACTTCCTGACTGCGTAATATTTTGTGCATATTGTTAATCACAAGTGTCAACAAAAACTGAGCAAATAAAGGAAGTGCAAATTGAGCGTTTCAAGCTCGATTGCAAACACATCGCATCGACTGCAAGTTTTCGAGCGAGCGAGCCGACAATTAAAAAAACTTAAAAATAGAAAATAAAACCGAAACTCTAAAAACTCGAAACAGTATTTTAAGACTTTGACCCTCCCTTTAAGCGCGGCGCGCAGTGCGAAAAATTATACAAGCCGCGTCCACTTTCCGCTTCGTGTGGCCTCTGACGAATTTACACTTTAAACAATTGAAAAAATTGTATGGCGATGTGTAAATAAGCGCATAATAAACATTGTTGTTGTTGTTGTTGTTGTTTGAGCTGTTGGCTTTTGAAAGAGGCAAAAATGTACTAACTAATCGCGGCGACAAGATGGTAAAAATGCATTTGGACTTTAGGGTCTCAGTTTCGTTTTTCGACTCGTCCGCTGCAGTTGAGATTTGAATAAAAGTCCGTTAAATATTTGAAATCGATTCATTGCAAAATTGTTCTACTTGGCAAAGTGGATTAATTGAGTTGGATTAATATAAACAAAATGTATGTGTTATTTATAAGATTAATAAATTGAAAAGAAATGAATACAATAAATAAATAAATGCAAAAAAAAAAAACAAATGATTAAAATTAATAAATTAAATAATATTTAATAAGTATGTTTAATAAAGATATATAAATAAAATAAATAGAAAATATTTTAAATAAATAAATAATACACAATAAATAAAAATATAATAAAAACTATATTTTATAAAGAAATTAATCAAAAATAATTTAAAAGAAAATACTAAAAAGAATAAATAAATAAATTTATTAAAAAAAATAATAAAAATTAAAGATTAAAAATAAAATATTTTCAATAGATTGTATTGAATAAATAAATACATTTATATAACAAAATATATTTAGTAAAGAGCAAAAAAAAAACAAAATATTTTCAATAAATTATAAAAAACAATAAGTAAATAAATTTATTAAAAAAAATAAATTTAACTGAAATAATAAATAAAAGAAAAAAATAAATATTGTTAAATAGATGTAATAAATATAAATAATAACCAATTTAAAGGTAATAAAGGCAATGAATAAAATATTAATAAATTCCTTTAATTAATTAATTTATTTTTTTTTATTCCTTAACTACTTAAAGAGTTTAAACTTTCCAATATATGTATTTATTATATATTATATTCGCAAATTTTAATATATCACAGACTGCACATTAAATAAAATTTGTTACCCATGCTAAAAATCTTATATAAAAGATAACTATATATGCTTTGAAGAACAATTGCATGATTATTTCAAGTTGTTAACACGTAATTGAGGCGATTATAATCATTCTCTAATGAGGACAATAGCTGTCAAATCAGTTACAATACCTGTATATACATAGAAGGGGATTGTCAATTTGAGTTTCAAATTAACACGCATCTGCTACATTTCCCAGTGCAATCAATTAGTTATGAAGCGCTGCTCTGGCTATTTAAAGTTTCAATTGGGTCACAGCTCTGCGGATTGTGGGTTTATATGCCAGATAATGCACAATTTAAACCACCTGTCGCAGTGCTTAAATTCCCATTCATATAACCGGTACGCATGAAATATGACTCACAAAAGGAATGCACCCCCATAAGCTACCAGCTGCCACCCCCTTTTATAAGTATAAAAACAACCCCCGAAATAAGAGAGAGCGTGCGAAACGGTTATGGATGTCCGGTTATATATTTATTGTGAGTTCAAGAGTTTACTTCTTCCAATGTTAAATTTCTTCTAGTATTTGTCACATGCTTGAAGGGTTCTACTCAATGTGCATATTGTGATCAGGAATATCGTTTATGTCAAACTGAAGTAAGATTAATATTAAATCTAATATTTAGTTGGGATATTTAATATTCACCTTGTTCCGACGGTTCTACTGTTATTAGCGTCTGGCCAGTGGGTCTGAATATTTTTTGCTATAAAGCCAGCTCTTCAGTGGAGCATTTATACTTTAAGGTCAAGTCTCTTTCTCAGTTTCTCCCATTATATATCGTGCTGCTCTTTAGATCTGTAATGATTCTTGTATAATATATGTATAAAGGGATGTAGTTCAGTAAACCAACCTGAATATTTTTTAGTGTCCTTATGTCCATTTTATTATTAGTGCCTCATCTTGTCCTGGTTCTCGTCCGTTTTGGTTTACTTCTATTTGCTCTTTGACTTGGGCTTGCTCTTGCTTCGGGGCTTCTTCACCTCAGCTTCAGCTGTTTTGGGTGAAGCTGCCTGCGTGGCTTCGGGAGCAACATGGACCTTCTCCATCTGTTCGGCGGTGGGACCAGTCCGCTTCTTAGACGGGCTTCGCTTTTTGCCAGGCATGATAAAGCACTAAATCGGAGAAAGAACACGAAACGAAAAATCACATGAATTCAGTAATTTAAAAATAAAAAAAAAGAAAATCAGACAGGCCAAATGGAGTGTAGCTGACAAAATTTAGTTATGTTATGAAAATTCCAGGCTAGAGCGAAGCCCTCCAAAGGAAGTGTGGATCGGAAATTCATGGATTGCTTTGATTTGATTTTTTCTTTATTTTTTTTTTTTTGTAATCGTAAAAGTTTTAGTTTCGCTACCGTTTGGATAACCGATTCGCTCTGCCCCATCCCCCAGGCGGTGTGCGTGCCCTGGGGGCTGCTCTCTCTCTCTCTGTGTGTGGATGGCAGCGCGGGCAGCGCTCTCTCGCTCTCTTATTGGGAATGACAGTCGTGGTCGAGATACCGAAACCAAAGCGCGTGCAGCAGCTGCCGCAGAGTGCTTTCATTTTTAGTGGAATTTCTATTTTAATTTAGTTTTTAGTCAATTGCTAAGTACGCGCAAATATTAGACTAGAATATTGTACTAACTAAGGTTATATAGCTAATCCACTAGCAAATCTCTAATGTGCCCGGCCGCACCTTGACTGCGTTTACATAGCAGGCCAAGTGTTATTCCGAAATAAAAACAAATTATCGATTTTTGCGCTCAGCGACGAGCTGACTACGGACCGGGCCGGGCTGTGCAATAATTAAATATTATTAGCTGAAAGTGCCGGACGAGCAAATAAATCAAGCGCAATCAAGTAATCACAGCGAGATGGCAGCCAAGCGCAATACGGTAACCACACAAATACCGGAGACCCCGCCGGAGGGCACGTCCCTGGCGCTGGACACGCGGCTCTCCCGCCACGTGGAGAGCGTAATACCCAAGAAGCGGTGAGTGCGCGACATACATACATACATTTGTTTGTCATCTATTTGCAGTTGTCATTCTAATTTCTGTTTCTCACTCTAGCCAGGAGGCGCTCAAGTGGTACGGCTGGGGCTACAACGATGCGCAGTTCTACGGACAGCAGGGCATCATCTGTTTCAAAGGCGACAAGTACGTATGCTCCATGTATCCATGAGTCACATATTAATTTAATTAATAACCCCAAGAGTCTGCAATAATGCGGCTGATCTTTGAGACTCTCTCGCCGTTTCTCTCGCCGTCTCCCTCTCTCTAGTTTGAACCGGTGGAATCTTAACATTGAATCGTGAGTTGCGGACATGGCAGGGCTTGCAGTCATTTAAATACTTTACGACAGTCAGGCAATGTGAGCAATGTGGGGGAAATCCATATGATTGTTATCCATATAGTAAATAAAATGTTGAATGGATTTTATAGCTGGACAGAAGAGAAAAAAAGTAATTAGGCCAGAAATATTTAAGAATTCTTGGACAATTATTGTAGATGCAGCTGAATGTTTTTAAGGCCCGAGATTAGTTTTTAAGATCTAAAATGATTTTAAAGAAATGCGAGTATTATTTTTGAATACTTTTCTCATATAAAACTAAGAGTTCATAATATCTAAAATTAAATTTAAATATTTAAATTATTTTTAAATATTTAAACTAAAATTAATATTGAATTATAATTGAATTTTATAATTTAAAAAAAAAATGTGTATAATATATTTGAATTTAAATTAATATTTAATTCATATTAAATTTGATAATTCTCATAAAAAACTGTATAATGTAATTATATAAAGTAGAACAAAGAACTCAGGATTGAAAACTTAAAATTTAAATATTTTATTAAATTTAATAGGTCTTATATAAAACTATATAATATAATGATCTAAAGAGCAACCAAGACTTCTTGATATTTTTGCTAAAATTGAATAATAAAATTTTTTGACCTCTCATTCATAAATAAATAAAAATTAATATTTATATTCAACGTTCGAAAAAAATGAAAAATTTTAAATGTTATATAATTATTATTGTTTTTTTTTTTTAATTTCAAATCTTTAAACGTTTTGTAGGATTCTTGTGCAACATCCTGGGTTCTGCTGAGATATCTATAAATAAAAGAAAATAATTGACATTTCAATTTTATAATTCAAATAAGAATAGTTTACAATATAATGACGCCCTATGGAAATTCTACTTATATTATATTCTTCTTGGAATATTTGGAATCATTCAAAAGAACTTCACATCGCATTCTAATGCACATATATTTTTAAAAAATTATACGTATATTAAAGAACACATAGCTGTAATTCCTTCAACTTTGATTTGCTTTAATAACAAACATTTTTCTCTTCCATCAACCATTCCAGATACCCACTCTCCGGCTGCGAGCTGCCCAACTTTACGAAATGGGTGAGAAGTAAATTCGATCTGGATGTCGACTACAACAACGCGTATCCACAGCTGCCGCCCACGTACCCGAAGCCCGTGCAGAATGCGCCCTTCCTCAACGAGCTGCGCGGCTGCACCAAGGTGGAGCACTCGCAGGAGGGCGTGGATCGACTGGTGCGCAGTCACGGCCAGACGCTGAACGACATCTACAGCCTGTGGCACAACAAATTCGGCCGCATACCGGACCTGGTGGTGTGGCCGCGCTGCCACGACGAGGTGGTGCAGCTGGTGAGGCTGGCGCACAAGCACAACGTCATGCTGCTGCCCTTTGGGGGCGGAACGAGCGTCTCGGGCGCCGTCACCTGTCCGCAGAAGGAGGAGCGCATGATTTGCGTGCTGGACACGTCGCAGATGAATCGCATGCTGTGGCTCAACCGTGAAAATCTCACCGTTTGCTTCGAGTCGGGCATTGTGGGCCAGGATCTGGAGCGAGTGCTGCGCGAGCAGGGCCTCACGGTCGGCCACGAGCCGGACTCGTATGAGTTTAGTACCCTGGGCGGGTGGGTGGCCACGCGCGCCTCTGGCATGAAGAAGAACGTCTATGGCAACATCGAGGACCTGGTGGTGCGTGTGCGGATGGTCACGCCCACGGGCACCCTGGAGCGCGAGTGCAGTGCGCCGCGTGTCAGCTGCGGCCCGGACTTCAATCACATCATACTCGGCTCCGAGGGCACGCTGGGCGTCATCACCGAGGTGGTGCTGAAAGTGCGCCCGCTGCCGCCGGTGCAGCGCTATGGCTCCCTGGTGTTTCCCGACTTCGAGCAGGGCGTGCTGTTCATGCGCGAGGTGGCCCGGCGTCGCTGCCAGCCCGCCTCGGTGCGTCTGATGGACAATGAGCAGTTCCTATTCGGGCAGGCCCTGAAGCCCGAGAAGAGCTGGCTGGCCAGCTGCCTGGACGCGCTCAAGCAGCGCTACGTGACCGTGTGGAAGGGCATTGACCTGACCCACATCTGCGCTGCGACACTGCTCTTCGAGGGCGAGCAGAAGGATGTGCAGCGCCAGGAGGCGATCATCTATGAAATCGCCGCACGCTACAAAGGATTTCCGGCAGGTGGCCAGAACGGGGAGCGCGGCTACTTATTCACCTTTGTCATTGCCTACATTAGGGTGAGTCAACTAACCATAGACTCTGCTCGATATATGTGTATATGCTTGGATGTTTTGTGTTTGCTGAAAGCAAAAGTAGCTAGAGTTTTTGGTATATTTTCGAAATGTTCTATTTGCTCTCCCAATTATCACATGACATCTAACAGTTTTTCACTTTTATTTATACATTTTATCTTGAATATTTTTTCTACAAAAATATTATTAGGTGCCGCCTTTCGTTGGCGTCAATATTATGAAATACTCAAAAATGTTTGTCGTCAATAATATTTTATGTCCATAAACTCTGCGAAAGGTGTGCGTTTTGAATATACATGCTATATTCATTGTATATTTTGTATACATTATGATTTTATGGTTCTACGCTTTGAGAAATCTTTTTGTGTATGTGAAGTTTAACGGATTGTTAAGACATTTGTTTTCTTTTTTTCTGGGCATCATCTTGAAATTTGATGTATGAAGGTTTCTTTTTAATTAATAAAGTTTAAAATAATTTTAATTTTAAATTTTAAAGTATAATAATAATTTTATATTTAAAAGAAGATATTTTAGATTTCATTTGTTTGTGATTTTATTTATTGACTTGTTCAGTATTTTTTTATTCACTAAATATTTATTTTTTTATTATTTACTTTTGTATTTATTTATCATGCATTTTTTTTTATTTATTTACAATTTATTATCAAATATTTTTTAGTTTATCTATTTTTAAAAAATAATTATGTAATATTGATTGATGGGTTTAATATTATTTTTTATTTATTTTGTGTTAAATTATTATGTGCTTTTTATTTATTAAATATTTATTTATTATTTAATTACTTTTCATATTTATTTATTATTTTTATTATATTATTATTATTATTATTATTATTATTATTATTATTATTATTATTATTATTATTATTATTATTATTATGATTATGATTATGATTAATATTATTATTATTTTTATTATTAATATTATTTTTATTCTTATTATTAATATTTATATTTATTTAATGTTTACTTATGTATTAAAAGTTTATTATTTATTTGAATTTCATTAAAAAATTTATTTAATGCTTATTTATCATTTATCTAAAGTTTAAATATATATATTTTTTGCTACATATTGATTTATAGATATAATTTATTTATTACTTATTTTATAGATTTATTATTATTTTTTTTATTAATTTATTATTTATTTATTACTTATTTATTATTAAATTATTTAATTTATTTAATATATTTTTTTTTGTCTTTATTATTTTTACATTTATTAATTTATGGATACAATTTTAATGTAGACTCATTGTAAAATATGTCTTTAAAGACTTTTCTATAAATATACATATTATACTTCAATTATTATATATATTTTTCTTCTTTATTCCCAGGACTTTGCACTGCATCAGGGCATTGTGGCGGAATCGTTTGAGACTTCTGTGCCCTGGGATCGCTGCAGTTTGCTGTGTCGCTGTGTGAAGCAGCGGGTTGTTTCGGTTAGTAGAGCATTCTGCACCTTTCAAACACGATTTATATTCAAGTATTCCATGTACTTGCAGGAGTGTACCAGGCACAATATCTCGCACTACACTATCTCGGCGCGAGTGACGCAGACGTACGATGCGGGTGCGTGCATTTACTTCTACTTTGGCTTTCGTTATTTGAACATACCCAATCCGGTGGAGGTATTCGAGGCCATTGAGCACAGTGCACGCGAGGAGATCTTGGCCTGCGGTGGCTCCCTGTCGCACCACCATGGTGTGGGCAAAATACGCAGCCATTGGTATCGCAATGCGGTCACCGAGACGGGCAGCGCGCTCTACAGCGCCGCCAAGCAGCATCTGGATCCGCGGAACATCTTTGCGGCTGGCAACCTACTGCCAGCGCAGGAGAAGCCAACTGTATCAGCAGCAGCAGCAGCCACTGCGCCAGCAGCTGCTCTGAAAGCCAAACTTTAGAGTGACTTTCTAGATATCTGTATATGCCCAAGATATATGGAAATACTAGTCGAAATCTCATAAAACAAATACCTTCAAAACATTTCTAGCTGCTTTGAACCACTTGCATTTGGTTTGCACTTTTAGTCGGGCTCACTTTTGTATGGGTGTTACATTTTTGATAAATAAATGGAATATTTGTATTACGAAATGTCTCGGCGTTGTCATGTGCCTGGGCCTAGCCTTGACAGTCTGCAGATAGCTTGGGCTCGCATTGATCCTGGCTCCCTGTGCTGTTGGTGGTCTTCGAGCTGGGCCCTTGTCTGCCGCCAAACCACAAAGAGCATGAGACTTTGAGACTCGACTGCACCGGTGTCAGTATCGGCGGCATGTGCGTTAGCCTTGAGGTATCTGCAGACTGTGTAGGGCACTTGAAGCTTGTGGATTGTTTAAGAATTTGACAGGTTTATGGATGGACGTGAAGCATATATATTGTGGTATGTAAAATATGTCATATATTAAATCATATATTATTTAAATTATGTTGTTAAAATAACATAAGGAATCGCAGGGGACTGCATGAAACTTATTTAAATAAATATGATTTAATTTATGTAATTGAATTATATATATTATTTATTTAATTTATTACTTTTATTAAATTATATGTATAATATGTTTAATGTTTATTATATTTTAATATATTTTTGAATATATGGAGTTTTTATAAAAATAATAATACTTTAATATATTTATTTATTTATTTTTTTATATATTTAAAATGCAATTAAAACATGGTAATTTTGAAACTAATGCAATAAAGCTTTAGCTCTTTATTATACATAACTATTCATAAGTTTTCTGAATTTTTTAGCAAAGTTCTCTTAGAATAATCTCATGTACCAGATCGAAACTTTAAGTTGTTTCAATTTTATTTATTGAATTAAATACGTTCGGGCACTAACAGGTTCTATAACATAATTGTAGCTACAGCCTTTTTAATTTGTCTTTTTATTAACATTTTTCTTTTGATAATTTGTATTTGAAGCACGTCCCGACTATTAAAATATTTTGGCTTACAAAATTAATTGTTTAAATATTATAATTTTATTTTATTTGATTACAATTATTAATATTTTTCCCCCTATTTAAAATGTCACATAAATTTCTGAATAATTTTAAAAAATTATGCCAAAATATATAAATAAATTAAATGAATAATAAAATGCAGCTACAGCCTAACTATAATTGATCAGACAATAAAAATTAGTACAAATTTTTATATATGCCTAAATCTATCTAGATTATTTCTATTACCTGTTTGTATACTAACTCATTTAAATTTAATTTATTTTCTAAAAGATTTACAGCGTAGCGCCCTGCTGAGTGCATGCAATCCAATTGCGGCTCTAACTTCAATTGCAAATCCAGCCTGAATCCAATCTGAATGCGGTGCTGTGCGTGCCTAGACAAAAATCAAGCCAACTGACCGTCTGATCGTCTGATTTTCTGAACGTCTCATCTGATCATTGCGCTGTCATTTGCGGTTTGCCTTTGCCTAGGCTTTGTGCCTGTCTGCAACGTCGCGTCGTTGCTGCGATCGTTCAGGCCGAGAGATCAAATGTCATCAAGTTGTCAACTTCGTTAGCTTGCCAATGGCAAACAACAACAACAACAACGACTTGCAAATCTCTTTTGGCCAGCTCCTTGCGCTCGTTAATAGGCGAATGGGAATAGGAATGAGGCGCATGCGCAGCCGGCAGCTGCTTATTGATGGTCGGACTGCCTTGTCTTGTTACCGTGCCAATGCCAAATGTTAGTTACTCCCCAAAAGACTTTCAACACGCACACACACACACACATGGGGCAGCACGCATGCGAGGCCTATAAATAAAGATTAACATCGGAGAAGTGTGCAAAACTTAAGCCAGGTCTCTCTAAGCTGTTTAAGTTTTTTTCTTTTCTTTTTTTTTTTTTTATTTTCTTTGCCAGCCTCAGAAAATTGTCAGCAATTAACCCTTGGGTCAGTCGCTGGTGCTCCGGGTCTCTGGCAGCGCTCGCAGTCCTGTGATTTATGCCTCAAAGTGCCTTCAAGTCAAACACAATCAAGCTGGCAAATTTATGGCAGCGTCCGAAACGCTGCAGCAGTCCTGCGCAGAGGCACGTCGACACGCTCTGCCCTGGAGAGACGTATTCATTCATATGCTCATAATGGCCATTCACATCGAACACTGTCACATTACTCAGCCTCCGGTTTGTTCTGGTCTCGTTTCTGTTTGTTTTTGACGAGCCTTGAGACTGCAGCGATGCGTGCATGCTGCTTAGAGCTAAGGATTTGTCTACCTGTGCGCTGGCTAACGCAAATTAGCATAGGTGCGCTAGAAGGTGAGTCTTACAGCTGTAATTTGATAGACATTTTTACCTGTGACAGTTTTTTTGGGTGCTGATACGTAAAGGATGTTAGTTTGGGAATTGAGTATAGGAATAGAAATATTTGTATCCAAGATAGTAAAAAGGCATTTGAATAAATTTAAAATTAAAAACTAATTGGTTTCTTTAATATAAATATTATGTTGTTAAGACCAAAATGTAAAAAAAAAACTATATATATTCGAGTCTGACATTATTATTTTGATTTCCATATCCTAAAAATAAAAATTTACTTAAGAAATATATTTTTAAAATTATATTATTATTTATTTATATATAAATATATATTTAAAAACTCTAATTTCGCATTATTATAAATTTATTTATTTATTGTTAAAAATTTAATAAACATTTTTTCAATAACATATAATTTAAAAAAAAAAAAGAATTAGGAAACTATATATATATTTTCAATTATATTTATTTAAATATATTTTAAAGCATTCTTTTTTCATATATTACTAATTTTATCTACTTTATTTATTTTGTTTTATTCATTTTATATATTTTCTTAATTTTATTCACTTCATTTTATTTATTTTATGTTCTTTATTCATTTTATATATTTATTTTATTTATTTGAATATTTTAAACCATAATTTTTGTTCACATATTTAAGTTGTTTCAGTGTCTAATTTAGTTTGTATTTTCGTGCAGTGTATTCTGGCTTACGGGCCGTTTCACACGGCGCAAGCGCAGGCATAAAGCAGCAACAACAGCACGTTAGTTAACCCATTGAAGCCTATACAACTACCACACATGAACATGTACGGCAACTGCGCTGCAGCGGCGGCGTCGCCGTCGTGACGACAGCGCGCGCCCAAGCCGCGGCTGCGGCTCAGTGGCCGTAGCACCTGGCGCTCAGTTGTGGGCAGCGCGGCGAGCTAACAACAACGGCAAACAAAACGCAAAGCCAAAGCCAAAGCCAAAGGCAATCGCAAACGCGACGTGCTCAGAATTTTGTTATTGTTTCGATTTGGCTCGAGATGCGTTAGAACTTAGCGTGGAGTTCGTTTGGGCACGAGAGAGAGAGCGCGTACGTCAGAGAGATCTTAAAGGAGCCGAGAGAGTGAGAGAGAGAGAGAGCGCGAGCGAGGGAGTGTGTGTGTCTCTGTGTGAGTGTGTGAGATCAAGATCTGCTACAGACAGCAGCTAGCTGCAGCTTCTCATCGCCTGGCTGCAGCAGTTACGATTCGTGCGCGTCGCTTGCAACATCAAATTGTTTTTCGGTTTCCGTTTCTGTTGTGCTGTGCTGTGCTGTGCTGTGTGTGTGTGTGTGTGGGAAAAAATGCAACAAATATGTGTGTCCATTAGTTGTAAACGTTTTGGCGCTTGTAATTGGCGGCAGCTGCTTTTGTTTTGCCTTTAAGAGCAACCAACAGTGAAACAGGTGCGTCGATGCATGAAAACCTACCAACAAAAAATTCAATAAAATTAAAACAGATACAAAATCAAATATCCATTACAAATGTGGCTAGAAAACGAGTATACTTTAAGCTAAAAAAATTTAAAAAAAAAAATCTAAAAAATCTAAAAGCAATTAAATCATTAAAAATGCATTATGAACAACAACAGCAGCTCAAGGGAAATTCTGTAGTGGTCAGAACACCTGCAATGACTGGTAGAAATTTTACCAGCCATATGCATTCGTCGTGAAGATGCTGCTAGAGCGCAGCTTCGACCTGTTCCGCACTGACTCATTATAGCAATTCGCACTAAAAACGTACCCACGCCGCTTTCAAGTGTTTTATATCATGTTCTTTTTGGACTTTTACGAGCAGCCAGTAAAGCCAAAAACTCACTCGCATATATGTTGACTTGATTATATGAGGCATTGGACTTGGCTTAGAAGAATTACCTGAATTGGCCAGCACACCAACGCACTATACTTGATTCTTAGTGTTTCGGCTCATGGCTTCTATGCGTGGGCCAAGCTGTGGCCGAATGTTCGTTAATCAAATGCCATGTGATATGAGTGTAAACTTTTAATTGTTGTAATTGAAAAATAGTTGGCATCGTTCCACTGTGTGTGGGCCAGCAGATTAAGGCACTTAACTAGAAGTTGAAAGCAGTCAAGAGACTTGGCATTTCTAGTCATAAGAATATTTTATTTTATTTTATTTTATTTGTTTTCTGATTGTATTTTGCAGTCTTATTGTGTCTTGTTTTTTATAAATTCTAATTTTAAAATTTTAGAAAGCACCAATAAATTTGATTGGCTCATAAAACTTTGACGGAGATATTTTTGGGCAGATATTGCGTTTTATTCAGAATATAAAATCTTGAAGTTATTTATGGCACAGATATTATAAATTCTAGAGTAAAAATTTGATTTGACAACAAAAAATTTAAATATTAACACGAAACACAAATCAAAATCGATTTTGAGGGATTAGCTGAACTATTTGTCATGGAAATTGGGAACATGGAGAATTTGTTGCTGATATTAAGGGCATATAAAATGAATTTAAATTATAATTTTAAATATAAAAAAAATTATATTTTAATAAGAATAAAAGAGATAATTATGTGGACAATTTTTAAAATTTGTATAAATATTTTTAAATATTTGATTACTATTTTAAATTGAATTATTTTCTGTTACATACAGAAATTTAAATTGAAAAAATACTTTTCGTATGAAATTATCATTATGAATATCACAACAATTTCTTAAAATTTAATAATAATAATTAATTAATTAATTTCAATTTAAAATTACTAAATAAAACATTTTCTTTCAATTTATAAAAATATTTATATATATTTATAATTTCTTAAAATGTTATAAAAATACTCAGACATTAAGTTAAATTCTTTTCGGCTATTTTATAAAAATATATATATGATTATCATTTTATAATTATTATTAGTATTTTAATTATAATCAACTACAACTCAGTGAGAGCTGAGCGCATAAACATTCTAAGTAAATAATTCATAGTAAATATCTAACTTAACTGTCTGCGGCATGACTTTATTATTGATTCAGGCTCACGTCTGTGGAGTCATGCAGGTCGTAGCTTGAGTAATTTATCTAATAGATACTTGAACTGCTCATCAAGTTGACATAAAACAAATGTTAGGCTTAAAGCTGCCTGCTCAGCATAACGAAACATGAACAGCAATAACCGCAACAATCACTACAACAACTTTACATTTGCAGTGAACTACAACGACAGCAACAGCAGCAGCAGCAGCAGCAGCTGAAGGCAAATGCATTCGAGGCGCGCTTAATTAACATGCAACGGGCAACAACTGGCAAGCGGCAGCAGCAACAGCGACAGCCTGACGACAACAGCACGTCAAAGAGTGCAATCGAAGCTATCAAAAGAAACTAAAATTGCCGGTAGGCAGCCAGAGCAACAGCAACAGCAACATCAACGAAACTTCGTCAATCAGTCAAAGGCTAAAGATGAGTTGTGCAGCTGTGCTTAGGCTTTGCCCTGTAGCAGCTAATTAAAGTGCACAGCAACAGCAGCAGCAGCAACAATTGCAGCATCGATAGCAGCAGCAACGACAAAATCAGCGACAAGAGCAACACTAACAACTGGCAATAGCAACAGCAACACGGCAACTGCAACAGCAACATGTAAGTAGCAACATGGCTTTTGACTTTCTTTCAGGCTGCCATCAGCAGCAGCAACAATTGTTGACTTTCTAAGCCAGTTGCCAATTTGGTGCAATGGCAGGCGCTGTTTTGGCAACAACAACTACCAACTCTGCAACAGGCAACTGGCAACTGGCAACTGGTAACAGCCATTGCCAGTTGTTCATTGTCGCTTGGCTCCCGACAATTGTTTGGGGAACCACGGCGACTGGGTCGCGTGTTTGACACAAATGCCGCGCATAGTTTTGAAGGCGGTTCGGAGCAACTGCGCCTTATGGTCAAAACCAGCAAACAGTTTTCAGCAAAAAAAGTTTATAAATATATATGTATGTCTGGGTATCAGCAGATACTGCTTCCTGCGCTGATTGCATTTTAATAAGCCAGCCGCGTATCTCAGAGATACTTCTGCGGCCTGGCAAAATGTTGCATGTTTGCTTAAGTAGCCAACAAAAAATAATAAGCTGAAGGCGGCACGCAAACAATGTGCAGACAAAATGCGGCTCTCGGGGGCTACGGATCGCGTGCCAATGCCCATACCATGGGTCACAATGGGTTAAGCTGCCACATAAAGTATGTTGAAGTTGCGGGGGAAAAACCACTCAAGTCTGCGGGGCAACAATATAAGTTATTAGCAAATTCTGTTAGGACTTAAGCTGAAAAACATGAAGAGAGAAGCTTAATGTGGGGAGAATGTTCTTTTTGGGATTAAATTTATATGCTAAAAATATATATTTTAAATATATTTTCATTTTAAATATATTTATTATATTTTCAATGTGTTTTTAAATGAAAAATAAAAATATTTTAATAAGGTATTTTTAATAAAAAAATATAAATATTTTTAAAATGTATTTTTGAATGAAAAATACAAATATTTTTATATGTATTTATTTCTTAAAAAAAAAAAAACAAATCACAAATAAATACTTTTGATAATTGTTTAAGAATTTTCATAAATATATCAGACTATTCTTGTTTTTTCATTTTATAAATATATATTTATATTTATATATAAAACAATATTAAAGTGAATTTTCACTGCGCTTTTAAATATTTAAAAATATAATAATTTATCGTAGAAAATCTCTTACTCAATGCAAATTTAACAAGCATTTAAGCTTTTCTTTGTTCATCTCCCCTTCCAACAAATACTTTTGGCGCCATCAGGCTAAGAGATTTGAAATTAACATACTTATTGTTATTCTTTGGCATGATTTTCATTATTTTCTCATTTCTGACCCACTGTAGCTCACATTTCATCCCATTGAATGGCGGCAACTACTTTGATGCAAAGATCTCAGGCTTCAGTTTCGACTTGGGGTATTGGTTTTTTTTTATGTCCAGTCTCAGACTCAGACTCAGTTATTTGGCAATTTGTCCGATCGCACATTACGAGTAAAAGAGTTTTGTGTGTGTGTGTGTGTGTGTTTGCTGGCATAGTTTTCAAAAAGTATCTTTTATAAGCTGTGCGACGGCGGGCACAATGCACATTGCTTAGCTTTTAATAGGCTTAAAGTGGTTGAGCAATGCGCAATGCAGCAGCGGCTGGTCGTTCGCTTATCCATCAGGCTATTGGCCGCGCCTCGTACAACTGAATTAACACAACAATCATAACGACTGCTGACCCTCATGCAGGAGTCTTGCCTCAAATGAACTTGGCTAACAAAGTAAACAAATAAACAAGCGGCCAATAAATGCTCGACACTGCAAAAGGCCATAATAATAAAATTAAATAGAAACACCACTGAAAACAGAAAAAAAACAACAAACGTTGAGTTTAATGTGAACAAATTTGTGCGCTAGTCAAGCCATTACAGCAACAACAACACTAACAACAACAATTACTGCTGCAGTGCTGGCTACTGCCGCTTTTTATGTGGTTCTCGGGGTCGCTTAACATTTTTTTTAGTGTCAGTCATTAGCCAAAATATGAACAGCAAAACAACACGCTACCCGGACAGAGTCGGCTAGACTCAAAACTTAGTTAACTAACAAATTTATGCAGGTCTCACAGCGAGTGAGTGATATTGGAGGAAAGGCGGGCGCACATAAAAATGTGCTAAATGCATAATTGCCGAAGTCAGCATAAATAAGAGAGTCTGTAGTATAAATATAGATATAGATATATTCATATGTGGATAAATATATAGAACATGGACTGACTGATTTAGTGTGAGCTTGAAATTCCAATTAGATCCAATCTCAGTTGAATGTTGAACAGCCCTCCAACTGATCCACAAAATCAGCTAGCCAAAGCCTAAATGGAATCATATTTTGTCTCAAAAACAATTTATCAATTTTTATTTATAATAATTATCTCCACTTACAGTTTTGAATATTTTTCATATTTAAAAGTACAGAGAAAATATGTTTTTTTTAGCAGAATTTTTGCATCTTGATATATATTTTTTTATATTACAAATTATATTCAAAAATTTCTATTAATTTTATATTTTACAAATATTTTCTATGATTTTGTTGCTTTTAAAGTTTTTTTTTAATTTCTTGAAAAAAAAATTCTAAAATTTTAAATTAAAGCAAATAAATAATTTACTAATAATTGCTTCTACTTTAATTTCTAAAAATTTGCTGAAAAACTAATTCCCAAATTCTAAAAAAAAAAAAATAAAATAAATTTAGCATTTTTATTTTTTTTTATTCCAAGAAATTTAAATAACTTAGTTTATGATAATTTGTATCTCAAAGCCAAAACAAAGCAAATGCCTTAATGCCTTATGTATTTAAGGCGTAGTTAAAAAACGCCAAAGATGAGCAAGAATGTTGTTTTTTTTGTGGCTATACTTTATGTATTCACAATACTAAGAAGGAATATCTTAAACATATCCACTTAGAGCTGGTGGGCGCTTAGTTATGCAGCATCATGTGCTAAAAGAGCTTATCTAAATGCACACGTTTTTCTAATCAATTAACTGAAATCTGAGCCGGGCCAAAAACGCATTGTGCGGTTTTCTAATATCTCAGCCGCAAGTTCCAAAAAACGTGGCAACAACACGAACGCTAAACTTGCGCGAGTCGTGTCAAAAAATTGCTTTGTATTTTATTATAGTGTTTTCTTTTTTTCTCGTATTTTTTGCTGTTGTATTTTTGGTTTTGTTATTTTCGATTTTTGTTGCTGCATTGTTTGAGCGATTTGTTTGAATTTTGCCGACCGGCGTCGCGACGATTGGAACTTGGGAAGATGTCTCGCCAGTGCATGGGCTGCGAAGGGGTCCGATTGAGTCTCTGTGTGGCTTGAGCTGAGTTGAGCTGAGCTGAGTTGGGCTGGCTTGGCATTTTATCCAGTCACGCTGCAAGTTATTTGCGTCGTGCCCAAGAAGTGCTCTGTTCTCTGTTATTATGCCAGCCGGTTCCATCATCAGTGCCATCGTGAGGCATAACGCTGGCCTGTGCAGTTTTCGGCCCTGCTAGGTAACTCGAGCTTTCATTTTGATTTATGCAGCTGGCAACAGAAACTGTTGCGTTTGTGCGCCCTAAAGGGTGTCTCGGGTTAGTCAAGTTGGCTGGGTAAGCTGATATAAAGTTGTGTTTATGAAGGAATTTTCTCTTGAATTATTATGATGGGATTGAGTCAATACATAAATATGAATAAAATAATTTTGAAGAATTTTTCAATTAATTTTTAAATATACATTAAATAATTTCTTTTCTATTCTATAGATTTGCGTATAAAAGAATTTTCTATTTTTTTTATAATTTTTTTAATAGTTTAAAATGTTCTTCAATCTATAATATTTAGTTATAAAATATCTTAAATAAAAAATATATATATTTAAATATATTTAAAAGCGTATTTGAGCTTCGAATACTTTTCGCTGAAGTTTTCCACTTACTACACTTTTTTTGCGCTTCTGGCTGATTTAGTTTTGTATGTTTATGTGATATGAAATCCACTTGATGCTGCACTTGTTGAATTCTGATATGTTGTGGGAAAGTTGTTAAATGGGTTCCCAATTATTCTTGAGTTGCGCATATTTGTGGCAGCAGCTGCCAGCAGAATATGCCAAAACTTATGCATAAATATTGATGCTCATTTTGCATGCAGCAGCTGTCTGAGATTCAGTTTTTTTGCTGAAATATATATGTATGTAGATCTCAGCCAGCAATTTGCAAGTAATTCAAGTCGAGTTTCATTTTTTTTTGTGAATGAATGAAATCGCCGTAGCCTTGGAGACAACTTCCGTTGTTTGGCAGCGAGTGAGTGCCAATTGTGAGAGTCACTTGTCTATTGTGTAGCCATGTCGGCACAGCACTCCACTCATCAGCTTAATGTCCAATTATAATTTGTTGACTGAAGGCTGCGGTCCATTGTCGTGAAATTCGCTCGCAGCCATAATGGCATAATTATAATGCCTGCAGGCCCAATTTCAAGTGTTGAGCCAAAAAAGACTTCATTGCGTGTTGCGGTCAAGTGTCTGCTGATCATGTACAAAGTGTTTGCATGCATTTTGAGGCTGTAGTGGCAGTGTCTATTACAACTTGAAAAGGTGAGAGCTGGGCATGCTCGCTGGGCTATTTAATAACAGGGCAGTGATATCATCATATGTGGATGATCCCATCCCTTTGTCCTACGCCTCTGTGTGGAACTGGTTTGCGGACTGTCAACAAGGTTCTACCTATTCACAACTCATTATTTACACTCCACATAGTTGCTATTTTTGGGCTATCGAATTTCAGTTATGCCTGTTCTGTTCTCACTGCCTCGTTTGCATATGACACAAATACGATTGCCAGATTCCACAACAGTTTTTTGTTGTTTTTCTTATGACCAAAGTCGGCTGGCGTTTAAAATATTTACAAGTTGTCACCATTTCGGGGCGATTCGTTTGGCCTCCAAATATTTGCATATATATATATATATATATATGTATATATATTTATTTATTTATTGACGGCCTCTAGAAGCGTTCCACCTGCTCAATAAGCCGAGCTCAAGCTAAGCTGGCCAATTGCGCAGCAGCAGAAACAATACAAAAATCAATTTCAACTCGGAAATCGTTAGAGTTAAGTTTTATTTATTTTGTGCTCACGACTGGGCGAAGGAAGGAAGCAAAAACAGATTTAGTGCAGTCGACGTCATCGACTGCGGCGGCGACTCTCAATTGAAATTTGCGACTTACTTTCACCGACGTGCATTTGAAATTTGAAATTCAATTACGAAACCGAATACGCCCAGGTCTTAAAAGTCGCTTCAACTTATCGCTGGCGGGCAATCAATGCAAAGAGCGTAAATGTTTATTAATTGGCGGCAAACGGGCAAAAGCCGAATGCAACTTTGCCAAGAGGGGCTATAGTCGGCTGAGAGTTATCCAGTGTTTGCAGAGCTAGGAAATATGTAGAGGGAGAGTAACTTTTGAGGAGCGTCGAATTAGATGTTAAGATAAATATTATTATATAATATATATTTTTATACTGCTGCCCAAGAGGCTCAGAGTTTCTATAAATATTTTACTATTGTTTTATATTCTTATTCTTAAAAATGCTTTAAAGTCTCTAATAATAATATTGATTCTATTATAGATATTTTAGCATAGAATATAAATTTTGAAATTTGTAGATTTAATTTGTTTTTGAATTATATAAATTTTTTTAAATTATTTTAAAATTATTTTTATTATATTATATTAATAATAGAAGAAAAGGAAATCGAATTATAAACGAATTTATTTAAATTCTGTTTTCTGACAATTTCTAAAGCTATTTTAGCAACGATTTTATATGGGCCGTAAAAGAAAACCTTTGAAGTTCTTAGACTTTATTTTTTTTAAATTATTTAGTAGCAAAAAATATATTTAAAAAATTTTTACAAATATATTGATAACATTATTTTAATAACATAATAATAATAAAATTTCAACTCATTCAGTTCAGTCTAAAAACCTTTCTTCAACATATAAGATATTTTCCTATTGCATATAGGCAAACAGTCTTCAAGCCTTTCTTCAGCCTCAGAGATTTCCTCTTATAGTGATATATACACAAACATATACCCTGTATATACAGCACTTCAGTTATCTGCATTTTCAGCGTGTTCGCAATCGGCTAATTAGCAAAAAACTCATTGCGAATATAAAAACAATTTTCATTACACAGCACATGCATCATCTATTAGCAATTTAATGGGAACTAGTTATAAAATTCGTAGAGTGAGTGAGAGCAGCAAGGCAAGGAGCTATTGAAGGTAAGTATATGCAATACATGTGCCGTGCCTAATGAAGCGGCGTCATCGCATCACAAGCTGTGACATATGCAAATTGCGTATACGCCCCGCGGCTCGAAACGCTAACCAAATGTCGACTCAGTGTAACAGCATTTAGTTCAGCTGTTGTTGCTGTCTCTAATCAGCGTTCAGCGTTCAGCGTCGTTCAGTGCAAACTGTTTGTGCAATGATGCAATAAGCGGACTTGTATCTGATTTACAGTCCAGATACGTGCGATTGAACTGGCAGCGGATCGGTCATTGGGATAATTGACAAATAGCCCGAGCCGAGCCGAGCTGAGCTGGCGACTGTGGGTGGGCAGGTCGAGTGATGATCATGACTGAGATGATAAAGCTCGAGAGTGGCTCACCTTTGCTAGCCTAGCCTGCACAGCCGATTGTAATCAACTTGAATGCTATATTTATGCCGCCTGCCCCACGGCTGTCGCAGCGACTATATCATAATTTACGAGTTGCAGCCAGGCTGGCAACCGGGCGTCAGGCCTCAGCGCACGCGTGTATTCTGTTTTCGATTATGCGCCTCATGGCATTTGGCAGTCATAAGTTTGCGATTGGGTCGCCGGCCTTGATGGCAGCCGCCTTTGGCGCTTGTATCTTGCGCCTTCATCGTGTATCTTGTATCTCGCTGGCCGCCGTTTGCTGACCACATGGGGCGGCAGCAGGAAATTTGTTAGCCTGCCATAAGCAGCGCCGAAACGTATAAATTATGATTGCAACGGACCGTCGATATGCAAAAAAAGAAGAGGGAGAGAGAGAGAGAAAAACAAGAAAAAACAAATCCAAACTAGGGAGCGAAAGTGTTGAATGATGTTCTAGCAAAGCGTTTTCAACAGCCGCCCAGCGGCTAAAAACAATTTCTTTTAATTAATTTCTTACAACGATGTGAGCTGCGCTGTCGTCTAGACACAACTCGAAATACTTCACACGCCGACGCTCGAACCGTGTGACAGGTGCTGATTGAAATGACCCCAAAAAGCGAGACGACGCGCCGTCGCTCTAAGTGGAAATCAAGATGGAGCTGCCTTTCACACTTGCGCGGAAAACAAGCATAAATGCAGTGAACACAAACAAATGAAACGCCTGAAGAAACTCTAAATAAGACAAGAAATTTCCAATTTGATTTATTTAAATGGCAACAACATTTTCTTTATAACTCAGTTCACTTCATTTAGCTCGAGTTTAGTTGAACAAATCTTTGACAGCGTCCACAGCATCGTTCTATAATACATATCAATAATAAATAATATATATGTATATGGCATATATTATATATTTTAGCTGAAAACTTACAAACGTATCCTTAATGCTGTCCCACAGATTTCCTTGGGCCATATCCACATTGACAGCCAAAAGGATGGCAGTCAAAATTATTAAACCATTGTAGTTCATATTGAAAATACTTTTTTTCTTCCTTTTTTATTTTGAGAAATTTGTTGATGATGCAGATGCTGCTGGAATTATACGACTGTCGTCTTATCTCGTCTGTGTATAAATAAATAGCTTAACAGACGCAACGAGGCTGATAACACTTAATTTGCCAAAAAAAAAATGGGGAATGCGTGTTTGAGACTTAACGAATAATAAGTACTCTGCATGTAAATACAAGAAAAATGATTTAAAAATTGATTTGATGATTGTTTTATTAATATAAAATAAAGAGAATATTTGATTTGAGCGACTAGTAATTAAAATAAAATTTAAAAAATAGTTTTATCTTAGAAAAAATTTATTTTGATTTTATAAAAACATTTAAAAAAGTTTATTTTAATTAAAAATACACCTTAAAAACAATGTATTTTAATTAAAATAAATTAAATAAAAATAATATATTTATTTTAAACAATTTTTTTGAAGGAAATAAATGCTGAAGAGCTTTTTATATTTTTATATATTTAAAATAAATATATTTATTTTAATATAACTATTATTTTTATATTCGAAGCCCTCTATTCGCCTATACCCGTGCAGTGTATCTAATACTTGTTGATTCCAAACTTGACTCCAGCATTCTTGTCTTCCATTTCCATTAGCACACAAAGCGGAGTACATAACAGCAATTGCTCATAAGTGTGCTTTACATACACGTATTTTTTATATATATTTAATCAGCTTAATTTGTTGCTTCCATCATAATAAATTCAGTTCAACTTGGGTATGCGCGACTGTAAAATACTAAGTTACAGCTTGGAGTTTTTATTTAGCAAATATTTATATTAAATTCTCATTAGTACAAAGTATTTTCCAAAAATTCTTTTAGTGCCTTGAAAAAAAATCATCGGCAAATATTTTATCCTGAAAATAAATTGTTAAAGATATTATTTATTTCTCAGCTCAGAAAATATAAACTTACAAGATCTCTTCCCTTTTCTTCGACTTCATTGCCAGACTTTTCCTGTATTAAAGAGATTTTTTTTATCATTTTCGACAGACTTTTGAATAAAAATTCTACTTACAACTGCATCACCAATATCATCGATCCAATTTCCCTGGGTTAGAGCCATATTCATTGCCAGGAATAGAGCTATTAATGCTATAAAGCTGAGGCACTTCATCTTAAACTCAAATGTTGCTTTTTTCTGTTGCTGCTGCAATCGAACAACTGAAAAGATTTTAAGATCTGCGACTTTTATATGCGACTCTGCTGAAGCTTGGCTTAGTGTTCGCTCATTAGTATACGGGCACAGATCTTTTCAGGTATATATTGTCATGGGCTTTTCCAGACAGCACATAATGTCTTATGAAAGAATGTTGCACGCGGATGTCAACGACTGGCTAATACTTGCTTAAGGTTTGAAGTCTGATAATTTTAGTCTAAGTGGGTGATTCCATTTAGTCAAAGCTATAGCAGGCAATTAGACCCATGAGAAGATTTTCTATATTTTAAGTCTCAAGTTTGAAGCAAAATAAATATTGAAAGGGGTATTACAAAGAACGCTAATATATTGCAATTTACAGGCATTTGTATAGATGATAACCCTAACTTTCTATTTTGGGATGATTGTCAACGCAATAAAAATTTAAATATATTATGTGGAAGTAGGTTAAATAAATATAAATATTGATATATATTTAATAAATTAAATAATATACTTTTACGTTTAGTGACTTTTTTAATGCTAGTATAATTTAAAAATAAATTTATAGAAATGCTCACTTTAGTATTTAGTATTCTACATAGATTTGCAAGTTTCTTTTACATTTTTTTGTTTTTTTTTTGCTTCATGACAAAAGTTCTTATTAAGTCATAAAAAGTTTTCATATTTTTATTTATAGTTTTATAAATACTATTTTATTATTTATATACATTTATTTTATGAATTATAATTTTATTATTTACAAATTTATTTTTCATAATTTTCTTAATTACAATTTTATTATTTATAATTTAATTATTTTTAATTTTATATAAATTCCCACCTCGAACGAGTATTGTCCAGTTAGTTGCGTTTAACTGAAATATTTTTACTTTTCTGCTATATGAAAACGGCAAACCTGCCAACCTTTTAATAATTGTTGGGCTTTTCCAAACGGCTAGTAATTGGGAAATATGAACATCGATTGATTATAAATACTTAATTCTAATAAAAAGTGACATTAAGTCTCTGCTATAGTGATTTGCTCATTAAGAACTTTTTCATTGCGGCACTCGTTCAGTTGACATTCGCTGGACAACTTTATTTAAGCTCCAAGCTCACTTACAGGCAGCACAGTAGTCCCCAGCGCTGCGGGGCTTCTGTCGAGCCGCACAAGTTGTAAAATTTAAACAGAAAAAAAGATTAAAAATGACAAACGCTATAAAAACTGATCCACGCCGGCGGTCAAGCAGGCACATAAAAAAAAGCTGAAAAAGTAAAAAAAAAATTAATGAGTTCCAAGCAAGGCGGCAACAATTTAAACAATACAAAATTACATTATCCACAACACATCAATAAAACATTTTGTTGTTCAGGCTTTCATTAAGACGGACTGGAGAATCGAGACTCGAGTTTCGAGACTCGCAGGGGCCTCAGGCACCGGCAGCTATCGTGGCAAGAAACCGATTGGGTGTGACGCATAAATAATTGCAGTCATTTATTTAAACATTTATTGCGGTGTCCGCAATGAGATTTCCATGTGCAGAAATATCTAACGCATAATTAAAAGCCGCGAAGTCCGCGGGCTAAACTCGTTTATGAAATCATAGATACATATACCAAAAATCCGATACGATATATGAATGCGAATTAAAACCGGCTCACTTATCGGCTCGCAATCGGATTTCTGCGTGTTTTTATTCTGCCAATAAGTCGAAGCTAATTTGTATCTACGCCTCGGCCCGAGGGTCGCGACAATTAATAAGCAGCCAAGTTTCATGGAGCATGAAATTTTGCTGTTAGCTCATTAACAGTTCGGCGAACCAACTAAAAATTTCAAGCATTTTAATGTATTCAGACGTGCTTCCAGCGCACACATTAGCATAAATAATATAAACAAACACATAAATCAATATGCAACTAACTAAAGCGTTCGCCTTCGACAAAATGAAGAAATAAAAACAATTTCATGGACTTGTTGCAGTTCAATAGACGCCAAGCTGATAACCGCCCTGACATGGAAATCTATTCAAAATTGTATCGCCCATAAGGCGGTTGTGGCAATTGTGTAAATAGCTAGCCATAATGAAGCCATTCATTGATAATTATAATTGCGGCTATAGGCAAACATTTCGTATTCATTTACAATTTGAACAAGAAACTTACATAGCTGACGCGATGTGTCAGGCGACACAGACAGAGGGTGGCACACTGTTTTTGTTCGGGAAATAAATATAAATAAAGTTTATGAAGTATAAAGTGGCCTCAGGTGATAATTGAATTTAATATGTTATATACATTTGTTTATTCATTTACTTATTCAAAATTTAATAAATTTAAGTTTCATATTTCAAAAGCCAAGAAATATCAGTTTAATATTTTAGAAGACTTTTAGAATGAACAAGAATTCACATAAATATTATTACAATCTATTGCCTTTACTTCGGCAATGTAATCGAGACAATTTTTAATTTCAAAAATCAAATATTGGAATTTTATATATTTTTTTATGTTATACATTATTTGTTTATATATATTATATTTTTACTACATATATATTTTTTTTATTAAATACATACACCTAAATATATCTATGCCTGTGTCAAAATATATATAATTTACTCATATTATATATATTAAAATACTCTGGCTATAACAACAGCAAAAATAATATATTTTCCTTAAAATATTTTTATTAAATTTATATAACATAAATACATGCATAAAATTAATACTTCAATTAATACAAAGGTATAACCAGTAAATAAATGATAAAATTATTATTTTAATATAATAAATATTTATGAAAGCGTGAAAATACAGTCAGATTCAATCCCAAAATGTGCTTTGCCCCTTTGCCTATTAAACGTACATATACTAAATATATACTAAACATTTTAGTGAGAGATAAATAGCTAAAGTGTTTATGTTTGATTAAAATAACAGCTTAAAATGTTAGTAGGTGGATAATAATTTAGTTTACATTTTTGAATGAAATTTGAGCATGAGCTGCTTAAATGCTTAAAGTCAACTTAAAATATTTTATATAATATCTTAAATATTTTAAAATATTTTATTTAACATCTTAAATATTTTAAAATATGTTATATAATATTTTATATATTTTTAAATATTTTGAAGAGTATTTGAAGTATTATTCGATATTTTATATAACATTTTCAGCATTTCAAGATATTTTAAACAACATTATATTTCAACCTTTAAAGTTCTTCGGCTCCAAAATCTTGGGCACATAGTAATGTTAACGGCGTCTGTAGTGCGTGGACTGAGAGACTGCAGTTTGACACATTGTAATGGCTGAGAGTGTTTAGGAGTTATCTTATCGCCGCTTGTCAATGTGCTCATGTGTGTGTGCGTGTGCATCTATGTGTGTAACCAATGTGTTTATACACATGCTTTTTTATTTTGGGGGCAGCAATAACATTTTGCTGTCGCGAGCTTGAATCCGGACGTTGTTGGCGTCTATTCTTGTTGTTATTGGATTTGCTTTGCCGCTTTTGTTTACAAAGTGGGCGAATGCACTCGATTCTTGGAGCTTTATTTACTCATAGCATGTATATATACTTACTCTGCTGGGTATATAGATATAGTTGTCTGATGACTTTGCTAATTAATATTGAGCGAGTCGATAATTATGTTGCAATATTCTCTCCAACAAATAGGGAGTTTCAGGTCGGAGCTATAGAAAAACGAAATGACTTTGCGTTGACTGCAACATCAAAGTGAACTCTGCTGCGACGGCCAGGCGACACCTTTTGGCTTCATCAATCACTTTAGTGTTCATTGGAGGCGCAAAGAATGAAGCATATCGACGCTTCTGTTGCCAGCCTTTCCAATGGGTGTATACCAGCCGCACAGAGAGCCAGAGATACTCGACTAGCTGTAAGCGCTTATCGGGCATGACGCTTGTTTAGGTGTTTCCAACAGGTTACGACGCCGACTCTGGCGAACTGTTCAACTGGTTTGCTGCTGCTGCTGTTCACATTTATTAATTATCGTATCGATAATTCTTCCATTTGTGAGCTGAGCTTTGAGCTGGCTAAGAAGCAAAACTAAAAGAGAGAGAGAAAACACACCAAAATCACTTGGCATTGTGCCTTGGACTTAACAAAGTTCTGTTGCGTTGCCGTCAACAAACAAAATAAAAAAAAAAAAATAGAAATAAAAAGAAATATATATAAAAGCAAATACACACACACACAGACAGCTACAAGCAAATACACATGCAGACAGAGCATAAAGTTCAGCGGCGACTCGTAAAGTTTTTCTCTGTTGTGTTTCAGTTCGATTCGAGCGATTTTCGAGCGCGGAGCGGTGCGTTGTCTCGTTCACGTGGAAATAACACTAAATAAATAATATAAAAAATATAAGAAAAATCGTTTTCGTTTGCGCGCTTGTTAAGTGTGTGTGTGTGTGTGTGTGTGTGAAGTGTGTAACGGCGCTGAGTCAGCCGAAAGTGCAGCGAATAATAGCTCGTGAAATGTGCTTCTAGTGCCCGAAACCGCATTCAAATCTGAAGTGAACGCTGTCGCCATGCCGTGAAGTTTCGCTGCTAATCAAATTTAATTAATTTCGGGCATAGAATTTCCATTTGGCCGCGAATAGCGTGCATGCCAATTAATTGGGCAGCTGACACAGAGCTCCGAGTTCCGAAATTACGCATGCAGCATGAGTGTGAGTCTCGGCGATATTGGTATCGGAATCGGTAGCTTGCCCGGCGATTTGCTTTCCTACGATGAGTCAAAGTTTGCCCAGAAGATAACGCACCTGACGCCCACGGAGCAGGAAGCCGTCAAGCGTTTTTGGAGGTAAAGATAAGCAGCGAACATTGTGCGTCGATCTCCAGCATGATAGGCACCAAATTAAGGCCGGAAAGCTTAATTAATTGGGCGCTGTTTAGAGATTAAAGATCGCTCGTTAGACACATTCGGTGTGTGGCTGCGACGCCTTTGAGGGTGTGGGTGCGCCTCAAAGGTGTGAGTGCGAGCTCGCACTAGAGGCAGAGGTGAACTGCCAAGAGGAGGGGAACAAAGCCCAGCGCTTAAATACACAAATCAAATATGAAATAGTCGCGAGCTAATTGCTCAAAGTTGATAATGAAAAACCTGTTAGGTGGCTTAAAACAAAATGCCAAAAGCTTTGATAAATTGATTGCCTAAATAGATTTTAAAAGAAATCCAGCAAGACTTAAAATATGCAGTTGCTAAAAGCATTATGGAGTTTGTGCTTGTGCTTAAAAATAGTTTTTGACAGCTTTATGAAGGTGCAAAAAATAAATAAAAAAATAAAATAAATAAAAGCAAACTTTAAGGGCATTGCTAGCTGAGTTGACTGAATTTCTTGTTTATCAATTTTACAAAATTTTATCTTTTTAATTAAAACATTTTAAATATTAATATAAAAAATGAATACTATTATGGAAGGTCAGGAATTAAAAATTGATTTGAGCATTAAAAATTCGTTAAATATTATAATAAAAACGAAAAACAAAATTTTTAAATTGTATAATTGTATAAAAAAAATTTAGATAAATTGTGAGAAAAATAAAACTTCAATTTTGGAAAAAATAAAATAAATAAAATATATTTCGTTACAATTTTAATAAAATAAAACATTTATATGTATCTATAAAAACAAGAGAACTATGTAATTATTATATATTTTTGTTTCTTTTTAATATTTATTTTCATATCTTAGTTTATTTTTTTTTGAGATATTTAATCTTTATATTTTTGATTAATTTTAATAATTTTTTATATTATTTTATATATATTTTTAGTTCATTATAAATGTATTGATTTTTAATGCCCCAAAAGCTGTCAGTTAACTTTTTTGTTAGTTCGCTCGCAAAAAGTGCAGAAAGCCTGTGAAAACGCATGTAAAACGCGTGTAGAACGCGTGTAAATCGCGCAGGAAACGCGTGCAAGCACAAATATTTGCTTTGCTATTGACAACTGTTCAAATAGAACTTATCTGTGCGATTTATAAATAAATCAATGCTTTGTTAGCCAAGGGGCTGACGGCAGCTGTCGCATAGAATGCAGCAAAAATGTGCGCTGTGCAGTTGCGTAGATACACAGATACTAAGTTAAGGCTCAGATACGGATACAAAGATACTCTCGTTTAGTTAGGCTGCGCACACTTGCTGCGCTTCAGGGAGTGCGGCGGCAGCAGCAGTTGCTCGACACACAGGAAAATTATAATAAAATATATCAAGCTGTCAACATTTTGAGTTTCGCCTGCGGCCCCTTTTGTTCTCATTGTTGTTGCTGCCGTTGTCGTCGGTATTTTGAAACATCTTTGAAACTATGCGTGCCACAAAATCCACAATAATCTGTTTGCCATGCCATAAAGCACAAGGGTCTGCGCCTATTTCATTTTCAGGCACTCATTAGTGAACTTCGCTCTCCCCTTTTGCTGCACTCCAACATTTACAATATATATATACACATATAAATATATTTTCTTTCTTTTTTCCTGGAATATTGTACATGCGTGCAGCATTTCTCATTTTCATTTTCATTTTCATTTGTTTCAACGGAAGCTGCAATTATTTATAATTTGTTGTTTTCGGTTTGGCCAAGTCCTCAACCTGATGCAATTAGCCCCGAAAATGGCGTTGAATGGGAAAACCTCTGCCAGCGGGCATATCTTATTAAATTAATTGCCTGTCATGTTTTGCACGCTTGCGGCAGCAGGCAACGTCGGCAACGAGCAGAACAGCAGCAACAATGTTTGCTGAATATTAAAATAAAATAAACAAATCATGTCGAAAGCCGTCTTGCGATTTGCTGCCATATTTTTCACATTGCGCTCATTTCGATTCCAAAATTTATGTAAAATGAAAATTTATGCGTCAGCTGATTTATGCGGTTTTCCGTATCGCATGCATGACATAGCCATAGAGCCATAGAGCCACAGAGTCACAGAGCCTCCACCTCCCCCACATCTGATCACCCACCCCCCTGGCCCTGTCTGTCAAGTTGCATCCATGTGAAACGAGCGACGGCGTCGCTTATTTTTGGAGCGCAGTCCAAATTAATATGTGTGTTTATGATTATGATACACGTATCATTATGCTTACACATAAATTTGTCTTTGCCTCTGAGCTGGGGGAATAACAACATTGTCAAGCAATCGCCAAGACTCTCTGAAGGAGGAAAGCATTTATATCTGTGTATGTGTATGTGTATAGACTGTATGTAATATATTTTTATTAGCTCTTCTTCTTTTCGAGCAGTGGATTATGTCACAGTTTTTAAAGAAAAAGTTTCGCTCTAAAAAATGTTTAGTTTAAAGCAAATGATATTTTAGATATATCTGAAATTGTTTATTAAAGCTTGAAAATGATTAAAAACACATTCTTCGTATTCTTAAATAACAAAATTAATTATTTTCATAAATTTTTATTAAGTTTTAATACATTTTTTTTAAGTCAAACAATTGAAATATATTTTACATGGAACATTTTCATAAAATAAATTTTTGGGAAATTAAAAATAAATATATACGAACTCTTCTTTTCTATATATTTATTTATTTATTTGAAAAGAAACAATAATAAAAAAATATTTTAAAGTCAGCGAATTTTTAAATATTTTATTTATTTATTTTTTATTATTATTATTATTTTTTATTTATTTTCATATCTCTATTGCGTATTCATATTTTTTCTTATACGTTTAACTTCTTAAAAATTAAAAAAAAAATTAAAAATATATATTATAGTCTAAATTTTTATTGTAGAATATTTTTATATGTTAAAGAATCATTTTTAAATTGATAAAAGTATATTTAAGTTATTTTGAGTACCAAGTAAAAGACGCTGCACTTTCAACAGCTCCAATATGCTTCAGACTTTGCAGGGTATCTCGAGCCCATAAACTTCAATAGTCCCCAATCGCCAGCCAAGAGTCACTTGAAGCAACTCAGGCCACTTACTTCCCATAAATATAAACAAATAAACTATCACTTAATTGTTATTGCTAAAATGTTTTTCCTTTTTGCATTTCTCATAACACAAAGTTCTTTTATTTACTCCATTTGCAGGTCACTCGTTTTGCGGAGTCAACGCGCCTTCATTGAGGAAAACGGTACGTAAAGCAGCTGGGCGTTGGGCGTGGGTTTTTTATGTGGCTATAAAATCGCGGCTTAAGCCCACACGAGTGCCACTCTGTGGAATTGGATGTGGGTCAACGTGACGCCCGCACAGAGCACCGAATGGCGATGACGGCGGCAACACCCACCCACCGCCATCAAAATGGCAATGTCTTTGCTCTGCGCCAATTTGTCGCAGTAGAAGCGGCAGACAGCAGCGGCAGCTCTCAGATTGGCATCGGTTTTCCACTTTCCACTGTCCATTGACACGTGAAAGAGTCAGCTATGCAAATGCCTTCGGCTGTCGTCGATTACGCCTCCAGGCGGCATTTGCAATTCCAAAAATTTTGCTGCACAGAAATTCAGATTTGACTTTTAATTAAGCCGGAGCCGGTTTTTGGGCTCTGATTGATATAGATGGAGTTTATGACATTCATTAATTTGGCTTTGGCCAATTTATGACAGCGGATGTGAGTTGACGTTTTTGGGTGTGTGGGCGTGGCCAGTTGGCTGGCGTTAATTGAGGCAATTAAATATGAAATGTAAATGCCAGCCGAGTTCTGGCCGAAGTCGGTGCCAAATCAGACTCATTAGCCACACGCAGTTTACAATATTTTCAGTTTCTTTTTTTACATTTTTATTATTTACATTTTCATTTCACATAAAATTTATGACACGTGGAGAGTCATAATAATAGCAACGGCAAGCAAGAAGCCGTGCATTAATTGGATAATCAAATGCATAGAAAATAACCATAAATTGGCCCACAGCGTCGTTCCGTGGGGAGCACTTTAAAGCAAATCAAAGCGAGGACAGCGAGCGCAACTGCAGCAATTAAGCAAAAATAGCTGATGCACTAAAAAAAGAGCAAAAGAAAAGGGGAAGTCCATAAAGATGCTAGGATAGTTATAGGAGCTCTTTTATAAAAGATATATAGCACTTTAAAAGGTCTATAAAATATCCTCTAACTGTTATATGGGCTTATAAAAGTGTTGTGGAATGCTTAAGTCTGGGCTTCTTTATGGTAGTTCAACCAGCTATTAAAGCTTAACTGGTTTGGCAATCAGCCTTTATTTAATGTGGGTAATTATTAATTTATTTTTTTTAGAGTTAATTGAATAGTTAATTTGCAGTAAATTCTATACATTCAATGATACTTAAAGTTTGTACATATATAAAGCTTTTAAATGAGCCTAGCCATGCAATGATTACTACTGTTATATAAATACGTTTATTTATATATTACTATATAAATGGGCACTCAAGAAAACGATTGTTAGTGATTGCGCCAAAATAACGACAAAGCAGATTCGGACATCTGTTCTTGACCATGTGAAGAGTATAGTCGAGGTAAAAGGTGGTCATATCGAGAGCAATTGGGAAAGAGAATTTCATCTGAATCTTTATTAATTTCCACATAAGCTTACCTTTGAAATAAATACAATGCAAGTTCCTAACCGAATTGATTACCCTTTGCAAAGCTTATACTTCGAATGCCTAACGCTCTACATAACATATATATTTTATATAAATAATAAACCCATATTTTATATAAACATATTTTTGAATTTTTTACACTAATTTATTTTATTTTAGATAATCAATATATACAAGTTATATTAGAATTTCTATTTAATACTTTTTCTCTCAGATTTCATACAGTGAAGTAATTTTCCTGTATTTTTCTGGCATATTCTGATCAATGGGCAGTTTGAACTGCAGTAACTTCAGTTTAAGCTTCAAATTTCAATAAATCAGAATTTAAACAGAGATATTATTGACTTACAAAGGGGTTGCCTAACAAAAATGTGGGCCAGAGACTCACTGACAAAAGGCGCCAGCTAATATTGAAATATATCAAATATAAATAATATTTACAAAATATTAATCTTCGATTTCTTTTAAGCTAAAATAATTTTAATAAATACGTAAATAACTCTTATTATATATTTGTTGTATATTAAATTCTAAAAAAAGAGTATGAAGTACTAAGCAGAAGCTTCCTACCCATTTGACGCCCTTTGTGCCAATGACATCTGCAATTATCAGTTAAAACTTAGATTCTTGACTTTCTCTCCTATTTCATATGAAAGTCTGCAATGACTCCCCAAACTAGCATAGACTACTTCTGTAGACTGTACTCTGTAAGCATCAATAAATAGATTCTTCTTAGTATTTCCTTCATTTATTTCTGATTTCTCTGTCACTTGAGCAGTGGCATGGAAATGAGATTGCGCTGCGGTTGCACGTGTTTAGCGTAATTAAATTTTTGCACTTTACGGTAATTTGTTGCTGTGGTTTGCCATTGCACCGTTAGCTTCATTAGCTGCAGCTGCAGCAAGACGCCTACCCGACCACAAATACCGACCCAGACACAGCGTCAGCCCAGCTCCAGCATATGTGGCTAAATTGGATGATGTATGTATCAGTCGTCAGTCATCAGTCGGACTTACATGTGTATTAGTCGGGCAACCAGTTTTAATTTAAGTTTGTTTTTCGCCTTGTCTTGTGGCTGCCGGTCGAAATTCATTCACAAGCCGGCTTCATTTTGTATGCTGGGCAGCGGCTGTGTCGTCGTCGCCCACACAGAAAATTTAGTCATTACAACTCGATGATGATGACGATGATGAGGGTAATGTGGAGTGCTTCGTTTTGGGATCTGTCTTGAATACGTTTCGCTGTCACCATTAAGCCTGCTATATCGATGCCCAATTGCGTCTTGGAGTTGGAGTCCCAATCGGAGTCAGAGTCTCTCTACGTGCCTGGTCAGCGGTCTGGGCATGCTCGTAATTTACCTTTACTTGCAGCTCTGTTTGTTGCCTGTCCACTGGGCTAATTTCTTAATTTTTATGTGCGCCGAGTGCGCGATTTATGTCATTGTACGAAAAAATGGGCGCCTTTTATGGTGCCCTCAAATCGTGTAAATAAAGTTGCTCATGCTGAGCCAGAGATTGTGAACTGATTGAAAGGGCGATTTAAGTTGTTATGAAATTATTTGCTACTTGAATGAGTCACGGTTTGATAATGTATGAGAATGCAGGATTTGTAATATTATAAAATATATATAAGAAAATCGTAGAATAGAGTTTTGAGATAAAGAAATTTTAGTAGACTTACAAGAATCGCACAGAAGAGTAATAAATTGGCTAGAGGCTATATATTTAAAATAAAAATATAAATGTATAAATATAAATATATACAAAAATATAAATATATAAAAATATGAAAATATTAATATATAAAAAAATAAAAATGTACTTATATAAATTACATAAATTTCTTAAATTAGCTAGAGGCCATAAACAATAAATATATAAATGTAAATATAAATATATAAAATTATAAAATAAAATAAAAATATGAAAACGTACTTCCATAAATATATAAATATAAATATGAATATAAACATTTAAAAATTTATAAATATGAAAAAATAAATATTTAAAAATATGAAAAGATATAAATATAAAAATAAACATACACAAATATATCAAAATAAAAATGTGTAAATATAAAAATATACAAAAATAAATGTATAAAAATATAAAAAATATAAAAATATGTAAGTATAAAAAATATCTCAATATAAATATGTAAATATAAAACTTGATAAATTTATATATTTATAATAGCAACTATTACCATTCAGCTCAAACTGAGAATACTGATTGAAATTTCAATTTCGTACTCTCCACGATTGGCGCTACTGATTGATTATCAATCAGCCAGTCAAGTCGACAGCTGCTATACATATATAGCTTTCATTATAAATATATGCTAATGCAAGCAATATATGAAATAGAATCTTTATATATATATGCCGATGATCTAAGCACTCAATTTGTCCGCTATGCTGGGGAATGAGCTAAGCCAGACTTCAACTTTCACTGTTTTTGTCCATTTTTAGTGCTTTGTTTTGTTAGCACTCGGAGTCTCTGGAAAGTGCTAATTATTTGTAGCCAAACGAGCAGCTGTAAGTGCTGCTCGAAAATATAGCTAAAAGCTGCACTCGAGCCATTTCGCATGCCCATTTACACGTGCTGGGGCTGAGCACATTACATACAACAGTCAATCAGGTGGCGACCATGTTTTGCAATTTAAAGCAGCCAACACGCTGACGAGACATAGACAAGCACTCAGCCAGACGAGCCGTTGTTGGCCACCAATTAGGCGACATTAGGCAGACCGCATTCTTCGACGCCCACAAGCCAAACAGCTGTGATTTGAGCCAGTGTGAGTGTGGGTGTTGGGTGTCCAATGCAGCAATGATAATGAAGCCGGTAAGCAGCGTCATTAACACCACTCCTTCACTTAGGCCTACGCCCCCTCCGACCGTGGCCGTGACTGTTGCTAATTAGCAGCGCAACAAGCGCTCGTCAATATGCAGTTTGTTGGCCTGGTTAACACTGGAGCAACATGTCCGAGCACTTTCACAAGCGACGCCTACAGAACGCCCACACGCGCCGAGCTGCACGCTTTTATGAATGAATGCATTGAATGTGGCTGAAAGTGAAACCGAAATGGGCTTCGCGCTTGCAGCCATGACACATAGATGGCGCCACAGCGCAACTAGAAGAAAGCTTCCATAGCTAGGCGTTGGTTTTCTGTCTGATAAGCGCTCTAAATGCTGCGTATCTTATCGCCAATTAGCTGAGTGATGAGCACAACAAGAATTTTGATTCTTGGCTATCCAGTTGGGTCGGGCACGTACACGCCAAATGGTCGGCCAATCGAAACTGGCCATTGCTTACGCGTATTTCTCAATCTATCGATTTTGTTTGGGCTTCAGTGGCCGAAGGTCAACAGAAAATGCTTTGGAATTTACTATGGTTTACAATACTGTGGCTGCTATACGAGGCTAGAAAACCTCGGCGCATACTGCAGCGGATAAGTGAGTGGTCGTGAGAGTAAAAATTAGATATAAACAAATTTGAAAAATTATACCTCTTCAATGCAAACTCCAATTTGAAAGAAATAAATTTTATTTTATAGAACAATTAAAATTAAGCAGTTATCATGAAAAAATATTTTGTTTGTAACTTTTCATTTTAAATAATTTTTGAAAGAAAATATTAAGACATTTTTGGCTCATCTGAAATTATGATCGCAGTAAAATTACTTAAAAATAATTGAAAAAGTTCTTTAAAAAATTAAAAAAAAAACTTCAAATACAGTTTGACACGAAAGTGTTTTCACATGGGACAAAAAATTTATTTTTGTTCTTTGACATTAAAAAAAAACTATTAAATGTGATATTTCAAATTTTTTTAAAATTATATTGTGTTTTCCAATGTATTATCTTACTAAAATAATTTTTAAAAAATTAAAAAACTATTAACATAGGCTTAAAAAACAATAACAACAAAAAAGATAGTCAAATTTAAGTGACACGAAAGTGTTTGCACAAAAATGAAGTATTCAAAATAAGGCAATAGTAACTATATTAAGATCCAAAAATGAGTATAATTAGTATGTAGTATGACCCCCATTGGCTTCAATGACCGCTTCCAATCGTCTATTCATGGAATTGATTAATTTTTGGACATATTTCACAGGTGTCTTCTCCCATTCCTCTAATATATAGGTTTTCAAATCTTTTTTGTTGGTTGGACCTCGCTTGGCTGTCCTTTTTTTGAGATCAGCCCACAGATTCTCTATGGGATTAAGGTCGGGACTTTGCGGAGGAGTATCCAACACCTTTGCACAATTGTAGAGAAGCCAGCGGCTGACCATGTTAGCCTTGTGTCTAGGGTCATTATCTTGGTAAAACATAAATGTTGGTTTACCATCCCTAAAAAATCGAAACTTGTGGGCACTGGACACTAGATGCGTGCGTAATATCTGCAAATACTGTTTAGCATCCATAGTACTTTCAATAAAACATAATTGTCCAACTCCTTTACTGGAAATACACCCCCAGACCATCACTGAAAGTTTCCCGAACTTAATTGTTGGAATTATATTTTTCCGTTCAAGGGCTTTCAACGGCTTTCGCCAAACACGGCTGGGTCCATCGTTGTAGTACAACATCATCTTAGTTTCGTCGCAAAAGATGGTTTCATCCCAATATGATTCCACATGTCCCACATGCATCCTGGCGAATGTTAGGCGCCGTTTTTCATGATCCGACGACAATAAAGGTTTTTTCCGAGCAACCCGAGATGCGAACTCGTTCCTTTTTAGAGCTCTGCGGACGCTTTCGCGGGATATGTCAATACGACATTCTTCCTGCAGCTCCCTGGCAAGCGTACTGGTCGAAATTGTTGGGTTATCATTAACTTTCCTGGCCAGAATACGCTCTGCCCTATCTGTTAACGCCGGAGGTCGTCCAGTTGAACGTTTTGGCTCCAGTGTTTCATTGTTCTCTGCGCGGCTTATAATATTGTAAACGGTCCTCTTCGATATTGCAAACATTTCTGCAACCTCCGCGACCGATTTTTCTATGGAGTGATTATAATAAACCAATTGAATCATGTCAAATGACAATCGCTTCCCTGGCATTCTTAATTTGTTTAAATTTGTTCAAGATTGAATCGATAATTACAAAATATGACGAAATTCTTCAAAACATAGCATTAGCCACAGCTGTGCACATTGAAATCGCCGAAAACAACGGTAAATGCGAATTTAGCAATAAGAAGAAATAAAGAATAGCATGTGTGCAAACACTTTCGTGTCACTTAAATTTGACTATCTTTTTTGTTGTTATTGTTTTTTAAGCCTATGTTAATAGTTTTTTAATTTTTTAAAAATTATTTTTGTAAGATAATACATTGGAAAACACAATATAATTTTAAAAAAATTTGAAATATCACATTTAATAGTTTTTTTTTAATGTCAAAGAACAAAAATAAATTTTTTGTCCCATGTGAAAACACTTTCGTGTCAAACTGTATATTAAAATTTAAAAAAGTGCTGAACACTTTTTTTTTTCAATATTTATTATTTAGCCTATCTTCCCTTATGCTTACCCTTATGCATATTCTAGAATTGTTGCAAGATGTGTTGACATGCCAAATATTTGCATATATGTATATCATGAACTCTAATACAGAAGCAAACTGTTATCCCTTGAGCTTAGTATTTATTTTAATATTCATATTTTAATATTTATATCAGATATATACCAAGAGCAGCTCTAAGACTTGTAAACAAAGACATTTCCAGATAACTACTAACAAATGACGCTATTCAAAGCCAACTCTGACTTCATCTTTTGTAGCTATTATCTATGCCTAATAATAGTAATTATAGCAAAGCAAATGCGAACAATTTTTCATTTAGTTTTCTTAAATATCATTTTTAATTGAAAAACGAAATTACGAAAATTGCTAGGAGCGCAGCGAATGGGCCCGCATAAAGGCTTTCGAATTGCTGCTGACTCGCGTGCATAGTTCGTTATCTAAATTAAGCAAAATTAGTTATGATATGACGCAATTAAACATAAATATGGCCAGCGAGTCAGACGAAAGGCAAAGAGACGGATATATTCTGGGAACTGCGCTTGGGTGCTGCGGTTGCGACTGCGGCTCCGATTACCAAAAAGCTAAAACGTGTTTCAGAGCAGCGGCAGGTGTGGCTCGGGGACCATCAAATACCAAATGCCTGCCAAATACACAAACTAAGCCAGACGCAGACACGAAAACGAAAAGAAAAGAAAAGAAACCAAATTGATGCTGCGAGTGTGTGCGCGTTGCCAATACCAAGAATCCGAAGCAGACGAACTCAGACAGACGTGACCTTGATAGTGACATTTAGATACAAGTCGTCTGCATTTAAGATACAGATTTTCGTTGTTTCTTTTTCTTTTCTGCTGCTCATCCGGTCGTTTATCTCATTGTTATTCTCTCTCCTCTGCAGCTCGTCAATTGCCTGGCAGCAATAATGGCACCCCGAGCTCCACGCTGACCAGGTCGGTGCGCAGCTGCAACTGCTGTCCCTATGGCTACCACATCGACCTGGACTTTGTGCGCTACTGCGAGGCGTTGGCCAATGCCAAGCCCAGCGAGGAGGAGCTGCAGCGACGCGATCGTCGGCGCTCGCGCAAGTCCATGGAGTTCATGCTGGGCTTCGAGAGTCTCTTTGGCAGCGACTGGCAGGCGGAGAGTCGCGTGCAGCCCAAGCTGATAGAGGTGAGTCGAATTTGGTGGTCTTTGATCTAGGGGAAGATCAAAGTGAGGCGCGTTTCGCACTTGATTAACTTGTCACCTGTTTACTTTTCGCAGGCCGCACATGAAAGCGAACCGGATTCGCCACGCCCCGCTGCCGGGCAGTCCCCGGGCTATCGGCCGCGCTCCTCGTCGGTGCCACGCTTCACCTACAGCAACAGTTTGGCACCGCGCGCTGAGTCGCCCTATGGCACGGCTTCCTCCACCTGCTCCTCGCTGCGCGGCGGCATCGAGAGCGACGCGGGCGTCTATCAGTCGCCGAGAAGCCAGAGCAATCAGAGCTACGGGCGTGCCCGCCCGGCCAATAGTCCGCCGGAGACGCGCGCCTTCCTCCACGAGGCACTCGACGAAGTCTGCAGCGATTTCGAGCGAACTCTGGAACGCGCCTCGACCAAGCGGCGCAAGGCGGGCGCCTACAGCTATGCCAACGGTGGCTCGCACTCCATGGATCGCAACAATAACAGTCTGAGCCTGAGCCTCAGCCTCAACAACGGCTACGGCTCCAAGGAGGCCAAGGAACGTCGCATGGGCCACAGCACGTGGGACCGTTACTTTGATGTCGCAGGTGAGTGAATGTGTCCAACGCTCGCGTCTCGAAATAGACGAGGAATCACTCTTGGCTGCTCGCTCTGCTCTATTCGGTTCCAATGCCGCATGATTCATAGTCGGCAGACGACTTCACTTCTATCTCTGAGATACTTTTGCTTTTTATTTCGGTTTTGCTTTTGCTTTTGCTTTTCTTAGCAATTAGCAACGCCGCCGCGCATGTGACACTTAAACGCATGAAAGTGTGAAGAATTTTGAACAACTGTTGGAAGCTGTCGAAATCCTGCACAATGGAGCGAATATAATGAGTATAGGTAGTAAACATTATGGCAATATACAGTGGTTGTGCCATTAATTTAATTGCAATTTTCTCAAAACAAGCAATTTCAATTACAAAATCTCCAGTTAAATGCAACAAATAATTACTATAAATTTAATTAGTTATTTTGGTAATTCAGGCATTGAATGCGGAACTCATTTGTCTTTATTAATGTATACATATTTTATACACTTTGTAATAGATTTATATATTTATTTGAATACTCTTCAATTGCCACATTTATTTGTATTTTTTATTGCAATAATAATATTAATTACATTTTTAAAATATTAAAAAAAGTCGTTGAAGAGACTGCAAGTTAAAATAATTATAAAAACAAATTTATTTAATTTAATTAAATCAATTTTGAGCTTTTTATTCAAGCAATAAAATTGCTTCGTTTATTCAAATAAAATTTCAATCAATTTTATTTATGTCTTTTGTAATTTCTTGAATAAATTTTGTGATTCATATATGAACAAAATTTAAATATATAAATATTCATAATTTGATTAATATTTTTTATACACTTAAAAAATTTCTATTTATTTTATTTTATTTATATTTATTGAATATAAAGTAAAAATAATTATTTAATATATTTTCTTCTCACTATAACAGCAAAAGCCAAGTAAAAAAAAATTCATATATAAAACTATTTAAAGCACATTATATCATTACAAATTTCAGCTCTTTGCTAATTTGAGTTAAGTTCCTCTTTTTTGTGCACCAATTCCATCCCATCATACAGGCATTTATGTTTCGCGCTGCATAACGCATGAAGCTGTCAACTCGACACGCAAACTGTTCAGATCAAAGCAGTATTTAAATGTAGTTCCAAAAGCGAGCTGGCAAGGCATAATTCAATTTTATTTTGTGTCAGGCCCCCGCCCAGAAAAGTGTCTTGCGGTCCAATCAAGAGACATTAAGTTAGCTGCATGGGCATAGATAAAGATACAGATACATATGCAGATACTTTATGCCCAATACAGATACAATCGCTTTGCATCTTTGGCATTTCAAACTCAATTGGAGTTTACAGCCAACTTCAAGGCGATTCGAGGCGTTCGTATCTTAAATCAATTTTGAAATGCGCATTTGGCGCTCAATTTGCATGCAAATGCTCCTAATCTTGTTGTTGTTTTTGCTTTTGCTTTTTTTTAAGCTGCCAGCTCGTTTTTCTTGTATTTGTTTATGCCATAAATTTGCCATAAAGTGTGCAAAACGCAATGCAAGAAACTCAACCAAATAAACAAATCAAATTGTCGCTTTCCGCTCGCGGACATTTCAGCTGGGCCAGGAGCACAGAGCTGACATTGATTAATGATAACTGTTGTTTAAATATATATTTATTTTGCATATGTACATATGTGATATACGGGCACCTTAATGGCGTTTGCTTAGGCTCGTTATAAATGGCTTATAAATTGCGTTTAATCGAATTCGTGTTGCCAAAATAATGCTTGCCAAAAAAAAGTACAACAAAATCTTGACAACTGACGCCGAGTTGAGAGACGAGCCCAGCCAACTATCTAATAATACCCAAATGCCAAAATGTTAAAGTGCGATATCATATACATATATGTATGATGGGTGCCAACCTTGAGGCCTAAAAGCAAGTCTAGACAAGCACAGCGAAAACAATTGAATAGATAGAGCATACGTGATCGTATGCCAAATTGTAATTATATAAATTCCTAAAAATCGTTATGAAACAGAAAAACTAAAAAAAAAATTACAAAAAAATATAAAACAAATATGTATAATAAAACTATATTTATTATACATATATATATTAAAAAATAATTATTTAAAAATTAAACTATTCAACGTATCTTCAATTGGTTGTTTGGCCAAATTAATTTCTTGATTTTATTATCTCATTTTTTGAATTATTTTAATTTAATTAAATTTTAATTTAATTAAAATTCTTAAATAGTAATTAAATAAATTTTTATTTTTTTCAATAATGTTTTTTTATAGTGACTAAATTTATGAACAAATGTTAACTCAATATATATATTCAATATATATTTTAATTCAATATATATTGAAAAAATATTTGAAATAACGAAATAAAATAGATGTAAATAAAAACAGTTTTGAAATGTACTAAATATTTACATAAAGTTAATATTTTAAAGAGCCAAATCAAATTCGAGTTTTTCTTGTTTTATTATATTATTTTTTTATGAAAATTCGATCTTGAGTTATAATTTGTTTAAACACATTTTTACTACTTAATTTCAATGTTAATTGATAAATAAAATCTTGTAATTTTTCAATTCACTTATGAACTCTAAGGAATATATTCTGGAAATTCGTATACGCTTTTAATATATTTATTAATTATTTATAAATAACTTAGCAACTTATCTAAGCCTATTTTTAGCTGGCAATAAATTGTTTACTTATTGATAGATTGCAAGTAGCTTGATAATATATGCTTATCTGATTGATCGACTGCAACTCAAAATATTGTTCAAAATTGAACTTTTACGATCTTACTCATGTTCTAAGCAGAAACATACAAATATTAGCTTGGGGAAGTCACAGAAATATAATATTGACCCAGTTTGAATTTTAAACAATTTTCAACTAATCTTGATAAATGTGCTCTACATTTAGTTTCACTTTCAGGCAAATTTTAAATTTATAATAAATTGCTGATAAATTGATCGATTGGCCACAGCTTTCTGACACACATACATATCTATGCTGATCGATTGACTGCCCCACAAATTCATGGGGCGTTGTCAAGTCGATGCGAGGCAAATACTAAACACGAGCTGATGGGAAAATAGTCAAATAAAACGTGTTAATATTTGCCTGTAAAACGATGAGGCAAACCAGCCAGAGAAGACCCACCTTGAAACGCACTGGCCCCGCTCTTGTGTGTAAATCTAAATATATATATATCTCTCTACATATACAAGTAGATCTATTGCCAAATGCTTTGTTCGCGTCAGCATTATCTTTTAATAATGTGCATTTACTTATCTGCAAACTGTTGTCTAGTTTGCTTTTATTTTACTATTTGTTGTTGTTGGTGTTCAGATTGTTCAATTTTTATTTGCTGAGCGTGCGACGACCTTATCGCTGAGCGCTTCTCTCTCGACCCGCTCGCCGTATAGTATATTCTCGCTGTTTTTCCTTTTTGTTAGTAATACATAACATTTTTTGTTGTGCTTCGCTGTGCTGTGCTCAGCGCCACAAGAGCTGTTAAATAATAACAAAATAAAATGCTGCTGCTAAATGAATTTGGTTTTTGTTGCTTTTACGCTGCTGCCAGCAGCTCGAAAATCTCAGCGCAGTTTGTCGACGACTTTCGAACGAAAAACATAAAAAATACAAAAATGTGTCTAGCAGCGAAATAACAAAAAAATATATAGCAATTAAACCAGCGAAATGATCTAAACGAATAATTTAATTAAACCGAATATAGCCAGATATGTAATTTAATTAGAATATGCAAAATAAATGCAATAAAAATTAATTCAAATAAAATTTAAACAATTAACAACTAATCAGCGACCGAAAAGCTGACACATTTGAAGTCAAATTCGAAAAAAAAAACGTACGAGCATCGACAAACGACCGAAGACAGAACGAACTATATTTTATATATATGAAACAGGAACTGATAAAAAAAATATTATTAAATTTTGTTAACTCTATGTGTAATCAAATCAGTAAACTATTCGAACTGCAGTAAATAATAAAATTATACTCAAGACACACGCGTGTTTGAGAAAACTATGAGAAATCTGCCAGAGATCAAAGCAGCATAAAATAAATATATATACATATGTACGAATTTGCGTAGGAGTTGCGTGAAAATATATGTTAAAAATAAATCAATCGAAAAAATCAAAGCGAAAATTCTAAGAAAAAAAAGACAGCAAAATAAATTATAGAAAAGAAAATTATAGAAAAAAGATAAGAAAAAAATACATGAATAAACTCGACAAGCAGTTTTTTCAATTTACCATGCCAATGCTAACGATTCTGAAGCGAATCAAATATGAGTTCATGCAGAGTGAGTTGTGGCAGCGTGCACAGACTTCTGTGTAGCACTGTGAAAGATAACGCATGACGTTCGCCTCGCATCGATTTTGTGATGTGAATGTGCCAGCCGCTTGCTTGATAGCTGAGAAATCAAATCAAATCAAATTAATACCGCAATGCTTCAATTAACCGGGCGCAAAAAACAAACCAGGTCGTCAATAAAATTGTTAATAAATTACATTTTATTTTGTATTTTTTATATATTTTGTTTTCGCGTTTATTAACACAAAGTGCAATGGCTGCCGCCTTGACTGTTTGCTGAATGTGCTCTTAATTGCGAAGCTGCTTTGTGCGAAATAATTGTGCTATTAACAAACTGAGAATCAAAGTCAACAAGCGACAACAATTGCGACAACAACAATGTTTGCCACAGCCAGCGACACATTGCGGAACAAGGAGAAAACTCGAAAGATCAAAATGAAGTCGCAGTCAAGGCAAAGTCCGTTGAGAACCTGGTGGAATGATTGTAGGTTGATTAGCCACGAGGGAAATACAAACACATATTTATGCTAATGGGCGGCTTTTCGATTTTCATTTGGCTAATTTTCTGGCCCATAAAAACTGATTAATTATGGCCCGGTCAATGCTACCAAACACGCGACTTGCGCCCCTTTCGGCCGGCCTTGCCTTGACCATCTTTCGCGACAGCTGAGCCAACTTGGCACCGGCCGCGCACAAAAAATAGAAATCTCTTCGTTCAGTGCTTTTTTTTTTGTTTGTTTGTTTCTCTTTTCCTTATTTAACTTTTGCACAGAGTTCAGTGCACAGAAGTCTCGCCTGTGTAGGAATTAAGTAATAGCAGCAAATGGAGCAGCGACAATAAAAAGTGGGAAAACAAAAATACTTGGCAGCCGGCTGGGCGATGAGTAACAACTGTCGACAGACAGTGCCTCAAAAGACTATGCGTATAGGCTGCGAAAATTGTAGTAGATTAGTGAGTGCTTAGGGCATATATGCAGAGCTGTAAACTCTTGCCATTGACCTTACTGATAAGATCTGGATACATATGCTGATCTCTCAGTATAAACTATGTATACATATTTTCATAGTTTTATATAGATGTAAAGCTGTTTCATAGACGTAAAGCTGAGCAATCTGCTGAGTCTTGAACAATGATAAATCATCATACATATAAGTAGTAGAAGAATTTCATGAGCTTAGCTGTGCTTTAGACGAAAGTTTTTTATATAACTGGATCAATTAGTTTATTGAGAAGAGCTTAAGATAGATGTAATAGAACATTGACGAGTGAAAAAAGATGAATATCACCTGTGTTTTAGTTCAGGTAACTAAAACAATGAGTTTGAAGGGGAAAACCTCATAGTCATGGACGATCGAACAAATATCGAGATTTGTTCTCTCTGCAGGAAATTGAATTGATATGTACATATATATAACACATATTAAAATTATAAAAAAATATATAAAAATAGATAAAACCTTAAAAATAAATAAAATATCAAATATTTATAAAATATATAAAAAATATAAAATTCATAAAACATATAAATACATATAAAAAATATATATTATAAATTTAAAATTCATAAAATGTATAAATTTATAATTTATAAAAATATATAAAAAATCTAAATATAAAAGTTAAATTCATTTCTTGTAAGCCTTTACCACGCTTGCACTCCGCACGTTTTGCATTGTCAGTTACCCATGGCCAGATCGTAGATATATGAAATAGTTGCCGATAAGCATTTGCCACTATCAATTGGCCTGGGAGTGGAATGGAAACACTCAAGTCGAGCAGTGCCCGAGTGGGGCAGAGAGAAGGCATTGTCTCTCTTATGTAAACAAATGAGTGCAATAAATTGTCTGTATGTAGGTAAAATCAATATTGAATAATAATAGCGACAGCCAACAGTCGGCGCCCCGACTTATCAGCAGTCAGATAGAAGCACATAAAGGACAGAGCCGAGTCTCTTTTGGCTGTTGGCTGTTGGCTGTTGGCTTTTGGCTCTTTGCTTTTGCCTTCTTTCTTTTGCCATTTACACTTAGTTTGTAGTTTATTTATTTCGGCTCTTGTTTTGTGTGTGCAAATTATGCGCCGTTTGGCACAGTTTCGATAGATATGTATATTAACATCGTTTTATCACTAATATTAAAATATTAAAATAGTAAGCGCTTGTATTTGCTGCCCGAGTGAAAATGTTGGCAGCCGAGTCGGGCTGTCGTCAGTAGTAAACTGCGAGCTTCTATGGCAAGTCTGCAAATTAAAATTGTTTTGAGCAAATCCATAGACAGAGCAAGTAACCAGCCAAGCAGTTAGCCTAAATTGGAACTCTGAACTAAATTTCTGTTACTCTCTTTGCAGACTCCTGCATGGCAGGCAATCGCTCGCCGCGGTCGAGCACGCCGCATCTGTTCCAGCGCTCGAATACGCTGCCTCTGCAGCAGCGTCCCAGTCCCGCCGAGGTGCAGTACGAGAGCTATGTGCTGGCCACGGTGGCGGCCAATGCCAAGTCGCCGGTGGAGCAGCTGGAGCAGGTCAAGGCCACGCCACCGCCACCGCCGCCGCGACGCCATCATCTGACAGCCACGCCCAAGGCGTCGAAGGAGACCAATGGCCTTGACTCTGGCAGCCCGCTGCAGTCGCCCTCGAGCTCAGAAGCGGGCCAAACTACGGCGGATGCGCAGGCCCTGTGCCAGATACGAGAGCAAATGGCGCTGAGCTTAAAGCGCCTGAAAGATTTAGAGGAACAGGTCAAGGTCATACCTGACATGGAGGTGAGCCCAAGCAATAAATATGAATATGTAAAATGAAATAATAAATAAATTATATAAAATAAAAATGTGTAATTATAAATAAATAAACAAATAAAAATAAAATAATTAAAACAAATAAATATAATAATTACTGATATAAAATAATAATACATAATAAATAGTAAAAAATAAATACAATAATAAATAAATTAAAAAAAAAATATGTAATGAAATACATATAGAAAAACAATATTTAATTATAATAAATAAATATAAAAATAAAAAAATAAATAATGAATGATATAAAATAAATAAATATAATAACTAAATAGCAAAAAATAAATATAACAAGTAATAAATGAAAATAAATAGTTATAATAAGACTTTAATAAATAATAAATAAATAAAATGTAATAATAATAATAATAATAATACTAATAATAATAATAATAATAATAATAATAATAATAATAATAATAAATATATAAATAGTAAATAATAAATAGTAATTAATAAATAATAAAAATAAGTATAAATAGTTATAATGAATAAATAAAAAAAAAGTAAATAATATATTATAAATTTGAATAATAATAAAACATTGAATAATATAAATATAAATAATAATAAATAATTAAATATAATAAATAAATAAAAAATAAATAATGTGAATATAAATAATAATAAATACCTAATATAAATATAAATAGTAATAAATAATTAAATATAATAACAAATTAATTTAAATTAAATATAAACTAATTACTTCTCCCCTTCCAGCTGGAGCTCAATTCTTTGCGGACGGAGAAGCAGCGCCTGCAGCGCCGCAATGAGGAGCTGCTGCGCAGCCAGCGACAGACGCCCTCGCCGCCCAGTCCGGGCATTAAGAACGGCTCCCCAGTGCAATTTACGCCGCAGCGCATCAGTCCCGTCTCGCTAGAGAGCCTGGGCTCGCGCATGCGCAGCAGCTCCATTTCGCCGAGCATCATACGGCGCGATGTGGCCACGCAGGCAGCCAGCAAAGTGGCAGCCACGCGAGACGTGGCCGTCGGCTCGCAGCTGAGCGTGCGGCACGTGGGCACGCAGCAAGCTGAGGCCATCTACTCGCAGTCGGAGCTGAAGCAGAAGATCGAGCAGGCGGTCAGCGAGCGCAAGCAGCAGCGCCTCAGGCAGCTCATCTCGGTGGGCACCCAGATGTACGTGCCGCAGCGGGAGCAGCGCGAGAAGGGCATGCAGACGGTGCCGGAGCGGCCGGTGCTGAAGCACAATGTCAGCATCAGTGCCAAGCCCACGACCAGGGAGAGCTTCACCAGCTGCCAGCCGGAAGTGCGCAGCGTGGGCAGCTCCGAGCATCGCGTCACGGACGTCCTCTGCGAGAAGTGCGCCATCACCAAGCGCAGCGTCAGCGTCAGCTGCGGCACCGAGGAGCCGCTCGAGAAGCCCAAGCTCGTGGCTCAGCTGCCGGGGCGCAGCAACACCTTCAGCCTGGGCGAACACGAGCAGCTGGCGATCAAGCGCAAGACCATTGGCTGCCAGACGCTCACGACGCCAGTGCACAGCTCATCCAGCCAGACAACGGCCGCCACAGTGCGCTCGACTGGGGCGCAGGTGATGCCGGAGCAGCAGCAGATGGCCACGCAGTGCGCACGCGTGGAGTCGACTAGCCGTCAGACGGATACGAACGGACTGCAGCGTCTCACGCGCAGTGCCGTCAAGGCCGAGCAGCTGATGGCGCCCCAGACGCGTCCGTCTACCTGCCACGCCGGCAGCAACACCGACCCGCAGCCGCTGCCCAAGCCGGAGCGCAGCACCGTCCACTCCGCGTGCAACACGGAGCAGGTGCGCAAGCGGGACGTCGGCTGCGGCGACATCGTCAAGCCGCACATCTCGATCGCCTGCGCGGCCAACTACTGTGATTCCTGCAAGGAGGCCATCCAGGTGCTGGCCAAGGATTTCTCGAAGGGCGAGACCAGCGAGCCATCTCCTGTCTCTCCAGTTGCTTCCACAGCTGCTGCTGCTGCTGCTGCGGCTGCTCCCTCGGTGCGCCGCTCCGCCTCGGCGGACTCACGCATACCGCGCCCCAAGCATCTCACTAGTCCCAGCCCGGTGCGCCGGCAGTTCCAGAGGCAAAACACGTATACGCTGCCCACGGCTGCGGGCGCGTCAGCGACTCCGAAGAGTCCAAAGGCGGAGAGAAAGGCGCTCTTGAGGTGAGTTTAAAGCCACCGAAAATGGGAAAGGAGGTGTGGCAGAGGCCATGCTATATATATTCTTGATCAGCTTGACAAGCTGAGTCGATACACCAATGTCCGTCTGTTCGTATATCCGTCAGTATGTCTGTCTAGATGGACGTCCGTCTGTCTCTCTGTCTGTTTGCCTTTATGTCAGACTACCTGTCTGTCCGTCTGTCCGATTCTCCGTACGTCCGTATGAACGTCCGGATTAGAGTGGATATGAACTGAAACAGTAGAGTGATGACTGACAATAAAAATATCTCTATATGTACGATTAGATAGTGAAGGGGTGATGAATAAACATAGGAATCACAAGTATACCAAATGTATTACAGAGGGAAATAATTATTCTTTGTACGTCAGATCTCGATACTCTCTCACTCTCAGCAGAAATTAATTTAAGCCATGTAAATCTCGCTTTACAAAATTCTATAAGCATTTAACTCGCATTGTTCCGCTCGAGTAGTTTTTGCTTATAAATTATTACAATTGACCCACTGTACCGCAAAAAGCTTGCACTGACAGCTTTTTAGCCAAGTCACAAACCCAAGTCACACACTCGGCATTCCTCAGCTGCGCGTCATGCGCACTGTTCTCCGTTTCACTCCGATTCGGAGTCCGAATTCCCGATGTATGCCAAAGCTGGTCGCATTGACCTTCAGGCTCAGTTTTCGCTTTTGCTTTGGCGCGTTTGCAGCTTAGCCTCGTTTATCGACTTTTTTGTTTATTGTTTGGCTTTTCGTTTCTCCCATGGTGTTTTCAATGTTTTCCGGCCTGAGCAGCTTCACCTGCTACCCGCTGGTGGTCAGCGGCTGCTCCGTGCTGCTGCTAACGTGCGTAGCTCCTAGCCACAAATCCTTAAAAAATATTCACTAATTCCATTTCCATTTCGTTTACCTCCCCACAGCTCGCTGCAGGAGAAGCCGCCGAGCGCTGCTCTTGACGCGCCGCCGGAGTCGCAGAGCTTTATCAAACAGCCGTCCAGTAAATCAGCCAGGGATCTGGACTTCACACAGATGGGCGACGATGAGTTGATTGTGCGCGAGGAGAAGCGCGTTAGCATTAGCTGGTCCCGCGATGCCTCGCCCGCACCGCTGATGACATCGTCGGCTACGACGTCAACCAGCACCAAGTCCGCCTCGCCGGAGCAGGCGCTCACCGCGTCCAGTGACTCCAATGTGGAACGCGAGATAGCCCAGGGTGCGCGCAAGAAGTCCAGCACGCCGCTCAAGTCTAGTCAAAGCGAGGGCTCCCAGGTGACCGTCATCGAGCGGAAGGCAGAAGAAGATGCGGAGCCAAACAAAACAGAGGAGCGTCCGCCCACCAAGGCGCAGCTGCATCAGCTGGCACAGGCGCCAACGGAGCCCAGGCAAAAGTAAGTTTTTGTATTATTTAAATTAAATATATTATTTATTTATTTATATAATTTTATTTGATATTATATATTTTAATTTAATATAATTTAATTAAGATTAATATATTTTTAATTAAATTTTATATAATTTAAATAAATTTTTATATAATTTATTTCAGTTTAAAGTTTTTGTTTTGTATTTAAAACGGATTATTTTAATTTAATAATATTTATTTTGATTAATAATACTATTTGGTTTTACTTAATATTATTTTATTATTATTTTATAATTTTATATAATTTATTTTGATTTAATATTATTTTGTTTACCTTAATATTATTTATTTTGAATTTTATATTATTTATTTTAGTTTAACATTTTTATTTTTTATTTATTTAAATTTATTTTATTTTTATATTTATTTTGATTGAATACTATTTGGTTTTGCTTAATAGTCTTCATTTTTTTAAATTTAATGTAGTTTATTTTGATTTAATATTATTTTCTTTAGTTTAATATTATTTACACTTAATTTAATATAGTTTATTTAAATTAAATTAAATTACATTTTAATTTAATCTTGTTTATTTTAATTTATTATAATTAATTTTGATTTAATATTATTTTATTTTAACTTAATAATTTATATTTTTTTAAAATTGAATATTATTTTTAAAATTTTTAATTTAATCTGCTTAGTTTAATTTAATTCTATTTATTGTAATTAAATTAGAATTAATTTTATTTGATTGAAATATATTTTAATATTATCTCCCTTTCACCCACAGATCTGAGTTGACCAAGGAGTTGAAGGAAGCCCTGAAACATATCAGCGATTCGCTGCAGAAGAAACTGGGCTCCCGGCCAATCACTTCGTTCAGCCTCAAGACATCCAAGGCCACCATCGGAGACCACTGGTTCCGCGTCTCCAGCACGGCCACATCCAATCCGCACGAGGTTGAGGATTATTTGGACTATTTTGAATCTCTGTCGGTGCCACTCTTGGAGTATTGTGTCAATCTCTCCGATAGCAATGTGAGCGAGCTTCAAGCCTCAATAAGATAGAATTTAATTGAAATTCCTATATATATATATATATATTATGATTCCCAGGGCAACACGGCCATGCACTATGCGGTCTCGCATGGCAACTTTGACGTTGTGTCCATACTGCTGGATTCGAAGGTTTGCAACGTAAACCAAATGAATAACGCTGGATACACGAGCGTCATGCTCGTCTCGTTGGCCAAGCTGAAGCAAGCGGCGCATCGGACAGTCGTGGAGCGACTGTTTCAGATGGCCGATGTCAACATACGAGCCAAGAAGGTAGGCAGCTGCGATCCATCGATACAGCAGCTATAAACGACATATTCGATTCCTTTGCAGCACTGCCAAACCGCATTGATGCTGGCTGTGTCGCACGGCAATGGCGACATGGTGGAGATGCTGCTCGAAGCAGGCGCCGACATCAATATACAGGACGAGGATGGCAGCACGGCGCTGATGTGCGCCGCCGAGCACGGACGCGTGGACATTGTGAAGCATCTGTTGTCGCAACAGGAATGCGATTCACTAGTCCAGGATGTGGTGAGTAAAGAGGAGTTAAGCTTGAAGTCAGCTCTTTTAAGGCAACTTTCTCTATTATTTCTATTGCAGGATGGCAGCACGGCCTTCAAGATCGCCTGGCAGGCCGGACACCGTGACGTGGGCCTGCTGCTGTACGTGCACGAGCAGATGCTGCGCAGCAAGCTGCCCAACCGTGGCGAGCCCATACGCAAGTCGCTGCCATTGCCCGCGCGGCCCAAGCTGCCCAAGTGAGGCAATTTTGTATTAGCGGCCAAAATGTCGAACAAACATTAGTGGTAAGATTTTGAATTAGCATTTCGTAGCGCTGCCTAGGGAAAATAGCTAAAGCATTCCATATCAGTCAAGCTAAACTGTAAAACAAACAGCAATTGTTCATAATTTAGCAAATAGCAAAATAACACACAAATAAAAGGCGCAAAAAGATTAATTTTTAATATAATCTTTAAGTTGTATTTAATTTATTCTCTTATTAATTTTTTGTATAATGTCTAAAAAGCTCACAAAAAATACAAAATTAATTCTAAGTTTTATAATTATGCCATTAAAATCAAAAGGAAAGCTGTCAAAACTTAATTATTCATTAATTAATTATAATTTTTAAATATAATTTACAATTTGTTTTAAGCCTGTAAGAAAATACTAAAAATATACTGCATTAACCTGGGCTACACATAGGTAGCAGCCATAAAGCAACCATATCAGCAAACGACAATGCAAAAAACGAAAGAAAAATAAAAATATTAACAAAAAAAAAAAAACAATGTAAACAGTAAACTAAAATGTAACTTAATTATTTTTGCAGAGCTACTTACAATAAAATTTCAACAAATAAATATATGTAAAAAAAAAAAAAAACAAATGTGGTTGATATATAACTATTTGAAATGAAAAACAATTTGCGGGAGTTTTAGCTACCCAAGCGTAGCACCAATTTAGTCAAAATGTATACGTCTCTATTCAGATTTAAAGCGGCATATTGTATTTAATTGTACTATAACATATATATGTATATGTCTGTATATGTATTCATTTTACGATCGACTATTTTAGAGCATTTTAAATAAATAAAATTTACGTTTTAGTTTGTGCTTGACCACTTTTTTACGGAAATTCACTTTTATGTTGAGTTTTTTTTTTTTTTTTAAAGGGGAAGTCGAATTTACGTTTTTATTGAATTTTATTTAAATTTTATTTTTTTTCATTTATTTTTTTTATATTTTTACATTTTAATTAATAACTTTTAAAATTCCTTTTTGTTTTTATTGCATTATTTTTACTAATTTTTTATTTTTATTTATTTTTTTTATATACTTATGTGCTCTCATATATTTTATGCTTTTTTAATATCTTTATTTCCATGCCATTTTAAACACTATATAAATATCTATGCATATATGCATATATATTCTATACAATTTAAGTAAAAGTATTGAATTTTAATGTTCACTTCACAGAATAATTTATTTATCTATAAAAAAATATATATTTTTTAATTTTAGTTATTTATTTAAATACTCACTTCAATATATTTTCAGGTATTTCCTATTATTTAATTTTTAATGTATATAAATATTAAATTTTTTTTATTTTTATAAATTTTAACATTTATTTATTTATTTGAATTCCCACTCCAATATATTTTCACTTTTAAACATATGTTAATATTATTTTTGCTTTTACTAAGCATTTCTATATTAAATTATCATATGTCTTCTTAAACTATATATATCATATCATATTTCATATTCATATTCGTATTCACTATAATATATTTTCATATTTAAATACTGTTCTTAAATTTTAAACATTTGCAACCTCCTTGAATATAATTATCATTTGATTTGTTAAATTCTTTAATACTTTAATTTTTAAAAATTTATTAAATATTATTTTTATTTCACTTATTCGCTCTAAAATATGTATATATTTTTCTTAAGCTTGTTTTATTCCTTTTTGTTCTTTATATATCTCATCTCTGCACTACTTTTGCCAGTTACTTCTAGCTCTTTATATATTATTTCACTTAATTCACATTCTAAATTCATTATTCGTAGACTTTAATGGGGCTGCGCGCTCGATTAGACCGCTCGCTCCTCCAGGCCGGGCTCGACCACACCCAGAGGCGTCAGCTGCAGCGCGATGCCGTCGTCAAGGCTGAGCAAAGGTCGCTTCGAGTTCAACGTGAACTCGAATTCCAGCAACAGCAGAGCGAGTGCCAGACGCAGCTGCAGCTGTGCGAACTGCATGCCAATGCAGCTACGTGCGCCGGAGCCGAAGCCGAACCACGTGCTCTGCTCCTTAAACGAGTCGCGCGGACTGCCCCAGCGCTCGGGCTTGAACCGGTCCGGCTCCGGATAGTACTCCGGATCGTTGTGTATGGCGTGCGTCGGGATTATCACGAATATCTCCTTGACCAGGGAGTACTTTATGTGATCCGGCACGGCGTAGTCGTTGAGGCAGCGCCGCATTATGTACGGCGTGATGGGATGCATGCGCAGGGTCTCGAGGATGACGTGGCCCATTAGTGTTAGGGACTGCACACACTCGTAGCTCAGGTTGTTCTGATGCTTGTCCAGGGCCTGCTTCAGCTCCTCGCGCAGCCGGCTCTGCACCTCGTGGTTGAGGGCCAGCTCGTAGAGAGCGTAGGACAAGGTGTTGGCGGTCTGCTCGTAGCCGGCCTTGAGGAAGACGAAGGCGTGAGCTGCCAGCTCGTGCTGCAGGTGTGCCTTCAGCTCCTTGTCGGCCTCGTACTCGTGCGTGGTCAGCTCCATCGCCTTAATATCCAGCAGCAGCTGCATATAGTCCTGGCGCCGCACTCCCGACGCCTCCCGCTGCGCTATGATGTCCTCGAGCAGGCTGAGGAAGTAGTCCTCGGCGGGCTTGGGCGTCTGGCGCATGCGCAGCTTGCGGCAGAAGTTGGGAAAGCGAATCATCAGCAGATTCATCAGGTAGCCGTGCTTACGCGTGCTCAGCGCCTGCTCCGTCATCTGCTCGAACTCGTCCAGTGAATACTTCTGCCGCTGCTCCCCACTCACGCCGAACACACAGCTGGCGAGAGCGGAGAGCACGTAGCGTCGCATTAGCTTCTGTATGTGGAGCGTGGAGTGGGGCTGCTTCATCAGCGTGCTGCTGACAGTGAGCAGCAGCTGCTCGGCCTCCTCGTAGAGGCTGTCGTACAGCCAGGCCATGCGATCCCGCTCCAAGCTCGGGTCCAGCTTCTGGCGCATCTCCTTCCACTTATTGCCCCGCAGTCCGTACAAGTCCGCCGACAAGGGATCTGTCTTCTGGTTGCAGTACATGCCGCGATCGTTGAAGTTCCAGAAGTCCTTGATCATTATCTGCCGTATCAGCTCGCGATCGAGCACCAGGGCGCGCGGCTGCAACAGAGCATAGAAGCCGCAGAAGGGGCCGCTGCCCTTGAACTTGTTGTAGATGCTCGTGTAGTGGGCCGCCTTCATGGCGTCGGTGCTGAGGGACTGGGTGACGAGCTGCTTGATGATGGGCCAGAGCTTCTTGGGCCTCTCGTGCGGTATGTCCAGATAGCGCCAGTAGTCGCGCTGATAACGCGCGGCCATGAACAGCAGTATGAGCAGCGCGAGCACGACTAGGCCCAATATCACGAAAATTATCCACATGCCGGCCATGCTTATTCGCTCTAAGAGTTTGAGTTGTACAGCAATTAGCGATCCCCAGACACATATAGACACGCACTGCACACAGATATGTATATAATATATATATATATATATATATATTAATCACAGTATCACAATTTTGGCCAGTGACTCTTGGGGAGCCGGAAGCCGTCGCCGTCGCCGTAGCCGTTGCCGTCGCCGTTGTCGTCAATGATCTAATGCGAGTAGCGACAAGCTGAATCTGTTACGTTCATTACCAAAGCGCGCCGTTCGACTGAGTGCAATTGAGTAAAACATATTTACGATACGCTCCCGGCCGCGGAGCACTGCGAGCTTTTCACTTGAGGTGGGGGGCCGGGAGTGCGCTACACTAGAGCGATTGCTGCTTATGGCTTTACTTGGCTTAAACGCGCCGCGAGTGGGCGTTCGAGTGAGGCCAGCAAACAGCAGTCGCAGTGTGACTAACTCGCAGTGTAGGAAGAATTCATGATGCGAGCACTGAAAAAAAGCACAAATAATCTGGCTGGAGAGATCAATCAGAGAACTTCAGTCTCTCCGGCGTAGGGTATTCCCTCAGTCACTGCGACGGCCCAGAGAGAAATCAATTTAAAGTTCATTTTCGTTTGTTATCATCTTTTTTTTTGTTGCTGTTGCTTTTGCTGTTGCCGTAGATAAAAGAGCAGTTGTTACCTTTGAAACGCCCATAGAATTCGGTTTGAGGTGGGGTTATCTCAATTAAAAGTCGAGCAATAAACTAATTGCACTGAGCCAAAAAGCTATTTGCTCAATGAGCAAGCGCGAATAAATGCCAAACGATCCTTATCGGCTTAAAGCGTGTCAATTCTATAATTACTTTAGTCAAAGGGTATGACGGCTAAATCAAACAGCTCAACAGCCACTCGATGCTTTTATTTTCATAAATTTTCAGCAATTTTACTTTCACGTGAGCGAAGTTACTCGAGTGCGCTGGAAGCTGCTCTCCGTGTACTTGTTCAGTTGACCTGCTGAATTTAACATTCAATTAACAAGTTAATGCTACAACAAAAACAAAAAACTTCATTTCAAAAGGCAATGAACGACTAAGAGATACCCTAACTACAATTTAGTTTATGAATATGAAGTCTCTTGAAGTAGGGCATGCATTAGCCAACTTCACTTTTCATTCCAAACAACTCAACCAGCTACCGTCTCTCTTATAGAGTAGTATATATACTACATACTACATTTTACAAATATCCCCTTTGTTACTCATTGTCACTCAAAAATTCACACAGATATCGCAAGCAAATATAAACAATACCAAATTTATTTTAGTTCATTTACTGCCATTATTGTTGATATCCGCACTTGAAATCTAATCAATTGACAAAAGGTAAATAGCAGCGTTGCCGGATCAGTGTGGGTAAACACAACAATTGCGTACGTAAATACATAAGTTAACATATATCACAGTGAGCCAAAAAGCTTTGCCTCAATATGCTCTCAGTATCTACGGCGAGCAGCTCGGCGAGAAAAGCTGGCATTGGCTGCCTCATCGAGTGAGAGTGTTCAGATTAGTTACAGGAATAGGCTGGCATGCATTGAGAGTAATCAGATGTAAAGTTAGTAAATAGAGCTTAATTTAATGAGCTATCAAGCAACACGCACAGGTGAAATAATCATTTTAATGTCGATACAAAATATTTATTTAAATATTCAAAGAAACTTCCATATAAGTATAATGTAAAAATGTTTTAAGAAAATGGGAATTTAAAAACAAATTTATTGATATATTTTTGAAATATTTATTTTTATTTAAATAAATAAATTCTTTTATTTTTTAATGAATTGAATTTATCAGCAATAATATAAATATATACATAATATGTATATATATTTTGTTTAATTATTAAAATAGGAGTAATTTTAAATGGTCCCAATTTATTGTAAAAATAAAAGAATTAAAAAAAATAAATGAATTTAATAAATAAAATGAAAAAATTACTTAAAACACATAAAATATATAATAAATTAATTTGAAAAAATAAAATAAACAATAAAAAAATTATATTAAATAAAAATTAATTTATTTTCTTAAAATAAAGTCAAATTTATTGAATAATTTAAAAAAAAAAAGTTTTTATTTTAAAACTTTTGTAAATTGACAAAAATTAAATTGATTCCCATGCCTGCAATTTGCAGAACTTTATTACTATACTTCATTATATATTATTATATACAATCAGCATTGAGTTTGCAAAAAAATAATTAGCAAATTCAGTAAAATTAAATATTAAAAAAAATATATATATATATTTTTTAATTTAAATGAGTTCTAAACTACTACTAACTTTGCATTCCTCAACCATAAAACCCAAACGACTTATGTTTTCTCACTTTAAAGTAGATTAATCTACTTGCCACTAGGTGGCGCTGCTTACTCTTTAATTTACTTTGCCAAAAAAACAAAAAGAGCCAATTGATAAAAATAAAACGAGTAAGCATATATTAGCATGGGTTCGCGTGGAAGTGAGGCAACACAATAACCGGCCAGTGCGGCCGATAAAGCTTCTTCTTCTCATTGTGACAATAAAGACGCCGCTTTATAAGGCCCAGCCGTTGGCAGTTGGTGTCAGTGCAGAGCCAACATTTGCTGAATCTAGACGTGTTGAGTTCTATTGTTTACTTTCGGAAGAACAGCAGATTTTTCTGATCATCATGGGTGTATTTACGATACTACTCACTGTGCTGCTGGCAGCAGTCGGATATCTCTTCATGCGGCTGCGTCGTAATCTACAGCACTGGCAAAATGCGGGTATTCCCTGCGAAGAGCCCAGCATTCTAATGGGCAGCATGAAGGGCCTTCAAAGCCAGCGTTCATTTGCAGAGATCTGGATGGATTACTATAAGAAGTTCAGGGGAACGGGACCTTTCGCCGGATTCTATTGGTTCCAACGGCCAGCTGCGTTTATCTTGGAGCCTTTCCTGGTGAAGCACATTCTGATCAAGGACTTCAACAAATTCACGGATCGTGGCTTCTTTCACAACCCCGAGGATGACCCACTGTCAGGTCAACTTTTCCTCTTAGATGGCCACAAGTGGAGATCTATGAGGAATAAGCTCTCATCCACCTTTACGTCCGGCAAGATGAAGTACATGTTTCCCACTGTAGTAAGAATCAGCTACGAGTTCATTGAGGTCTTTGGAAATGTGGCAGCCAAATCTCCGGAGATCGAAGTGAGAGAGCTGATGGCTCGATTCACAACGGATGTTATCGGAAGTGTCGCCTTCGGCATTGAGTGCAGCAGTCTGAAGGATCCTGATGCTGAATTCCGTGTTATGGGTCGTAAAGCACTAACTGACCAACGTAATGGTGTCCTAGGAATCACACTCCTGAATAGTTTTCCGAACTTTTGTCGGCGCATGCACATGAAAATGACACCGGAACACATCGAGAAGTTCTTCATGCGAATCGTCAGAGAAACTGTTGACTACAGAGAGAAAAACAAAGTGCGTCGCAATGATTTCATGGATCAGCTGATTGACTTGAAGAACAATCGATTGATTAAGTCGGAAACCGGAGAGGATACGAACCTGACAATTGAAGAAATATCTGCTCAAGCTTTCGTCTTCTTCGCTGCTGGATTTGAAACCTCTTCGACGACCATGGGTTTTGCCTTATATGAACTGGCTCAGAATATAGACATTCAGAACCGACTGAGAGAAGAATGCAAAGAGGTTCTGGCCAGGCACAATGGCGAATTTACTTATGAATGTATCGGCGACATGGAGTACTTGAACCAGGTCATATCGGGTAAGCAAAACACTAACCCCAGCTATAAACTAAGTTAAAAATACTAAATTGGAATTTTTACAGAGACACTACGACTCTACACGGTTCTGCCAATCTTAAATCGGGAATGTCTAGAGGACTTCGTCGTTCCTGGATATCCGAATTATGTGATCAAGAAGGGCATGCCTGTGCTTATACCTGCGGGTGCTATGCATCGTGACGAGAAGTTATATCCTGAGCCCAATCGCTTCAATCCGGACAATTTCGAGCCAGAGAAAGTCAAGAACCGCGACTCTGTGGAGTGGTTGCCTTTTGGAGATGGTCCTCGTAACTGCATTGGAATGCGTTTTGGTCAAATGCAGGCTCGCATTGGACTCGCGATGCTGATTAAGGACTTTAAGTTCTCAGTGTGCGATAAGACAGTGATACCCATTAAGAATGACAAGAAGAGCTTTCTGGTGTCCAGCGAATCTGGCATTGTACTGAAAGTAGAGCGAGTTTAGAAGCAGTTTCATTAGTAAATCATAAAAGACCTTTGTCAAAAAGTCAGTTGTTTCAGCAAATCTTTCTATCACTATTTATTTAACTAAAAAATTTCGAGTTACTTTGAGGCAAACAGATTCATAGTAACAAAGGAAAAGAAATTAAATTAAATTAGTGTGAGAGTAATAGAAAGAGGCACAGATAAAGATACTAAAGTATATAGAAATTGTTCTATACATAAATTAGTCTTGAGTGCAATGCGAAATAAATCAACAGACTTTTTAACAATTTTTTTGCTTCTCATGCCCATTGGCCCATCAGTCTATCAGCACAGTTCTTTTAGAATAACTAGTATTTTATTTATTTAGAAATTTTTATTATATGAAGGGTATCTTCTAGTATCTACTATCCATCCGCTTTGTCAACTCATTTGAAATAATTTCCTTCATGGAATCATAAATAATTGTTGTTTACCAGTTGATCCAACAAAGCTTGGGCTTTTAAGCCTCTTGGAGTTTATAATTCATGTTCAAGTATCAAGTTCAAAATGTTTAGAAATAGATTTGTGTGGTAATGCGCATATTTGATAACTCATATTTTTAATGGAAGCAACTGATGAAGTGGATGAAAAGATCTGACGTAGAAATCATCAGATTAAAAGCTTATAAAAACTTCCTGAAATTGTATTAAAATAGAGGCTTTTAAATCTGTTAAAATTTATATCAGGAATAAAAGGATTTTGTATTAAAATCTAGCTTTTTTCTTGCCAACTGCTCTACTTAAAATGTTTGCTCAACTTTAGTGTAATTGTTATAGACTATTTCGCTTTAACCAGCCTTGTATTGATAACTTTTAAGCAATATATACACTAACAATTGTACCTAAGAAAATCAAATAAAAGGCTGAAAAAGCTGATTCATAAGCAACAACATTCCGACGAAAATTAAATCAATTTTTTTTTTAAATTATTGTCAAAAAAAAAATAATAATAATAATAATCTATAGATAACTAAACAACTGTTATATCAGTAGAAATACCTTTGTTGCGCTAGAGACAAAAACTGCAATGCAATCTTCAGGCGTATTCCACTGTGCCTAGACTTACATAACATATATTTTACCTGAATAATGATTTAAGTACCCACTGTGCATACCACACGGCACTCCTAGAGAGTAAACAATATTAGATACATTACTTTTTTTTATAATCTAATTTTAATTTTTTTATATGTTTAACATATACTAAAACATCTTAATATTTATTTTTATTTTATATTTTTTTTATTCACATATTAATTTTAAAAATAATACAGCGTTTGCACTGTATCTAAACAAATCTATTTATGTCACATGCCAGTACACTTGTCTTAGATTACAACTGATAATTCTGACTAATCGCAGTAGAAAAGCTTTGTTTGCCGGCGTTCGCCTACCCGTATTTTGCATTATCATGCTCAGTATGAAAGCTTCGCCTAGCTATTTAATATATGTATACGAGCTGAGTGCAATTGCTCTCAGTATATCGTGAATGTTTGCCAGCGACGGTCACGGCCATGGCGATCGGCGTTCTGCTGCTCACGGCAGTAGTTGCCCTCGTGGGCTATCTCTTCTTGCGTCTGCGTCGCAATCTGCAGCACTGGCAAAATGCGGGTATTCCCTGCGAGGAGCCCAGTATTCTACTGGGCAGCCTCAAGGGCGTGCAAACTGAGCGATCTTTCCTAGAGATCTGGATGAGCTACTATAAGAAGTTCAGGGGAACGGGACCTTTCGCCGGATTCTATTGGTTCCAACGGCCAGCTGCGTTCATCTTGGAGCCTTTCCTGGTGAAGCACATTCTGATCAAGGACTTTAATAAATTCACGGATCGAGGCTTCTTTAATAACCCAGAGGATGACCCGCTTTCGGGACAGCTCTTCCTATTGGATGGCCACAAGTGGAGGTCTATGAGGAATAAGCTCTCATCCACCTTTACATCCGGCAAGATGAAGTACATGTTTCCGACTGTAGTCAAAATTAGCCACGAGTTCGTTGAGGTCTTTGGCGAAATGGCGGACAAGTCTCCGGAGATTGAGGTGAGGGAGCTGATGGCTCGGTTCACCACGGATGTTATCGGAAGTGTCGCCTTCGGCATTGAGTGCAGCAGTCTAAAGAATCCAGAAGCCGAATTCCGCGTCATGGGTCGTTGTGCTATAGCTGATCAGCGTCATGGCTCTCTGGGAATCGCATTGCTCAATAGTTTCCCGAACTTTTGTCGACGCATTCACATGAAAATGACACCGGAACACATCGAGAAGTTCTTCATGCGAATCGTCAGAGAAACTGTTGACTACAGAGAGAAAAACAAAGTGCGTCGCAATGATTTCATGGATCAGCTGATTGACTTGAAAAACAATCGATTGATTAAATCGGAAACCGGAGAGGATACGAATCTGACAATTGAAGAAATATCTGCTCAAGCTTTCGTCTTCTTTGCTGCTGGATTTGAAACATCTTCCACGACCATGGGCTTTGCGCTCTATGAACTGGCTCAGAATATAGAGATTCAGAACCGACTGAGAGAAGAATGCAAAGAGGTTCTGGCGAGGTACAATGGTGATCTGACCTATGAATGTATCAGAGACATGGGGTATTTGAACCAGGTCATATCAGGTAAGCAATGCCTGTTATCCGATTAGCAAACAAAACTCGTATGTAATTTATTTTATTTTACAGAAACTCTGCGACTCTACACGGTTCTGCCTGTGCTGAATCGGGAATGCTTAGAGGATTTTGTGGTTCCTGGATATCCGAATTATGTGATCAAGAAGGGCATGCCTGTGCTTATACCTGCGTGTGCTATGCATCGTGACGAGAAGTTATACCCCGAACCAAATCGCTTCAATCCTGATAATTTCGAACCTGAGAAGGTTAAGAACCGCGACTCTGTGGAGTGGTTGCCTTTTGGAGATGGCCCTCGTAACTGCATTGGAATGCGCTTTGGAGAAATGCAGGCACGCATTGGCCTCGCTATGCTGATAAAGAGCTTCAAGTTCTCAGTGTGCGATAAGACAACGATTCCCATTAAGTACCACAAGAAGAGTTTTTTGGTTGCCAGCGAGTCTGGCATCTACCTGACCGTGGAGCGTGTTTAATGAAAGCAAAAGCAATGAAGCTGATTTAATATGTAATTATAATAATAGAGGAAATCATTGCTGTGCATGATTTTGATATAATTAGATACATTTTGTATATATAGCTTAATTATAGTACTCGGTTCAAATTCCAGATGGAAAACTGTTGTTGATATATACAGATATATACATATATACATATATATATGAATACCATGTGTTATGTCATATTTTCAATTATAAATAACTGCGTCACATCATAACAAACATTTTTAATTGTTTATACGTATTTTGTTGTATTTGTTGTTGTGAATCTAAAGTATCCAAAGCAGCTAAAGTTCATTCACAGTTTGTATGCGAATTTGAGAGACTCGTTAAGCGCAAAGCTCTATGAAGCTTGACTCTCGCTCTCTCACTCTCTCTCGCTCTCTCTCGCTCTCTCTCTTTCTCTTTTTCTGATCAGAATAACAAGCAAAAATTGCATCAGTTTGAATTTAGTATAAACATTGTAAACCAGTTTTGCCTTGAGGCTTCTGAATTTAGTATTTTTATCTCGTTTTGTTCTGTTCAATTAAAGCAATAACAAAAAACTAATTATAAATAATAAGAAATATTTATATTTACTTGAAGTTTTCTACACATATTCCTCTGCCTAGCTCAGTGGCTCCAGCTGCAGCCGAAATTCCTTTGGATGCAGCAGAAACGAGTGATTCTTGAATCGCATGGGCTGCGGCGTGCCGGCCGCCAGGCTGAAGCGAAAATTGCGTATTAGCGTGATGAGGCCCACGGCCAGCTTCATGCGGCCGAAACGCATGCCAATGCAGATGCGTGGCCCCTGGCCGAAGGGCAGGTAGGCGCAGGTGGGACGCTGCTGTATGGCCTGCTCTGTGAAGCGCTCGGGGCGAAACTGCTCGGGCTCCGGATAATAGGCCGCATCGTGGTGTATGGAGTAGACGGGTATGATCAGCTGCGAGCCAGCTGGTATATAGTGCTTCGGATGGTCGGGCAGCTCGAAGTGCGCATTGACGCGACGCAAGTGCTCCGAGGCAACGGGATACATGCGCATGGTCTCTGCGAGATAATTCAGTTATATATATAGCTAAAGCAAGACTTCTCCTTACCCGACATCACCTGCTCCAGATACTTCATTTTGTGCATGGCCTCGTAGGTGAGCTCTCCGTTCTCCCCATAGTTCGCAATGGCTTCCTCGATCTCCTCCCTCAGCTGGCACTGGATGTCCTCGTGCCGCGCCAGCTCGTAGAGGGCCAAGACGAAAGCTGTCGCCGTCGTCTCAAAGCCCGCCACTATGAAGACGTACATCTGCGCGGCGATCTCGTTGAGTGTCAGGCCCTCAGCTGTGTCTCCCCTGTCATGTTTCTGCTTCATCTCCACCATGATGTCCACGAGATCGTTGCGTTTAATGTTGTTCGCCTCCCTGTAGCTGATGGTGTCCTTGACCAGCTTCATGTAGAAGGCCTCCACGTCGGCGGGCGTGCGCTTGATGTGCAGCTTGAGGCTCAGCTCGGGAAAGAAGAAGCAGAATAAGTAGTCGATGCGCTTCTTCAGCATCGCATTCAGGCCCATCTGCACAAAGGGCGCTTTAGGATCGCGCAGACTGTTGCACTCCAGGCCGAAGATGGCGGTGCCAATGGTGTCCATCGTGTAGCAGGCCAGCAGCTTGGTCACCTCCAAGGCGGCAACTTGGCCCGCACAGCGCTCCTGCACCACACTTGAAAGTTCCTTAGCAATCCGCAGCACTGATGGGAACATTAGCTTCATCTTCGCTCCGCTGAAGATGGGCGTCAGGCGCGGCCGCAGATTGTGCCACCTGGGCCCGTCGATGGCGAACAGGTGCGCCGACAAGGGATCGTCCTGCTCGTTGTAAAACAGACCGCGACTGTCGAAGTTGCTGAAGTCCTTGATGAACACCTGCTTCAGCAGCTCCATATCCGTGACGACATAGACGGGCTTCATGAAGAAGTACATGCCGAAAAAGGGGCCGGAGTCCTTGTACTTCACGTAGAGTTTCTGTAGCATCTGCGAGGTGTGAATGGTCACTCGCCAGCCCCAAATGTTGCCGAACAGAGCCAAGGGCTTCTCATGCGCAATGCCTCGACGTTTGAAATAGGAAAAACGATGTCTCATCCATAGATAAAATGCGATTAGGACGCACGCGACGAGCGAAATTGTGGTGCTCATATCAGTTGAGAAAAATTGACGAGACTGGCTGAGCAGAGCTCGAGCTCTGTGGCATTTATAGCAGCTGCTCTGGCACGTTGGGTGGGTCAGGACCCCCACAAATGGCCCACGAGGCGGCGCAGAGTTCATCTCTGAATTCTATATACATAGTGCTAAGAGCGACTCTTTACATAGGTACAACTAGTTAGATCAGGTATTCCTCAGGCAGTTTAATTGTATGATTTAAGATGCGGCCAGACAGAGCTTAACTAGAAAACTTTGAACTTCATATATCAAAATATGTGGGACATTAAAATAAATTCTTTATGGTTAATAAGTCTGTGTAAAGCAACAAGTAGGCGTGCTCTAGTGGGGAGTGTTTGACTGGGAAATACCCTGAGATAATGAGCGTATCAATGAGCAGCTGGGCGAGGGAAGATCTCATTAAATAGACATAAACACTCGTCGTAGTTCAATTAAAGTCACTCACTTTTGATTTAAAATTTTATGTATGTTGGAATAGCTTTTTATATTAAATCACACATTTCATTTCGTTTTATGTGAAACACAATAATTTTAAATATTTTTTTTTAAATATAAAAGTTTTTTTTGAGAAAAAAAATTAAACAAATAAAATATTTAAAACAAACTTCGTAAATATGAATTAATAATGTGTCCATCCCCTATCCAATATACACTATATTTATTTAGCCATATTCGCCTGCTTGTCTTTCCATCAATTTCAGAGCCTATAAGAGCTAGAGACCTTAGATTCTTTGTTGATCCAATTATATTAGATATACACTGCGTGCTATCAGGATGGTGCACCCTTCATATGCTGCTTAAATGTAGAATATCTTTTTTATAATTTTAGCTAGAGTCTTAACATTTGTTTTATATGAGGCTCTGCTTTATTTTTCTTAAAATAAAATAATGAGGGCCTCTGTATCTTTTCAGGAAGAATTTTTAATTTTTTTTTAAAAAAGCTTACAAAAAACGGTTGCTAAAGTCGCGTCATCAGGATAGCTCATTTCACTTCAATATTTAATATCTTACACCTTATGTGTTATATACATATATATAGTATAATATACATATATTATAATCGATATTTGTTCCCTTTAAATTTCATTTATTAAAAATTTTACTGAGCAACAGTTGTTAATATATTTGTACTCAATATAATCCAAATTTCTCGTCTCTAACTGTTGTACTATCCGAGATACAAGCTATTATCTTTTGTATTAATATAATTTTACACCACATCATAATACCCTCAATTCCTGTTTCCGATTAGTTAAGTCCAAAGTAAAGTAATTTTAGTCTCAACGATTATTGCAATCGGAAATTTGTGACACAATAATTTGATATGGGAATGTCTTACATAAAGTAAGTCGTATCAATTCAAGTAAAAATGGTTTTCATACATCAATAAACAGTTGATTAACAAGTCAACAAGTGAATAAACTTTGTTAGTCATAAAAGAATGTACGCATTTCGGGCAACAGAATTCGTATTAAATCAGATGCACGAGGCGTACAATCAATTGATAGCTGTAGGGCTTATCAGTATTAGGTATGCATTGGAAGATTAGATTGGAATAGATCAATTCAAGTGTTTAATGAATGTCAAAGATATAACATGGCTGTTAAAGACATAACACAGAGAGCACAGAGCTTTAAGCTTTAACAGTTAGCTAATATTTAGTATTAAAAATTTCGTTTTCATTTTGAGACCTTTTCCACTTTCAGGTAGATGCCGTTCTCCGATGAGAGCAGTATATTCTTGGTGACCCACTTCATGGGTATTTGGGTCTCGGGCGCCACACTGAACTTGAAGTCCCTGATCAGATGGGCCAAGCCGACAGCCGTTTGCATGATGCCAAAGCGCGAGCCAATGCAGTTGCGTGGCCCATCGCCAAAGGGCAGCCAGCTGCAGGCCGGGCGAGCGTTAATCTCCTCCTCCGTGAAGCGTTCCGGCATGAATTTCTCTGGCTCCGGATAGATGTCGGGATCGTAGTGTATGCCCAGGGCGGGTATCACAACTATGCTGCCTTTCTCAATATAATGTGTTTGATCTGCCGGCGAATAGTCGGAAATGGCCTTACGGGTGAGATGGGGCAGCACGGGATATTTACGCAGAGTTTCTGCAATGAATTATATAGGTTAGACTTGGAGAATTATTGGGATATATATGAGATTACTTACCCATGACAACCTGTTGCAGATAATCCATTTGCTTCACGTTGTCGTACGTGTATTCGTTGTTGTTTTTGCTTAGCACCTCGTTGATTTCCGCTCGCAGCTTGTCCTGTATGTCCTGGTGCTGGGCCAGCTCGTAGAGCGCAAAGCCCATGGTCGTGGAGCTGGTCTCGAAGCCGGCCACGAAGAATATGAACGCCTGGGCGGCCAGTTCCTCGAAAGTTAGGCCCTCCTCGGTGTTGCCGTCCTGCTGCTTCTGGTACATCTCGATGAGCATGTCCATGAAGTCGTGGCGCTTCTCCTTGGTCTTCAGGCGGTAGTTGATAGTCTCGCGGACTATGCGTATGTAGAACTCCTCGACCTCTTCGACTGTTATCTTCAGGTGCATGAAGCGCGCCAGCTTGGGAAAGCCGAATATGAAGAAGTCAAGGAGACCTCGATACCGTCGCTCTGTGACCGCCCGCTTGCCCATGCTGACGAAGTCCGCGTCGGGATTGCGCTGGCTGTTGCAGTCGAGGCCGAAGGCGCAGGTGCCGATGACATCGGCCGTGTAGCGACCGACGAGGTCGGTGACCTCCAGGACCTGCGGCGCTGAGACCTTCTCCTTGAAGATCTTGGCCATCTCCTCAGCCACGTTCAGGACGATGGGCAGCATGTGCTTCATCTTGCCAGAGGTGAAGGTGGGCGTCAGCTTGTGGCGCAGCTGCCGCCACTTCTGGCCCTCAATGCTGAACAGCGTGGCCGACAGCGGATCGTCGATCTCGTTGTAGAATACGCCGCGGTTCTCAAAGTTATTAAAGTCCTTGATCAGGACGCGTTTCACCAGCTCCATGTCGGTCACAACCACGGTCTTCGAGAAGAAGAAGTAGAAGCCAGCGAAGGGCGTCTCCCTGCTCTTGTACTTCTGATAGTAGTCCCTGAAGATCACGCCCAGCTGCCGATTCTTCGGCCAATCGCCAACATTGCCCTTCGGAAAGCTGGGCTCCTCGTGCGGAATGCCACGCCTACTCCAATAGGTGTATCTATGTCGCGCTGCGTAGAAAAGCAGCGTCAATGCGACAACAATCAGCAGAAGAATTAACGCCATTTCCACACTTCGAAGCAAACTGAGCGAATAATATGCAGAGCACATGATATTTATAGGCTGAAGCTCGCGCTCTCTCAAAGCTTTTGACATAGACAATTAGCAAACTGAGAGAGGGAGAGCGAGAGAGTGTGAGAGTGGGCGAGTTATGCATTTTGTGCATTTTAGAGAGGAAAAATAAACTTTTGTTTGTTTTTAATAATAATAAAAAAATATATATATATTCTATTTTAAGCTGAAAAGCAAGTTGATCTTGATTTTGTGAGTTAACTGTATTGAAATTCAGCTTAAACTACGATTTTTCACTCTGTTCATATCTAATCTAACTCTGAGTTCAGAGTATAAACTGCTGCAACATTGTACGGAACAAACGAAATTTTTGTGTTTGAGTATTAGACAAACTAAGTGCGAAAAACTTAAATTTTAGTCAGTCATTGTTAGATTGGCAGATTTCCAAAGAATTCCACAAAGCAATTGTGTTTATATATTAAAAATTGTTATAAAAAAGGCTTCATAATTGCTTAATATTAAACTGAGAATTGAATATTTTTAAAATATTTATTTTTATTTATTTTATATATTTATTATTTTTATTTTCATATTTAGCGTGAGTTCAAATTTTTTTAAAAATTATTATTGCATAATCTAATTAATGGATAAGTTAGCTAAAACCAAAGAAAGTTTAATTTATTTTTTAAAATTTAGTGCACAAAGAGAATAATTATTGAGTAAACAAAATAAACTGAAGATTTTGCTGTTGCTTTTTTAAAGTTTATATTATTTAAATTTTAAATTTTTTTTTTATTTTAACAGCGTAATTTATAAGCAAATCAGTTATAATTACAATTTACTTATATTTGTATTTATTAAAAACATAAAGCATATTATTAGTTAATATTTACTATCTTATTTTAGTGCGTGACTAAAATATTTTTTTATTAATTTTATAGCACCTTAAAAAAAACTGATAATTGTTTATTTATTTATTCGTTAATTTTATTAAGTTAAAAACTTTTTTTTATTAATATTTTGGTAGCTAATTTTGTATTTTAAAGCAATTCTTTATTTATTTAAAATCTTTACAAAAGTAAACTTAATTCTAAGCTAAACAAAATAATATTACAATATATTCAATTTGAATTTATATTTTTAAAAACATTTCGAGTTTGTATTATTGCTATAGTATCATAATCCATAAGGAGGCAGTGGTCAATGTACGCATGGATAGCTAAGTAGATTAGTTGCTCTTATAGGAAATAGAACTATTTAAGTAAGTTTTAATGCAAATTTAGACTCTTTCGACCTCTTCGACTTTTAGGTAAATGCCTCGAGCTGAAGAGAGCAATGGGTTCGTCTTGATGAACTCTATTTTGGACTCTGTGCGCGGGCAGACACTGAACTTGAACCGTTGTAGCAGGTAGGTGAGGGCGATGCAGATTTGCATCTTGCCGAAGCGCATGCCGATGCAGTTGCGCGGTCCGTCGCCGAAGGGCAGCCAGGAGGCAGTGGGTCGCTGGGCCATCTGGTCGGCCAGGAAGCGCTCCGGTATGAATCTGTGCGGATCGGGATACAGCTCGGGATCGTGGTGTATGGCATAGACGGGTATGATGAGCATCTGGCCGGGCTCGATGTAAAAATGGCGATTACCCTTGGCCGCATAGAATTTCTGGGAGACGCGCGAGAGATGCGGCAATGTGGGGTACTTCCGAAGGGTCTCTAAGGAGTGGACAAGCATGAATAAATTCTGACTGGGTTAGCTGTGAGCGATGACTGACCTGCTATGACCAGTTCCATGTAGCGCAGCTCCTGCATGCAGTCATAGCCGAACTCTCCGTCGCGCGCTATCAGTACCCGATCGATTTCATCCCGGAGCTTCGCCTGGATCTGCGGCTGCCTGGCCAGCTCGTACAGGGCGAAGGTCAGGGTCGAGGCTGAGGTGTCGAAGCCAGCGGCAAAGAATATAAATGCCTGAGCCGTCATCTCGCGCACCGTGAGTTCGCCGCGCTGCTTCATCTCGATCAGGAGATTCATGAAGTCGTTGCGCACGATGCCCCGGGCTTCGCGCTCCCTGACCGTGTCGCTGACGATGCGCATGTAGAAGTCGGTGATGTCCTGGTGAATCTGGCAGAGGTGCAGGCGTCTGGCCAGGTCGGGAAAGCTCTCGATGAAGCCATCGACGAGCTTGCCGTGGCGCCGGTCCGTGAAAGCCCGCCGTCCCATCACGGCGAACTCGGCCTCCGGATTGCGCAGGCCGTTGCACTCAATGCCAAAGACAACGTTGCCAATCACGTCGGAGGTGTACCTGCCCATCAGCTCGTTGATCTCCAGAATGCCGCAAATGGAGTTGCTCGACATGTCGAAGGTGACCTCGGCCAGCTGCTCGGCCACATCACAGATGGTGGGAAACATAAACCTCATTCTGCTGGAGCTGAAGGTGGGCGACATCTTCTGGCGCAGTGGCCGCCACTTGGGTCCGTCGAGGCGAAAGAGATGGCCGGTGAGCGGGTCGTCGCGCTCGTTGTGGTACATGCCGCGATCCTCGAAGTTGGCAAAGTCCCGGATCAGTATCTGCTTGGCCAGCTCCACGTCCAGCACCAGCACCACCGGCCGCAGCATAAAGTAAAAGCCCGCGAACGGTGCCCCGGAGGGCTTGAAGCTCTCATAGATCGGCGTCAGAATGTCTTTGAAGTGCTTCGTCTTTCGAAAGCCCGCCATATTGCCCATGGGAAAGCTGGGCTTCGAGTGGCTGATGCGGCGCCGCGACCAGTAGCTGAGCTTGATGCGCACGAACCAGAAGCTCATGGCGAGCGTAACCAGGAGCAGAGCCACCACGTCCAACATATTGCGCGTTTCACTTTCAACTGATCGGAGTCGGAATCGGAATCGGTATCGGAATCTGTGCTCTGGGGCTATGCTTAATCAGCTGCTCTGAGCAGAGTACAAAGTGCGTTTCAATGTAAACAACTCTCGGACAGATTGCTTCGCTTAATTGGTGCACTGGAAGCGAGACAGACGCTCGCGGATCGACTATGTATGTGACTCGAATTCGCCTATTCTCGGCAATTCCAGTGAGCTTTATGCATGTTCTACAGCGAGTGACGAATGGAGAGAGGGAGAGAAAGAGAGAGAAAGAGAGAGAGAGAGAGAGAGAACGAGAGTGAAAGAGGGAGCTAAGAAGTGCGACTTAAACTTGAATAATGGCATTGCGATAACGGCATTGCACACAAGGCGCCGGGTGATAAAACTAATGCCATGAATTACAGTTACTGCTCCATACATTTGCTTTGTGGCTAGATTCGAGGGGAGCGGGAGTCGACTAAGAAATACCCTTTCAATTATAATATATATATACATATATATATATTTTTTTTTATTTTTATATATTTATTTATTTTAAGTATTTTATTTTGTTTTTATTTATTTGAATAAATTCTAAAATCTATTTACTTATTTATTATATTTTATTTATTTTAATAATTTAATTTACTTTAATTTAATTTAATTTAATTTAATTTATTTATTGATTAATTTCTAAAATCTATTTATTTATTTATTTGATTGATTTTATTTATTTAATTTGTTGTAGGCAACGTATATATATTTTTTTATTTTTATGATTTTTTATTTATTTACATTTATTAATATGTTTTCCTTATTTTATTTATTGTATTTTACTTTTTATTTCAGTTTATTTTTATTATTATATTTTATTTTATTTTATATTTTTTTTTTTAGTTTATTTTATTTATTTTAATTATTTAATCATTTTATAATTTTTTTTATTATTGATATATTTGATATATTTTATTAGTTGTATTTATTATTTTAAATTTATTTTATTTATTTTATTATTGTATATTTTTATTTCATTGTATTGCAAATATATACGCAAACATATTTAAACATTTTAATTATCAATACCCTATAAATACACACTCACTTTTTCTTATCTCTAGGGTATGTTGAGCTACGAGTCCAGATTATTGACTTGCATTTGCATGAGTGTGTGTGCGTGTATGCATGCTTGCACAAAGTCGTTTACACGTTTCAACTGTTCTCCACGAATATCACATGAGCGTAGGCAGCTATCAATAGACAGAGAACGAGAGAGAGAGAGGGAGAGCGAGTAAAGCAGTAACAAAGCGAGCAACAATAACAGCATAAGCTTCGTCAAGCGTTGGAGCGCTCAAAAAGCTTTTTCGCTTATCAAGTTTATTTTTGGATGCGCAGTTTGAGTTCGTGTGGCTACAACAATTAATGAATTTCAGTGATTCGGTGCGTATTGCAAATTATTATTATCTCAGTGCCTGACCTATGCCAATGCTTAAACAATTAAACTCAACTTTACTTACAGCAAAAAATATGGGACAATAGGGTTGAGGAAGCCTTTCTGGTTTTCTCTGGAATCTGAGTTCGTTGGCAAACAAACAATAATTGAAATTTAGGCGTCGACAATCGAAATGTTTGGGCTAAACAGAAATACTTGAGCGTTGAGTAACCTGTGCTACGTAGGTTATCACCTGCCACTCTATCAGTGTGCAAATTTTGACTATCATGCTAAATGAGTATTTTTATACTTCAGGCATATCAATTATTGTAGATTACGGCAGGGGGCAACTATGTGAAGCTGGAAGACCTATGACAATATGGGAATATTAGCGAAATATGCAAAGTGGAGAATGTGAAATATATTTTTGGATCTGTCTTATCTCTTTGCTGGCTCGACTACAGCTGACCAGCTGAAGCAGGTATGCATCAAGAGTATTCATAAAGAGCTGGTGTGGCTTTGTTTTAATTAAACGTTCATATAGGCATCATACCTGTTGCAGCTGTTGAGCATGAGAACTTGGTATAGTTGCTTCGTAAGCAAGCGACTCAAATGACGAAAGTCTGCTTTCGGATTGCAGAAATCATTGCACTTAAGGCTACATTCTTATTGATGTTTTAATAAATGTAAGGTTCCCTATTTAACCTAAAATGTTTAGTAAAATATTTAATTTAAAATACATAAATAAACAATTAAACTAAAAAATTAAAACGTACCTAAAACCTAAGTTTAAAATATTAAATAAAATATTTAATTTAAAAAGTAAAAAAATAAAAATAAACTTAAAGCTCTAGTGTTAGATATTTAAAAATATTATTGTTCAAAATTATATAAATATTTTACTAAACAAATTAATAAGTAAACTTAAAAGTAATGAGTCTTTTAAGTTTACTTATTAATTTTTAAATTACATAATAGAATAAAAATAAACTTAAAGACTTACTTTAATATATTAAATAAAATATTTAAATTGAAAATCAAATAAATATTTTAAATGCAAAATTAATAAATATATAAAAATAAATAAAAATAAATTAATGTTTAAATTGGTAAATAATTTAAGTTAAGAAATAATTGAATGGAACCTTCGCCACACATTGACTTAAAATATTTTTAAAATATTTATATTAAAAACAAGTAAGAAAACTCTAGTCGGCGGTCCCGACTAGGAGATACCCTAAACCCCGCGCTATCTGCGTTAAAATACTGCATAATTAGCATTTCGTATAAACGCACAGAAAACTAAATTCAATTCATTTCAATTGTTTAGCTAATAGCGTCATCTATGGTTCGATTTAATAGCGCCATCCAAGTTTCGAACCAACTGAGCAGCTGATAATTCGCAAATCATAGCGCCATCTATTGGAAATATGTACACTAAAACTTGCGGGTTTTAGAACTTGCTAGATGCACGCAGCTCAATGTGTATGTGTGTATGTGTGCACATGTATAGGAAAACAGTTTGCTTTGTTTTGCTGGTCACGTGTTTGGCCGATTGGCCAAACGTTTTGTTTAATAACTTCTGCGCGAATTAATGGATTTAAATGAAATTTTCAGCTTATGTTCAACATATTTTATTACATTTTTTCCAATTTTTAAAAATGTAAACCCATTCATTTACTGGCTTTGAGTGCAACTAACCTCAATTTAAATATTTGGGGAAATTTGGAGCCGGTATCCAAAATTTAACAAAAATCAAAATTAGAGAAAATAAATATAAAACTTACAAAAAAATTTGGGGACTCTAGCTATAAAGACGTGGGAGATATAATTTTATAACTAACATTCGATATTGTTTTTAATCGATAACAATAAAACTAAAATAGTTATCGACTTTTTTTAACAAACTCGATCTTTTCGTGCTATTCACGGACCTACATAAAAAATTTCAAGTCTCTAGCTCTTATAGGTTCTGAGAACGACGCGTTCATACATACGGACAGACAGACGGACAGACGGACAGACGGACAGACGGACAGACGGACAGACGGACAGACGGACATGGCTATATCAACTCGGCTTGTCATCCTGATCAAGAATATATATACTTTATGGGGTCTGCCACGCCTCCTTCTGCCTGTTACATACATACGCCCTCCAACAAAAACATTATACCCTGATTTTCCCATTTTCAATGGGTTCAGGGTATAATAAGTCAATATTAAAATAATATATACAATTTCTTTCTTTTTTAATAAATTTGTTATGCAATTTCTCTACTCTTGCAGAAGCGGTCGTGGCCACCTTCCCATACATTTCTATCAAAACTGGAATACATCTAGCTAATTATACCGGAGTTGTTGCTCTCAATGCGAAAAGCATCCAGATTCGTTCACACTCTCACTGGAACCGTCTCAAAAGATAAGTAAATTGTTGCGCTACTCTCTAGCGATGCTTCCAAAATGTCTGTTTGCCCTCATTCGTATCTCTCAAATCTAGAATATATATATAGAACCCGAAACTTTTGAAGCTTAATTAGGTATTAAGTCGTTATCTGGGGTTCTTAATTTATGGCGCCCATAGACTAGTTACTCATGTTTTTTTGTTATCTTCTGCATGTTTATTTTACATTCTTTTTGGCAAATTCATCGCCAACAGAGAAACATATACGAATTCTTGTTTTACTAAGAGCATATTCACATTATAGATTTTTATGCTCTCTTTAAGTGTGTCTTATGCAATACGCTCCACCTTCAAGAAGATGCCCCCTTGGGTTGACAAGGGAAAGTTGCGCTTGTTGAACTTCAGCGGAATCTGAGTGCGCTTGGACACAGAGAACTTGAAGCGTCGCAGCAGGGCGATGAGGCCAACCTTAGCCTGCATCTTGCCGAAGCGCTCACCGATGCAGTTGCGAGGGCCGTCGCCGAAGGGCAGGTAGGCGAAGTGATGACGAGCCTTGATGGCCTCTGGCTCGAAGCGGGCGGGATCAAAGCGTTCCGGATCCGGATAGATCTCAGGATCGTGGTGAATATTATGCACAGGAATCACAACGGAAACGCCCTTCTCAATAACGTGGTCTGTGCCGGGCACTGGGTAGTCCTGGTTGGCAATGCGCATCAGATGGGGGAGTATGGGATGCTTACGCAAGGTTTCTGTGAGGAAAATAATAGGAATCAGTAACATAGATTAAGGGAAAGTTAAGAATCGTATTTCCATACCAGCAAGAACCTGCTCCAAGTAGCTCATCTGGCCAATGGCTTCGTAGGTGAGTTCTCCATTCGATGTCTCTTTGAGCACCGATTCGATCTCTTCCCTCAGTCGCTGCTGTATGTCCTGCTGTAGGGCTAACTCATATAGGCAGAAGGCCATTGTGCTCGAGGAGGTTTCGAAGCCAGCTATGAAGAACACAAAAGCCTGAGCGGCCATTTGCTCGATGGTCAGACCATGGGAGAGATCAATTCCTTTGCCTTGACGAGCTGCTTCCTCGTTCTCGGCGCGCAGCTCGATCAGTTGGTCGAGGAAATCGTTGCGCTTGATGCCATGCTTGGTGCGATGATCGACTGTGGATCGCACAGCCGTCATGAAGAAGCTCGTCACGTCTTCGGGGAACACTTTCATTCGCATCTTCCTAGCCAGTTTCGGATTTGTGAAGATGAAGGACTGAACTATCTGAGTGTGACGTGGCTTCTCGAAGAGCATGCGACTCTTGGAGCGGAACTCGGCATAGGGATCGGCCAAGCTGTTGCACTCGAGACCGAAGGCGCAGGTGCCAATAACGTCTGTGGTAAATCGAGCGCAAAGCTCCTTAATCTCAACATCGCCATTGTCAGCTATGGCCGTGTTCACCTCTTTGTCCATCGTATCGGCCAGACGTTGACCCACATCGACAATTACGCCAAACATGTGCTTCATTTTACCCGACGTAAATGTTGGCGTTAACTTGTGCCTCATGGAGCGCCATTCATCGCCCTCGAGTGTGAAGAGATGTCCTGTTAAAGGCTCATCGCGAACGTTGCTAAAGACGCCGCGATCCTGGAAGACTGTGAAGTCCTTGACCAACATCTGCTTGATCAGATCCAGATCGATGATGAAGGCGACTCTCTTGAAGAACATGTACATGCCGGCAAATGGCGTTTTGCCCTTGAATTGATCGTAGATTCTCTGATTTATGTCACGGAAATGAAACTTTGAGCCGATGCCCTTCATGTTGCCAATGAGCGGCAGGGGCTGTTCGTAGGGAACACCCTTACGCTCCCAGTAGTTGTATGTGTTCTGGTAGAGGCTGTATAGCAGCGCCAGAGCCACGCCCAGCAGCGCGATCGTTAGAAACAACATTGTCTATGTGAATAAATAAATATTATTTGGAGTGAGCTGAACCAGCGTCGTAGGAGAACTGAATAAATATTCGAGCTTTTCTTGCTATTTATGCAAAAAAAAGAAAACCGCTGATAAGCTTTGAGTCACTCGGGAACTCGCTGATTTCTTGAGAGAGAGAGAGAGAGAGAATTCCGAAAGAGAATTCGAAATGTTTGACTAGATTTGTTTACCTGTTTTATTCAAATATTGCCTAAGCAAGTTTGTTTGGTTTATTTGAAGTGTGGGAGAGGCAGAGAGAGATTGTTGGTAAATCAAAGATCTATAAATTGAATTTGGCTGATGTAAAAAATATATAGAAATAATACGAAATATATATGGAATAAGAGTGGAATCATGGAATCATATCTGGTCACATGACAAGAGTGGGCTTATAATCTGATCTATTTGATTTATCTAGCTTTAAATCGAGATATTATAAATTAATTTTAAATATAAGCTCTTTGAGAGTTATATCCAGAAATACTCCTATAATTCGAATATAAGATTTAAATAGGCTAAAAATGTTCGTAAAATGTTCGATTAAATTTTATAAATAATATTAAAAAAAAATATATATTATAAATTAATTTTAGATGTAAGGTATTGGGGAATTATAAGCAGAAATACTTCTTCTATTCAGGAAAAAGTTGTAATGAAAATATAAGTTCAATACGGAATAAGAGTGGAATTATGGGGCCAATAAGTGATTCTTTTATCATATGGTCAATGATCTTTATTTCCATATTTTACTATATCTCATATGTCTATATTGCAATCTAAATCTAAGGGATTCGCCAATATCCAATAACCCGCAATATTTATAGCTTAGTTACATATTAAGTTCTTATCGGGCGTATGCACTTTATGGCATCCCCATAGACTCGTTACTCATTCTTGCTTATCTTTTGTTTGTTTATTTAACACTCTTTTGGAAAACTCATCGTGAACAGAAAAATATATGCGAATTCTTAATGTGCTACGAACATATGGAGAGCTTTTCAACATCTAATCGATCTTTAAGTTAAATACGCTCCACTTTCAGGATGATGTCCTCCTTGGATGACAAAAGAAAGTTGCGCTTGCTAAACTTCAGCGGAATCTGAGTGCGCTTAGACACAGAGAAGTTGAAGCGTCGCAGCAGGGCGATGAGGCCAACCTTAGCCTGCATCTTGCCGAAGCGCTCACCGATGCAGTTGCGAGGGCCGTCGCCGAAGGGCAGGTAGGCGAAGTGATGACGAGCCTTGATGGCCTCTGGCTCAAAGCGGGCGGGATCAAAGCGTTCCGGATCGGGATAGATCTCAGAATCATAATGAATATTATGCACAGGAATCACAACGGAAACGCCCTTTTCAATGACGTGGTCTGTGCCGGGCACTGGGTAGTCCTGGTTGGCGATGCGCATCAGATGGGGGAGTATGGGATGCTTTCTCAAGGTTTCTGCGTGGAAATAAAAAGAATGAATAATGAAATAGAGAAAAGATTAGGTTTGATTTCTCTTACCAGCAAGAACCTGCTCCAAGTAGCTCATCTGGCCAATGGCTTCGTAGGTGAGCTCTCCATTGGCTGTCTCTTTGAGCACCGACTCGATCTCTTCCCTCAGTCGCTGCTGTATGTCCTGATGCAGGGCCAGTTCGTAGAGGCAGAAATTCATTGTGCTCGAGGAGGTTTCGAAGCCAGCTATGAAGAACACAAAAGCCTGAGCGGCCATTTGCTCGATGGTCAGACCATGGGAGAGATCAATGCCTTTGCCTTGACGAGCTGCTTCCTCGTTCTCGGCGCGCAGCTCGATCAGTTGGTCGAGGAAATCGTTGCGCTTGATGCCATTCTTGGTGCGATGATCGACTGTGGATCGCACAGCCGTCATGAAGAAATCCCCCACGTCTTCGGGAACCACTTTAATATGAAACTTTTTGGCTAGTTTCGGATTTGTGAAGATGAAGGACTGCACTATCTGTGAGTTGCGTTGCTTCTCGAAGATCATGCGACCCATCGAGCGAAACTCGGCATAGGGATTAGCCAAGCTGTTGCACTCGAGGCCGAAGGCGCAGGTGCCAATAACGTCTGTGGTAAATCGAGCGCAAAGCTCCTTAATCTCAACATCGCCATTGTCAGCTATGGCCGTGTTCACCTCTTTGTCCATCGTATCGGTCAGACGTTGACCCACATCGACAATTACGCCAAACATGTGCTTCATTTTACCGGACGTAAATGTTGGCGTTAGCTTGTGCCTCATGGAGCGCCATTCATCGCCCTCGAGTGTGAAGAGATGTCCTGTTAAAGGCTCATCGCGAACGTTGTTGTAGACGCCACGATCCTGGAAGGCGTTAAAGTCCTTGACCATTATGTGCTTGATCAGATCCAGATCAATGATGAAGGCGACTCTCTTGAAGAACATGTACATGCCGGCAAATGGCGTTTTGCCCTTGAATTGATCGTAGATTCTCTGATTTATGTCACGGAAATGAAACTTTGAGCCGATGCCCTTCATGTTGCCAAATATTGGCACCGGCTTTTCATTAGGAACTCCCAGACGCTCCCAGTAGGTGTATGTCTTCTGGTAGAGGCTGTATAGCAGCCCCAGAACCACGCCCAGCAGCGCGATCGGTAGGAATAACATGGCGTGTAAGCTTATATAAATATATATTTACTGCTTGAAGTGAGCTTGTCACGGCTCGTTGAAGAACTGAATAAGTTTTCATTATTTTGTTTCTCTTTATATGCAACGCCGATTAAAAAGCTTCAAGAGCGAAAGCCCGCCATAAACTCTCAGTATTCTCATGTTATTTCTGAAAGAGAGTTCGTAACGATGACTTGTTGTGTTTACCTTTTTATTCGCAGAGTGTCTCTGATAGCTTCGCTTGAAGTGTGAGAGTAATGTGCGTTTGCACTCGCGAAACGAGCGATTGTTAGTAAATTGTACTCGGCTTATCATCATTGCATCATATGTGTAGAAGAAGAAGAGATATTGATGACGATTATATACTTGTACTTATTTTTAGCAACATTTCATAGTGCCTAATAGTAGGGAATAGCAGAAAGTTGAAGGCCGACTTGCCAATGCTCGTTCACAGCTGAAGGCTTTGCATGGACTTGAGTCTTGATGTATTAGAAATTTTAGGGATATATAATTACAAAATGTAAAAATATATTTATAAATTAAATATACAAAAGAATATATGTAAAATAAATATATAAATAAAATATATAAATTATATATTTAAAGAAAATACATGCATAATATATAGAACATATCATTTTTCAAACGTGGTCCATGGGCTTTTACTCTATATTCTACCTTATTTTTTACTTATCTAGATTTTTATTTAATTTTTTTTATGAATTATTTTTAAACATAATAGCTTAAACATTCATTGTGAGCTGAAAAGATTAATTATTTTTACTATATAAATATGAAGATGTAATATATTTTTTATTTCTTAATTTTTTTATTTTTTAAATTAAATTTTATTATATTATATCTATATTATATACTCATTAAACAATTTATTTTTAGAAATTTGATTAATAAGTTTAAATTATAAACTTTGCCTCAGGCAGATAACAGAAGTAGCTCCACTAATATTCTCTCCTTGCCTTTAAGCGCGCACTGGACTTATCAGTTTATAAATATTTTAGTACTGTAGTATATTTATTACAAACATTTAGTTAAACAGTTTAGATTAGATAGAACGTGCTAAGCAAAAGCTGTGAGTGAAGCATGATCCTTGCCTTTAGTGAGGTGAGTCAAATTCCGCTTAAGACATATCACGAATGTATTTTGTGATGCAACTATTGAGTGATTTTCAGTAGGTTTGACTCAGCGGACTTTCTTATCAAATTACAACAAAACTTGCGAGTGGAAGAGTGGCACAAGAGACAAACATTAGTTGATATTTTGCAAATTTATTTAAAATATAAAATCTATAAATATTTATACTGTTTTATTCGGTTTTCATGTTTAACTTAACATTTCTCTAGATATTATTTAAAGTATCTATCTTTGCTTGATATTAAATATTTCTTAAAAAAAAATTTTTTTTTGAAATTGTTTTACTTTTATTCTATTTTTATGTTTCTTCAGATATAAAATTAATTCATTTATATTCTTTAGATAATATAATAATTGTTCTTTCAAAAATTAAATGTAAATATTTATTTTTATTTTATTTATTTATTATGAATAATACATCGAAATATATTTGTTTTAAAAATAGAATTTAATGAAATTGTATTGTCTTCTTTTTTTACTCCAGGCTCACTCGCAGCCTATCCTTGTCACCTTTTGAACCTTCCATTATCTGCTAGTAAATAATAGGTAATCGAGCCGGAGCCCAATGACATTTTTCAATTAAAGTCTGTTTGGTTAGCTTTTTTCCATTTGGAATGCCAGCTGCTGCTGCTGTTCTCTAGCGCTTGCATATCTATTGGATTTTGTTTGTTTGCATTGATTGCGTTGGCTTCTGGCATTGTTTTAATTAAATTTGTCCCGTGGTAGCTCGAAATCTGCCGTGAACTCCATGAAACTTACATAAAATTTAGAATCGAAGTCCGGCAGCGCCAGCGCCGCATCGGGACGGGGCCAGTTGATAGGCAGCAGCGAGGCGGGGGGCCAGCTTTATTACAAAATCGCGCGCAAATTTATGCGAAAGCGATTAGAGGTCCATAAAACGTTGATTTTGATGGGCAGCCTCGCCGGAAGCTCTAGCAGCGCCCGCTGACTTTTGTGGCTCACGCTCCTCCCTCCGCATCGGCCGGCACATCGCACGTGCACGCTAATAAAAGCGTTCACATTGTATATTAGGCGTCTGTGTGTGTATTGGTACTTAAAGGATTTGGGCTAATGCCTACTGCCTGTTTTATGCCGCTAATGCGCCATTGCCATTTTCGAATAGACATAAAAAACGTGTGGCCCAACTGCCCATGAAGTGGGTCGCATCGCGCTCACAGCGGGACAAATCGAAAGTAAAGCGTGCAATCCAGAGATGGCTTTAAGCTCAATGTCTAGACACCAACTTTGATGGCAGCTGCTGCACAGGCGAAAAGCCAACGAGATTTTCATAATTTCAATAACTAAACCCTATAAAATGTGTGAAGATTATGGGCAAAGATGCTCATTCCAGATTTATTGCAATAATTAATAATTTTCATTATAACATTTTGAAGATTTTAAAATATTTTATTTTATTTATTTATATATCGAAAGAAAATTGGAAAATAAAATACAAAAATGTATAATATAAATAAAATAAAATATATATATAAATATATATAATATCTCTTTCATATATTCATTATTATATTATTTGTTTTCAATGAATTTTCTTATAAATATAGTTATAGACTCTCAGTTTTATCAAATTTAACACAAGCTATATTATTTATTACATTTATTACATACAAATATCTTTGTAACAATCAAAATAAATTAAAACAAATTTTCAAATAATTTATATTACATATTTTTAAAACATTTATTTATAAATAAATAAATAATAATATAAAAACATTTTTGTTATATGTATTTTATTATATTAAAATATTTAAAAATATATAATAGCAATAAATTAGTTGAAAAGAATGTTTTATTATATTTTTATATAAAACTATATATTATAAATAGTAATAAAAATATCTTCTCTTTCCGCCTCCATAGAATTAAAATTTTTATAAATAATCAACATATTTCAGTTCAATTCATTCCCTCTCCTCAGCCATTTAATTTGTATTAAACATGCCTCTTTCACAGCTTAAGCGAGGCTGAAAGCAATGAATCTGATTAGAGATTCAGCTAGCGAGCTGAGCCAACTTTTCTCACTCGTTAAGCCTTTAGCACAATAGCCGCGGGCATTCATTGCCCATGAATTATTTATTTGTAGGCAATATTTGGGTTTTTATTCAGCTTATTGCTGCTCGCATTGGAACTTGAGTTCAAAGTTTTCTGGACTTCTTTGACAGTCCAATTTGCGCGCACTTAAAGTCGCCTGCCAAACTAGATTTGTATTTAGATTGTCTCAGCTAGTTACAGAAGAACATTTATTTCCATGCTTAACTTTTGCTTATTTTATTTTATTTTCTGGTGTGTGCCAAGAACTGGAGATAATTTATATTGTGTAACGCTTCCTTGTCTGCGTCTGAGTGTAACCAATAAAATTGGTTGGGGAAATTACAAAGGCAAGCCAATGGGACGCCAAAAGCAATTTAATGTGTCACTTGCTGTGTTGAATTGTGGTGCGATACGGCCGTTGGCCGTTGCCTGTTTTCTGGGCTGACCAAACCACTTCAAAGTAATGGTCAGGCTGAGGCCGCTTCAAATATCGAAAAAGCGCAGCTGAAACATAATATTCAGACTCACTCTGGAAACTTTCTGCCTTTGTTTACTTTGTGCTCAGGTTCCGAACTTCAGCTTTAAAATATATATTTTTATATATTATTTTTTTTTATAGGGAAAGCAACTTTATATCGGTACTTTAAAAGTCAAGCATAAATTAAAAAAAATTTCAAATGGCACTGAGGCACTTGAAATGCAGCTGAAAATTTGTTCATCTCTCGTGTTACATGATTAAGTGGTACAGAAGAGCCCTCGGAACTTGCCACAGGCAGCTGCAGCGGGGCGTCAGCGAGAGTTTAGGATAATAGAGCAGTCGTGAAAGTTTTTGCACCGCAATTTGACAGTGCAGTCACGGATGTGCTAGCCCTAAGGGCAGGAGCGAAAAGTTTTTAAGCGAACAAATGCACTAATTAGCAGCATGAAATGCCAAATAAATGTGTTGCGAGTGGAGCTCGGTAACGTGCGATTTAAAGTTCGTGCTTTAGTTCCATTTGCAGGCAGCGAAATAATTCCAACATGGCAGCTGGCCATCAGTCAACACAGAAAAAGCGGAACAAAATTCCAACCACTCATGATGCTGGTTACGTGGCCCACAGCTATTTTGGGGGGCGGCAGCAGGCGCAGGAGATTTCCCATTGATTTTTGGTCAATTGGCGGCGTTGTCTTGTCCGTCGAACAGCTGGCATGATGTGGCGCTAAATTATGTTTGACTAGCGCGTGTTCAGCTACAGTTGGCCATAATTCACTTGCAGCAATGCCAATTTTCGATTACTTCACAGGCGTTGATGACATCATCAGCATCGATGCTATCATCATTATCAGTGCTGGGCGGGCGCAGGTCATTATGTTATTTACATTTATTATTGATTCACAACAAATTGCCGAACATTGACTAATGAGCGTATATTGTGGCCGAAAGGTCAAACTCCAGTTTGCGGTCAGCAAAAGAGTCTGCAAGACTCAAGTAATTAAGCTTGTGGTCAGGTGTTTCAGCCTGATGCGTATCTCAGTCGGCGAGCTGTTAACTATATGAGAATCATTTAGATAAATAAAAAAACATTTTCATTTGCTTTAGCCACTCCCAATTAACGCGTACTTATCTCGAATTGACTGGGTTAGGGTATGATGAAGTCGGTGTGTATGTGTGTAGCGCTATAAAGCTGAGATTTATGGGCTGCGTATATATATATAAATCATGCTTAGGTCACAATTCATTATGCTTAGCTGAGAGTCACTTGGTCTCGCTGCATACCAATTTTCCATAGCATACTTTTGTGGGCAGAGACCAGCGGCCAGCGACCAGCATGGCCGGCGGCAGCAAAGGTGTTCGCTTTTACGATCCAAGGACGGTGCTTTGCTTAACAAATGGCTTGGCACCAGGACTGCATAAATTGCTAATTAGTTGAGCGGAAAAGGTGTCCGAAGAATAATGCAAAAAAAAAAAGAGAAAGAAACAAATTTGCCAAGTTCAAGCTGACAAAGCGTTTTGTAAACTTATCAAGCACTTTATTTATGCTTTTTATTGGGTTGCCTTCAGTAATTTATCTGCGAGGCATTGAAAACGAAAAGAAAAAGCAAAAGCACAGCCTAACACGACTCTACCTGGCCATGCAACGCACTCCAGTGGAACTAAGTGGTTTAGTTGGGCTGAAGAAGAAGCATTTGGTTTTTCTAGGAATATTCGAGGTAGATTTAATATGATTTCATTTTAATATTACAAGCTCATACTTATGAGATAATTTTATTTATTTTGCATTTATATTTATTAAATAAAAATTCTTTTTTTTTATTTTATATATTTTTTAAATATTTATATAAATGATATGCCAAGTCTCTTCAAGTAATTTCCTTTTTCTATATTTTCTCTTCCATGAAACTTAACTTTTTTATATGAAAATAATTTTTATGTATATCTATTTTTTTTTAATTCTCTCTTGCTTTCCTTACACATTTTCTTTCTTTGGCTAAGTGCATAAAAAGTAGTAGAGCAAAGTTTTTTCGCCCACTCTGCCAGCGTATAATTTATTACATTTGCCCACATTTCTGCTTTGTCATCGATTATTGTTATTCACAGTGAATTGGGCAGAACATTTTGTAATTTGTTTCGCTTAGAGCACGATTTAAACTCCAATTTAATAATTGCCAATATTATTTTTGACCAATTTATTGCCTGCATGCATTTAATTGCCAAATTGTGCGTAACTAAGCGCCAACATCAACGTTTGGCAGTTGGCAGTTGGCAGCACAAAAAATAAATGGATATAAACGTTGTTTTATGTTTATGGTAATATTTTTAGAGCGTGATTATTTTAAAAATATACCCTGTGTGGGTAAAGCTGTTGAAGTGTGGAATTATTACAGAATTTTTGGTTATTGTTTTTTGTTTTATTATAAAATTATATTATAAAATATAAATATAAAAAAATATATATTTTGTTTTATTATAGAAGTGTGTTGGACTTTAAAACTTTATTAGCTTTTAATTTTCATTAATTTTTTATTTCATTATTGTTATATTTTTATTAGTCATTTATTATTATTTTTTAAAACTTTATTTATTATTTTTTTTTCTTCCAAAAATCTGTACCTTAAAAATTTATATAATATACATTTATATTAATATACATAATTTTTTTCTGCAAAATAATATTTATTCTATGAGCCATCTTCTATCTTCTATTTCATCCAGCCACAATTTTTATTATTCATAAATTTCACATCATTACTTCCCTTCCATTTTACAGGGTATTATACTCACTGCCATTGCCCACACAGATAGTGCAGCTGCTAAATTGTTGATTGCGTAAGCATTTAGCATGGCCCGAACACACAATTGCCTGGGCCCTAGATTAGTGGCAGCCGGAAAACGAATGTGTGAACACAATCAATTTTGCAAATCGTTTGTTGTCCACGCATTAGGCTGTCAAATGAACTCATGCAGGCAACAAAACAAATCAAGCCTTGATTTGGAAAAATGCGCATTGCAAATGTCAATAGGAATAACGCTGTGTGGGTCTGTGACTGTGAGTGTGTGTGTGAGGTGTGGCAGTAGGTCACGTCGCGACGTCCCTTTGCCATTGTCAGTCACGGCTTAGGCTGACTGAGCTGTGACTTTGCCGCTTGCCATTGCCATTGCCAGCTGTCGCCGTCGCCGTCGCTCATTGATTAATGAGTTGATGGGATGGCACTTACCTCGGCTTGGCATGCATGGCGTATGCGCAACTTAGCGCTTTGTATGCATTGGCCGCTTGCCACGGGCACGTGAGCAAACTGAAGTGCAGCTGGCTGACAATGCCATCCTCAACGAGCAGGAGTACTGCAAAAGAGTTGTCATCGTCACTGCGGTACGTGTTACTGCCACGCACAGATGCCTCGGTGCCAGCCAGGATGCCAGGCTGTCGCTGAATGCACTTCAATTTGCCAATGGACCGTCAGACGGTGGCGGTGGCTATTACTGGCTCAACACCTTGATGCTGCCATCCGGTCGGATCTGCAGTCGCATTGTTGGCCTCTCTGTTGACTTGCTGGCTCGTTGCGCTCAATTGATTGACAAAATTGGCTTGTGGCTGAAACAATTGCAGCGCTTCTCTTACGCCAGCTGCTGCTGTATTGTGTGTCTCTGCTCATTATGTCAGTTTGCGTCTATCCAAGGCCCGATCAGCCGTGAACCAATTGCACTTCCTGTTCTGCTCACCTTTAGTCTGCAGCCAGCCCACTCAGCTGTGCCTTGCTCACGTGCCGCTTTAGCTGCTCAATATTTTATATGACTTGCAGCAAGTTGCAGTCTTTTCTTTTAGTTCTCAGCTTTTTTTTCTTAAATTAAATTACTCGCAATCGTGCAGAAAACTTTCCTGCAATCATATATTTTCAAGCTGTCTTCATATTTTATATGATTTGCATATCAATACGAACGAGTGTGCATGCAGAGCAGTCAAAAACTTATGCGAACAAAGTAACCAGGTAAATTCATGCATATATTTCTTACCTGTATTTTAAGCTTTTTGTGCGAACCAATTGGAATTGCTTATGGCTTTATTTTATATGTGTGATTAAGAAAAGGAGCTGGCAAGTGAGCGACTTCCAGCTACTATATATATATATACTGTATGTATATAATATATTCAAGTAATATATAATATTTTCCTTACTCAGATTAAATTCAAGAACTAGCCAACATTAAAATCTACTTTTTTTGTTTCAAAAATTTAAAAAAATGTATAAAAATGTTCAAAATTAAAAAAAATGTATAAAAATACAAATATTTTAGGATTAATTTTTTTTTTTAAATAGAAATTTGATTAAAAATATATTATGAGAGATCTCTATAATTTATATATGTTTTATTGTTATTTTTTTGTTAAGTATATTAAAAATTTTATTAAATATTCCATTGCCATTAATTTTTTAATATCTCTCAATATTTTTAAATGATGTTCTGTTATTTTTAGAGAGTTATTGCAGCTAAAAAAATTAAAAAATAAAAATATAATTAATAAATATTATAATATTTAACTCATGAATTATATATGCATATAATATTAGTGTATACTCATATTTATATATTAATATATTTTATTATTATTCAATATTAATATACATGACATAAAAAAATAAAAAAAAAAAACAAAAATATATATAATAAATTTTAATATATATATTTAAATTCATAGATTATCCTTGCCTCAATCAGCTCTCAAGTATTACATTAAATCTTGTATATATTTTCTTAAATTTAGCATCTTAGATCTGGAAAGCATTTCGCATTCTGTATTCGCCTTCAACTCTCGTTGAGCTGTCAGCTTTTCTGTTGACACTTTCTGTGCTGCGCTGTCAGTCTGTGATATTTAAATCATATTCGTGTTACCTTTTTGGCGTGTTGCCAGCTAAATTGGACACTGGCAATGCTCGGCCGACAGCCCAAAGGGGCCTTTAATTCGCATGGCGCCCCTGTGTGAACGCCGCTGGCTGGATATTGGCGCTTGCAGTTGATAAGCCAAATTAAGTTGCAATTATCATTGATGGCGCCGCTGCTGTCTGTCTGCAGTCGTATGAGCGATTTGGCCCGCAGCAACTCGACTTCGAGTTAACTGGACGTCGTTGACATTGGGATCGACGTGCGCAAACGGGAGCGGGAGCGGTTGGGTCATATGGATGGATAACACGTTCGTTGACACTGCAGATATATATATGTTTTTGTTGTGTGTTGCTGTGGGGCGCGTTATAACTGAATTATCTGGCGAGTTATGTTGCCGTCTGCTTTGACACGCCGCAGAGTCGTTGACATTGCTCGACTGTAATGGCATAATTTAAGAGGCTTAAGACAATGGCAGGAGGCACGAGGCCTGCCTCTGCACGGCCAGCTGCTGTCCCTTTTCGTGTTGCCTTTTTCTCTGCTTTTGCCTCTTTCTGTAGTAATTTATGTGCGTTGCTTTCTCTGTCAAAGTCGTTTGCTGTAATGACAAACGCAGCCAGCAACAATTGTAAAGTACATGACACGGGTCGTATACATTATATTTTGCGAGCCAACTTTTAACGCACAAATTGTAGCGATGGCGGGTGGGTGGGTTTGCACGGGAGATATGATTCACACACACGCACACACTCGCACACATCTTGCAGGGAAGCTGGCAATTTCCTTGAGGGTGTCTTGGCGTGCGACACGGGTGGCTGAGTTATATGTGCAACTTAATTTGCAGCTGCCACACCTGTGGCTTCTGAGGCTCGGAGCGGCAGCCTTGGCCCTTTTTGACATGAATTTATGAGATAATATATGTGGCTGCTCTGCACATCACTATATTCGTGGGTGCGTGTGTGTGGCGATGCGCTGTGCATGTATGTGACATAAAACAGTTGCAACATTTATTAAAATATATTCCGTTTAATAAATAAATGTGCTAATGTATTTGGCTGACAGCGCTGTTAGCAGAGCCCCTCCTTAACAGCATAAGAGTGTGCTAAGGTCTGCTATGAATTTAAGAGCACGCGAGTTATGTAGTCTAAGTGCTGCTTCCCAGTCTCTGCCTACTTTAACATTGAGAGAGAAAAAGCTCGATCTGTATGTTAACTACTCAAAAGCTCTCTCCAGCAGTAGAAAGCTCTCGAGCTCACTTTTGAGGTGCATGTCGAGAAGAAAAGAACATGAAGTGAAATAAATACTTTTATTTAAATTAAAAACACAAAGAACACACAAAGAACATTATTAATAAATAATTAAATGTTAACATAACTGTGTTAACAAAACTGGCGCAGCCGACGGAGTAACCAAAAACATTAAAATACTCACTTAAGTGCAGTTTTAAACGAATTTGTGCTTGTACGCAATTCTATACATATCTACCTTGTGCTAAAGGCACATAACCTGAAAAGTCACGAAAAAACGTGCCAGCATTTGCAACCGTATTCATCTCTGTATGTATGTGTGAATGTGTGTTTAAATCAGCAATTGCACACACATACACCAGCATCTCGGAGTGAACTTATTCTGTTCACAATTGGTTCGATGACAAGTTCAGAAGAACATTCGGCATCGATTGGCGACGAAAACTAACAGAACTAATTCTGTTAGCATATTAAAAGATCTAAAGAACTCAACAGCTATTAATTCTTTGATAGCGATGGCAAACGACTTTACTTTAACGTTTGGGGATATTCTTAAGGATGCCCACCACATTCACGAGTACAGAGGAGACAACTCAAGGGCTCTATCATCATTTATTCGTGAAGTGGATATGATATTTTCATTATTACCTCCTACATCTCCCGCAGGAGTCTACGTCTTTCGCCGTGTCATCCTCAATAAAATTCAAGGCGAAGCTCTACATGTTGTAAGAACCATCGAGAATTCCGAGCCGTCATGGAATGACATCAAGACGATTCTTATTCGGAATTTTGGCATAAAGGAGTCTTATAATCAACTTTACCAAGAGGCGTTTATGCTAAGTAACAAAAACAATATCACAGAATATTTTAAGTCTTTAAGAAGTATAATGTGTAAAATTAATGAAAAATATGAATATGATAATGTAAAGCATCCTGAGTTTAGTCCCAAAAATGTCGAAGATACTATGTTAAGAACATTCTTGAAAAATATCGATGTAAATTTAGCCTCAGTCGTAATTAATAGAAATGTTAAAAATTTAAGAGAAGCTTTCGATTTATTAGAAACCGAAGGCCTCATTAGAACTCAAAATCTTAAACCAAAATTTTCACAAAATAATAATACATATAATCAAAAAGACCGATTCTACGTACCAAATTATAATAATCAAGATAACAGTGCAAAACACAACAGCAATTTCCAAAATGTAAAAGCAAATTCAGGAAACTTTCGATCAGGAACACAAAATTTAAATTCAAATCAGAACTATACAAATCAACAAAGTCATGTGTCAAAAATGGAAATTGATCATGTCGAAGCAGATAGAGCTCATTGTAGCCAATTTAAAAATGATAATCAAAATCAAAACATCACTCATGAATCTGAGTCTGAGCAAAAGAACTGTTCTTGCCATGCAAATTTTCATACAATTGCCTCGAAAAATCACTTCCCTTGATTAAGTTAACTTTAAACAATGAAATGATAACTGCCTTGATTGATACTGGTTCAACAACTTCCATATTAGATAGGAATAAATTGTTACAATATCCTCGAAGAACTTTGTGTCACCCAATATCATTTTCATCTCTTAATTCAAAATCGTTAATAACGCAAGAAATTATAACTGATTTGCCTCTTGAATTTAAAGAAGATGCAACAATGAGTTGGAAATTGACAACATTTGATAACAAATCATTCGATGCTATTATAGGTCAAAACATTCTTAAACCATTAAATGCTCTTATTGACTTCTACCACAATACAATTACGATTAATAATAATACTATTCAATTTGAAAATACTTCACCATACTCTGATGAGGCAAATCAAATTGAATCAATCAAAATAGATAATAGAACACAGAAAATTCTTTTTAATGATTTAAATCAAGAAGAAAGCAATGCTCTAACAAAAATTTTAAGTAGATTTAAAACATTAGTATTTCTTGAAGGTCAGTGTCTTAGCAATACGAACATTATTGAACATCAGATAAAAACAATAGTGGATAAACCCTTATATTGTAAGATTTATAGATATCCTCAAATACATGAGCAAGAAATATATAAGCAAATTGAAGAAATGCTACAACAGGGAATAATACGTAAAAGCAATTCCCCATATAATGCCCCTTTATGGCTCGTACCCAAAAAAGCTGATAACAGTGGAGAAAAAAAATGGCGTATAGTTATTGATTACCGCAAATTGAATGAAAACACAGTAGACGATAAGTTTCCTATCCCCAATATAGAAAGTATACTAGACAAGTTAGGAAGAGCGCAATATTTTTCTACTATAGATCTAGCGAAAGGCTTTCACCAAATTCTCGTTCAGGAACAAGATAGGGAAAAGACAGCGTTTTCTACCCCCCACGGGCATTACGAGTTTAATCGAATGCCATTTGGGCTCAAAAATGCTCCTGCCACTTTCCAACGTCTTATAAACACAGTTTTAAAAGAAGAAATAAATAGAATTTGTGTCGTCTATCTTGATGACGTTCTTATTTTTTCCACTAGTTTTTCAGAACATGTTGGCCATATTCACACAATCTTTAAAAAACTTTCTGAAGCAAACCTTAAGATTCAAATCAACAAATGCAATTTCTTCTCAAAAGAAACTCAGTTTTTGGGTCATGTTTTAACCCCCGAAGGAGTTAGGCCTAACCCAACAAAAGTTAACAGCATTCTTCAGATTAAAATTCCGAGAAATGTTAAACAAATTAGAGCCTTTCTAGGAATCACCGGGTATTATAGAAAGTTCATAAAAGATTTTTCTCAAGTAGCTTATCCATTGATTAAATGCCTTAAAAAGGATGCTAAGATCGATGTTAATGAACCCAACTTCATGATTGCATTTGACAAATTAAAAAGAATCATAACCGAAGCACCGGTACTTAAGTATCCGGATTTCAAAAAGAAATTTCAGCTTATTACTGACGCTAGCAACATAGCTTTAGGTGCTGTTCTGCAACAGGATGGTCATCCTATTTGTTATGCAAGTCGTACATTAAATGATCATGAGAAAAACTATTCTTCTATACAAAAGGAATTACTAGCTATAGTGTGGGCAACAGCTTATTTCCGCCCATATCTCTATGGAGTCAAATTCGACATTTTGTCCGACCACCAACCACTTAAGTGGCTGCTAATTAAATATAATGGAAAAGAACTTAATGAAACACTTTATAGATGGCTTGTGAAGCTTAGCGAATTTAATATAAACGTATCATACATTAAAGGAAAGAATAACCAGGTAGCTGATTTTTTAAGCCGAATAAGCAACGACGAAATTTGTGCCGTAAACATAACTAAATCTTGTAACTCTTTAGAAAACAATGTTGATGATATTAGTACCCAACATACACAAGCCGAAGACTTTGTGGACACACCTATTTTAGGCTGCTTAGAAACAGTTGTAAATAGATTTAAAATACAAATCATTCTAACAGATAAAAAAACTAAGGAGTTTGAATATAAGAATAGAAATAAGAAAATTTATTTAAATTTAAATGATCTTGAAAATGGAATGGAAGAAATTTTGAAGAATCATATCATAAAAGGCAAAGTAGGAATATTCAGTGAATATAACGACCACCAATACAATAAATTTCAAAACAAAATCATCCAAATTTTCGAAGGCAATAAAAATGTTAAATTTGTAAAATGCTCATTTCACGCAAAAGACATTGAAAACGAAGAAGATGTGTATAAAGAAATTGAACGATTCCATAAATATTACACTGGTCATTCAGGTATAAATGAAAATTACCAAAGTTTAAAGAAGATTATTTACTTTCCAAAACTTCAACATTACATCCAAAAGTATATCAACAATTGTGAAATTTGTAATCGGTGTAAATATGACAGAAACCCGGTAAAAGAAAAATTTAAATATACGGAAACACCAACTGATATAAGAAAAATTGTTCATATGGACATCTACACAAATTCAAAATGCAATTTCCTAACTTTTATTGACCGATTTTCAAAATTTGCTACTGCCTTCTACCTTGAGGATCGCAATAATCAAACTATAATCGAAAAAATGCGCTTGTATAAATCCCAAAGAGGAAGCTTTGAAAAATTAATAACTGATAATGAATTTAATAGTGTAAATATAAAAGAATATTTAAGAAATGAGAATATAGGAGTTCATTTTGTAAAACCGAACAGCCACACTGGCAATGCAGACGTCGAAAGATTCCATAACACTCTAACAGAAAAAATAAGAATTATATACCTTGAAAACAAAGATCTATCAATCAAAGATAAAGTTAGTAAAGCTATAGAATATTATAATAACAGCTATCACTCAACAATACAAGATACGCCAATGAATATTGAACATGGAAATTGTGACAAAAAAATTATACATAATAACATTATAAATTATAAGAAACATTACATTACATCCTTAAATCAAACAAGAGAAAATTTTGAAGAAACTAGAAACGAAGGATATATAAAAAACTATAAGTCTCTAAGACACAAAAATGAACCGAAATATAGAAAATTTAATTTAAGTAATGTCCATAGTTCTAACATAAAAAGAAAGAAGAAATATCAGACTTCAAATGTAACATAATCTACCATAATTGTATTCCTAACCCTTACATATATATAAATGAATTGTAAAACTCAGGAGAGTTTTAATTTAAGCGATGGGGAAGTTATGTAGTCTAAGTGCTGCTTCCCAGTCTCTGCCTACTTTAACATTGAGAGAGAAAAAGCTCGATCTGTATGTTAACTACTCAAAAGCTCTCTCCAGCAGTAGAAAGCTCTCGAGCTCACTTTTGAGGTGCATGTCGAGAAGAAAAGAACATGAAGTGAAATAAATACTTTTATTTAAATTAAAAACACAAAGAACATTATTAATAAATAATTAAATGTTAACATAACTGTGTTAACAAAACTCGCGCACTGTAATGTAAGTCAGTGGGTTACAGCTGCAACAGCCCGACTGTTTACAGTGCTCAAGCTGTTGACTGTGACACGTGTTGCATGGCTTTCACTTTTGGGCGCTCTGTTAAAATTTCCCCAGACTCGAGCCGAGTGGGATACTTGCGCACAGGCCGCTCAGTATGCAACGTAGCCGCGTGATCGTCTGACGTGCTTGTGTGTGTGTGAGTGGAAGCGCTGCGCCGTTTCCGTTTCCACAATTCGTCTAACGTATTCCTATTCAAAAGGACGTAACCAAATACTGTCAAAAGCAAAATCGAGCCTACGGAATTATTCATGAAGCAAAACGCTCAGCTCGCGTTTTTTTCTTCCACTTTCGAGCGGTTTGTTTGTGATGCGGTATTCTTTGTGCGCCCCGCTGTATGCAAAGATATTTTGAGCTCGTCGTCGTCCTCGGGCCGTCTTAAAGTTTTAAACATTCCAAAATATGCGAATAGCCAGTTGAAGAATGCGACTGCCAAGTGAGTGAGTTCAGCGAGGAAAAACAAAGGATAATTTTGATAAAAAGAAAAAAAGAAAACAAAATATTGTTTGATATATAAACTGAAGCTTAAGTCTGCAAAGTGAATAAAAAAACAGCTGATTCAAAGCTCATTAAATTCTATACTTCGTGACTTTGGTAAGTCAATGTTGGAATAATTTTTAAAATTATTTAATATAATATAAACTGATAGGTATTTTTAATGCATAATTATAATAAATTTTTTTTCTTTTTAAAATCATTTCTAATATTGTAAATTAAGTGATAAATGCGCTATAGAGTCTCTGACAACAAAGCGGCAAATAAATTGAATAAAAAAAATTTAATATTTATATATTATTGTTATTATTAAAATATATATATATATATATATATATATATATATATATATATATATATATATATATATATATATATATATATATATATATGTATATATATTTATATATATATATATTTTTTTTTTTTTCTTTTTTTCTGGTAATTGTGATCATTTAACTTCAGTCTTCATTGTCTTGTCTACAATTTAATATAATTTTAATTTAATATTTATTTATATTTTCCCTATTAAATTTTTTTTTTCAATGGAACTTGCAGTGAATGCCTCAAGAGTCTAGTGTTAATGGATTCTTAACAATGCGCATAAGTTTGCAGGAAGTGAAGCACTTTCTACTCCTTTCAGCCTTGCCTGCAATTTCGTTATCCTATTGTGACGCAGCGCAGATTAAACTATTGTTGACGTCTTTTGTGTGCTCATGAATACCTGCCATGTTATGATGGCGTAACATCAGGCAGTACTCTACTTTTGTTGAACTGTCTCGTCAAGGTTGAATGGATAGGCTGAAATTGTACACTGCTTCAATACAAACTTAAGTCAGACTTAGATTTTATATAATTAGTTTATATATTTTTAGAGTTAATATAAAATTAATTTTCTATGTATTTGAATTGTTTTTTTATTTATTTTAAATTTTCAAATGAACAAGTATTTGTTTGTTCATAACGTTTTGTTTTTATTTTTTTTCTATTTATTTATTTTTAAATTAACAACTATTTATTTATTTTTAAGACTATATTTTATTTTTAATTAACTTCAATTAATTAATTCAATTAATTTATTTCTTTATTTTATTTTTCAAACCTAAAGTACCTTTCTTTTTACCATAGAATTTTCACATAATAAAAACTTGTAACATTTTATTTGGCAACTCCCAGGAGGTGCTCATGCGGCATTGTCTTATTTTAATTTCCGTTCATACATATAATATGATTTCTTGCTTTAAAAGCCCAATCGATCGAATGTTAAATAAAAAGCTTTTCGAATGTAATAAATATGCAAACTTTGAGGGTGAGAAAAAACTTTGTTATTGCAGCAAAGTTTATGTAAATATAAAAATATTGCAGAAACTTTACGAGTGTCAAGGGGTAGTTGCCCTGTAAACAAAATCACTTTTACTCGATTGGAATTCGTTATTATTGTCGTTACTTCCTTTCATAATATAACAGTCACATCAACATTCATTGAGAACAACATTCAATTATTTTGCATTCAAAGTATTTTACACTAATTGGAATAAATATTATGTAAAAGCAGCAATGCCTTCTTCAGTCTTGCGTCAACAGTTCAGAGTGCTCTGTGCTGGTAATTAGCAAACTCTTATTGATTACAATTTGAAGGCCTTCATTAGATTTATGATTTTAGAATGAATGCATAAATGTTTTTGTGTTTAATGATTAATGATTAAACTAATCAAAATATGAGAGCAGCAAGACACACAGTTTAAAGTCCTTAAATTGTCATTAGTGTTTTGTGATTGATTGATGGATTTTGAATGAACTGAATCAGACTGAAGCTTAACAGAAAACAAGTTAAATGTTAAAGAATTTTTGACTGCCTTGTTGCTAGCTCTAAGCTCAACCTTCTCATGTACCAAACGATGCCGCTGTGACAAATATGAGAAAGAACTTGAAAGCAAAAAGGCACGCTTTGCATATGTCGTAAATGTTTTTCTGGAAAAATTGTTGTCGGCTTGTTGAAGAGTCTGAAAAGTGCAGATAAAAAGGAACTTCTGTTTATCTTTTTTTTTTAGAATATTTAATGAAAAGAGTTTTTCAGTTTCAGATACGTGTTCAACTTAAATCTTTAAAAATATATGTATCAAATGAATATAAATACTTGTAATAATTTTTAATACATTATATATTTAGTTACTTTAATTTTAATGATTTATTATATATAATGTAAATTTGTATAAATAAAATATCAAATAAATAAATTTATATATAGGCAAAAATTTATTATAGTTTTCCGTTGTTCACTTGAACATTTTCTTTATCTTTTCTTTGTTTTTTTATTGTTTTTTTTGGTTCGAACACTTCGTTGTTTACCCGCAATTAATTGGGTGCTACATAACATTTTGCACTGTGCGTGGAGACAGGCGCTGCCAAGGCAAGGGCGGGCAGATGAATTTATGACGAACACGTGTGAGTGCTAGAGCTACTATTGATAGCTCTAACGTATTGCACAGACATATATTATTATATATACATATATAAAATATATATACGTATACATTTTGCTGCGTGCTTCAGGCCTGGAATTTATGTGAGGCAGCCAAATTTATTGTTATTGACTTAGCGCATCGGGATTCTTCTGCTTGGCTCCCACAGACATTCGAGCACTTGGGATTATTAGGCGAACCTTAATAAAAAGTCAATTTTGGGCGGCATATTGGAATTATTTGTGGCTGCTGTATGGAATTTGAAGCTCAGCGAGAAAATCAAAGTTTATATCCCAGCCAAATTGCTATATAATAAAACGCTTAATTAAATTGACGGCAAAGTAGAGCGAAATCATTTATTTATTGCGTCAACTTCAGTATTTAAATGAAATTTGAAATGGTAAAGAGCAGCTGTAGGTAATCAGTAACTGAGAGAAAATTCTAAAATTAAATTAAATATTTATCAAATGTTGGCAAAAAAAATTATAAATAATTTTTAATTAATTATATATTATGAAATGTATTAAAAACACATATTAATAATAAATTAATATATTATATTGGAAAATATATTTATATTATATTGTGTGTATAAGTATAAGCAAAGCTCTATTATGGCAAATAAATTATAAGTAATTTTTAATTAATTATTTATTATGAAATGTATTAAAAACGTATATTAATATTAAATAATTATATTATATTGGTAAATATATATTTATATTATATTGTGTGTATAAGTATAAGCAAAGCTCTATTATGTCTGCTGCACATTGGCTCAAATCAAGCACTTTTTGGTGGCATTAGCTCCCTCTTTCTCCTTTTCAATAGAGGTAGTTTTAAAGGTCCCTTTCATTAGCGCACGTTTGGTGCTAATTAGCAACTACGCATCAGCGAACAATGCAACTGCAAATTCAATTAGTAGACAAAGCGCACACATTTTCAGCTATTCACAGCGCGTAACTTCGCAGGAGAGTTTAGAATTGCATTCAGAGTAATTAGAAAATGAAATCAAGCAAATCGTGAATGCAAACAGATTTGTCTTTTTGAATTGAATGGAAAATACTTTACTTACGTAATATTAAAAGGAATATTTGAATGCAAAGGAGCAAATGCTTTGAGTGCTAGAATTTAATAGTCAATTGAAACTAATAGGCAGAAAATTATTGTAAACTGAAAAACATTTAATATAAATATTTTCATTAAATATTTGAGCTTTACATAAAATATGGACAAAATGTTTCCACTGCAATAAAATGATAAAATAGTACTATTATTGTGAGAAGCTCTTTATTGCAGTGAAATGCATTATTCTTAAGAAAAGCAATGCATTCCCAGTTTAACTGGCCATTATTTTCGAACGAATTAAGGATTTATGACCGAGAAACAAGCAAAAGGAAAACATTTTCTGGCCCGAGACGTTGACTTTAAGCGGCTTAACGTTTTTTTTTCTTTCCGGGAATTATATTCTTGATTCTTCAACAATTTTTATTTCGAAATATTTTGTTTGCTCTCTCTGCATATTTGCTGCGTTACTGTGCGTCGAAAGCTTTGCTTTTGCTCTTTTTTTTTTAATTCACTCAACTGGGAATGGGATAGCAGGGTTTAATGACTGGGTGATAAGGTATGCAACAGGCATACTTAGCTTATTTTATACATACATATATTTATCATTTATATTTTTAATATTTTTATTTAAGTTTTCTGATATTCTTCCTTTTTTTCTCAGAATAAAAGGGAAGCTTTGGCATGTACATAAATTCCATTAAGAAAGTGCATCTCGAAACCTTTCAATAATTTATTTGCCAAGTGCATCTCCTGTATCGAGTAGCTGCAGTAAGCGGAAGTCGATTGTGTATTTCTGTGTGTTTATGTATATATATTTTATTTATTTTGAAGCTCTCAGCGTATCGGCTAGTCGGCCACTTCCAACTAGAGCAATCTAGTCTCTGCTCTTTCTATTTTTTTTTTGACTTCAGTCAAGTATGCTTGAAATTCCTCATGGTCTTGCCCACTCACACTTAAAAAGCAATTTTCTGGTCACAAGTGCTGGCATACAAAATTGTGCAACTCTTTTCGTTCCATTTTGCGTCTGGTTAGCCCAAGTATTTGTGTAACATGAGTGAACCCTAACAAGTATGCACATATTGGGAGTGGCCCCGCTCTCCTGCTGTCGTTTGTCACGTGATAGTGCACTTCCTCCTCCACGCCCTTCACGCCCTTATGATGTGTTGCGTTATCGCAACTAACTTGCAGCAGCTGCAGCAGCAGCTCGTAAAAATTACAAATTGAACAGCAACTCGCATAACGTAAAACAACAGAATATGAAATGGAACTTTCCTGTGCGGCTGCTGTCCTCTCACAAACTTTTCCGGCGCTGGCAGTCAACAATTTTTCTTTAGCATAAGTAAATGCAATACATGGACACTCTGCTCTGAGCATAACTTAAGCCAACTGAAGCGAACGTGTGTAAATATTGTTAGAGTCAAAGATTTTGTCTGGCAAAAAGTTTCCCTCTGTGAAATTCACTAAAGTAAAGCTTGCTTTCATTTTCTGTAACTATATATCTGGTCTGACTCACTTTAATGCTTGGCATAGAGTTGAAATTGGGAATTCAATGAGGTCGAGCATGTCTTTTAGTCCAGCAATTTGGCGCTAGGCACTCTCACACTTCTTTTTTAATAAATTTTATATTATGTGTGCAACATTTTTGGCTGGTCTTTGCCAAAATTTGCTTATGCTTTTGCAGTTATACCCTGTAAGTTTGCATAAGCAGAGAGTCGATTGACTGTTGGGTATGTAGCACAGGCTGCAGATGCTGAGACCATAAGCAATACATATATATATATATATATATATATATATATATATATATATATATATATATATATATGTAAAATAGATATGTTAAAAATATGTTAAATATATTAGTTCTCGGCATATCTTTAACATCTGCTAAATACTTGAATTTAAAGATTTTTGTAAATTTTTATGTATTTAATGTTAAAAAGTTTGCCTTAGTTCCATACATAAATATATTTATTTAGCATTTTAGCTTTAAGTGCCGCAACTAAAAATCTCCAACTCAGCTGTTGACTCATTTAATTTACCCTCTCAACTCTATGCTGAGCATCTCTTAGTCGCCCACTCTCAGCAGCTCCCTGCTCGCTGGCATATTTTCTGTGTGTTTGATAATTTTGTGGCGCGCCTGGCTCAGCTGTGCATGGCGGACGCGCTTATTGGTTGCAGGGGCGGAAATCTCTCTATAGTATATCTATACAGCTGAAAGTGCTGCTGAGAATTTCATAAGCATTAAATGTGCAGGCGGCGCCAACGGCAACGCGCACGCACACGTCGCCAATTATGTACTGAATGTGGTCATGTGCCTCTGTGGCTGTGCGAGTGAGTGTGCTGTAGCTGCTGGCTCGAGTGGTCTCAAACAGCGGGCAAAGACTTTGTGTTGTGTTCCTTTTGCTGCGACGCTTGCCGACTTGCCTTGCACTTTTGTAAACATATCATTTGACGTCGAGGGGCGGCCTGTGAGGGCCGTGCGTGCTCTTCGCTGTCTTCAGCACAGTTTGCAGTCGCAGAGCCTCGCGTGCGGCGTCCTTTGATTTTTTATGCTCGTTTAGAAGGTGAAAAAGGGTGTATGGGCTCTTGGGGTATTCGAGTTATGAAAGATATAGATATAGAAATTAAATATGTACTTTATCACATATTACTTCAGAGTCATTCAAGGAAAACTCCCAAATTTTACAGGTGGTTCACCCCCCTAACAGATAGACTAGTAAATAGGGGCGTGGCAACTCTGAACGAGCATTCCTTAGTCAAAGCCGACCGCCTGCAATCTGCTTGCTTGTCTTCTGCACTCAGAATGAGTCGCGGCTTCATTTAAAATTCAATGTTGTACACGAGCTGCGTGATTTCCGAGAGCGCGTTGTCATGCCACGGCTTCCACGGCTGCCGCGGTATTCACATACAATTTCAATTCCAATCGCTGGCTTGCGACGAAGCAATGTCGTCGTCCGCCCCTCCTCAGCAAATATTTGCATTTCCGCACCGTATTACGGCACAGCACCGAAAGGATCTCAGTCGAATTCCTTTCCAGCAACATGGACAGGTTTACAATTAGCGTTCGCCAGCTTTGGCCAAATGAATCGAGATTCATGATTACGACGTGGCACGCAGCAGCATGTTGAGAAAAAAGGGATGTTGATGCCAGAGGAAATTTGTTTGATGTTATTCTGTATTTAGTTAAGAAATGCTTGCAAAAAAAATTTATGAATTTGTGAAAAGCAGAAAGTTATTTAAAAAGAAATATAAATATTTGCATTTAATGTTTAAAACTATATTATTAAATATTATGATATATTTATATATCATTTAAATTTGTTTTTTTTTTTTAAATCTTGATTTACGTATTTATATATTTTTAACTATCTTTACAATTAAAATATAAATATACAGAAGAAAATTAAAAAAAAAAACATTTATAAATTATTTATATATATATATTTTAATATTTAAAATTATAATATAAATATACAAATAAAAAAAAAATAAAAAAAACTAAATAAAAAAATTAAAATAAATAATAAAAATAAATACATTTTTCTTGCAAAAAAAAAAAACACTAGTGTAAAGTATATATATAAATGGATATTTTTAATTATGTTTATAATAAAGTCGTTTGTTTATTTATATTTTTAATGTTGATTATAATCATTATAATTAAAAACTTAAATATACAAATTAAAATAAAATAATATAAAAATCAAAAATATATTTCTTTAACTGGCCAAGAATAATTTAAAAATATATATTGAAATAAAATTAAATTTTATAGTGTATATTTATAATAAGTAGTTCAGAGACTGCATAAATATAAGTATTCAAAAAAGGTTTGCTAGTTGGTAATAAGTTTTCTTTATCCTTCAAATAAGATGAAACAATGTGTTGTTAAGCTGATTCATTACAAATTGAATGCTTGAAACTCACTGATGGCCATTAGACAGATAAGACATCGATGAATATAGGATATGCCTTTTAAAATAAGCCAAATACCCCACTTAACCAATGAATTAACATCAACAGTATTGCTATAAAGCTTACCAGAACCCACTCAGTCCTTCAATCAACTGAAATACAACTTCCCACCTGCCTCTGAAGGCTCCAATACAACCAATCCTGACTGAAAGGCTTAGCCGCACATTAAATTCCCATGCACTCTAAATTCCGCCCATTATAGTGTCTGATGAAATACTTTGTAAAGTAAATAAAAAGGTTAATCTTGGCAGTCGTCGGGAAAGGGTAACTGCTCAAGGCCGCAGACAGACGGATTTGGCAAGCCTGAGAGGAGAAACAGAGAGAAAGTAAACTTTATGCAAAGCTTCATTAATTTTTGTGTGCGGCTCGGTGGCCGGAGTCTGAGTGTCTCAGTGTCTCAGTTGGGACAAACAAGTTTTCGGCCAGTGAAAGTGGGTCAGGAGCTGTGCGCCACGAGCTGCCAAATCGGTTCGACACTGAAGCTATTTTAGCGCTTCGATTCACTTGCACTTGAATGTCAAGTGCACGAGGCGGCGAGTGTCTGCAGTCTCTTGCCAGCTCGTTTGAGAGTTGGCCAAGTTTGAAGAACCTGAACTTGGCCATTGTTGTGCTGAGCTCGCGCAAGAGAACTTAGACAGCCCTTGGCCAGCCTTCACAGGAGCTCGGCTATTTGAGCTTGCTCCTTTGCATGGCTGTCTGAGCTATTTGCTGACCGACTCTGCTGTCTGTTTTTATGGCAACTCGTAAAACTGAACGCTCTGAGATTTGGGCAATGGAATTTTAATAAATGCCCAGCAACATTTCATCTCGTTTACCTTGCCGCAGTCAAAGACAGAGTCAAAGTCGCTTCCCCAGGTAAAAAGCTCTATTTATTTTGCTCTGATCCTTGCGCTGCTTGTCGTCAATTAATTAAATTGATTAGCATTTAATTGAAGTCGCCCCCTGCGCCGCTTGGAGCTATGCTGATTTTCTAAAAATAAAATGAAAATGGAAAAAATCAATCAAGTGTCGTCCAGCGTTGCATAATCTACTACAAGCTGTAACATCTGTGAATAATTAATGCAAACTCAATTAGAGCTGCAGCGCGGCTGACGGAGCTGCCGCAGACAAATCACACATACGCACCGTTAAACGTTTGCGCGATGACAAGCGTGAAATTTACGCGTCTCTTTATACGACTTTAATCTGCGCGAAGGCCAATCAAAAGGGTGTTAAAAAGTGGCAACAGAGTCAAAATCCACCCTCACACACACACACACACACATACACACACACACACACACACACACACACACACACACAGGCGGTCCTCATCAGTTGCCCCAAAAAGTATGCAGTAAATTTGGCACATTTTACGACTGCGCATCGATTTGCAGCGCTCGCGTCGCCGTCGACCGCAGGTACAATCGAAATGTGAGCAGGGCGCAGGCGAAAGGCTTACACAAAGCATTTTACTTTTATTGCAGTGCATAAAACAGCCAAGCGACAGTTACACGTATGCGCGGCTACGCAACGTCGAGCTGAACTGAAATTGGAATCTGAAGAATATTGAGATCTCAAACGCTGTGGATGGGATGGCAAAATAGATGATAGTATCTGAGTGAAATGTTTAGCTGTTTGGGCGTTAAATGTAGCACATAATACGATTCAGCCAGCCAGCTTCCAGCTCGAGCCAAAGCAAACGCAACTCTCATCTGACAGCGCCCAGCTTCCCGGCATGGTCACGGTTCGGGCTTTAGCTTGTGTTTCGTTTGCTTTGCCTTTTAGCGCAATGCAATAAAACAGCATAAAAATGTTGGGCATGTGGCACTTATTTATAGTGTAAGTATGCCCACAGCTAGCCTGGGAAATGGAAAAGCAGTTTTCGCCTCTCATTCGCCAACAGAGGGCGCTCGAGCCTCAAGGGGGTGCCAGCTACGAATTGCTCTGACTTTATCTGTGCAGGCGAAATCTTTTCCCATTTGCCAGTTTGAATATTCACTTTAATTTTGTGCGAGAATTAGTGTTTAATCTAATTGGATTTGGCACGTTTCTATTAAATCATTTTATTATACATTATAATATATTAAATAGAATAAATCAAATAAAGTTAATTAAAAGTATTGAAATTTGGAAATTGAAATAGAGCAAAGCTGAAACTAGATAAAGGATTATTTAATTTGTAATGCAAAGAGCAGAATAATCTTTTGAAAATAATTATACATAATAAATATATATACCATGCATAAATCCCCTTTATTTTTAGCTAAAGTCGAGCCTCTTCATATATTCATATATTCTCTTTTATATATATTTTATAATTATATGTATGGAATATTCCTTTACAAAAATTATTAAAAATATATATATTTATTTACATATGTATTCTACATTCCCCTTTAGCTTTCTGCTCTCTACGCCTCTGCCTTATTCACATATTCACTTTTATATATATTTTATATGGCTCGTTTTTTATATTAGCTCACATACGCAACATTTAAGTGGCGCCAAAGCCCACACACACAGAATGAGCACTATCAGATGGCTGTGTGTGTGTGTGTGGTGCGGGTGGTGGCGGGGGGCTGACAGCATTAGACATTAAAGGCATGAACATGCTCATTGCCTTGATATGCTTTTGTTTGCCATTAAGGCGCATGAATATAGCAAAAACTTGGCTTTCATTGTCGAATTGAATTTTTACAGTCTGCTGCGGGTTTTGTGTGTGTGTGTGTGTGTGTGCTTTTTTTGTGTTAAAGGCAAAAATGAAGTCGGAACATTGTCAGCTGCATGCGAGTTGTGGGTGGGTGTTTGGGTGTGTGAATGCCACAGTCTTGCTAAATTAATTAACTGATCTTCCCTCTCTCTCTCTCTCTCTTTCTCTCTCTCGCTCTGCCTCTGTCTGTCTGCTTGTTTGCCTTGGCTTGACCTACATCAGCTTCTTTTTTTCTGCTGCTGCCACTCGCTTGATTTGCCTCTAGTTAATTAATCAGCTGTCGAGTGTGGAGTGCTGAAACAACTTCAAGTTGAACAGTGTCGGAGAGAAGAGAGCACGGAGACAGCAGCTTGACATCATTTTCCAATTACGAATATTCCGCCTGTTTTGGTCCTTGGTGTAATCAGCCGTGAAATTATTTTGCAGCTTCCTAGCCGGCGCGCACTAATTGTTACGCGAAAATAAACTACTCGAAATTATTAGCCGCGTCGACGACGGGCTGGGCTTGTCACGCCTGTCCGCGCACAAGAAATGACTTTAAATTAGCTCCAGTCTGGACTTGACTTAATTTACAGCCCATAAAGAACAGCGAAACTGACAACGAGACTTATGCGCAGAAGATTTGATTTACACGGGATTCTCAGGCAGGCATATCTAAAGGATGCACAAGTTAGTCGAGTAGAAGTAATGGCTGGAGAAATTAGATTGACTTCATCCGAATCCAATCTTAAATTGTATTTTACATAAACTAATTTTGGATTACTATGCTGACTTCAGCAAAAGAAATATATAATTACCCATTAAAAAGAGAAAAGAAAAGAAAAACAAAGGCTTCGCACTCTTAATGTACATTTGGAAAGTGCTTGAAATTAATGTAATGCATATAAAAGGCTGGAGAAACAGAAAATAATAGAAAAATCTAATTTAGATAATTTCAGCAAGTTTCGCAAAGCAATAACATTTTATGTAAGTCGGCAAAGAGATTTTAGAAATGGGTTTCAAGCCTTTGTTGTTTGAGTCTAAAATTAAATTTGAAAATATATATTTACTTCATTTAAATTAGATGAACTTTATTAAAAAATATTTATGATCTGAATACTAATTAGATGTTATTTTTTATTTAAAAGTCATTTTCATTGCCATTGCCTTTGACTTTTTAATGCGCTTTAATTTGCCTTGAAGTTTTTATATTTATATATCTCTCGCCCTGCTCAGCTGCATGTGCCATCCACGTATTAATACCATAAAATATCTGGTAAAAAATCAGATTTATACGCAGGGCTGCACTAGTTGCACTGCTGAGCATTAAGCTGCCGTGCAGCATTTGCTTTCAGCGGGAAGACAGCTGAGCTGAGTGGGTGGAAAAAATTGTAAATTCTATAAGCAAACAAGCCACTTGGGGAAAAAGTGATGCCAGTTGGCGCTGCTCGAATAACAGAGAGAACAGAGAAAAGAAAAAGTTGTATTTTCACGGTAAATAAGGCTGTCAGAAGCAAAAGCAACAACGACAATGGCCACACAGAATGACAGACGAGAGACAGGCAGTGAGGAGAGACTGTTGAAAGCCCCCTGAGTGAAGGGTTGACTGCGAGGGAGACTGGCTGCAGGCCTCAGTCGCGAAAATTTATGTAAATTGCACGATGAGAAGTCGACGCTTATAATTGTTAATTTGTTGCGCTGGAAATTTGCATCGAATTCGCTTAAAGCTTAAAGTGCGTTGCCAACACGCACTTGGGTCCATTTGGGAGCTGGCCAACAGCCAACAGGCAACAGCCAACAGCTTGGCGGCCTCGAGCACTTGTTTACTCTCCGCTTAAATTCAATTTACAAATTTTCACAAATTGAATATTTGTAAACATATAATAAACATGCGTAAGTAAGCTGATTACACGCATATTTGCACCTCTATATAGCGTAGCCAGCTATAATTTCGGCGCCCCCTCCCCGCCCCCTCCTCGGCGCACTCAATCTAAATGTATTCAACACTTATATCATATTTTATCTCCACCTTTTACCCCTGCCCGCCTCTCAGTGATTGCTTTTTTCTGGTTTTTTGGTCGGGCAAGAAATTGTATATTTGATTTGAACTTTGCCCTGCCCGACTGCTGCCTCTCTCCCTCACGCCGCCCGTCGCAAATGAGGTCATGATGAAATATTCACCGCAGGTGTAATATTTCACCCTTGTGTGATTCAAATTTGTTCTGGCAGTTGGCAGTTGGCAGTTGCCTGTTGGCTCTTGGCTGTTGTTGGCCGCTTTACATAGTCTGCTTTAATATGATTCCATTGTTGTTTGAAAGATTCATAATTTGCATACTGCATGTTGTCTGTTGACAGCCCTAATTTGATGCCGATTCGCTTAAATAGGTATATTTTCAAACTTATTTATATATGGAGCTGCCATGAAAGCATTCTCGTTGAAGCCCACTGACAATTATGGCAAATCTCATTAAACTGTCCAACTCGAGTCTATTTTTATGTGTGAGTTTTCGCTGTGTGACATCTTCACTTTCTCCCTTAAAGTTGAAAATGTTCATTATAGTCTGACAAATATTTCTGTTTATTCTATGGAACTCTGTTTTATTCTACTTGAAATAAAAGTAAATTCTTCTCTATTTCATTTCAGCAAATATTTTTCATAGAATTTTGTAAAGAATCTTATAGAAATATGTTTCAAAGAATTTGTCATCAGCGGTAATACAATTATTTAAAAAAATATTGACTTCATTCAAAGCTTTCTTAAAAATATTTATATAATATTTTTTTTTTGTATTTACAAATTGCATAAATATATTTATTTATTTTTGTGTAGTAAATGTACATATATGTAAGTATATATATTATTTTTAAATTATTTAAAATTGTTATTTAAAGACTTCTGCTAAAGTATTTCAGCTTTATAAGATCAATTCTTATAAAAGGGAGAAAAATTTTTATTTAACATTTTAAACAAACTTAAAAATTATATAAATTCCATTTGAGCTTTTCTTTTCTGCATCAAATGCAGGCGCAAAATATAATTCTTTAACTATTTGTCAAGTCTTGCAGGCTTTTCAAGTCCAGTGAATTATCATCATGATGTTAAAGCAATTATTACCGACTCAACAATTATTATTAATATTATTATTTACAAAGATAATTATTTAATTAACAATTTTATTGCCATTTTTTATATTTAAATTAATAATACATTTTTAAATATTTTTAATACTGATTTATTACAGAAATTTTATAAAATTTGAGAAACAAAATTTGTAAATAAAACAGAATTTATATTTTTTAAAATATTTACTAAAAATACTGCAAGCTTTTCACCTTAAAAAATCAATACAAAACTTATATGGAAATCTTATTTTAATGAAAGTTCTTTTTATATAATTTCAATTAGTTGCGTTTCAATCAGTTTAAGTTTAACTTACTTACGTTAAACTTATTAAAATATCCAGCGGAATGCCATTAAATGTTCATCAACTTAATTATGCTCGCAGTTTAATGGCCGTTAACTTTTCGCAAATTCTGAACTTGAACTTTTCTATTAAGTGTTTCGAATACTTCGATAAAGTTAAAGCTCTGCGGGGCGAGGGTGCTTAGCCAAAGCTGTCTGGCCGGTTAGCTAACTGGGGCTGATTTGAATAACGGCATAATTTATTTGTATTCATCGGATTTGACAAGAGTCTTAGTCCCGAAAAGTACAACGACTTGAGCTTATTAACATTTATTTAGCCCGCAAGCCGTTCGTGGTCTGGCAGTACACAACCCACAGCCCACATCACATAACGAAATTGTGAAACAAATTCGATTTTGAGAGCATGAATAAAAAGTAAATGTGCCAAGACAGAGAGAGAGCGAGAGAGAGAGAGAGAGAGAGAGAGTGGGAGAGCAGACGCTGAGGGCACTGCTGCAGTCACAGCCTAGACAATACTATCACAAAAGTTAAGCGACAAGAGACAAAGCCAACACACACAGACACTGGCAGACCCTCACGTAGGTGTGACCGAGCTAAACTTTAACTATTGTCGTAATCTGCAGTGCTGAGAAGACAAAGAAGACGTTTTCAATGCTGGGGTTGGACTTGGGCCTGGGCTTGGGCTTGGGCTTGGGTATGCCAAGTATCTGTCAGGCGAGTGCCGTGAAGCATGTAAATTTCGCTCAACTTGAGTTTTTTATTAAATTGTTTGCGTCGCCCGACACCGAACATTTTATTTCCATCATGATTTGCATGATCTGTGTTCGGGCGTCGGTTTATGGCCGCCTTAGCCGGCAGCAAATGCCACCACGCGCCATTTGGGTGAGAGTTGATGATCATTTTGTACCATTTTTTATGGCCGTGCGTGTTGGAGCTGCGGTCGCAGCCAGCGCAGCCCGAAACTGATTTTTCGTCTACATATTTTTTTTGGCTGCTTGGCAATTTTAATTGCTGGGCATGAGTTGGCTCCGGAGTTGTGACACTTTTAATTTAAGCCGAAAAGTATGCCACATAAACATGTAATTTGCGCCAGTTGCACGTTGCGCCAAGTGCGTGACACACACACACGCACGCACAATCACAGAGTTAAACACACTCTCACCCACTCACTCAGCTTAAGCTGAGCTGGCGGCAAGCTGTGGCTTTCATGTTTACACAGACTTACCCAAATTCGTTCGCCACTCGCTCTACCATAAATCTCTGCCGTTTCACTGTGTGCGTGTGTGTGTGGGATTGGGCTCTAGCATTGACACTTGTCCACTGAGAACCTTTTTCATGTGTCAAGTGCGAGCTGCTGCGCTCAAAGTTTGCCCTAAAATACAGACATGAGCTGCTCAGCTCGTCGAGCTCGAAATGGTGAGCTGTCGAGTTTAGAGTTTATTTTACGCATTGCTTTTGAGAATAATTTAACTGAGGATTATTTAATAGAGACTATGCTCGGAGTTGATGATTTTGCTTAAGAGACTCGCCGCTTCTGGAAATATTTGAAATATTTAAGAAATTAATTTAGGACATGCCAAATATTTTGCTGGTTGAAAAAGTCTTGAATTTCATATGTATTTTATATTTTATATTTTTAAATTTTATATATATATATATATATATATATATATATATATATATATATATATATATATATATATTAATTATATATTTTTAGTTCAGAAATGAATTGACTTCTTATATAACTCTGGTCAGCCTCGAGCAAAATTTTAATATTAAAGAATCTTCTTTAAGATGTGCCAAATATTATTTTCTAGTAGTCTTAAAATATTTATATTTATTTTATTTTCTATATATTTATTTTCTATTTAATTCAGAGTTGAATTGACTTTTTATATTCCTCTGGCCGGCCTCAAGAAATATCTAGAGATATTATAATATTAAGAAATCTTCTTTAAGAGTATTTCTTCAATTTTATACTTTTTTTTTATAAATTATTTCTAAAATATACATATTTATTTATTTATATTTTTTTTTTATATATATTTTATACATATTTATATCTACCTGACCTGCCGGAAGAAATAAATATAAATATAAATAAATATTAAAATATAAAGGAAGACATAAATAAAATATTATAATTTATTTTACATATGATTAATATTGAACACATTTATATATAAAAATAATACCAGATACTACTTCACTCCGTAACTCCCCTCGCAACTGCATTTCACTTCACATTCAAATCTTCAACAAAAGCCAGAGTAATTTGTGTTTACTTGGCACTGCAGCTTCAAGTTTGTTGCTCGATTAGTTATGCGGCAAGCTGCTTGCGGCATTGCATGATAAAGTTGTTTAAAGCCCGCATAGGCATAATTAAGAGCGACTAATATCGGGCGAATAGAGGCGACTGCACACACACGAACACACAGACACCATTAACCATGTGATTATTTGGCAAAAGTGAACAGACTGGGTGCAATATGAACAATTAAGGCAAACACAGCCCACATGCGCACCTAAAGTGCGTACGTAAATCACGAAGATGTAGATTTTGGGGCAACTTAATTTATGTTTGCCCAGGCCGAGCAGGCGCTGGCTCCGGCTATGGCTCGGCTCGGCTCTGTCAGCAGGGCTCTGCTCGTTCGACTGTTTGACCACGCTCGCCTATTTAGCATTATATTAGTCCGACTGGCAGCAGGCAGCAGGCAGTAGGCTCTCGCTCCACATATCAGGTGCATAAATTTGCCAGCACTGACATATTAAGCGGCAGCCCCGTACCTGCCATGAACCTAAATACGTTACATAAATTGGTATCTGATGCGGGCTAAATCTAATTTGTGACTAACAACTCAAGGGAGAGCATAAACAGATGCACTGCCTGTGCTCGCTCACTTGGCTGAAAGCACGTTACGATTAGCACAATAAGTAAATTTGCTGTCGAGCTGCAGTAAATTCTGATTTTTAAATGTAGAAAGTTAAGAGACTTAAATATCTGTTGCCTGATAACTCAACTAACTTTCTGGGGAATTAATTAAAATATCTAATTCATATATTTGCTCATGTGATATATTTACCCTTGACTCCACGTCTCCCTCGGGCTGCGGTCTGTCTTATTGCATTGTTCTCAAGCTGGCGCCAGCATCGTATGCAAATTAGCACTCAGTCTAATTAAACGGCATATACTATAAATAATTTAATACACATTAGTAGCTTGAGTTCCAGCCAACCATTTCCTGTTACGGCTAATTAAAATTTTAGTCTGCTATATTGCGCATACGACGTGGTAGCCGCATCAAGGCAAAGATTCACAAATATTGGCACTCGTCTTGAAATAGTTATTTGTTTCTCTTTATTGACTTGCTCTATTTGATCTGTGGCTGGGCTTCGAATTGAAATTAAATTATTTCATAATTAGCTTTGAGCTTTTCAGCTATCTGTCTATAGTTTTAGCTCAGTCAAGCACCAACTCTGTGCGAAGAGGTCAACGCTAATCCTACTATAATAGATAAATATACTCAGCTCACTTCAGGCAAAGAGAGAGAAATGCGCAGATTAAGACATTTCTCATACAAATCCCCGACACGACCATGGCCAAGGACATTGTTCTATCGCTTTCTATCTAGCTTAATACCCTGAATGCAATGATTGTTCACTGTTGGCGCGACAATAGTCGTTAAGCGGTTTGCAATTTGCACTGACAGAAGCCAGACTACAGCTCGAATAAACAAACAAACAGCTAGCCCGAGCAGAAGGTCGCATAAACTACGATACTGATATGTATATATAAATATATATAAATTTATATATATACATCATCATGTTGAAAATATATGTGTATATAGTTGGCCAAAGTGTAATACTTCACTGTCTTTTTGCTCAGCTGTTTGAACAGCGCTATTCAAAGTGTTTTGCTGCCGCCATTCATTGAATAAATTCTATAATTTTATGGCTTTATTTTATGACTTTTATTTAGCTACATGAATATAATTTCCAACAAGTGCAGCGAAAATTGATTTGCATAATATTTAAGCAAAGTTATTTTCGAAATTGTTAAGCCAATTTTATATTTAAACTATTTGCATGCATAAACTTTGCCAAGAATAAATATATAATTTTATTTCAGAATTTTTCTTTAAACTTTGCCAAGAATAAATATTTATTCTTTACATAAATGTTTAATATAGCAACCAAAATTATTAAATAGCTCTACTGACACTTAAATGAGAGTTCAAAGTGATAGCGCATGGCTCAACATGTTATTAAGAACACAAATTATTAAAAATTTAGTTTCTTAGCTTTATTTAATTATTTTGTGCAATAAAATTAGTTTCAGATCAAAGTTTTTGTTTATTAATATAATAATAAATAAATATAAAAATAATAAATAAATAATAATAGCAAACTTATTCACTTGTGCGCCACTGTACACTTGTTTAGATTTAACTAAAATTTATTGCACAAATTTCAACTACTGCCATTAAATGGTATTCAAATATATTTATATTATAATGGTCCTTTTTAGGGGGGTTTGTAATGAATTTTTGGTCAAGTTGCGAGTTTGCTTTTTAATTCAGTCACCCTAATTCATTTTACAGTCCTTTTTAGCAGCGGCAGCAGCGGCGACAGCAGTAACTTCAGTACCTGCCATTACCACCTAATCCTGTGGCCACGTCCTGCCCTTGCTTTACTGCTTTTAATTATCTTTTATTTTATGTGCTTCCATTTTGTTGTCTTTTTTTTTTTTGTTTGTTGCTTTTTAGATTTTGTCATTTTGTGCCGCACAATTAAATAACAATTTGTCGGGAAGTTGTGGCTATTTTCAGCTCGCAATACACTTTCCCCAGGGCATTTGAATTTCAGAGAAATAACAGATTATATTAGATGAGTCAGCTTGATGAGATTTCGCAGTAATGTATGCCGTTATATGATGTTTATCTGTTGCTTAGCTGAAGGCACTCGTCTAGATAATAACTTCATTTAATTGGCAATCAGACAAAGGGTATTCGCCCATGTCTGAGTGCCTTGCGTGGCTGTTATATCATCTCTCAGGCCGGCCACGCTTGCCGCGCCGATGCAATGACTTTTTAATAGACCTGGCTATTTTTGTTTCTTGACTCTTGTGTCTTACTGCCTGGACAGCCATGACTAAGAGATTCTTGGACTTTATTTTATGTGAACTTTAATTAGCTTTTTTGCGTTGACAGGCCAGAGAATGAGAGGAAGAGAGAGAGAGCGTGGGCTGAGCTCTAGCCAATATATTTATATAATATTTGGTTCTTGCTCGCAATTAATCAGTGCATTCGTGCATACCTGCTGAGCGAGAGAGTGAATTTTTCTTGCCATTTTCAGCAATAACTTCTAGCCATATGTTGACATATTTTTTTTCACACTGCTCCCCTGCGGCTACCCAGTATTGTGGTGCGCTCTGCGGCACATGCTGAACAAATGACAACAATGTGAACTGCCGCTACTAGCTCCCATGCCATGCAGTTGTTTTGTTGCCGCCGTTTCTTGTTAGTGCCGGCATATATATATACATATATACAAAGTCTGAAACACACACACCCCCACACTCACACTCACTCACAGCCAGTAGTTAAAAGTAGTCTGCTGCAGTTTATTTGCTTTTGCCAGAGATTCGCATGCCATATTTGCTTTCCACTTTGACATACGCAAATATTTTTCCTTTTACATTTTTGCTTGCCTCAAATTCTAAACTTTGCCGCTTTGTTGCTGCTGCCGTCGCAGCTTCCGCTTGGCATGCAGTTTGTTTCGTTTTCTCAGCAGTCGAGGCGTAAGTTTCCCTTGGTCATGCATCGCTGACATTGAACCACATAAACATGGCATAAGTTTTTATCATTCCAAAATCTTTTACATGTTGCACACAGAGCGAGCAGCCTCAGTTTAGTTTTTCTTTTTGTCCTTTTAGTAAAGTACTTTTCAGTCAATAAAATAGTTAATAACTATTTAATAGTTAATGAATTGGCATAAACTGTATAAGATGAGGTAGTTTACAAAAAAATCTTTTGACTAAATGAAACAAAAATATTATATGTTATTATATTTAAAAAAAATATTTTTTTTATATATTTATTTTTAACTTATTAATTTAACTACTTAATTTTTTATTTAATTATTTTATTTTTTTATTTATTTATATATTTAATTTTTAATTATTTATTTATTTATTAACAAATATTAACCAATCATATTTATTTATTTATTATTTTATTTATTTTTTATTTCTATTTATTTATTTATTTTAAAATTTATTTATTTTGTAGCAATTGATTTTTTATAACATCTACATATATACATATATTTATTATAAGTCCAAAAATAACTTTTAAACTTCTCTAATCATACACAAAATGAGCAGCAAAAAAGATTCTTTAACAATGTTACAGACTGCCAAACAAGTTACCAAAGGCTCATTATTTTCTGGCAATTTTCTAGGAAGGACCTGCTCTTTGTGAGAAGCGAAATCAGTCAAAATGGTTTCACATTTTGCTCTTTTATTTTTGGCAAACTTGCCTTCCAAAAGGGTTCATTGTCGTCGTTTTTGTCTCGAAGCATAGCTCAGACGATGATAAAATCAAATCATGAATTTATGACAGCTCACAAGTCTTGCAATTGTCATCAAATGGTTTTTACTCTAGCACATTCTACGATTCCTTGCCTCGCCCAGCAGACACGCCCAGCACACATAGCTTGGCCAAGTACAAATACAGTTTTGTGCAGCTCATTACATTTGCATTGTGGCCAGATACATTCAACAAGAGAACTGCAATGGCAAATAATAAAAAAGAAAAGAAAACAACAAAAACGTTCAGTACTAAATCGTTTTGTGGTGCACAGCGACTGTCAGACAAATGTGTGCAAAGCTCTTCAAGTGCCGCATTTTCATGTTTTTGGCTTGTTCGTTGGCATGAACCTTGGCTTAAATGTGCAAATTGAGACTTACGTTAGCTCCTGAGTTTGGTTGCATATTTGCTAAGGCTCCGTTGACAGCTCAAATGCAAATGCAACAAAATTGAGAATAAATATGAATATTCAAGTTTCAAATTGAGTCTTGTGCATGGCGAGCCTTAAAAAGTATTCAAACAATATAAATAAAATAAAAATGAAATAGAAATAGAAAAATAAAAATAGTTTGTATAATAACAAAAAAGTAATATATTTTGCTAGCATTTTAAATTTATATTCTATATTTATATAGAGAAAAATAAAAATTATAATATAAAATAAATGATATTAATAATATAGAATATAATAATATGAGTAATAAAAATAATTTATAATTATAAAATTGTCCTACATTTTGCTTGAAATTAGTTATTATTTTTTATATTTAAATAGGAAAATATAAAAATATTATTAAATTAATAATATTACATGTGTATCCTAATAATAGGCAAAAATGTATTTAAATAATTGAATTATTGAACTTACAGCATCAGCTAAACATCTTCTAGTTACACACTCTCGACTTAATTAGTCTAATTAAATTTAATGAAATAGCCAAAGCCAAGCTGCACTAACAGTCTGTGGCGTGAAAGCGTTTAAATAATTGCATTTAATGCTTTTATATTGCGATTCGATTGAGTGCACTATAATTGCTTGGATATTGTTGGCTGGCTGGCTGACTAGCTGGCAGCCAGCTGCCTGCCTGGCTGGTTGAGTGGCCATCGTTAATCAATATCAGCTTTCAAGTCAAAGTTTTGGTCATTGGTCACTTTTTATTTGGTACAATGCGAATCAATCAGCTGCGGGCATCAGAGAGCGAAGTTCGAAATAGAAACCAAATGCGATAAGTTTAAATTGATTTGGCTGTCTCGCTGCTCAGTCCGCCGCCTTAAAGTTTCAACCAAATCATGATAAATGAGCCACAGCCAGAGCTTAACTATTTCAATTTAATCAATGAGCCATTCAGCGTCAGCTTCTAAGCACGAGTTCTGCGTATGTGTGTGCATATGTTCAAGCGAGCATAAATAGATTTATTTGAAAAACATGAAGCACTTGCACACAGCATATTTCGGGCACTTCCACTTGCCGGATACAGTGATATCCGTTTCAGTTTTCAAGCGTCAAATCTAGCTTTTAATACGCTGCTCGAAAAGAGCTATAAAGAGTGAGTTGCATGTGGATAGCTTTTTCAGCTATCAAATTGAAGCATCTTTATTAGTTGTTTTTATGAGAAAATTTAGTGGCCTTTTCAAGTATTTTCCACAGCATCGAAAGCTTTTGCGTTTTCCAAATTTATTACATTTTATTACGCATATTTATTTGCATAAATAATAATTATATATTTTGCGTGGCAAGCTGGAAGAATTATGAGAATTTAACTAAATTTATTATTGGGAAAGCTATGTGCAAAAATAGTTGCTAAAGCAATATATAAAATAATTATATATTAAATATTTTAAAAATATCTTTTTTCAGCTCTTTTATAGCTAACAAATCTGTCAGCCCTTGACGTATAATGTGTAATGAGAATCCATGCATGAGTTTCGTCATTAGCTCATGATAGTTGAACACAAAAAAATTTTTTTTAATTTATTGGTGTAGCAGCAAATGGGAAATATTTATTGAGCTGTGGAGCATGAGTTCAATTGAGCAATTTCATGTTAATGTCGCCTTTGAGGCTTTATTCATTTTACAGCTGCAATCAGTGTTGAATGTATCCATTCAATTTAATGGTAATCAATATAGACTGAAACCATTGAAAATGCATAAAAAATAATAGAGGTTTTTTGTGAAAGAGGCAGTGGGAGTGATGGACGTTGACATTTAATTTAAATGGATATTATTGATAGTAGAATTAAGAGCTGAATTGATGTCGATTTGACTGTTTGTAAGATTATTTAAATATATATTATTATATTATATTATTATTTAAATATATACAATACATAATATATATATACATAAAATGAACAAAATGTATAATTATATATACAAAAAAAAAAAAAAAAATAAATAAATGTTAAAAATGGTTGTTATAATTGAAATATAAATATTTAAAATATATTAAGCAAAAAAAGAACATGGATTTAATACAATTTATAATTATACATATATAAAAAAATCAAATAAATAAAATATATAAAATAGATAAATTATAGTTTTTACTGTTTGTAAGACAATGGTGTTATTATTTATATATAAAAATATATGAAATATATTAAAAAAATAATATACAAAAATAATAAAAATAAAATTATAAATAAACAAAAATAAAACAAATAAAATATATAAAATATCTCAACTAACAGCTTCATTTCCACTTATTCACATTCTTCAGCCACTTCAGCTTCATTTGCCGCACAAAAAAAACCTTTTGAGCCACTCATTTATCCAACTCAGTTTTCATTTTAAATACTATAAAATCATTGCATACAACTTAAATTAAATCATTTGAAAATGACAGCTTGAGCAACAGTTTGTGGTCATTGTGGTGCCTGACATTTCACAATTTCAGCCACAATTCAAAGACAACAGTTATTATTCTCATCTCTCGTTCTTCTGCCAAGCAATTGTCTCCATTTAAAGCTAATAACATTTGACACACTCTCAAAAGTCTGTATTCAGGTCAAACTGTCAAACACGAGTTGTTGTTAAGCATTTTAAAAGTTGTGTTGTCAGCTTGTAAATCTTTTAGTTTACAACTGCAACACAATTGCTGCTCTGTGATTGCCATAAACTGCTGCACAAAGTCACAACTTAAACACACACACACACAGCTGGCTACGTGTCGCACAAAGCACACAGAAGAAAGTATCAAGAGCAAACAGAACAGAACAGAATAGAACAGGGCAACAACTCGCTGCTGAGATACACTTTCCTAGGGGACGCATTATATTCCATGCAGCACTTTTGACAGCAATTTACCAAGTCGATTGGAAATGCTTTGACATTCGCAATACTTTGTTTGACACATATATCGACACGGGCGCATGCTGAGACTTTAAGCCAATTTATGAGCACTGCGAAGAGTTCGCTTGAAAGTGTTGCTTGGAAATAAGTGGAAACTCTGAGAATTTCATTAGCATTTATTTACTTTGCCGGTTCCGCAAATGCTAATGTAATTCGCATTACTTTGCTCACGAAAAGGTTTTTGATCTAATTAAATTGAATATTGTATGCAGTAAATTGGCATTAAAATGGGGCTTGAAAGGTTTCAATAAGTATTTTATGTTGCATTAAAGAGAAAAATATTTATTTGAATTATTTTTAGCTATTCTTAAATGAATATTTTAAAATTAAAATTTGAATTCTTTTTTCTTCTTCTAAAATTGAATTTATAAACCAAATTTGAAAACAATATATTATTGTATTATACACTTTAGAAAGTTAAAAACAAAAATAAATAAAATAATGTTAAATAAAAAAAAGTAAAGTTCATTTTAAAATTATTTAATAATATTAAATAAAATATATAAGATTTCACTTTAATAATATATAATAATATAAAAAAAAAAAGCAAAATGTGTTTTTAATATTTCTTGTAGGGAAACAAATATTATACAAAAATTATTATAACCATCATTAAATATATATGTATGTACAATATTTTATAAAAAAAATAAATATTAAAAAAATTTGGTGTATTATTATTGTATAAAAATGTATAAAACATATATAATTATGATATTTATAAGCCTAAAATTGAATTTACAAAACAAAATTGAAAGGTTTAACATATAATATTTATTTCTTTGGCAAATTTTAGTAACAATTTATATTTTATTCGATATATTTATTTTATTTATTTAAAAAATATATTTTTTGATTTTTTTTACTTTTTTTGGCTATTGTTTTTAAGAATTAATTTAAAACTCTTTGGTTGTCATAACGCGAAATCCAAAACAATTGTTGGACATAAAAAGCAAAAATACTAAAAGTTATATCATAAATCGCCTTAATCCCACATATATTTTTAAGCTGTTTGTTATATATCCTCAATCCCTTTTAAAGCTTCAACATGTTAACCGAAAATGTTAGACAGCTCAATTTAAAATCAAATGGTCTGAGACTTCATAGAAATATTCCTGGCAAACACTAGTCAGAGATTCACATTGCTCATTTAAAGTCAACATTGACAAGTTTTCCGTCCAGTAATTGTGGAGTTGGCCAGCCAGAGCGTCTGACAAGGCAATAAAGAGGACTGTCGCTGGCTACGCTTTTACAGCTGCTTCTTGGAACAGCTCAGCAATTTGTCAGTGTAACGTGTCGCCCATTGACGCTTTTTTATGTGAGACCATTTTTTGGGGCACTTTATGTAGTCAGAGAGTTGCCAGAGAGTGGCAGAAAGGAAACAGACAATGCTGCGAGCGAGTGCGTGTGCGAGTGTCAAAATGAACGCATATTATCATAGTAATTGGCGGTTCTGCTTGGCTGCGTTGTCAACTCGAAACGCAGTCAATCAAATATAAGCAGCCTACCAATGGGCAGGCATAACAAAGCGGAAGCTTATCTAGCAAAGCGGACGCCGTTGCTGTACTTAAATTCTATATACATATAGGGCTAGAGAGAAATGTTGAAAAACATATCCCATTTGCATGCTGGAGCTGGGCCCTATGCTGCATAGAGAGTCAGGCGACCATGAAAATAATTTCTACATCATATCAATATGAGCTCATAAAAGTCAAACACGTCACCGATATAAATACACATACACACACACACATATATATATAAATCTATATGTATACAAATGTGTGGGCCTCGTTATGGCCGTTGAGCCTCGACAAAACTGTGGAATTCTGCATACAAAACTTTTACACATGAACGCCTGCAGCGCATGTGTCGCTGTATGTGTGTGTGTGTGTGCGTGTGTGCGATTGTGTCTGTTGTGCTCTGTGTACGTGTGCAGTCGACAGTTTGATATTGTGTAGTGAGGGGGGCTTTCAGCACACACGCTCGTTATTCATGCCACTTTGTGCTTAGCAGTTGCCTGACAACGCTGCAACGCTTATGAACAACTGCGCCACAAACACACAGCTGCATCCTCCATTTCGTAATCCATATGCTTGATTTTTCCGATAGAAAATGTTTACTCTTCCGATTTAATTTAAGTAAGCATACTCCAAGTCAAGAGTGCTTGACTGCTGCATACTCTGCAGCACACTTTACCCAAGCAGAAGGTAAGGTAAATTGTGCAGATGTCTCCCACTCCCACTCTCTCTCTCTCTCTCTCTCTCTCTCTCTCTCTCTCTCTCTCTCTCTCTCTCTCTCTCTCTCTCTCTCTCTCTCTCTCTCTCTCTATCTCTCTCTATAGAGTTTATGGATATTGTACTTTAAGCTATAGTTAAAGAGGCATTATTAATCAATATTAGGCAATCCGTAACAAAAGTCTGATTTAAGCTAATCTTCTTCTCTCTCTGGCAAGCAGCAGAGCAGACACCCTCTGTGCTCCTCAAAGTCGTGTACTTGAGCAAAGAGTCTGCAGGTTGTAAATACTTCAAGATTGCAGCCAAAAAGATTTATTGCCAGCATAATTCTGGTCGACATGCATAAACTATTTGCCAGAAACCAGAGAGGGGTGTGGCTTTGGCAGTTTAGAACTGAAAGTGCAGATAGTTTGAATGATTAACTTACTCATATGTAATTAGTATAGAGACAGCATTTTAAGAGCATTTAAATACGTTGGTTTTCAATATATATATTATATTTATAATATTTTTTATTTATTTTATTATTATTTTAATTTAATTTTTATTTTATTTTAGTTTTTGTTTTTTTATTTTTGTCTCAAAATTATTTTATTTAAATTTAATTTTTTATGTTATATTTATATTATATTTATTTATTTATTTTGTTTCATTTTTTTTATACATTTTATTTGTATTTATATATTTTTTAGTATATTTAAAGCAGGATATAATTTTGAGTAAATAAAATAAAATAAAAAATAAAAACTGTATAAAATTGTTTAAACTTTACTAAATTCTCTATAAAAGCAACCTCGCTTAAAGCAGAGACTGTGATATGTTAACTATGTAGAATGCCCAGCTTTGGTTACACTCACAATATTTGTTTCGCAAAACCAAAAACTTTGCTCAACATAAATATTTATGTATGTGTACGGATGATAATTTATGCTGTAAATAAAATAAAATTATTCTAAAATATTGCTGTTGGGGAATCCAAGGCAAACATCACTATGTTCGACACTTTAAACTAAGAGCAGAAGTTTAGAATACTTGTGTATGGGAGAGCGAGGAAGAGATAGTATTGAATCGTATTGTTTTGTTCTCTATTTTGCAAATGCTTCTTTCGCTCTCACAACACATCGGCTTGATGTTCGATCCGGTTTGAAATATGTTCGATCCGATCAATATGTGAACTATGCAGCTGCTCAGCCATCGACAGCTGACGTCAAACTGAGCTGGATGTTCGCGTTCGGCACAAACTGAAAAGCTGAACTAAAATAACGTCTGGGCACTATAATAACATAGGCTTAAGCATTGCCTTCCAACTTCTTCACCAGAATCGCTTTCTCAAAGCAGACATTAATCATGTAAATTCTATAGGAAATTCAAGAGAATTATTGTATAATCATAAATATTTTTAATAATTAAGAAATCTCTATAATACTATAAAGAATATATAAAACTGTTATGAGTTGCAGTAAGAATTTTCTACAATTTAAGCTCATGTTTCATTTTAGTTTTGAATCTTTCATTTTTCTCTGTCATATTTTTCCATTCACCAACTCCCTCTCACCTTTACTTTCCTAATCTAACTCTTTTTTCTTTCGCTTTTCAGTCAAGTGCATCGAGGGCACAGAGTCTTCAGCATACTAATAGCTAACACTAAAAGTAAGTACATATTCATAACAATAGGGAATTATATTAAGCTTCAAGCAGTTTAGGCTAACAGAAGAGCTTAATGTCAGCGAGCACTGAATTCTCTCTGAAAGTTGCTCGACTAATTGGGTTATCTGGAGAAGAGATTTAAAGAAAAATGTACAAAAATTAAATTGGGGAAAAATGTAGTTTCTCATTGGTTAATTAACTGGAAAAGTTATAATTAAAATTTATAAATAAATATATTTTTTTTCCTGTTATATAAAATGAATTTATGTATTTTTTCTTCAGCTAATGAATTAATAATAAATTATTTTTTTTTGCTCTTTACAATATTCCACTCCAAGTGAACTGACATTGTTTGCATAATGACAGCTTTTACTCTCATAAATATTGAATGTGTATTGAAAAAAGCTCATAAAATTTGTTAACGATAAATGAGAATCATAAAAAACGTAATCAACATAATGAACACAGCTGAGCTAGTTAGACTGAATACTTTTTCTGCCAATTTTCAATTGTGAATACAAGTTTTTATTATCAGTTTATAGAAATTATTCCAAATATAATTTTTAATATTCCAAATCCTTTTCCAAAGAGCATTTGGTCTTCAGTTGGCCAATACCTAATCTTAATCTTTGTTTATATGCCATTTTACCGGCCATAAATTATGGATATTCAAAAGCTCAAATGAGTTTCAGGGCTTAGGCCTAGTCGGGCTCGAGCGCAGCTTAGACAGCGCTGCGCTGCGCTGTTAATTCAATTCAATTTGGGAGCTCATCTGGTTGAGGTTTTATGACAACACACAGCCTGTTAGGCCCTTGAATTATGAATGACACATTAGAGAACATCAAAATAATGATTTGCTGAGTGCCATTAGCTGGCAGGCGCAGGGCTAAAGAGCATATTTAATCGTGCTCCATATTGGCATATAATATATTAATCAAATCGAAATCATTTTTCTGATTGATGCTCGAATGAGAATTAAGAACTGTTCTCGAATTTATTTATATTTAAGTGATATTATTTCTCCTCTGAATTTCGGGCACAAAGGCAATTAAACTGAATCTCACTCGATTATGCTCAAAGTTGTGTTCGCAGCAAAAATGCAATTTCATTTGGCCATTTTGTCAATATTTCTGAATGAATTTCTTTGTTTGCCTTTTATTCAGATTGTTCAATTGGCTCGTTGGCATTGCGTTGACAAGGCAGTTGTAAAAGTTAATTAAACTTGGACAGCCGCAAACAAATCCCAGAACTAATAAAAATCAAGTTGTTTGCTTTGCCCAAGTGCTGAATTTTGAGTGTCTCAATTCTGCTTACTGTTCTCGTTGTTGTCTTTGCTGAAGAATCTTGTTAGCAATTTGTTTGGCATTAGAAAGTTGAGCTGGGGAAACTTGCTTTGTGTCTCAAAATATTTTAATAACCTAATGTCAATGTAATGAAAAACAATTTGCGAATACACAAATTGAGCAATTCGTTACTGAAAAGAAAAACAATTGAGAGCGTTGCAGTCGCTGCTCAGCTGAGCAGAGCCAAAGCGGAGTCAAAGTTGCGGCAGAGTTGAGTCAAAGGCAATGCCAGCGGCAGAGCCACAGGCAGAGCTGATGGCAGAAACAGAAGCAGAGACAGAGAGCAGTGGGAGGCACAGCATTGGCAGTAATCGAAGTCCGCTGCAATTGAGTCAGGAGCAGCAGCAGTTGAGCCAGAGCAGAGCCACAGGCAGCACCAATACAGAGCTAGAGGCAGAGCCACAGGCAGAGCCAGAAGCAGAGACAGAGAGCAGTTGGAGGTATAGCATTGGCAGAGCTGGAAGTCAGAAGCAAAGGCAGAGAGCAGTTGGAAGTCCGCTGCAATTGAGTCAGATCGGGAGCAGCAACAGTTGAGCCAGAGCAGAGCCACAGGCAGCACCAATACAGAGCTAGAGGTAGAGCCACAGGCAGAGCCAAGGCAGAGACAGAAGCAGAGACAGAGAGCAGTGGGAGGCACAGAATTGGCAGATTGGAAGAGCTCGAAGACCGGTGCAATTGAGTCAGATCGGGAGCAGCAACAGTTGAACCAGATCAGAGCCACAGGCAGCGATAATGCAGAGCTAGAGGCAGAGGCAGAAGCAGAGACAGAGAGCAGTGGGAGGCACAGCATTGGCAGAGCTCGAAGTCCGCTGCAATTGAGTCAGATCGGGAGCAGTAACAGTTGAGGCTGAGCAGAGCCACAGGCAGCGCCAAAGCAAAGTTAAATTATAGTCAGTGTTGATCCAGAGTTGAACCAGAGCAGACGCTAAGCGAAGCCATAGGGAAAATGTTGGATTTGCATGCCTTCAGCCAGCATCAGCTATGCACTCAAGCATATCCCATAAGGTGGCGCAAGTTTTCCCTTCTAGTCCATAGATGACATCAAATGAAGAGGAATAAAATCTGACACATAATTAAATGATTCAGCTTCAGCTGCAAGAGAGAATTCAATTAGTTTGCCTCAAAGTGCAGGGATCTCGACATATTTTACATATCTAGCAAATAGTTCGTTGCATGCCTAACTCGAGAGTTAAATAAAAAGCAGATATTTATTTGCATACGTTTGTTTGCAGAGCACAGCCAATATTGAGCAAGCATAAAAATGATAAATGATAAATATTTTATGCTGGCATCTGCACAAATAACAGCAACAGCAAAAAGGAAAAAAAAATCCTCGAATTTTAGCATGTTGCATGAGGCCAACACAGAGCTACCTTTTTTCCTTTTTTTATTTATTTATTTTGGTTGGCTTTTTATACTCTTTGACACGTTTCGCTTGTGGCCTAATCTTTGCTGCGTTGCTGGCTTTTTGCCAGACATCAATTCACTTTGACACTGAAGAATCCCTCGCTGTTCGATTTGTGGTTGGCCAGAGCCGAAACAAATTCAGCTCTGGCTTTGCTCCATGGATTTGTGGCACAGGTTGACTTGCGTTTGTTTTACAAACGGGTTAATAAATCAGACTTTCATTTTTATGTTCATCGATTTATCTAGATACCCTGTGCAGAAGTAGCAGCCAGCAGGCCAAAGGTGCTCGAAAGTGTATAAAAAATGTTCTAATCTAAAGCAACAGACAAGCGTCCAATAAATTTGTCTTGCCTAAGAGAAACTAGCTGAAATTTGTGTAGTCGAATTTTCTATTTATTCAACATACTCTTTTATGAAACCTCAAACATATTTCTCACGCAATTGGCTTAAATTTATATATTTATTTTACAAATTTAGGGAATAAAAATTTAAATATAAAATTAATGTACATTTAAATATTTAAAAAATATATTTTTAAAAATTCTACAGGGTATCCACAAGTCAGTTAATAATTTTTTTACATTTTATTTAGTTTGAGGTAAAAAACATTTGTGGTTTCTATCAATTAAAATACATTTATGCTCACGTCACGTTTTCCCTTATTTGTTTGCATAGCAAAATTCTGTTATTTTTTTTCGTGTTTTCTATGCATTTTTATATAAAAAAAAAAACTATGTAGATTTTACACGCTTAAAGCACAAAAACCAAACTGTGATTGGCATTTTATAGTGCAGCTGACACATTGAAATTAGATTTTCAAATTTAGATTTTGGGGTTAAGGTTTGTAGTTTTCAAAGAAATATTTCAGGTTGTAACATGATGATGGTTTAATGATAATCTTTAGAAAATACTAATATTCATATAGTTGAGTAATAATATAAAACTAAATATATAAATTATATACATAATATTTAAAATTTTAAATGAATTAAATAGAAAAGAAATTTCGTAGTGGCTGATGGGAAAGCATTTCTAGTTTTTTATCTGTTAAGGAAATTTTTAATAGTGACTGAAGGCATATAAAAAAGCCTAATTTTAAGGTAATTTAAGAGTTAACTTCTATTAAGATTTATTATATATTTTGATATTATTTTAAACTAAAATATATTAAATAAAATATTATTTAATTTAAGAGTTTATTTAAGAGTTAACTTCTATTAAGATTTTGTATATATTTTTATATTATTTTAAACTAAAATATATTAAATAAAATATTATTTAATATTTACATTTTAATTAAAAATGCTTCAAAATAAGCCAGATGAATTTTTCAAAATATTTCAATTATTAAAATAATTTTATATAACAAACTATTAAAATTCACTTTAATTTCTCATTAGATTAGCTGCCCTAATCAACTGGCTGCTGCAAATATTGATTTTAAAAGGGCAAAGAAAGTGCAAATGAAAGCGAAAGCTGAGCCAAAACAGAGTGCAGGAGTTTTTGGCCAATTCCCTGTCGGCTGAGAGGCAACAGTGGCATGTGTTAAAATGTGCGTCACATGCAGAGTCAAAGGTCAAATGTTAAGTGTCGTTCGCTTGGCATTTGCCGCAAGAGCAGCCAACGAGCGTGTGACATAATGCAACAGACACGATGCCCCATATACCCACTGCACACACAGACTGCGAGTGTGTGTGAGTGTGATGTATTAGACGCGCGAGCACTGTGTCAGGGCCAAGTTAACTGGGCGCTTGTGAGCCAACTAAAAGGCTGTTCGCTGAACTCTCGTTGCTAAACGCTTGACAGTCCAGTCAGATCTTTGGCTGACTAATAGTTGCCACTGTCGCCAGCTGCTCCAGACTTGACCAAATAACCAGATGCGCTCAGCTCGAAAACAGCGACAACATTTGTTGCACGCACCACATTGTAGTATAAGTGACTGCGGGCAAATTCAATTTATGCGCACACAGCGTTCAATATGATTGCGAAAGCCAATGTAATGGAAAATTCCATTTTCTGTCATCCCAAATACACACACACACACATGTATAAAGAGAGTCTTTCAGTGTTTTCATTTCTTGATACAGTTCAGTTGCTTGCATGATAAACCATTGACATTACGTATACGCAGCATTGGCCCTGGTGCATTATGCATATGGCGTAACGGTGTCTTAAGGCTCAGTTGGGAGAGGAGCTTACAAAACGAAGACAAATATATTATTTCCCCCTTGTTTCTCCCTTACCAATAAATTTGATTAAAATTCTGCTTCTGCTTGGCTGCAGGTTTCGCATCTAGCAAATCTGTTTAGCTTGTGCGAATTAAAGAATTGTGGAAATCTTTTGTCTACTTTCCGCATTAGCCTTAGCCTTTAATGCGACCCTTGATATTCAGCGTGCGTGACAGCGCCCTGACCACGACCACCCACTGCCGGGCAGATTTCGCATATTAAGTAGCCGCCAAAGGAGAAGTCCATAAAACTGGTGCACATGAGGCCAGCCCCCGCCAGCTTGTTGAATTTGTCTTCATTTGGCAGTCCTGTGTGCGCGCGGCCATGTCAAATGTATGCAAACACACAGGGGCGCTCCATGCCATGCCAAATGAGCGCCAGAAGACAAATGCATTCCCAGTATGCAGATGCAGATGCAGATGCGGATGATGCAGAGACAATGAATTTCCGTTAGGGTGTGAACACTGACAACAAGTTGCTCGTTCAGCCGGCTGACACGTACCAGCACTCAGCGCACTTCAGCTGCTCATTAAAAGGTCTCGTTGGAAAATGTCGCTCATATGGATAGATATATCCTTATATATGTACATGTATGACATCCTTTGATCCATGTCTACAAATCAGCCAAAACTAAATACTCAATTTATTCAGCTTGGATCCCTTACTGATGTAATTTAAATTGTGACTGCAGCTAAGCTGAGACTGAATGCATGTTCATAAGCAGCTTGAAACTTTTACTGTCATCTTCGAGCGGAAATTATGAGCTGGCAAGCGTCAACTTGCCTATGTCATAGTTAAAGTTACGCCCACACAAAAAGCGAGCGTGCAGAAGGATTGGCAACTGGCAACTGGCAACTCAGCAGCTGAGCAGGGGCTTAATGTGTTGCCAGGGCAATGGCAAAAGTTGTCCTTCTGCTTCTGCAGGCGTCTTCAAAGTGTTCCTCATAAACTTAACTGGCAAAAAGTGTGCCCATTCATGTAACTTCATTAATTGCCAGCTGCTCAGATGCACTTGGGGAATTAACACAATTTATGAAAAGAAAAAATTAATGAAGCTCTTCAAAATTAACTAAGATAAATTTTGTATTTCAATTTAAAACATGTGTAACAAGGGTTGGGCATAAATTACGTATGAGAATTTCTTATTTTTGGGCATTATATATGTTTTTATTTTGCTGAAAAATATGCAAAATATCAAAAAGTTTATAAGGAACTGCTATTGGGGCAAATGATAAGTTGACAAAATAATAAAATGGGTTACTTGGTGCATGATTGACTTAGTTTAAACATAGGAAGGTAGATAGATAGATAAATTGATTAAAATATAGCTTGAGCAGATAGCTTTTTAAAAATATATTACATTGATTTATTTCTGATATTTTTATAAGCATATTTTTTTAAAATTAATTTTTTTATTAAATAATTTATTTATTTATTAATGAATTAATTTATTTGTTTATTTATTTTTATGGATTTATTTAATTATTTACGTTTTTATTTATTTTTTCATTTATTTATTTATTTATTTTTTATTTTACTTAGTTATTTATTTGTTTACTTATTTTTTTTTTTCTGATTTATTTATTTATTTATTTTTCATTTATTTATTTATTTGTTTATCTATTTATTTTTATACCCTGAACCCATTGAAAATGGGAAAAACAGGGTATAATGTTTTTGTTGAAATGTATGTAACAGGGAGAAGGAGGCGTGGCAGACCCCATAAAGTATATATATTCTTGATCAGGGAGACAAGCCGAGTCGATTTGGCCCTGTCCGTCTGTCCGTCCGTCTGTCCGTCTGTCCGTCTGTCCGTCTGTCCGTCTGTCTGTCCGTATGTATGAACGCGTCGTTCTCAGAACCTATAAGAGCTAGAGACTTGAAATTTTTTATGTAGGTTCCTGTATAGCACGAAAAGATCGAGTTTGTTAAAAAAAATCGATAACTGTCTTAATTTTAATGTTATCGATTAAAAACGAAATCGATGCTCCGTTATATAATTATATATAATTCATCTTTATAGCTAGAGTCTTCAAATTTTGCATTTAGTGTTATGTGAGCATTACACAATTTCGGTTTTTGCTAAATTTTGGATGCCACGCCCCCTTCGCCTCAAAATTGTAAGTCCCGTATTTCAAATACTAGAGACTTGTGCTTTGGCACATACATACATATGGATGACATGATCACGCCCAACAAGTTTGATCAAAATCGTTACTCTAGAAAAAAAGTTATTAAACATTTAATTTCCCATAGCATTGCCATGCAAAGCAGCCAAAGAACAGCTGACGCACCGATTGGCGTGTGTGTGTGCGTGCGCCTGTGCGTGTGTGTGTACGTTTTGCTTGTAATGAACGTACATATGCATGTGTATATAAAAGAAACAAAGAATGCTTGGAATAACGGTTCTTCATAGGGTTTAGGGTATACCCTTGTCGAGCGGTCTCGACTAGAGTTTTCTTACTTGTTAATTTATTTTTCCATTTATTAATTAATTTATTTATTTATTTATTTATTTATTTATTTATTTATTTATTTATTTATTTATTTATTTATTTATTTATTTATTTATTTATTTATTTATTTATTTGTGTATTTATTTATTTATTTATTTTTTTCATTTATTTATTTGTTTATTTTTTCATTTATTAATTTTTTATTTATTTATTTATAGGCTACGCTGTTATAAGCTTCGCTCCACTTCCTCTGAGCCCATTACTGCTTAACTACTCTCAAGTTATTTAAAATGACGATGAATATTTGCGAGTACTTAAATCCCTCAAGACAAATTTGTATTTGGTAAACTTAAAAATTGTAATAAATTAATTTATGAATAATAATCTCACTCTCCTATACATATATTCTAAATAAACTAAAACTATATATATTTATATGTACAGTATTAGAATATGCAACTTCTTAAGTCCCTCAAGATAAATTGGCATATTGCATGTACAAATGGAAGTAGATATATTCATTAATAATAATCTAACTTTCAGCAAATCATCAACGCATCAGCAATTGGCACAGAGCGCAGCAATTTCTGATGAGTCGCAATGAATATATTACTTTTGTGCTTGATAATTCATCGAGATGCGTATTAGGGCAATTATTAATGGGAATTCTGAGTCGTTTGCATAATGCAGTCTCCCCTAAATTGGTTTAGAGCCTCAGGGATATGTGGCGTAATTAATCCCTATGCCGGCTTACACATTAGTAATTAAGGCAACTCACTGTCAATGAAAGTGGAGACACTCGACATAATTGCAAGTTCGCATTATAAACAATTTTGCAGGAGGGCCTGCTGGAGTGCCTAGGCAAGACAAGTCGGTAATGATTAAGGCGAATTGTCGACTATTTCCAACTATTGTTGCGAATGGCAATGGGAAAAGTCGTAGGTGTAGGCTTTTCCGGCTGTCTGAAAAGTTTTCTTGCTGCCTTTTGCTGTGGTGCTGCTGAAATGCGGCACATCAATCATTCCCCACGCCGTGACCTTCGATTAGAGCGGCAGAAGAGTTGGTCCACTCGATTGAATATGCAAAGGTCACGAGCAGTTTATGGTAACAATGAAATATGAGTGGAAATTTGCTTGGCGAGCGCGCGCATTGGCTGCCGCCTCGTCGCCCGGAGTGTTAGTTGATTAAATTAGAAATTTAATGCGAACGGGACACTGGCAAATGGCAAAGTTTTTACAACTGCTGCGGACAACCTTGAAAGTTGATAAATTGTTGCAAAAAGTAGCAGACAGCGGCCGGCAGGCAACATCGAACGGCGAATGGCGAACGGCGAACACTGAGTAACCAGAGCAAAACGCAGCCGAGCAGCAGTCATAAAATGAAATCTTTAATCATTTGAGTGACAGAGACAAGCTGAAGCTGGACCGCATCCCGGATGGGAAACACACACCCAATATCACTTCCAACTTTTCACTATTTCACAGAGCCGCAAAAACAACAACAGCAAAAACAATGACTGCATAATGTGGAAAGTTTGTGGGCGGGCGTGCCATAAACAGGAAACAAGTCGAGCGAATTTCATTTGAAGCCACCACTAAACCACACTAAAACCACCCAGATCCAATCCCAAACCCAATGCCAATCCACAAGCCCAATCTCCGAGCGGAGCTTTAATGAAAGTTTCTCTTGTTTTTCTTCTCTAGTTGCTCAAATTTTCAGTTCTCCAGTTGTTGTTGGTTGGCCAAAGTGTTGGCTCGTAAAGCGAAATGTAAACCAAAAACTTTTCACGAGAAACGTAAAAACAATTAATACAAATTAATTTGGCAACAAAGTTTTCGGCTCTCCCGACAATCCACGGAAACGAAAGAGTTCCGCATTGAGCAACTGCATTAAGGTAAATAAACCAAATTCACATGATTTCCCACTGTTGCGTAGAGCTGAAAAGGGAGAAAGGCAACTACATCATAAGTATTTAGCACAAGTTCAGTGTCAAAGGAATCCGACAATTTAATTAGAAAAGATTCTCGGAAAAGGACTCTGACATGCGCAAATAAATGCATGTATGCAGCCAGCGCTCCCGCTGCGTCTGTCTATTCCCCAAATTCGAATTCCAAAAAGTATTTCGTGTTCATATGGCTGCTCGTGGGCAAATTACCGTACTGAGAACTTATCTATTGGTGTGCAAAATCTATTGCTAATCTAAGCTTAATTTGGTCATATTTATTTTGTAATTTTTGTTAATATATTTTAAGCACTTACTGATGGGATTTATTGGCTCTTTATGTGTAGTTTTATTTATTTAAAATAAAATATATTGTTTTTATTTATTTCTTACTTTAAACAGCTTAAATTATAGAAATATATTTTTCAGTCAAAGCTGAAACTATCTCTTAATACCCATTCTAAAGCTCACTTTTTAATGCCTAGAGGATTTGCTCTAGCTGTCAAAAAAATAAATAAATATAAAAAAAATATTTATATATATCCATTTACATATTTAAAAAAATATATATATGTATTTATATATATACAAATATCTATCCACATATTTTATTTTCATATTTTACAACGCTCGCAATTAAGGGCCCATTTCATATTTCAAATATGCAAATCTTGATCTAGTCTCGCATGTTTGGTCTGAGCATATCTTTGAACCTATCGCAGATTTGGCCTTTTTGTGTCTGCACGAGCTGACAGTTTTATGACAACTGACTGCCATGCCCCCACACATTCATCTGCTACTCCCGACTCCTACTTGAACTACGCTATGGCGTCAGTTTTGTAGCAAATCCAAACTTAAAGCCGATGGCTCCATGTGTTTGGATATTTTGTGATTTGGGTTGGGCTCCAAGCGAGAGTTGACCCCGGCCTGCGGCTCTGGTCAGTCCGCTGACCTGTTTCTGTTTTCTGTCTCCTCGGTACGGCTATTTATGCAAATGATAACAAGCTTTAGAGAGGCAGCTAATGGCTGGGCAGAGCGTTGGCTCACAGGTTCTGGCTCGCCGCAATGCCGATTTTTGGAGGATAACAGAAAGCCACATGTTCAACAAATTAAAGCTAAACGAAAATTCGAAAAATTGTGGGATAGGGAAACTTTAATATAAATTGAGGAAAATTTTAAAAAATGTATAAAATATATTAAGTTTCTTCTATTTATTATAATAGCAAATAAAACATGAATAAATAAAAAATTGTGGAAATTTTCAAAGAAAGCTACAAATGGGAGACTTTCAATCAATATTATTTAAAAATACGTTATTATAATTTGAAAAGAATGCTGAAAAGCCTTGACGAGCTGCAAAGCCAAATGAGATGGAATTTTTATAATAATATGTAAGTTATATTATAAATATAGACATTTAGGAAGATCTACTTTTTTCTATATTTTTCTATGTTTGCAAGACATTCTTCAAATTTCACTTGAAAAATAACATTAAAATTACCATGGCATCATTGTGTTTTAATTTTTCGTACTGAATAAAAAATTGAAACTTAAAAAAAAAATAGTTAGAGCTTAAATATATTAGTTAACAAAATAAAAAATGTTATTAAATTTATTTCAACATGATATTATAAATATTATTATTAATATTGATTCAATTTATGTAATAATAATGTATTAATACCTTGAGTAAAATTGTAAAAGCTGCATTTGAATTTATACATATTTTAAGAAGTCTTCATTAAAATTTTCTTTCATATATTTTGCCCTTACCATTTTTTTTTTTGCGCAGAAAACATATATATTTTATTTATATTTTATTTGAAAACTGCAATAAAAATATAGATTTATATCTAACTAATACCGTATTATCCCGAGTTTAACATTATCATTTATTTTATTATCTGAAAAATCTAAATATTTGAGAAGATACTTATAATGATACATAAGTAAGTAAAAATATTCAATACTAAATATTCAAATTTCCAATTCAAAATATTCGTTAGAGACACTAAAAGCACAGTCAACGTTCGTTACAGGCTTTAAACATTTCGTGGCCATAGTTGCAACGGCAGCATTTCGCTGCGCAATATTGAAATTCAAATTGAAACAAAAGAATTGTCTTTATTTTTACAATAATAACAGTCAGAGGGTGAGTAAGGGAGGCAGTAAGAGGGAGGGAGAGTTGGGTGCAATCCGAGTCAAACAGCTGACCAAATTCCGGACACGTTCTGGCTGCCGCTTAGATTCTAACGAGCTCTAAACAGAGCGAAACACGAGGAAGCCTCAACTGGCTGTTGCTGAAATTGAACAACTGACAGTTTAATGTCTGTGTCAGTGTCTGTGCTCGTCTGCCTGCCATTGCAAGCTGTTTCATTTAATTTGCAAGAGCTGCATATACCCACACTTTGGCGAAGGATATATATATATACAATAAAATAATCAAGTTGGCAAACAGAGTGCAGATTCTGCATTTGCATATCCTAAATTCAGCTGGGTATAATTCGTACAAAGTGAACAAAAATATTTATGTTTAATGTTCCCAAATACTGAATGCAACATTCTATTATCTGCAGCTGTTAAGTGCATTTCGGATAATTGCTGCACGCAAATGCAGTTCAACTAAATACCAAATCTGGCTGTTAATTTGTGTAAGTAATTGAAAATATTCTGCTTGAATTTTTCATTACTTTTGAGATTCAGTTTGGGAATCTACGAGATCTACGTTCCATACTTATAATTTTGCTTTATTTTTAAGTCACAGGCTTACCTCTTATTTTTAATAAATAATATATTTATTTAAGCTGCTAAAACTATTTAAAATGCTTTCAATTAATTCCACTTAAATAAACTTATGCATCTAAAATGGCTTAAACTTTTTATAATTGCTCAAAATTGATGTTTCTCTGCTCTGTGTTTAACTCTCCTAACACAGACTTAGCTTTGCCAAATCGAGCGTGTTAAATTGGCAAAGGACTGTGTGTGTGTGTGTGTGTGTTATTTGTACTTGTTAAGGGCGTGCCCACTTTCACTTTCACTTTCACATATCGTTTATGCACTGAAGAAGCCTTTGTGCTTATCCTTATGCTCTCTAATTACACGAGTTGGCCCAAACGGCAAGCGCGCAGCATTTGCATTGCTCACAGGGCACCCAGAGCGTAGTTATAATTAATAACTTTTAGACGGCGCCCAATTATTTTCGGGCCCTGTCCTTGCAGCTAGTGAGTGTGTGCAGCAGCTCGTTGCAATCACGATTTGTGGGGCGTGGCACGAGCTGCTAGGGCGGACGCCCCACGGTTTCATTAGCTTCATGAGTCTGCCATTATGATTATTGCCCGACCATCCGCACAAACTTTCTCCACGCTGCCCACAAAAACTTTTCGTGTGTCATTTGCACCAGGTCTCGCTTACAGAGACTTTCCCATGTAAGCTGTTTATGCATCTCTCCCTCTGTCTGTGTGTGTGTCTGAGTAGTACCCAGTTTATTTGTTTAGTTTTTTGTTTAGGTTCCCTTTGTTAGTTGATAGCTGGACATGTCTAACCTTTTGACCACACAAGTGCAAATTTTGTTAGTAGTTTTTGTCCTTGTTTTCTGTGGCTTGAACATTGTCTGCACTCTGCTCAGATAGCAGCACTGAGCTGGGGAATATACTAGCTGGCCTGACACACAAATGCATCTGACTATACGAGCGTACAATGTGGGCTTTACGAGTTGGAAATTAAACAAGTAAGATTGCTTGAGTGGGGTTTTTAAGATTAGGAGAGGAAACTTGTGGTATATGAGTTTTATATATGACGAGTGTAGTGCCTGATGGTTCTAAGCTGTACATTATGCCAGAGGGACATTTGCATAGGTAAAAGTAATTAGAATTGAATATATTTTACCAAAATTAATTCACCATAAATTATAAATCAGCAACAGTACTAAATATCGAAATTTTAAGAGCATTAAAATATACTTATATATATATATAAATAATCATTTTCACAAATTAAAAACATTTAATAATTATGGTTTCATCGCACATTTCCACTAAAGTAATTGGAGTCGTTGCTAGAGAGTGAAAATGTAATGGCAAATTATAAATAATTTATGGCTTAACCCACTCAGATGTGGTTGCAGTATAAATATATTGTTGTTGTATATAGCCTATAGGTATCCTGTGTCCTTTCGCCCTATTGAGCATACGGCTCGTAAATAGTGTAATCTGCGATGAAAAATCATAGAGAGAGAACCAGCTTTGTTTATTGCTATGGTCACTGACACAGTTAAATAATCATAATCAGCTTTTCAATGAGTTTCAGTTCGTAAATGATTAATAAAATATTAATATGAAATATTACAAATGAATATGGCATAATTAATATTTTATTAGTATATTTTTAAAGTCTCAATGAAGTTAAATTAAATAATGTAATATAAATTAACTGAATAATAAAAATAAATAAAGTGAATAACTCAAAAAAAAAATTAAATTAAATAAATAAAATAAAATAATTGAGATGAAAAATGAGTAACTTGAAAAATATAGAATAAATTAAATATATTAAATACATAAAATAAATAAAATAAAATAATTGAAATAAATAAAGTGAATAGCCTAAAAAAATATAATAAATCAAATATATTAAATAAATAAAATAAATGAAATTAATAAAATAAATTAAATAAATACTTTAAAGCATCCCAATTGAATAATCAATATAATATTTTTTATTTTAATATGCATTATTTACATCAGTATCATAATTTTAATGCCTTTTTAATGCACCTCCAATTTATATAAAACTTAAACAATATAACAGATTTTAGCACTTTTTATTTCAGTTTTTGCTTGGCTAATATGTATCACATAGTATAAAGCCCAAGTAAATATTGCTTTACTTTAACTCAGTTCTAAGACAGCATCTGTTTAGCCACACATTGTTCCCCTGGCACTTTAGAGAAAAACAAATGTTAAGGGAAAAAAGATAAATGCGCTATAGAGTCTCTGACAACAAGCAGCAAATAAATTCACAAATACGTCAAAAAAAAAAAAAAAAAAAAAAAAAAAAAAACTTTAGAGAATGAACTCATTACTGAGGTCAACTCATGTACATATGTATATATATATGCTATATATTTTTAAAGCACACCTTTGTGCGCGACAACACGTTCATTAGCAGCCGCAGAATACCACCTGCGCGCAGCGAGCATCGGCCACACATGCAAAGAAATTGAACAGTGCCGTGCGCTGGAGGTCAGCTGCTAATGGCCCCTGACAGCTTCAGTGTTCAATGTCCGAGTTTAGGTTGAAGTTCTTGTCTATGTTTGTTCACCGGCGCGTCTCAGCGCAGCCTCCCGCTGTCATCGACGTAATTATGCTGTCAACAAAAAGTACATCACGGATGGACAGTCGACTGTCTGGCTGACTCTGACGCTGGCTCTGGCTCTGGCTGTTGTTGGAGTCATCATCAGCTGCTTGTCGCCCTCTTAAGTTGCGGCTCTTCTTCTGCCCGGCATCGACGTGCAAAAGTATTTAACGCCGCGCACGTTCGCGCCACAGCTAGGTTGACTGCTGCCTGACTGCCTTGGCTGTCTCTCCGGCTGTCTATTGGTCTGTCTGTCCATCAGTCTAGGAGCTTGTCTCCCTGGCATGCCTTGGGCAAATATTTATTTAATGTTTATTGGCACGCACTTTACCCGCTCTGCCTGCTTAATTGCGCGTTAAGCATTAAACATTCTTCAGCATTCTTACTTCTTCCTCCTCCCTTACTCACTTTTGCAGTTGACAAGTGGAAAGTGGAAATGGGAAATGTGCAATGACAAAATAATTATTAAGCACGAGAATTGTGAATGGACTGCAAATTATCTGTGTGAAAGCAAAAGCAAAAACAACAATTGAATTGAATTCATTCAATGTAGATTTCGCTAACGTCGCTAAAAATATTAAAAAGGTTTTATTTTTTTGGCAATTTCCATTGAACTTGAATGGAAAATTATTGTAAAGTATTTGATTGCTTCTGGGCTAGGAAATGGCGCTTTGTCCGCATTTTAATAATTTTTGCGAGCTTTATGTATATAAGGACACTCAATGCAGGTTCCCAGTCTGTAAAGCAGACTTGCCAAGCTAACACGCATATATCATTTATCTCAAAACTACAGCGAACTCTGCTAAGAAGTCATTTTATTTATGCCCGCGTCTTTTCGGTGAGCATCAAAGTTTCCGGCCCAGCAATGATGGATGGCTCGCACGCATTTGTCGCTTATCCCGATCTCATCAATTATGCTCATACATGTATATATGTATATATCTTGTTAGTTGACGTTAAACGCAACCATTAAGAGACATAAGCAGATTTGCATTGCCAGGCCGGACACGACACGCTGCGTATGAGTGATGGGTAAAGTCTTTAAGCATTAGCCCTGTTAAAGTCCAATTTTCATCATCTCAATTTAAAGTTAGCTGAGCAATCACACATTAAGCGAAAGGCTTAAGGCTTGAGATAACAAAAACATCTAATATAAACAGCAGTCGAGCTCTATGCAAGCTTACCTACTGGGTAGTAACATCGCCATGTTAAAGTACATGGCCACAGCTTCGTGTGCCTTAACAGCGCTGTTAAAAAATCCCAAAACAAACGTTAACAGCAGCAGGGACGACGAGACGCCTCTTCGGCTGTTGTTCGCTTTATCTAACAGGACGCGACAGTCTTGAACGCGATTCGAAGGCGAACGGTGCTGTGGGTCCTGGAGTAGCTATAAAAGCATAATCAATGCAAAGCATAATCAAAGCAGTTCAACACGCACAAAATATTAGTGAACAGAAAAGGTGCAAATTAAAAATAAAATAAAATTAAATTTATTAAAATTAAATTAATTAGAATAAACGAATATAAAAACATAAGTTATAAAAAATAAACAAAATAATAAGAATAATATTTAATAATTAAAAAAAAAAGTTTGTTCATCAAATAAAACTAAGAAAAATAAATACGAAAATAATAAAATAATTATAAAGTAAATAAATAGTAATTAAAGTGCAAATAAATTAGTGAAAAATGCTTTTAGCCAATTTAATAAAATTGCGTAAATCTATTTGCTAACTGAATAATTGAAAATCGTAAAAATGCAAATATAAATTGAATTTAAGGCCATGAATACATTAATTTGTTCGAGTGTGAAAAAATGAGCGCAATAAATTTGAATAAATCATACGTGTAATGAAATAAACTAAATACATAAAAATAATATTCAGAATATAAAAAATAATAACAAAAAATAGTAAAAAAAGACATTTGATATTTTAAATTAACGGTAAGTGCGTATAATGCAATAAATATGTGCTTATCAGGATTGAATGCTGCTACTCAGTGAGCCATGATTCAAATCACGTATTTAATTGTCAATGTAAAAAGTCGAAGAAAAAAAGATAGTATACACATGTATATAGATATATATAAATACATATATTTATGTATATATATATATATATATATATATATATATATATATATATATATATATATATATATATATATATATATATATATATATATATATATATATATATATATATATAAATATATATATATATATATATACATAGATAAATACATATATAGATATATGTATACATCAACCTAACACTTTCCATTGCCAACACACACACGCACAAAAAAGAGGTGACAGATATTTCGATTTGGTGCCAAATTTCTTTGACAATTGCCACGGCAAGTAAAATAAATTCTGGTCTATTAATTTTGGGTCTCACTCGTAAGAGTTTCGCGTTGTAGCTGATTTATGGCAATTCAAATTGAAGGAATGCCTAGGCTGAAGGCAGTTCCCAGACGCACACATACATACATACATTGTTTGCGCGTGGGCGTCATATGATAGATGCGAACGAATAAAAAATGAAATTAATTTATCTGCGGCTGGCAAATGTTTTATGCAAATATGCTTTTTCATCCAAACAATTTGAATACTGATGAAATTTATGATTGATGTGCCAGCGAATTGTTAATTGGAGCAGGCCAGCATAAACTTGTGGGTCAAGCAGAGCATATGGCACAGAGGCGTCTCTAACTCATGTACTTCAACTACATTTTATAGGCCGCTGGCGGCGCCTTTCGAAATTTGCGAAAATGTTCTAAGAACGCTTTTCGCTTTTTGGGTTAACGAGCTGGTGCCCCGACAGTCTCCTCCCCTCCTTTGTCCGCCCATTGTCAATCCTAATGAGTTTGTCACGCGCAAGTCACTAAAATTTATTACCCAGCCATTTTCGCCTTGCTTTAAGTACCAGCATTTCCACATCACTGATTGTCCTGCTGCACTATGCAATTTCTCACTCAGGACTCAGCTTTTTCATTTTTTGCCATGTATATATGTGTGTTTGTATATATATTTATTTATACGCGTATACCCTGTAACACAGAAAAGGTTAAAAAGCTTGAAGAGAGTAATTGGTTTGTGATGGATAAGGCTAACTTGTTAAAATTGTGGCGTTCAAAGTTCAAGCGTTGAATATATACATTTTTTAGTATTTTTATTTATTTGTTAGTAGATTTATCAGAGATCTGAGTGGTCGTAGATATATTAATATAAAAATTGCAGATCAGGCAAAACAATTTATAGTTTTTTTACGCTCCTAGCTTAATTCTCTAAATTTCAGAAAATAATTCATATTGAAATTTCAAACAATTTTTAATATATTATTAAGGCTACCTAGTTCCTCTATTTATTTTTGTAAATAAGCTTCAGTCAAAATAATTTATATAATAATTTACTTTGATAATTTAACATATTTTAGGATTTTATAATCGATTTATAATACTTTATATTATTTATAATACTTTACATTATTTTAAAATAAATTTATAACATTTTATTTTGTAAAAAATTTATAATATTTTACATTATGTAATTTTATTTTGTAATAAATTATCAAAGCTAGAGAACTCTTGTAGTTGAATCGAACAAATTTCAATAAAAAATTTTTAAAATATTTTAATAGTAAATTTTTAAAAATATTGATTAATATTTGATTACAGAACTCAATATTGGGAACTCAAAGAATTTTTATATATCTACAATAAGATTTGACTCCAATTTCTATTCAGTTCTCTCAACAATCAGAGTCTAACTGCTCCACTGAACGTATCCTCTAGAGGGCATGCCCTAGTTGAGTGACAACAGCAATGTCTCGATGTTGTGTTATCGGGCTTTTTCATACGCAGGTCTACATTGACAGCCCATTAGTTTTGGGCCATTGGGCAGTTCACAATCGCTCGTTGCGCAAGGCGTCAGCCAAAGCCGAAGCCCGAAAACTGAAATGTTGCCCAGCTCCTTTGACCCTTTTTTAATAGCGAGAACAGATCTTAATATGCACGTACATCGTTGCCCATATAGGAAGAAGGAGATTGCGTTAGCTCAGCGCCAGCTTAAGTTGCGCTCGGTCCTCGGCATAATTAAAGCTAAAAGGTAAATTCTTGTTAATAACTTTTCACCCGCTCTAAAAGTTTTGTCGCATCAAGTTCGCCGAGCACCACGTAGCTGCTCTTTGTGGGTGTGTCATAAATCTGTGAATGTGTGTGTGTGTATGTGTGAAATAAGTTTTTGGACCTGTCCGGCTCCTGATGCGGGTGTAAGTAGGCGTGAAAATGGATTTAAAGTGGTTTTTCCTACTTAATCTGCCTACGTGCGGATGTCAGCCAAAAGTACGCTTAATGCGCTTCCCTCCACTCCCAATTTATTATACGTATGTTAAAATGAGAGCTTTTACCGAAAATTATTTTAAATTCAGTTTATAAGCTTAAGTCGTTTGGCCAGCTGAAATGATTTTTTAATATTGCATTCAAAATTTGTTTTATTTTTGGTTTTCTGTTGAAATTTCTCTTTGCTTTATATTGAAAACTGATTGACAGCGTTAATGCTATTGAGTTGCGTTTTATATAATTTTCTGGCTGACTTGATTCTCATAAATTTCCTTTGAAATTGAGCAGCAAATATATTTATTTGACAGATATATAATTGAAGTTGCTATATAAATCAGTTAAATAATATGGAAATAATGACAATTATTTTAAAAACGTAAATATATATGTGAAAATACATATTCTTGGATAATTGAATTGAAATATATTTATTTTTTTGTAGTATGTTGCTCTTGCTTTCGTGATGCATGGCCTGAAATTAATAGCACTTGCACTTTATTTGTATTTTTTATTTTATTTGTGGGTATTAATATCAAAAAAGGGGTTTAAACTGAAACTCTTAAGAGGATTCCCTTTAAATGTTTAAACTTGCAAAATTATTAAAGCTGCTTTAAAGAGCTTAAAAAACTCTCATGGCTGTTGAACAAGTTGTGTTTCAATAGAAGTTTGTAAAAATATGTAAATAGATATTCATACATAAATAAATATATTTATATTTATAATATATGTTTATATAAAAATATTTTTATATTTATTAGATACATTTTGATATAAATTTATTTTTATATACATATATTCATAGATATATTTAATTTATATTTATATTTTTATTTATATTTCTTATAAAAAAGTAAACTTCGTGACGTGAATAATCCCTAAAAAAAAATGTCAAAGTTTTTGTTGCTTCGTTTTGGGCAACATTTTGTTTGTCTGACACTTTTGCTACAAGTGTGAAATTATCTCACTTTTTTTTTTTATTTTTTTTTTATCATATTTTAATCATAGCTTAAAGCATGTGCACCTCAGATATATATTTTAATTTAAAAAAAAAATTTTTTTCTATATAAATATTATATATACATATTTATGTTTTTAAGCTTAATACGAAAATAATAAAATTAAATCCGCTCGGCCCTTATCATACAATAGGCTATTCCTGGCGCATTTGGGTTTTTATATTCGATGTGTGTGTGTGTGTGTTGAAATCAGACTCGTTGCTTAAGTCTCACACACAATTTGTGAGGCAGTTTGCAATCAAGTACATACTTATTTGAATTCGGGCAGAGGCCAAACTCTCTCTCATGGCAACCTTTTGCTCGCGGGGCGGGTCTGCTCGCACTTGTGTGAGCGTTTTCTCTTTCTTTGGTTTGAGCTTGAGCTTGAGTGATGCGGTCCATCAGGAATTGAATAATGCGGGCCGGGCTGGGCCAAGCCGAGCTGGGCCCATTGCCTTAATTAAATTCTATATGCGACTGCCAAAGATTAACAACAATGAAAGTGTTTCTATGCAAATGATGCCCTAGGCGCGCGTTCTGTATGCTCGGCAAATAAATAAATATTTTTGACGGTGAATGTAAACAAAGGCGAAGAAAGCGCCCCTCAGAGGCCGGGACTGGGATCTGGGGACCTGCGGGCAGCCTTCGGGACCGGAAACGGAAGCTCACATTTAGCCTAGGCCGGAACGCGAATGCCGCAGTTAGTTTGCCTACCCGAGGCCTCGGTCCGTCTCTGCCTCGTCCTTCGCTCACGCCGCCATTAATATTTATTATGGCATCCGTTTTTATGGCACTTTAAAGCTGCCCGCCGTCGGCATTTAACAGCAGCCTGCCACAGATTAACGCCCGCGCTCAGCGCTCAGCGCCCAGCACGTGGCTGCCATATTTTAATGAGGTGAAAAACAGCTTTCCCATGCAGCGCTATCACAAGAGCCAGCGAAAATATTGAAAATGTTATAATAAATGGACCATAATGGCACTAAGTGAATCCCCAATCCCATCTTGAGAACTGAGGCCACACACACACATACACACATAGACAGTTTTGCTTCAGCTGCCAGCCGAATATCGAAATATTAATTAAATTTGCGTCCAATCAGTCTTGGTTACGAAAGAATCTTACAGTATAAAAGGAATGTGTGAATCAATGAAGGATGAAGAATAAACTTAATTCCAGCGGAACAAAAACATGGAATGTGTGACGTGAATATAGGAACTTTGTTGAAATAATCATAAAATAATTTTTATTTGATTTTTTTTTTTTTTAATTTTTTATATTATTGGAATTTTTTCACTTAACTGTTTGTGCGCACTTTTTTCGTTTTTTTTTTCATATATATATTTTTTTATCCCTTTTTTATAGGAATTTTGTTCAATTAACTGTTGCAGAATATATATAATTTTTTTTGCTTTATTTAATATTTTAATATAAATTTGTTTGAAGGAAACTCGGTTCAATTAACTGTTGAAAATTGTTTTTTTTTTTCATACATTTTTGTTTTTTATTCATTTGTTTTATTTTTTTTATAGTTTTTCTTTGAATTTATAGAATTTTTGTGCAATTAACTGCAGTAATATTCTTTTTATATATTTTAAATTTTATTTTAATATTTATTAATTTTGTATTTTAAGGGAATTTGGTTCAATTAACTGTTGCTAAGCATTTCTTAATAAATTTGATCGCTTTAAATATTTTTTATATTTTTTTATTTATTCTTATCACTTAATTTGTATGTAATTTATGCCGCGTATGTTTAATGATTTTTAATTTGTGATTTATGAGTAGCTAATTTAAAATTTAATTTTTTATATACCACATAAATATTTAAGTATTTTTGTTCAATTTATGCAACATTTGTATTTAGTTACAGAGCAGCTATTGTTATGTTGTCTGACTTATAAACAGTATTTTGATTTAACATGAGGAAGAATGCCGCATCGCTCAAGTGACCGCCGCTGCTTGGCTGCTGCTCCATCAAACATGGGAGAGTCGAACTTCAGATTCAATGTGTCATTCTCCCACTTTGCAACTCGAATGCAACTTGATTAACTCAGTTCAATACGCCCACTCGGAGGCTGCAATTCGTATGCTGGACTCAAACTGCAGCCTGTCGTAGCTTGAGAGATATGAAACGAGATGTCAAACCGTTTGATCGCTGCACTCAATTTATAGGCAATTGTCCAAAGATGTTTGAGCGGCACATGTCTGATCTAAAACTTGTTTGATCTATGAAGAGCGATCAGTATTCCAATGAGCAAGCTGTAGCGATCCACGCTAAAGAATTAACATGTTTGATCGAGAGCTTGAACAGCTGCTGAATTGTAATTCCTAGAAATAGAATAGCTTTTGTTAGGTCAGCTAATCCAATTATATATTTTGTATAGTTCGCATAAATTCATATTCAAATTATTATTATTCATTTATTCTGATGCATGAATAGATATTGACATTTAGCTTCAATGAAAATTATATTACGTATTGCTTCAATCCAAATTCAATGCATGCAGCATCGCTTTGATTCCCTCTGTCATTCTGAGCAATCTTTGCCCTTTGCTTACATATTTACATATTCCATGTAAGTGCACTCAGCAGACACTCGCAGCACAGCGTGCACAATTAGCTTTTATTATTATTTCGCAGACAAAGTTTGGAGTAAAAATCTAGTTCATGTGACTTCAAGGAGACAGTTTAAGCTGAGCTTAAGTCGACTGGTCGCCAGCTGTTAATCAGCTTTCAAGCACTTGGCTGCATTTGCATTTCAATGTAATTGAATAAGCTAAACTTGCCTGAATGTGGGCGTGGCTGCCAGCTGAACAATAACAGTAAAGGAGCTAATGGTGCGCCCTAACCATATGCTGCCATTTGCATTGCATTTGCTTAAGCGCCTACAAATTGCGAATGTTTTCTTTCAGCTAAACAAAAGAAAAACACTTTAAGCTATGAGAAGTATAGAGAAATCCAGTTAATATTTTCTATTGTAAAATTCGGTGCTTTGACTAAGATATTCAAAACGTCTTTATTGTGTCGCATCGAGTTCTGTTTGCAATTTATTATTCACTTTTACTCGGGCCACGGCTAAAGAGCACGCATTAGCCATGTGTGTGCCATAAATTGCATAATTTATAAGGCCGCCCATGGCCAGGGTCATAAATAGATCAGACGCTAAGTACGCACAGGCCGAGAGGGAGGTGGCCCAGTGGCCCAGTGGCTTAGAGTCGCGCGTGGCGCGTACATTTGTTTGTTTGCCAAAGCAAGCCTGAAAAATGACTGAGTTTGTTATTCGAATTACACTTGATAGACTTGAATAATATGGTTAATTATGCTGCTGGCATGGCGTGGCCTGGCCCGGGACTCAGCTGAACTGGCTTGAGTATGTGCGTGGTGCATAGCAAACATATCTTGAAGCGGATTACAAATGATTCAATGCTGTATATGTGAGTGTGTGTGTGTGTTTGCTTTTGAGCAAGGTCAAAGGTCGCATAATCGGGGCAGTGATAATTTGGCAAGGAAACCGATCAAATTGCCTGGAATAAAATAAATAATTTGTGTGACTCCAAGCGGCCGTCTCTGCCACACATCTATGACTAGAACTATGCAAATTGCTTAATCTAAAACTAATTAAAGCTGTCACTGAGCTATCAGCTCTAATACACTTTGCTCACGCTCTAATCTCATTGACAGCTTCAATCAAGCGTCGTGTCTGATTTTGATGGACTGAGGCAGGTGGCGGGGAAGGGGAAGGGGAAGGGGGCGCGCCACAGGTGGGCGCTCAGTTTAAGCGACTATTTTGCTAATGCCAGGGGATTGCTAAGTGCTTATCACCTTAACATAATCAAGAAAAACAAGCGTAACCGCAAGAATGCTGGCTGGCAGTCAGTCAGCCACAGTCGGAGTTCGCAAACTTTGCTTCCTAATTTATTATTACAAGCTCCGTAGCAGGCTGTGGCTGCTGGCTGCTGTCTCTGTCTCTATCTGTCTCTGTCTGTGGCTGTGTAAAGAGCATATCAGCAATTACAGCAACTGGCACGCACATACCATATACAAGCGGCCCAATTTCAAGCACAATCAACTTTAGCCTTCATTTGAAGCCCCGAAGCCAAACCAAACGGCAAATGCCGACGACAAACCCGTCAACAACAACACCAAAAACCAAAAACCAAAAAGGAAGAAAAAACACACACACACACAAGACAAATAAAAATAAGAACGGTTCCCCCGTGTGTAATCCAGAGTGTGGCTGCGGCTTTAATACGAAAGCCAGCAGCGAGCAGAGCAGAGGCGCCGCTGGATGGATGGAGGGGGGGCTACATGTTACAGCTATCAGCTGTACGCATCATTTGCCAGGCATACGGAAGAGTGACAACATTAAATAATCCATTTAATGTGCCGTGTATATCATTTCAATGTTATCAGCGCCAATCTACTTTAGCCTGCTCGCTCGAGCAATCGATAAGTGCGAGCGAACAGCAAAAACAACAAAAAAGAATGTCAAAAGTAGTGAAAGTAAGGCCAGCCACAAACTCAGCTGCGCAGCAGACACTAAGTCCTCGGCTGAGTCTTGTAAATTAAAAATTGATAACCCACAGCAGCGGCAGCAGCAGCAGCAGCAGCAAGCTGAGAGTGCAGAGCTATTTGCGATGTTGACTGCGTCTTGTGGCATGCGACAGTGATTCACATCCAGCATAACTTACCTCGGCTGTCATATAAATGCCATTGCAGTGAGCTCCGCACCGGCACAGTGGGCGGAGCTGCAGAAATGTAAATTAAAACGCTGAGTGGGGAATGCTGCAGGCAGCTGAGGTGGGTGAAAGTATGCTATGCCAGAGACTTGTGCACTTTCAGCCATTGTCAGAGTTGTACTCTTATCCATAGCTAGAGTATAGACAGTTTCCTTTTATTATATATATAAATCTTGCTAGGAATTTTGATATTAGCATAGTGGAATATAGTTTGCATACATATTTATATATATACTATAAAGACTCTTGTTGGCATAGCTCTGTCTAGAAATCCAGAATAGCCAATAAGTTTCTAACTTCTGGCCAGGTTGCTCTCAATATTATTTATGGTAGAAGATGAGGCAGTCCATGGAATTATTTTTATTAATTAATTTTTAAAAAAATTAAGTTTTATGTACATTATTCTTATATTATTTTTTTTTATATTAATTAATATATAATTTAATTTAATATTTAATTTTTAAAATGTAAAATATTTGTTTTAAAATCAATATTTCATTTTGAAAATAAAAACAAACTAATTTTTTTTATTAGCTAATTTTTAAAATCTAAAATTATTAATATTAATAATTAGAATAAATATAAAAAATTTATACATGTATATATTTAATTGTTAAAATAAATTAATAAATTATTATTATATTTAAATTATATTCATTTTATATTTATGCAATACTTAAATTAAATTTAAATTTTACTTAAATTATATTAATATTATGAAATATATAAAAAAGTTACTTATAAAATTACGAAATTTAAACCATAAATATAAAACAAATCATAATAAATGTAATTACCTCTCAGCTTCATCCGAAAAGGCACTTCTGCTAGACTTCTTCCCTTCTCACCCTCATCCTCGCTCCACTGCAGCCAAAACAAAATCAAAAATTAATCAAGCTCGACAAGAATTTATCTAGTTTGGCAAAATTGAATAATTTTCTGCCACTGTGCGGCATCCATTTTCCCAGCTATCAGTCAGTCGCTGTCATTTTGCGTGGAGTCGGTTGGCATCTTGTCTCGTTGCTCGTTAGCTCTGGCAGCATCTTCGGCAAAGATTGCCCATATGCTTCGCTGGCTGGGCGTTCTCTGCCGTCTTTGCGCGGCACTAATTGGTGGGCGCGACCCCCGATGCTTGTTGTCTGCTGTTTGGCGAGCGTTTGTTTACTTATTTAGCTTCCAAATTGAAGCTCACTTCAATGGGCATATCATTTGCATGGAGTCTGCAGTCTTCCTGTGCGGAGTCTTTGCACGACCAGAAAGTGCTTTCCCCCGCCGACTGCCGCCGCTGCTGCTGCTGCTTCTGTGTGCCGAGTAATTTCCGTAATGAGTTCAGAGCGCGCTCTTCACAAAGTCGGCATTCACTTAAAAGTGTTTGAAATTCGAAATTTCATTTGAGTTCGTGCCTGAGCAAAAAGCAATCATATCACATGTTCATACACATGTCAAGTTGGCAAAAACGTAAATTGCTTTTGTGCCTAACGCAGGCTGCCTCTTGGGCTGGGAAATGTTTGCATATTACGCGCGAACGGTGTGTGCCCAGCCCCACGTTGAGCATTTAATTTTGCAGAGACTTAAGTCTGAATATATTTATAATATTTTACAAATTGTATATATTATTTTAATATAAATATAAATGTATTATAGATTTTTATATTTATAACAATATATTATATAGAATAACATTAACATTATTGTTTTATTTCCAAAACTTAAATAAATTAAAATGAATTTGAAAACTAAAATTCCATTTAAAAATTAAATATTTTATTAAAATAAATTTATTGTATTTTAAAAATTTATTTTATATATTTTCAAAATCAATATTAACTAACAATAATTTTTGTATGCATTGAAAAATTAAATATTGAGCTTAAATTAATATTTAATATATAAAAAATAAAACCTTAATGTTTAAACATTTTTTTTAAATGTTGTGTATATTTTATTTCAACAAAAATATTTTTCTTGTGTTCAATATTAATTTATTAAAAAATAAAAAAAATATTATAAGAGTATCTCGTAGTCATAGTCGAATGATTTGACTCTTTTTTGGGCCCACTTCCATTTATGTAATGCGATTAATTTTGATTAATTTTCCTTTTTTAGAGCGACAAATGTTTGAACATTCTTTCGTTTGCCTTTTCGGTTTGGCTTCCCTTTCATCTGGCGGAGAAAAAAGAAAAGAAGCAAAAAACTCTTAATGTATTTAAACTTGTTTGCAAACTTTGGCGACACATTCGTTGTTTATAAATAAATCAATCACGCGAAATGGACCGTTACATATTTTATGGATTGAAACAGAGAGGAGGGCAACAACAATTTAATTAGGAAAATATGCGCACTTAAGCACTAAATAAACGCTTTGACGCAGCATCAATTAACAAAGTGAACAACTAGGCAAATGCGTCTGCCCACGCACTTAATTACTTAATTTATGCCCGAGGCGAGTTTCCTTCGGGTCTCGGTGCCAGTTTGTAGTCGCAGAGCCAGGGCTAAGGCGCAGCTATCCGAAAATTGGATTAATTTGTTTACTGCACAGCGGAGCACAACTGAAACAGACACTGGGCAACCAGTCGCCCAGCAAGCCGCCAGTCTCGGTATTTGGCAGTTTATGGCCTCTAGGCCGGGTCGGCTCTACTCGTGCGGCAGTCAATAGCCAGCCGGACATATTTCTTTCTATACCCTGTCAATGCGTGATATAAAGCGTGTGGGAGGCAGAGAACATCTCAGGTGTCGAAGTGAGGACTGTGTTCTATGTAGAGCAGTTGTCATACCAACTCAAGCCTGAGACAGCTTTAAGATTTCCTTGAAGCTGCATTGCAGGATGTTTCCCTTTTGATCAGTTTCCCTCAGCCACTTTAACTGTTTTTGGCAAGAGGGCGCTATGATAAAATTTACAAACTTGGCAATGTTAGGCACAATTGCAGCCAAGAGCAAAAAGTTGAAAGGATGTAGAATTTTGTGAAAATAACTTTGATATCGATGGCGAAGCAGTTTACCACAAGCATGCAAGGCGTAATTGAGACTCGCAGAAACTTAAAGCATGAAAGGATTGGCCACAAATTACAGCTTTAAGCTTTTAGTCAAATGAAACCTTTCAGACAAAATTCCACTTAGCGATTTTAATAAACCTAAAAGGCTTTATTCAAATTGGTCTATTGAATTTAAATTAATTCAGCTCTGCTCTCAATTATTTTAATAACACTGCTGAGCTGCTCTTTCAGCTGACATTGCGAGGCCAAAATTGATCTATCAAATTCAAATAAGCAACCGCCTAATGCGCCGCACAGCTGTCAACACAATCCGCAACTAGTGAAAACTTTCGACGCCAAACTTTCGCAACAGTTCTAGCTCTCCCACTTGCCCCCCGTCTCTCTCTCTCTCGCTCCCTCTCGTTCTCTGTGGCCGACATTTTCATTATTTTTACGCATTGAAAATTGAGTTGAGCTTTGAAGCAGGTGTTTCCTCACCCATTGCGCGCCGCTAATGCTGGCTTTTGGCACCATTTCCTCTGGGATTTTCGCTTTGCCGCTGCTGCTTCTCCCCATTGGCCGATGCTAATTAAAAGTTTTCGCACAACTTTTACACATTTTTTTTTTTTTTTTTTTATTTTCTGCGTGCTGTGTTGTCGCCATTCTGTCAGCGGAAGTTGCCTAAATTAGCTTTAAAACTGTTCCCTAAATTCGCAACTGCGAATGGCCGACCCCAGCGGCAGCCAACGAGATAAATATTAAAACTTTTTAATTGAAGCAGCAATAAAACGGATAATAAATTAAATTAAATGACAAAAAAATCGACAAACAAAAAAAGAAAAATATTTGCATAAAGTTTGGTGTGAGTATAAAAAACTTCTCTCAATGCAATTCGACAGTAATTCGACGATAATTGCGGATAAGAGCTTAAGGTGTTTACAACAATACTTCGAGAACTTCGAATGATTATGTAAATGTTTTAGTGTTACTCAGGATTATCAAGATGAGGAAGCGGGTTTATACTTAAATAATGAAAATACAAATTAATTATTAATTTTATTATTTTTTGTTTCAACAATAAAATAAAAATGTATAGTAAAATATATAGAAAATCAAATTTTCATTATTAAATTATCTATAAATATACACATTCAATTTTTAAAAAATTAAATAAAATAAAAAAGTATTCTTAATAAATTTATTTAATATTGTTTTCAAAATTATAAAATTTGAACAAAATATAAATGTATATATCAAATACTTTACAAATCAGTAAAGAATCTTTGTTTCTTATATATATTCTATTTATAGTTTAGTTGACCACCAAATCACATTTAATTGAAGGCATTATAAGCTTTTTCTTAATTGCTTTTGTTGAAAAACTTTTCATATAAGTGAAGTAATATTTCATTATGATTTTCTGGGAAGTGAAGCTTCCTAAGTTGCGCTGTTTGGCGTGCAACTGAAATACGCTTAGCTTAGCTGTGTTCGAATGCCACACAAGTGCATGGATGGCGAGTCGACTTCAATGAAACCCACAGCAGCGAGTTCTTAAAAGCTAATTGACTGAAAATAAATTCTATAATTTCGATTACACAATTTTCAATAGATTTTCTTGGCATTACAGGCATTTGCTATGACTTTTGTTAAAAATAATATGACAGTTATTGTAGAAAAATATATCGTTTTCAATAAACTTTAAAATTCACTATTTTCTATAATTGTTTTCTTTTTCTACTGCTCTTCAGGCAGTATTAAAATAAAAATGAAGTGATAAATTATTGAAATAAAAGTCTGGCCCGGCCACAGTCAGCTTTAACTCATTTATCATAAATTTAAATAATTTTTTAATTATCATTTTACAAGCATTTTGCATTGAGCCCCGCGCAGCGTGTCAACACCATTTAGTCACTGATTTATGTCCTTCTTTATATGTTAAAGTAAAATGTTTAACACCCTGCACACCCGCTGCTCATCTCGTCGCTGCCCCAACAATTTGAAAATGACAAATTACCGCACTACTGAAATATTTTATATGAATTTTATTACTTCAAACCGCAGAGAGAGAGAGAGAGGGAGAGAGAGAGACAGACCGCAGATGGAGCAGCGGGTTGAAAATGTTTTTATGCGCATTGCATATTCATTAGAGATAATCATGCATTAAGTGGTCAATGCTCCGAGGAGCGACCCTTCAGTCTGCTCTATTCCCAGGTCACGTGCCACACATTACGCGGCGTATACGTCATGCGAGCTGGCCAAGGTCCAGGCCATCGCATCGCGCTGCCTCCCTCGTTTTTTTTTCGTGCGAAAAGGTAACTGCTTTGGGCTGCGCTTATAAATAATATTTCAATAATTGAGCGAGCGGCTAAATGAGCTCGGCCCGTGTGCACGTTACGATGATGTCTGCGCGGCTGTTTTATGCCGCGCGGCTGCCTTTAATGGAGCGGGCGCATTAATTTTGCATTTGCTGCAGCCTTTTAACGTCCCAGTCCTCGGCTCGCCAGCCAACTGAACTTTCTGCATAATTTTCGCATAAAAAAACATGGCCAAACTGTTACGACTACATTACCTGAATGTGTCTGCGTGCACACACCCATTCGCTTCATAAAATTATAAGTTCGACGGCCCAAAGGCAAGGAGTACGCTTAATATATATATACATATATATTTTCATATATACTATATACTTATGTACATCTATCATGTACGTTGCCTTGAAATCAATATGAGAAGAAGAAAGAGATAAAAATATAGTTGAAACGAGCATATCCTTCCGCCCATTAGCTGCCATAATTGCGAGTTCAATGGGAACAGCCGAGAGCTTAAAGAGGTTTCACTTATTGCAAAGTTAAGCCTCGCAGTCCTAATTGGTCCTTAAAACTTATCTTAATTTAAACATTTATTCATAGATTTATAATTGATTTTTGCTAATCGCAGAGCAAATATGTGAACGTGGCAAACATCTCTCAATTGTGCTAAGCACACATCAATTCTCGCTTATGCTAATTATTAAGGTACACAAAACTTGAAAATTTCCATTTATTGAGCTGACGAAAAGTTTTTAGCTTACACTGGGCTGCAGATAGTTGTGCAGAGATATATATCCACATACATTTTTAATTATTTAATAATATGAAATAAAATATAGCCAAGAAAAGTATTGAAAACTATTTTAATTTACTTTGCATAAATATTACAAGGAGTATAATAATATTTTTTATTTACATACTAAATTTAATCTAATTATAAAAAACTTTTTATTAAAAATAAAAATTCTATAAGTAATTTTTAAAAATTTCAATATAAATGAGTTTCTTTATTTACAATAATTAAATTGTTTAATTTTTGAAAAGCTTAAAATTTAAGAAAAAAAATAATAAATGTATAATTAAAATAAATCTCTTAATTTAGAAATGTTTCATATAAATAAATGAATTTATTCAATAATGTAAAATAATTTTTTATTAAAAATAAATTATTTTAATGATTGATTGATTTAAAAAATAATAATTAAACATTATATATTTATATACTTTTCTATAAATTTTTGTAGGTGCATTTATTTATTTTCCACTATTGAAAAACTCTCAAAAATATGCAGTAAAGTAACCAGGCTCATTCGAAATTTACTTAAAATGTTCAATTTATTACTAAAAATTAATCAAATTTTCTACAATTTTTTTTGTCAGTTTCTCATTTTATACAATTTAGTTTTTCTACCATTAAATATTTTTAATTTTAAAGTATACTTAAATTGTTACTATAGTAATATAATTCATAAATTAAAAAAATCTCAATTTGAATAGCTTCACTTACAGCTTCCAGCCCAAGTACTTTGTAGCACAGTGTCAGCCCTCGCAGGAATGGGTTAATAGAGAAGCAGATGCCAAACACACATCTCGTGTGTTCATTATTATGTCATGCATCATATTATCAGAAGTTGTGTAGGCTTTGCAGCTGCAGACATTTACGGCTGATTGACAGACAACAGCGCTGCCGGCTACAATCATTGCGGATCGTCCATGTGGCACATTGTATCATATATCATATGTATATATGTACATGCATGTGGTCTGTGGACGGGCCGGAACAATGGCTAGCAGCTGTCAATTGTTTGACTTGCGGCTGACACAACAGTAGTACGGAAATTGTTAAGTTTAATTAAAATTACATGGCCGAAAGAGGAATTGGGGGCCGATGGCCACAGTGTTTCATTAGTGCCATTCGAAGGCAACATATTTCATTAGTTTTGGCCACGCACACAAAGCGGAATTTATTCTCACGTCCCGGCGAATTGTGGGGCCCACACGGACACGGACAGTTGACGCCTCCACGTATACGACCTTGCCAATATCGTTTCAATAAAGAGAATATTAGCACAAACACACGGCCAACGCAGCCTGCGGCTATTTTCGTTGGCTCTATGGGTGCAAAGTAAACAAAAATACTTCCGTAGGCGGCGCAGGCATGCCAGGTATTCGAGATAAGAGCACAGTGAGTCAGCCAGTCAGACAGCCAGCCAGTGGGAGTGCGAGTGCGAGTGGGAGTGGGAGTGGGCGCGTGTATTAAAGATTATGTCACAGCCCAGCCAAAAATATGCGCCAATGGTATTTTTATATTGTGTGCCGCAAATATGTGGGCAATTCCCCGGGGGCGAGGCGAACAGTCTGTTAATCGCTGGCATTTTTAAGGCGACCCTCAAAAGTAGGCAACACTTTATGCTCCTGCGCCTATCGATGAATCCGAAGTGTAAAACTTTCACTAATAACAGTAAATTCCGAGGCGACACCTCCTGCCGAGTTAATGCCGCCCCAAACTCCATTCGAACAGCTATTATCCTTTATGGCAAGTTAATTAAATGGGCCGACTTGGCCGTCTTATTAGCTCTGGAGGAGAAAACTTAAGTCGGAAAAGCCTGCTTAATTATTTAGCCAGCATAATGAGCATATCGTGTTTTAATTGGCGTGTAATTCGACTTCCGCCACGATTATGTCACCTGGTTATTATCAGGTGACACATAGCTACGCAGGCAGCCACTCCATCTATTTTTGGAACAGATAGATTCACTTAACGAGGCATGTGTTGTCCTGATATCCGGCTGCCATTTCCTGGCCCAGTTGGGCTGCTCCCTTAAAGTTTTGTGCCATTTCGCATTAGTGTTTATTTGTCGAGTGTAAAAGGGATATCCGCATTTGCCTATGGCAACAACATCTGCCAACGAGCATCCTGTCCACTCAGCACTTTGTTTACGTATGTTTAGCCATCTCAACATTGCGTGTCAGCATTGCTGCGAGCCTTGTCAACACGTGTCTGACATCGATTTGTTTGTTCTCTTTGAGAAATTGTGGGAAATTTGTGGAATTTTGCAGTTTGCAGCTGTCATTAACTTGGGCGAGTTTAATGAACACTTTTCACAGAGTTTATTGGAAGTAATTAAGAAATAACGAGTTTTTCTAGCTATAAATTGCGAGTTTACTCATGATTAGTCTTTGAGATTTGATATAGCCTTTGTCAAAATTGGTTGCAAAACAAACATTTAGATTATAGATTGGATGGAAAATTCAATTGAACTTCGATTTGCAGTTAGACTTAGTTTGATAATGTATACATACATAAATATATTATATCTATAAATGAGAAATATCTAAAATTGAGTTAAGTTTGTAAAAGAAATTTAATTGAATTTTGCTGTAATTTCTGAAAAAAGTTTTGTATGAATACATTTGACTGTGTCTCTTTGACTTACTTATCATTGAGAGGAATTTTCAATAAACTTAAATTAAATTGTACATCAGTAAAGACTTTTAGTTACACAATTCAACACAATTAAATTGTAGTCGAAATCATATTTCTTTTAGTTTATTTATTAAATCAATTTAATATTCTTAGATACATACTGAAACATGGTTTATTTTTATTTTTGGCTCGCAGCTAGGCCAACACATTCTCATATTGCACTTTCAGCGCAGATCAGCTTTAAACCAACGTGAATCAAATTAGATATTTAGCTAAGCCATTTCTGGTGGTAATAAAATCAAATAAAAAAAAAAAAAATAAAAAAAAAACACAATTACCTGAAAATATTAAAAAAAAATTAATTAAATGTATATATGCATGTGCACTTATATGTATATATTTGAATATTTAAAATAAACGAAATATATTTTCACTAAATAGAAGTTACATGAATATTTATTCATAGTATTTCTGTTTAGTCAAAACATATTTCTTTTTCATTTTTAATGCCACAAAAAATTAAAAAAAAAAAAACATAAATATATATTTTTATACATATATGTATACATTTATGCATATATATTTACTTTTAATATTAAAAAATTCTTTTAATATATTTTTTTTAAAAGCATATTTGTATTTATGATATGTATTTAATTTTTTTGATGTAAGTTTATAAGTATTTTAATAAATTGTTAAAATATAATCTTTATATTGCAGATATATAATTTTTTTCATTTAAATATTATTTTTTCATTTCTGTTTGGCATGCAAATAAAAGTTGATCAATAAATGGTTTTAAAATACAATTATTATTGAGAAAATAATAATGTTTATGATTGGAAAATGAATAAAAGAACATATTTATAAATATTTAATATAAAAATATTCTCAAATAAAACTATACATATATTTTTATAATTTTTAAATGTATATATTTTTTAGTATCTATAAGAAAGCATAACGAAAAACGCCAGCATTTGCTGCATTTATTAATATTTTAAGAGTCTGCAACTGTGCACAAATGCGAAATAATTTCACCTGAATATGTTTATAACTAAGAGCTGGCGTAATATTTTTATGAGCCGTCATTCAAGCTACTTTTATGCTAAAATTTGTAGCTTTAATTCACATTTCGTACGGTTGAGCAGCGCTGAGCTGCATCAACTACGTGCTCAGGCTCAGGTTCGAGTTCGAGTTGGCCTGGCGCCTCAGAGCTGGCACTGAGAGAGCGAGAGGGTCTGAGTGAGTTCGGTAGTCGGACTTTAGTTCGGTTGTAAACATTTTTGGCACGCAACAAAGTGTGAAATGGGAAATAAACAAATGTTTGGCTCAGTTTGATGTGCCTTTTTACTGTTCATTAAATTTGCTTAAGTGCGCAACATTTATAATTCAGTTTCGCTTAAAAATGCTTATTTATTTGTGCGACTCGCCATTTGCTGCTGCTCTACTCAACGAGTTTTTCGTTTTTTACTTGCAGCAACCGGAGCGACAACAAAGTTGCGATGCCTTAAAATGCCCGCCCACCACCACCACAACAACAACAACGACGGGAACAACCACAACAACATCGTGCGGAATTAGCGGACACATCAATTTCAGCTGGCAAAGGCAACTTAATTAAAAGTCGTTGCCCAACAGCAATTCTAAGCTGTTGTTTTTTGAAACTAATTGCAATTTATTTAGCAACTCGACGAAAAGAAATTTTTGGTCACATTTCTTTCTGTGTGCGCTTTTTTTTTTTTTGTTTTGCGCCGGTTGCTAATGCCGTCGCATTGAGCACTCGCGCACTCAGAGCAAGAGCAACAGAGAGAGACAGAGAGAGAAAAGTAGACGAAATGTTGTTCAGTGTAGCAAGAGGTATGCTGATGCTGTTGTTGCTGCTGGCCTGCAAGCGCTGCCAAGCGCAACAGCAACAGCAGCAGCAGCAATTATTGCTGTTGCCAGGTATGGCTGACGGCCCAACAAGTCAGCAATCGGCAGCAATCGCTTCAAGCAGCAATTTAAATGCAGCGAAAACAGCAGTCGGCCCCATAAAAACGCAGAAGGGTCAAGTGCTGGCGACAGCCGATGCGGCTAGCAAAAAACCAAAGCCAACAGCAGCAACGGCAGCAGCAACGGCAGCAACAACAATGTTGAGTCCATTGACAACAACAACTCATACAGATAGTATGATGCACACGGCAATACCAATAAAAACTAAACGCATTGCGCCCACAGCAACAATGGCAACAGCTGCGGACAACAATACAAATTCGAGCTTAGACATGCAGCTGGGGGAGGCGGCGACGGCGGCAACATTGCAGCAAGTATGGCCAACCATAAGGACATATAATAAAACTAATTGGCAAACAGCAATACCAACAACAACAACAGCAGCTGCAACATCGACACCAATTGAGAGTAAAACATTGCCTACGCTGCGCCTGCTGGGCACCGCGAACATGGACAACGCATTGACAACGCCCTGGGCCAGCACTGGTCAGGCGACCACAGCAACGGCAACGGCACCGACAACAGCAACTGCTGCTGCTGCTGCTGCTGGTTGGCCAGTGAAGCATGCCGCTGTGCTCGAGGGCGATGTGATACTTGGCGGCCTGATGATGGTGCATTCGCGCGAGGACAGCATCACCTGCGGCCAGATCATGCCGCAGGGCGGCATCCAGGCCTTGGAGGCCATGCTCTACACCTTGGATCAGGTTAACCAGCAGCAATTGCTGCCGAATGTAACGCTCGGCGCCCACCTGCTGGACGACTGCGACAAGGACACCTACGGCTTGGAGATGGCTGTCGATTTCATAAAGGGTAAGTTACAGCCACATCATTTTGCATATTCATGAATCGCGCCTCACTCTTGTTACTTTACCCAAAAGCGCAATGGCATTAAAAATTCGATTTGTGCGCCGGCTGTTGCCATTTGCTCAGTTGCATTTAATTAGCATGCGCTGACACGTAGCCCAGCTCCCTGAACCCCTTGCAATTCATACCTGATGACAGTCGGAAATGTTATTGCAGCTGCTTGCTCTGACAGTTTTAGGTGTAATTACTTAATAAGTAAATTACTTGCTGTGCAGACTGGCTGTGAGAGTCAAGCAGTTGCTGGGAGAACTGAGTTGAAAGTGGAAATTTGGAGTTACTTATATTATTAGTTTATTTATAAATAAATATAAAGAAAATTTTAAATATATATATATATATATACGGAAAACTAAGAAATTAATAAAAATACATTATTATAATATAAAACTTAAAAAAAAAGTACTCAAAAAGGTTGCTAAAAACTCTCATTCGCTTGCAAATACATCTCGCTCTCAGCACAGTTGGCTATTTTTTTATATTACATCCCGTAAGAAAGTAAACTATTTTTAAGATATATGTTAATTTTTCTTAATAATCAAAGATTGAAGCAGGCCTCGACTCTCGACTATGGTTGTTGGCCTTGAAGTAAACTCTTTATATAAATTTTGAGATACTTATACTCAAGTGAAATATATTTATATTATTTATTTCAATTTTATTAATTTTTTTTTATAATTTTTTCTTTAATAACTTTATTTTCATTAGCACATTCAAGCTAATTTTCAACTGCTCAAAGTAAATAGGAATAAATATTAATTACACAAAATCAACCAATTGCTTGCCATTGGACAAGAGAATATCTGAAATCATAATAAAGTTAATTGAATCATATAATTGCATCAAATTATCATTTCATGATTCAAAGGGCAACAGCAAACAGATATTGCCCCAAAATTGAAGTAAAATCTTAAATGTCAAATATAAAGAAATAAATGTCAGGTAACAGGAGTTAGTGAAAGAGATGCGAGATTTGATAGTCGCGTTCCGATTTCGCCATAAATCAAAATTCAAATTTGAAAATATCAAATTTCCACAGAGGGATTTGCTCATTTCACAGATTTGTTTGGCTAATCAAAACATAATTTATTGCTGGCACTGAATTTGTCTTGCTGGCGAATAAATATCTGTACTCATTCATATTCGCATTCGTACTCATTTAACTTTTGTTTTTATTCGCAGAAAACTTTTGCCAAATGCGAAAAGTTAATTTAAATAATGAATCGAAGTTGATGAGTGGGAGAGAGATACAATGAGAGTGTATGGGCGAGACAGCGCATAGTTCCCTAGGTCCAATCAATCTAATTAGGAGCGCGCATGCTCTCAGCTTATGCGGCCAACGTGGCGTATGCATTTTCATGGTTTATTCGCACAGCTGACCAAGTTCAAATGCGATTTGCATTTGTATTTTTCGATCGCCTTTTATTTTATTGGGTCGCCGCAAATGTTTTAATTTGCTTCCGGCACATTAAGTCTCGCATATGTGTATGCGGCAATAATGCCTCAACGCGCTGACAGTTGACATCATCAAAAAGTTTCATATATCCTGGACGGAATTGATGTGGATGAAGAGGGCATAATGTTGTGGTTGAAGAGATTGGTAGGGTATTTATATTCTAGTTCAGTGTCAACAATAAAATTGGCGTTACCCAACTCATCGGTCTATCCCTCATTTAGTCTCTTTGAAGCTGAAGACTTAACTTCTAATACGTATTTATTGTTAAATATATATTTTTTTAACATTAGGAGAATAGTCTATTCTATTCTCATCTCCATCTCAACTCCTCTCCTTTCTGAGGTATCTCTTAGTCAATCATTGTCATTTAAACTCCTTTCGCCTGCTTCAGCCGTGAGCTTTTATTAAATGCACACACCACGTGAGTAAATTGAAAATCAAATATGAACAGAGCTCAGTTAAAATGCCAGTTGCAATAATATTTTTATAACAGCGCAGTTTTTTTTTATTTATTGCGCCCACGAGCAAGCCACGAGCGGACTTCGAGCAACGGTGCGCTACGCGCTTCATAAATATGCTCAAATGACGGCTGCATCTGAGTCCTGCTCGCGTCAATACAATGAATTAAAGTAATCAAATGAGAGCGAGCTGAAAGCAGCTGAAAGTTTGAGGACAGCTTGGCCATACCCTTGTTGGTAGTCGGAAAGAAGTTATGAAGTTGAGGAAGTTCATGCTAGTTGTGTATGAGGACAACTTACTCAAGTTGACAAAGCTATGGTACGTTGCTGACAACAGCTCTTAGATTGAAGTTCCAAGTTGATATTTTCCTTTTTCAATATAATAAAATAAAAATAAATAAATTAATTAAAATAAAAATAAAATAAATTAAAAATAAAAAGGATTAATAATATAAAAGATAAATAAAAAAGAAAAGAATTTAAATGAAATTAAATAAATACTGGAAATAAATAATGAAATAAAACAAAGTCTCATATTTTAAATTAAATTATATAGTATAATTCATATTATTATATAAAAGTTAAAAAAATTAAATCTATAAATATATATTTTTATTTATATTAATATATGTACATATTTTAATATATGTATTATATATTATAATTATATATATTAAATACACTTATTTTTTTTATTATATTTGGTTTTTTTTAAATTATTATTAATATAAATTATTATTTTTAAAAAAATTTTTTTTTACTTTTTATTAAATTTAAAACTCAAGGTTATTTATATTTCTATCCAGCTACATCTATTTTTTTGCTTTCAGTATACAAATATATATCTATTTTTATCTCAATGAGTGATTGCCTAGCAACAAATACCGTATTAAATAAAAGCTAAAAGTAGGAGTATACTTTCATTAGTCAACAAAATGGAAATGGTCTTTTTCCAGGAATTTTCATGCCAGCTGATTCATATTTTCGCTCCGTAAAGATACTGCCCAAATACCATTACCTTAACTTATATATTCTCCTGCAACAACAACCCCCTTGACCCACTTAAAAATGTACAGGGTATTTTCGAGCTGTGCCTGCTTCGAGCTGCCTGTAAGTGTATTAAAAATATCAATTAACATTGAAGAGTTTCCGCCCAATAGGACGCGATGCATTTTGTTTTTCTCATTTCCGCTGCAGTCAAGTGTCGTTAATGCATGCACAAGTACATACATATACATATATATATATATATATATATAAATATATATACATATATACGCATGAATCTATATATATATATACATATGTACACAGACTGTTCGCTTACTTGCTCAAAGTATTCTCACATTTACCTATCGAGCGCAATTATTTGCTGAAAAGCCTCAAAGTCAGAAACAATGAGCACAGTGGCGAACGGGCATGAGCAACGCTTTGATACTTGTTCAAGGTGCAGAAAAGAGTCAAACTTAAAGAAAGTAAATGTAAAATTAATTGAAATAGATAAAGTACGCCTTAAGGGATATTTCTCTCTGTCAAACATACTTCCTTGCCTGTTACTAATATGCCCTCTTCCCTCATCATGAGCGGGTATTAGTAAATGAGCTCGATTGCTTGCAGCTGCATAGCGTGAAGGAGAGAGAAGACACAGACTCCATAGACTCTTTAAACTCCACATTGTAAGCAGAGTTTCTGTTGAACCCACGAGCTCCTCTCGCTGCTAGCCAAGGTCTCTGCATTATTTTTAGACTATTCAATTAGTAAATTCTAGAGAATTGGCGTGCGAAATGGCAGTGAGGTAATTCGCATTGTCACCAAGAGCAATCTCGATGTTTTCTTCGCTCAAAGGAGCAACTCGAGTTAGCCTCTGACATATAGAGTTCGCTCTATTTGCATGCCATCAGAGAGCCTCTCTCTATGTGTGCGTGCGTTTGTCTGTGTATTCGTGTCTAACAATGCACATTTTGTTCTGTTGTTCCATTTGCTGTTCGGCACTTGTCATTTGTCCCACACACACACACACACAATTGACTTTCACATTTTTAGCCAGGGTTTCGGCTTGCCTTTGTGTGCGGCCAACAGGATATTGGCTATAATTAGCACTTTGTCAATGCTTTGTGTGTGTGTGTGTGTGTTGTTTGTGCTTGTAATTTCCATTGGCAAACTAATTGGGTTTGTGCTCAATGCATTCGTTTTCATTCGCTTTATGGCACATTTCCTCTTTCTGTGCGCAAATGTCCTTTGACGTGCGTTGAACCTTTTTATCCTCGTCCCACTTAACATCTCTGTTGCTTAACAGCGCTGTGGATTGTATTTGGGGCTGTTAACCTACAGATGGTAAAGCTTTTGCTAGTTTGGTTGGTGTCTCGGCTAATGTAGAGCTGAGGCAATTGGTTAACAGTGTTTTGGGACGCTGAAGATAACACTTCGTTTTGGGACACCAAATTAACCAAATAAAATACATGAATACTTTGATGCAATATTATTTAAGCGGCATTCAAAAATAGCTATTAAACTATATAATTTTCATAATAAATAATAAAATTTTAATTATTATTTATTGTATTTATATGCTGTATATTTATTTTGTAGTAAAAATATCATAATCAATAATTAATACATATTGAAATACCAATATATTATTTAATAAATATAAATTTTACATTATGTATTTTTTTAATTTATAGAAAAATAAATATAAATTTTCCACCATTTTTATTTGATTAAATCAAAGTTAATTTTATTTATTTAAAAAATTATTATTTATTTAAAAAAAAAATGTATTCTCATAATTGAATTTCATTTCTATGGCCCTGAATTTCTACTTGCGTGTGTTTGGGGTAACTTCCTTTTATTTTTAGGTATTAAAAAAATATATATTTATTTATTTTTAAATTCAATTAATAAACATGAAATTGAATATTCTATTTATTTTTATTTTATTTAAAAATATTTAAATATAAATTTAGCTTGATGATGTCTTGAATTAATTTGTATTGGTTTTTAAATGTATTAAGAAACTATATATTTTCCAATTAATTATATAATTATATAAATTACATTTATTTTATTTTTAAAATAACTTTAATGTATTATTTTAAGTTTCATATTTATTTAAACTATTTCGCATGACTTTAAAATCATTTTAATTTTTTTAAATACAAAAAACCTCTCATTTCTATGCAACACAAGCATTTTTCGGAGTATAGGTTAATAACAGCTTCCCAATGCTTTGTAATTGCTTATATTGAAAATTTAATACGCTTAATAGTTGCGCTTACCTTCCGCATGCTGCACTCGGCACGTCTCATTGATTTCCGAATTAATTACAAATCCGCAAATGAAAATTATTCAAATGTTAAATGTTTCCACTTAAAGCTGCTGCAGTTTAATGAGCTGCATTAAGAGTGTAAATTGTTGGCATTCCTGTGGCCATCAAGTGGATATATCACATTACTGTAAATATATGTATATATATATATATATATATATATATATATATATATATATATATATATATATATATTTGGAAATGTTAAACTATCTTCAGTGAAAGCCGATTCGAGTCGTGCTTAACGATCTGGCGACAGCTTCGCTCGCAGCGAACTCAAAATCCGAGTCGCTGTCTTCGCTGACCCAGTTATATTTGTAAATTGAAATTTTATTTTCTTTCGTTACGCATACACGCACACACACAGGAACACACGCACACTCAGGCACACGCACACACACACACGCACACTTGGGCACCCTCATCAAAAGGCATATAAAAAATGTTTATTTGCCATGACACGAAGGCAACTCTGGCAACCAGCTCGCTCTCCCACTCCCACTCTCTCTCTCTTTTTCTCCTCATATCAGTTTAATTTCCCACAGACACACAAACACACGCACACTCAAACACACACACGCTCATCTCATTCACTCTGTTGGCTACTCGTTGTTTTTATACCCTGAAGCCATTGGTTTTAGCTTATGCGGGGTATATTGGTTTTATGTTTCTGTGTGTGATAGTCAGACAAAGAAGGCGTGGCAGACTGTCTGTTTGCCATTACTTCGTAGTCTGGCCTATATATAAGATTCCATGATATATCCGTTCGACTGCTGTATAATACAATTAACAATCTTTCTTTCTCTCTCTCTCTCTCTCTCTCTTTCTCTCTTCTGTCTCTAATTCACTCTCTGTCTCTATCTCTCTTTCTCTCTCTCCCCGTGTCTCACTTTCTCTCTTTCTATTTCTCACCCTCTTTCTTACTCTCTCTACATCTCTCACACTCTCTCTTGTACATCACAGGGTATCTTCCAGTCGTTCACTGCCCGCCTGCCCCCAACTTCTTGTTGATGTTGTTCGCTCGTATGTTAGTCTGTTTGCTGTTGTTGTTGGCTGGCGCTTGCCACTTAATGGAATTTGCCGCTTATGCGTTACGCATGCCGGGCATTATCCTTGCTTCCCTCGTCTGCATTCCGCTTCCTGTGAGATGTGAGGCGCGCTCCTTTGCGCCTGCATCGCTGCCACAGTTTGGCACACATATTTCTTAAAAGCTGTTGACTTGCTGCCTCTTTGGCTAAAAGTTCTTCTCGCTGTTCTTGTTGTTGTTGTTGTTTTTCTTTTCTTTCCTCTTTTTTTTTTGTTTTCCGTCTCGGTTTTTGCGTGTGAGTCCTGCTTTTTGCCCGCCTCAGCTTTGATTGCTAACAAGATTTTATTGGTTGCTCTCACAGCCTAATTTACTTATGCAACTTGTCTATGGATACATACATACATACACATATATATATATATATACTTCTATCTTTGTCTATGCGCTTAGCTGTTGCTGCTTGTCAATAGCTTAATCGTATTCATCGGTTTTATAATGTGAAACATTTGCATCTAGTTTAATTGTGTTTGTCTCTGTGATAACTTCTGCGTATGGCGGCTGCTGCTGTTGCCATCGAACGTGGAATGTTTTCGTCTCACTCGATTGCTCATATCATTTTCCATTTGCCCCTAAAGGTATGCAATGCGAAACTCGAAGCAATCGAACAGCAGCAACAGCAAAAGAATCGACACATGTCTGGACCTGCCTCTGCCTGGAGTTGTCTTTGACTTTGGCTAGCTTGTTGCTACTCTATGAGGCTGGCAAAGGGGCATATTAGTTGTGTACACTGTCTGATTGACGTGAAATTCAGAAATTGAAATTCTATATGTCTAAACGCTATTATTATTATTATTTTTATTATTATTATTGCTATAATTATTATTATTACTATTATTTTAATTATTTTTATTATTATTATTATTATTATTATTAATATTCATTTTATTATTATTATTATTTATTATTTTTGTTTTTTTTTATTACATTTTTATTATTACTTTTTTTTTAATTTATTTTATTTGCTTAGGTAATTTTTATTTGTGAATTTATTTATTATTTTTAATTTATTTTTTTATTTTACTAACATTATTTGATATATTTATTTTAGTTATTTTATTTATTTTATCTTTTTATTTATCTTATTTATTTTTCTTTAATTTTATTTAATGATTTCACTTATTTATTTTAAGTGCTTCATATATTTTATATATATTTTATATTTAATTTTATGTATTTATTTTATTTACATTATTTATTTTATTTATTCTTTTCATTTGATGTATTCTAGAGTATTTTACAGCCAACTCCATGAGACTGCAACATTGTCGCTTGTTTTTATCTTGAATATTTATCTGCCTTATGCGCTAGCAACAAATATATGTTTTCTCTTCTACTGCTTGCGGCTGCATGTTCGTAATGCAATACTCTAACCATTTCTATTTGAACTGCCTCGAGGCATAGTGAAACCGGATAAGAATCACATGTCTGGCTGACGTTAAGCAATACATTCCGCATACCCTGCAATGTGACGAGGGAAGTTCAGTTTGTTGCTGTAGCCAACACTTTTACGATATTACCAGAGTCCTGAGTACTTTTTCCTCTTTGTTGCCACTGCTCGGTGAACTTAGGCTGACTCTGGCATTTGCCTCACTCTTGCTTGTTACCTCTAGGAAATGCAAAAAAGAAAGAGAGAAGGAAAGAAGAAGCAGCTTCCCTTTGTGCTAATGGGAAAAATCCCAAGTGAACTGGCACAATTTAAATGTGTATAATTCCAGCATGTCCTGCAAGGGCAGGAAGCAGCCAGTCAACCAACGAAGCGGCAAACAAATGTACTAAGGGCAGAGGCACAGTCAGAGGCTTCGTGGTCAGTGGCTGCAATCACAGTTGTTGCCAGAATTCGTTACACAAAGATACTTTCAGAGCAGATTCCATTACAAAACACTTTACTAGTTGGCCAGAGACCTCCTTCATATGGCATTCGTCTCTCCGGCTGTTGCTGTTAACGTTTTTACTATTTGGCTTTTGCACCAAAAATGTCATATAATTAAGGAATTTATATTCGGAAGCTGTGTCCATGGAGCTGAAACTGTAGCTGAGTCGCAAATTACAAATTTTATTTGAGCTACTTGCAGAGTATGTGCAAATTGAATTGGCTCACAATTTTTGCATATATATTTATTCAGAACTTGAAGATATTATCTAGGGTATTTGCATTTTTAATATACCACTTTCTGAAACATAGATTTAGTTTTAATTTAATAACAATTTTAACATATTATATATTTTTCTGTAAAATTAGTTTAGTTATATAAACTTATATTTTATAAATACTTAAAAATCTAGTATTTTTTTAAATATAATTTTCTTTAATATTGAAATTAAAATTCAATAGAAATATGAATATATCACCTCCTGATATAAGAATATATATATTTTTTTGTAGTTAAGTCTGGCATCTAAATAAATAAAATCAAAATGTTTTCAAATTGTTAAAAAGCAACTTAAAAAAAAATTTAAAATTATATATTGTAAATTGTAAGTTATTTTGAAATCATTAAAAAAGTTGAAAAGATATTAATTAAAAATTAAGTTCTATTTATTTGATTAATATATATATTTGTATATATTTTCAATAATTTTTATTTATTTTTAATTTTTATTTTTTAATCCAAAATATAAATCATTTTTTGACATTTTTATTCCAGCAGAATTTTAATTTTTAAATTTTCATTAAATTTAATTTATTTATTTATTTTAATTTTTTTCAATACTTTTTATTTTATTTTCATTTTCATTTTTAATTCCAAAACATTTTTATTTGAGTAGAATTTTATTATTTAAATTTTCATTAAGTAAATACTAAATATTTCCTAGTCAAAAACACTAAAATAACTCGAAATATGCAAAATATAATACAAAATATAAATTTACCTCTCTTCAAACCTATCATCGCTACCCACTCTCTGGTGTCCCCAACATCTTCTTTGATTTTTGCTGTGTATCAAACATTTCAATTTTAATCTGCCCAAACAATTGTTCTTCATACCCAACCTCCCTCATACACAACTTCCCTCTACTGCTCTTGCGACTACAACAGCTCCCATAATTCTTTGCTGTGCATCAAACTTTCTCCAACAGAGTTGCCCCTGCAAGTGTTATACCCCTTAAATCGTATAACAGATATGCCAACTGTTACACTGTTTCTCCAGCGCACGCTAACAAGTGTTTGTTCCATTCATGAATTGCCGCTTGCCGACTAACCCACTGGCCCCGATTCGCACTGGCAAAGTGTATGCCAGCTGTGCTACTCACTCGAACTTTTTAGCACAGAGCCCCCACCGAGACAAGTTCGGGCTGCAGACGAGGCAGGCAGCATACACGACTCGTTCGCTCGGGCGCCAATTTGGCTTTGAGGCGCTCAAGCATCGTTGCGGGCTCCGCAGTTGCACGCCGGCCACACAACGATGCAGACGCGCCCTCGGCAGCTAAGCATTAATAACAGTTATCGCTTAACGCCTCCAAGTGAACGCCCCAAACAGCTATGCGGTTCCCATAGGCTTTGCTAAGTGTAACGATTAGCGGTTAATGTGAGTCGCAGCCAAAGAGCATAGTGCATCAAAAATAAATACATTTAATATGTTGATAAAATGGAAATCGAGAAAAAATAATTAGTTCATTTATTTATTGTGTAAATTAATCAAAATTAAACTGAAATTAAAATATGAAAGTGTGGTAAGCTGAGAACAGAGCAAAGAATTTCCTAGTGCTGGAAAATTTGAATTTATAACAAAAACTGTGCTCATTTTTTTGTGGTTTTTAATTGTTGATTTAAATTTTTAAAAAAATTGAGCAACGATAAAAGAAATTAAAGTTATAATTTGCAAAAGAAATCTATGCTTAAAAATGTAAATTAAAAACAAACAAAAATAAATATTAATTATGAAAAAATACTGTTTATGTTGCGCATAAATTTACAAAATAAATATGCAGATAATATATAACTTATTTTGCATAAAAACTAATGCAAAAATAATTCATTAACAAAAATATCAAAAAAATACATAATAATATTCAATTGATTTCTTGGTAATAAATCAAAAATAATAGAAAAAAAGAATAGTGACAAACTATTATTAATGTTGCTGAAAAAGTTACAAGAATAATAGGACAAGCTAAAATTCTTGGTAATATTAATAATATTAGTCGTTGTTTGTTTAGCATAAAGCTTAACATATCAAAGATTTCATTTAAATAAACAAATAAATAATATACCAATAAAAAATGAAAAAAATTGCCAGAATTTAATAAATAATTAAAAAAAAAAAATGAGATATAATAGAAATTATACATATAATGAAATATTATTTACTTTGCTAAATAATAACAACAAAAAAATACTAAGAAAAACGAAAACTCTTAATGAAACATAAAGAAAAAATCAATAATATAATAATATATTTTTCAAAATATATTTTGCAAAAATATGGGAAAATAATTTTAATTAATTTTGCATTTCTCAAAACTTTAAAGCCTTGAAAACTGCATAGAAAATATCTTTCAGTGCCCATTTAAAGCCCCAAATTAAGAGCTTTCTTCTTAGCCCGTCGGCAGCAGAGGAAAACTAATTCAATTAGCTTAATACACAAATAAATTGAAGGCTTCGTTTTATTTTTCATTGCCCAGTTCTCTTCATGGCTAAGAAAGAGCTGGCAATGCCGGTGTCACTTCAAAAGGGACCAAACAAATATTAATTAATATAAATCTAAATAATTCTGTGCGCCTCGTCTGGCCAACTCTGGTACAAGGCGCAAGGCGCAAGCGAAAGCGAAAGAAGCAAAAGAAAATAGCGAAAGTCAAAGAAAGTTTTGCCGCTTTGCTTTATGTTCTACCTTTAATTATAAGTTGTTTTTTAATATTTTCCAAAATGAACTTTGTCAAGTTGCTGCGGACGGCGCAGCCGGCCGGGGGGCCGGTGACGAGGCACTTTTTTCTCTGCCGTTGTCAAATTGAAAATAGGAAAAGTTCACTGAGACTGAGGCGCTGAAGTATTTTAATTAAAGTGCTGACAGTGGGCGAAGCCATCAAATTGATCGTTGTGCTGGCAACCAGCAAATTTTCCTTTAGTTTTTCTTTTTCTCTTTTGATTAGTTTTTGTGACGCCAGTAAACAAATTTTCCTGCTGGCTACATCTATTTTTTTTTTGCCACTTTTCCACAATTTTTCCACATTTGAAATTATGTATATTTTCCCGGGCGAATGAAAGCCCAAATGGTTGGAAATTATGCAAAGCCGTTGCTCATACGACATGTAGGCCACAGGTGTGCTGCGAGAACGCCCTCTGATAAACTTTCGGGTGCCTGCTGAGGCTAATGAACAAAAGTCAGGCCGCCTCCCAGGCAATTAAAGTCATTTTAAACTAATTACGAAATTATGCAAAATTTACCAAAAATTTGCCAGCCTCATGCATGTGCTTTGCAGCAAAAATCAGAGGCCAGATAAAAGCCGAATCAGAGTGTTGCCAGACCCAATAAAAATTAAATTACAATGTGTGTGTGTGTGTGTGAGTTGACTGTTAGAATCTGCTCTCCCACATGCTCAGCCTCATCATGAGGAGCAGCACGAGCAGCAGCAGGATATTTAATTTCCTTGCTAGGGCAACAATCGCCTGTCTTTTGAAAATTTTATTTCCAGTTTAAGCCCATTAGCAGTGCCAGCAGCAGCAGCAGCAGCAGCAGCAGCGGCTCTCAACCGACTCAACAGCTAGCGCATGCCAGGATATGGCTTGGGCTTACCTCTGTCTAATAATTACGAGAGCCCCGGTCTTTATACAAATCTCCAGCTTAGTTACCATTGTCATGTGTTTCAGTTTCAGTTTTAGTTGAGCCAGAGCCACCTCCGGCTCTGGTCACGTCTGCCATGTGTGTGTCTGTGCTGTGATAAATGCGCCACAGCCACCCAAGGGGTGCTCGTTGACACATTGCCATGCGAGCCCGGGCTGACCTTTGCTTAATTATAACAGGGTCTCCATTAATGAACTCTACCATCTCGTCGCCCATTTATCATATAAGCTGTCTGTACCTTTTTGGCCAAATGAAACCTTAGCTCGTTTTAGTTCATTTTAAAACAGTTCGAACAAGATTTTCCCTTCGCCTTCAACTTCCTCTAGCAGAGTCAATACATCAACTGCAACTTGCCCCAGCTTCATTCAGTAACATCAAACAGAAGTTTTCAGCTCTAGCCTCGCGCATTAAAACGCGATTTGGCATGCATGGCGTATGCAATATATTTCACAGAGATCTGCTGCAGCAACCAGCTACAGCTGGCGCAAATGATAAATGTCTGGGATAGTGAATTTACCACTTTGCTATGAGCCAAACACTTGGCCATAGAGTAGAGTGAATATATGGCTCTTATAAGTTATTAATGATTTATTTCTCTGAATACGATTCTCCACGGTTGCTATTGTAATAGCTCCGAAATTTGAGATATATATTCAAAGTTAAGTAAGCTTTTGCATAACTTGAGCGTTTCGTTTATCGACCTCTAGTCTGCCTCTGGCTGGACAAAGTTTTTCTTGGCTACAAATCTTGCAACTGACTTTTCTCATTGCCTGCTGGAGAGGTAACAAAATTTCTTTAAGTCTCATTTGACATCAATATCTTGAGACGAGTTTGTAGTTGCCGGGATGAAAAACAAAAAAAAAATGTTGCTGGAATTTTTAAGATGTTTAAGCGGCTTTTATTTAACAACATTTGAGCTCAAACTTTGGGTATGGAATTGAATCTAAAACTTTAATTTCTTATAAGGTAATAAATGTGGGTTTTTACAGGGTTTAAAAATAAATTTGAGATAAGTTGAAGATGGGGAAGTATATACATAGAAATATAAATAGGGAGAAATATATAAATATAAATATAAATGTAGATAAATAAATAGATATATATAAATAAAAAAAAATAGCTAGAAATTAACATATAAAAATATTAATTGAGAGAAATTTATAGATAGAAATATAAACAGTAAGAAATATAAATAAATAATTTTTTATAAATCGATAATACTGGGCAGCAATTAAACTTAGATATAATCATACATAATAATAAAGGGTATTTAAGAACTTATTTTGTATTTTTGAGTTGTTCCTGATAGAAAAAAACTCTTAGAAATTATTTGTTGTATAGTATTTCTGATGAAAAGTAATTCTGATAGAACAATTCTGTCGCATTTCTTTTTTATCATTTAAAAATTGGAATAATTAAGCTATAAATCAAAGTAAATTTAAAAATTAAAATTGAGTAGATACAGTTTGTAGGCAGCTAACTTTGAAAGTCTAATTAAACTTATGCATATTTAAGAGCATTAAAAATGATTCTGAACTGAACTAAAAATAGCTCAATATTATTAGACATTTTTGCTTTATATCTATTTCAAGTTCTATTACCCTTATTTAGTCAGCCAAGATACATACAATAGTTTCATGCAGAAATCTTAGCCTTCAACTCTAATATGCAACTCATATCCGCATATTAAAAGCTCAAAAGCTGCTTCTAAATAATATATATAAATAATAAAATGTACTGTAGTATAATATATATATATATATTATATATATTTTATTTATTATTAATATTTTATATTATATATTATAATTACCAACTTAAATATTATTATGTAAGGCATAATTATCTATGCAATTCCTTAAGCTACAGCAGCAACTTAGGCAATTTGCATCAGTTTGTCATTGTCAAGAATGTTGCCTGAGTCCATTTGGCATCTACTCGCATCTAATTGCATTTTAATGCACTATAATTAATTACAAATTCTCACTATTTCTGTCTCTCTCTCTCGGTCTCTCTCCTTCTCTTTTTTATTTAAGTCTTGATTTATAAAAAGAAACCCTCACGATTTTCATACGTAAAAATGCTGTTTTTAGCACAGATAAATGTTATGAAATAACATCGTTAAACTCGAACATCGTGCGTATGTGTGCTGAGCTAATTAATTATGCCACATGCAGCTCGGAATTATAGCTAAAATAATTAAATGCCTCTAATGAGCCACCGATCCAACTCGCACAGTCGTCGAGTCGAACCGCAGAAGTGCCTGAGGAAAAGCGTTAATTTATTTATAGCCCAGGCGAAGCCTTTAAAGCCCATTTACAATTCGCATCAGGCCATATACCTGTTGCCCAGACACGCCATAAATTCTCATGAGTAAAATAATTAGAAAATCAAATAGTTGCTCGCGCAAGCAAATGCGGCCAAGTACACATTGCTGAGCAGACACAAAGCGGTCTGGGTGCAGGGAAAGGGGCAGAGGGGCAGAGGTGTGGTGGCAGTGGACATTCTGCGGAAACGGAAATAGTACAACTGCGTTCAACTTCAACTGGAGAAAACTTCCGCGCGAGGCTGATGAAATAAGCAAACGGCGTGATGAGCTGTTCTAGCACAGGAAATCTCCGGATTGTTGTTGATTTTGTCAATTGATAAATGAGAGCGATATGAGGGAACAATAAAGAGATAATAATGTTTAAATATAAAATAAAATAGATATATAACAATAAAATATAAAATAAAATATCATAATTTATAAAATAATAAAGAAAATTAAATATATAATAATATTAAAAAGAAAATTAAAAATAAATGATGAATGTTTAGTGAATTAGTTCAGCTGTCAGCAAATAATTTTAATTCAAGTCGAAATAAAATATATAATAAATATAATATTGAATTTAATATTTAATATTCATAATAATTAATATATATTAATTCTTAATTATTATACAAAAGAATTTCATACTAGAATTATCCAAAATAATATTTATTATAAATATAATACATTTCAAAGAATTTTACATATAAACTATAAATAAAAAAAAAATCTAAAAAATAAATTAAATTGAAAATATTGTAAAGTCTGCAAAGAATTGCATATATGAAAGCAAAGACGAAATATTTAACCTAAATCTAAATCTAATAAATGAATTATAAAAATTAAATAAATAATAGAAATAGACAGAAGAACATATTATGACATATGTATCTGCAGTCTCATATTTTAAGTTTTATAAAATTGAATTTTAATAAGTCAATAATCTGCTTCTTTTTGTTAAGATAACTAGATTTATTTGTATTTTTTTATGTATTTTTATTTATATATGTAATATTTAATTTTACATATTTTTTGTTATAGTTCAACACACACTTATATAATATTTACTTATGCCAAAATCTCTCTCAAAATCACGAAAATTAAAGCCCAGAACACACTCTCAGTCTCTCTGAGTTCGGGCTCTCCGAGGTTAGCCAAGTGCTGAGAGTGAAACTTGTCAAGCGAGGCTGCGCTTCACGCCTCGTCGTTCATATATTTATATATCAACTTCCATAACTAACTGCGAAATAAAAGAAGCAGCACGAAAAACTAGCCAAACAAAAATTTGTGAGTTGACTGCAACACGGAAAAGTTTTTGGCATACTTCGCGGCGGCAGAAACTTTCATGATTAAGTCAATTTGATGTGGCGGCAGCCAAAAGGTGGCTGTCAAAAACGTGCGCAGCCACAGCTTTTTGTCGGGTTCCACTTGCAATTTGTGCCACTGCCAGCATTTAAATTGTGGCCAGGAAGCAGAGCTAACAAATACGACGCTCGCCCACCGCCAGATAAACGGCACTAATTATGCAATTAATGTTTGCAGTAGCTGCCTCTCTTTCCCCCCCTCTCTCTCTCCCCCTCTCTTTATGTATTCTCTCTGTGTGTGTGTGGCCCGCAGTTTTACGATTTCTTTTATGGACTTTACAGCTGCTCGGATGTTGTTTTATTGCAATGACCAGTGCTTAATTTTAAATTGTTTTTAGATAAGCTTTAATTAAGTTCGGTGAGCCAAAAGTTAAATGGACTTTGGCATGCTGTGGCCGGGCGAGGAAAAGGTTTCTGAAACTCTTACAAATTTAATTATTGGGTATTTAATACTAGAGAACCTAGAGCTGCTGAGCATCGCACAAATTTAAGCTCAATGTTAGTTTTTATTGTTATTCTCATATGGGAAACACTGTGAGCACTGGGACCATTGAGATCCCTGGGCACATTGAGAACTTTCAAGCTTTTTCTTTCATGGATCCTCTCATGTCCAGCGATATATATGTTATTAAAAGTTCAGTTCGGTCCTTCCATCACATCAAATTGTTGGCTGTGTCGTAAAACATAATGAAAACAAATGCCGCACAAGAGGCAACAGAATCACGGCCAAATTTATGGCCAAAGCCAAATTAAAGCGCACTTGAGAACTCCGCATTAAATACGTGTATATTTACATGTTTTACATATATATATATAAGTGTGCATATATATTTATGCCAAATATGTTTTTCTTTTGTTAGGCCAGCGGGCAGAGCCGTAAATATGCCAGCTATTTATTAGTCACATGCACAAAGCAAAGGCATACAAATACATATGTATATATATATATATATATATATATATATATATATATATATATATATACAGATATGTATATTAAATATATAAAGCCATAAAATATTTAGTACTTAGTTTTGTGCAGTACATGCGTAAGAGTGTGTGTGTGTGTGTGTGTGTGTGTGTGTGTGTGTGTGTGTGTGTGTGTGCTGCAAATAAAAGCCTGCTAGAATGTTAAGTATTCTTGAAAACGTCAGACAATAGACACTGTGGTAATGATCTTTTTGTTGCTCATATCCGGGCACAACCCGAAAAACACACACAAAAAAGCCAAAAAAAAAGCAGCCCACACGAAGAGCCAACAACGTAAAACAAGAACAAATAAACAAAGGCACGAACTCACACGCACACACACACACACGCACACAGGCACACTCTGAACTTCAACACACACCCACATGTCAATTTATTTGCTTGTATTTGTCATGACTTTGCGCTTTTGGTGAGCACAAAAAATAAATAAATAAGAAAAAACACAAAGCACTTTTTTGGTGTTTAAATATTCCTCTTTTTCTGTTTTATTTTTGAAGGTGCACAAAGCAAGCGGATTATTATTTTGTTGCCAAACTCACAAAAAAAGGAGAGGGAAGGGTGCAAACGAATCTGTTAATTCAAAAGCGCATAGTTTTTAGCTGAGGAATTAAGAGAGCATTTCCACTGCTGACACGCTGACACGTGCTGAACATTTAAATCGGATTTATGTCCGCCCACTTTGGGGCCATTTAACTGTGGCCACCTTTCGGCCGTTTTCACGTTTTGCTCTCATTTACAAATTGCCCGACGCGAATGAAGAGTTTACTTAGCTGTCTGCTGGCCGAGATTTAAAAGCAGCTGCTGGCTGGAATTATTATTCAAATTTATATTTATAAATTAATATAATTTATGGCTGCAACAGGGATGGCAATTTTGAGATCTAGTGAAGCTGTGAGAGTTGCCAGAGTGATTATAATATTTTCATAATATTTATTATATTTATTTACTTTATTATTTTCTATATATTCTATTATATTTTATTATATTTTCATTATATTATATATAATAGTAAACTTATTCTCATTCTACTTATTAATGCGTATACTTAATATAAGCTTAGCGCACTGAAAATGGCAATTCAGCTATAGTAATTTTTAAATTGTAGGCAGAAATAGGCGTGGCCGACTCCAAAGATAGTATAAATTGCTTAAATGCTATATCAAAGTATAATTTCATTGTTTTCTAATATATAAAATATTATCTACAAATATTATTCAATGCGTATATGTTTTGTTGCATGCATAAAAATCTCAACTCATCGTGGAATATTGGGTCTGTGAAGCCTGTCCAGCTTGACCACTACTGGTCTAACCAAAGTTTCAAGTATTGGCTACTTCAAAGGCTCGTGTCACGGAGCTGAGACGAGGAGCGAGCATTACTAGGCGACCGGGGCACGAGGCCATTACAAATGGCCGTCGCCTGTAAGTAGGCAACGAATTTGTTGTTGTTTTCAATTTGCGTTAGCCCCGCAATTGCCGTGCAAGTCACGTGCCGAAACAAAGCAGCTCGCACATATATTTTATAAGCCAGCGCTAACCAATATGTCATGCCAAATGTAAGGGCGCCGAGGGGGGCGTGGCAGCAAGTAAGGTGAAAAATGCACTCGCCGCAGTCGAGCGAGGGGCGTGCGGGAGCGAGCGAGGGAGCCGGACGAGTACAACACTTATGCGTGTGTCGTGTGATTTATACGACATTTCCACACACACATTTGCTTGCCATTAACATTTTGCTTTGTTTTTCTCTCTGCTGCTGTTGCTGTCCTGTCGAAATTACGCCTCATTTGAAACGCTGACTTGCGGCTAATGTTGTTGCCATTGCTGTTATTTCTGTGGCCATTTGCTGCCATTCGACCATTCGGTTATTTGTCCTGTCAGCAGCCGAACCTGAGCGAGTTCACTTTCATATCACAATCTGCGGCCGACCAGCCGCTGCCATGATTAAAATAGATTTCCACAAGCCTATTACCATAGTTGATTTTGACAATTGTTTCCTAATTAGATGTCAACTTGAGTATTTTTTGCGTAAACAGTGATTGCCATTACTATGTGCGCAGCTAACAAATATTAATTTTATTTGGAGATATTTGTAGATACACACATATATGTTCAGATAGAGATATTTGATTGTCTGTTTGCCATGCGTACACAGAAGTCCTTTGAGAATAGCTACATTTACAAACTATTGTGCTTTTACTGCGGGTATTCATATTCTAGCATCAAAGATGCAACGAGCTGAGGAAGAATTTCTTATTTTTCAAATTAATTCTTAATGATTTCCCTAGATTCAACTTATATTATGTGAAACAATCTGTGAAATTTTTGTAAATTTTTGTTGGCCTTTTTTTTTGATTAGGTTAAGAACCTTTACCTGATAATTTAGTACCTTAAAAACATATGCCTTGGTTAATTCTGGTACATATATTAAAAATTTATAGAACATAATAATAAATTATAATTATATGTATGATTTATTTAACAATTTTAAAAGAGTATTTTTACAAATTCCACATTTTACATTTTTTTTGTATTTTATTTTTTATATTTCTGAATTTTAAATTATATATAAATTATTTTATTTTCATATTTTATTATTTGTTTTTATTTTTTTATATTTCATTTAATTTTTCATTTATTTTTTATTTTCAGATAAATTTCTGATGACTTTCAGAAAGGTAAATAATTCTTTAATTTATTTTTATTTAATATATTTTTATGTATTATTTTTGTAATGATTGTTTTATTTTTTTATGTATAAATCTTATGACTTTAGCCAAACTAAATAATTAAATAAGCTGGCAAATGTATAGAAATTTACATAAATTATATTTTGAGATAAATACTTTTACTCTTACAAAGGTAAACAATTTTATAATTTTTTATTTTAGTTCAAGTTTTTTGCTAGAACTTCAGCTTTCTCAGCTTAACTTTAAGCAGCATTACTCCAGCTGCAGTCACAAGTTATTGCAATTCAGCTGGCAGCTGGCGAAAGTTTTCTTTTCCTAAAAGAAATACGCTTGCAAATGAAATAATAATTAAAAAGTTTCTCAAACAGCTGACGAGAGGGAAATGCCTTAATTCTCTTGATACTCGGCTGATGCTGAATGCCGTCTGCCTTCGGCTGTCGCTCATTCCGCTTTGACAAGATAGTTTTTCGACAGGCAGTCTTGTGGAAATTGCGCTTGTTGTTGGCCACTATTTGGCTTAAAGAGCAATATTTATGGCGCTGTTCAAACAACGAGTGCTCGGCCAGACTTTAATAAGGTCCTCGACTAAGGTCAAGGCATGCGAGGCCAAGCACGCAATTAGGCGCAGCCATCTATAAAATATCTAAATATTCAGCTGAAGTTTGTCATGCTGCGATAAAAACAAAAATAACGAGACAAAGCTAGGGTATTTGCAGCTATATTGCAGTCTCTTGCGGAATGTCTTGCAAGTGAGTGGAGTGAAGAGTCTGATATACTTGAATTTGGATAATGAAGAAGGCAAGACTTAAGCTTGGCATTGAAAGAGAGACTCAAAACTTTTTGGAAAATTCTATTAATAGTTAAAATCATGATTGCGATAGTTTAGTAAAAAAAAAGTGTGATAAATATTGATGCTTATATATAGAAAAATATGTAAAATAATTTAAAACTATTTTTGAAAATTTAATAAATAATAAAAGAGATAATTATAAAATTTGTATATTAAAAAATAATTTTTATGATATTTTTATAATAATAAAAATTATTTTTATGATATTATTATAATAACTAAAATAAAAATTAAGCACCAAATCGAATATTATAAAAAAAATATGAACTTATTAAAACCGAAAAAAATAGTAATAAATAATTGAACTCAAATTTATGATATTTTAATTATAATAAAAATAAATAAATAAAATAATTTAAAAAATTTTATGATTATAATAAAATTTAACATATTACTCCACAAAGGAATGCATAAAAAAAATTTAAAATAAATATGAAAATAAATTAATAATGTAATAATAAATAAATATCAAACTAATAAGTAATAAAAATATATAAAATCATTTAAAATATTCTGCTTTGCCTTGATTCACTCAACCCTCAAACACTCAAAAGTTGTATTCAATGGCTAAAACTTGGCACTCCACTTGACTGTATCACATATTCACATGATTCGACACTTTTTGGTGTAAATCAAATGTGCTTCTAATTGGCTTGCTGTGGAATTCAAGCAGGGTAGCTGAGAGTCTGCTACCTGTAACAAGACGCGGCTTCTGTGTGCATGACTAAGGCATATGAGAATGCCTGTTTCTGTATGTAAGTAGCTGTCTAAGTGGGTGCCAGCCTCTCGCTACCCCTACCCCTCTGCCTCTCACTCTCTCTCCCTCTCTCTCTCTCTGTGAGTATTGCCCGAAGGATCTGAGCTGTCTGAATACCAACAATATTTACGCAGTCTGCGTTGACTGAAACTACAAGCCTGAAGCTCAGGCTACATCAAAGACACCCCACAGCCTGCCGCCGCCACCGCCGCCGCTCAGCTGTTTCGCTGAGCAGGCGGCCAATGAAAGTTAACGAAAATAGAGCTGAAGCTAGCAGGACCCAAGGTGTGCGGGGCGGGACAACGGGTCGATGTGCCTAAAAAGAGAAACAACAACAAAAAATGCCAAAAAAAAAAAAAAAAAATTGAAATTTATATTTATGCAGCACATAAATTTCGACTTTTCGGCTCGCGCTATGCTCGTATTAGTGTTTATAGTGCGTACGTGTGCGTGTTGGCCTTATGAAATATGCATGTGTGTGTGAGGGTGTGTGTGTGTGGGTGTGTGGGTGTGGGTGTGCGTCTATCAGTGTGCGAGCGCGTGTGTGCTGGCAGCTGACACACGTTGAGCTGCGGCATGTCATACATCCCATGTAAGACACGCGTGTCTTCCTCCGGCATGTAGTCAAATTAAAAGTTCTGCGCTGCAAGGAATTGCTTTTAGCGGCATTAAAACGTTGGACGCTCATCAGCAAATCTGAGCTTTAAGCTGAGCTTAGCTGCTGGTCACTGGAACTCATTAAGTGCACTCGCCCCGCCAAATTCTCTTTACAACTTGCACTTTTCGCTTATTGATGAAAACGCGATGCTGACACGCAATCAGCCAGCTGCCAGAAACTAAAGCGACGCCCACAGCGCGGCGCTGGCTGGCAAAGTAATGGCAGCTGAGATAATAACTTAATTACATTTTTGTGTGTGAGCTGAACATTTATGTGCTCCCTTTTCCTTACTCTCCTTCTATCTTTTCTTTTTTTTTTTTTGGCAATTACGCTGCATGCTGAGCACCTGTCGAAAGCAGCCCACCGTCAGCCAGTCAGTCAGGCAGCTGGCTAGGAACATGTGTATTATCAAACGCCAGTCATTAGGGTCGCCCGCTCTGCCAGATAGAGAGATATACACAGAGCCAGAGCCAGAGCCAGAGCCCATTCAGTTGTCGTTATATATCTCAAATGTTCCTCTGCGGTCTACACATGTACATACACACTCCCACACCCACACTCGCACCCTCACACACACCCCCTTCTCGCACCCTTCTCGCACACATGGCGGCTCTAAGCGAAAATAATTAAGTGCCATTATACGAGTTACACACACCTCCACACCTACAACTGCGTCCGCCTGAGTAGAGTTGACATCAACAGAGATGACAGCGTGATAATGACTATAAAATATTTCGCCAGCAAATAATTAGTTGCCCTCAGATATAAGATAGTTGCTTCCCATGTAAACTCACAAAGGTTTTTTTCGGTTAAATTTGAGCTTACTTTTAATTAAGAAAATAGTTGAAGTTTTATTAGTAATTGTATAATAATTCTCTAAGTAAATTATTTAAAGTGTAAAAGAATTTTATTTGGAATCCACAAAAAGGTTTTCAATTATGAATAAAATTTGATTTTATTAACCTGGAATTTAAATTAAATTTAAATATAAATAAAATATAAAAATATAAATATAAATAATACACATCATTGAAATATGTAAATCAAATGTGAATAAAACTATAATAAAACAATAAATATAGTTTAAATATAAAAAGAAAATTTAAATGCAAATAAAATATAAATATAAATGTATAAAAAACTACAATATTTAAATTTAAAAATATATTTATATTAAATAAATATAAATAAAATATTAAAATAAATATAAAATATTTTTTGTAATATATATATCTTACATAAAAAACTACATATATAAATATAAAAATTAATAAAATAAATCTCTTAAATAATTTACATAAAAAGGAGATATAAATTGTATCCCTATGTCTCTTTTGCTCACTTTTCTGTATTAAATACAACTTTGTCTACCTATAAAATAGCTCATCTCTGCTGCTCTCTGGGCGGCAATCTCAAGGCAGCACCTGTCGAGCTTTAATTGCCACTCAAGTGTCAAGTTTATGGAACCTGCTTGGCTTGCACTTTCGCCTGACACCATTAAAAAAAAATAGAAGAAGCAGAAAATAAAAGGTTGACTGAATGTTGCATGCCGCCTGCTGTCTGGCACCATTTGCTTTGCTTTTGCATTTGGCTAACTGCTTTTGGGCGCCTGCTCAACCATTCCCTTTTGGCAACAAAAACAAACAAAAAGTGTGGCTGCTATAATGCCATTCATGCTTAGCCAAGTATATTACGATTATTATGCATATTTAGGAGCGTCTAATTAAATGTGTACGAGTGCTGACTGGCGCTGGCGCCGTGCGTGACGCGCACTGAAAGGAGCCGAGCAGGTGTTTAGCCAGAAATAGCATTAAATTAATTAGCTTTTGTACAAGATGTGGCCAAAGCCGCTAGCTGTGCAATGAGTGTTCACTTTGCAGTGCAAACACGTCCAACCACACAAAGGTCAAATTCAAATTGGGGAATCTAACTAGAAATATGCATTCCCTTCCATACATCTTAGTCAGTTTACCCGCACGCAGAGCTGACTTGAAGCCTTTGAGCCGCATTCAGCTCGCAATAGTTAGCAAGACATATATATATATATACATAAATAAAAATGTATTCGTATCGCAAAGGACGTCATGTTGTGAATTTTGCATTTGGATTTGCATGAACTGACTTTGATTTGCTGGCAGCGGTTGCTGCTGCGGCTTCCCCTGACAATGCAATCAATCTCAGTTATGTGGATACATGTGAAGTAGCAGCAAGAAGCCATAGAAAAAGCTATACAGACTCAGCCCCAAGAATAGAAAAATATATATTTTTACAAGAGCAGAGGTTGACAATTTCAAATGATGCCTCTGAAACGAATACAAATCGAATGCAACGTTTTTGGCATATTTACTTGGGCATTTATTGGGCCAAAGTGAAATGAATTGGAACAGAGAAAACTAAAGTTTGCCGACATTTGTTGAGGCTTCAATTGGGGTTTGCTTTGAATATGTGCTGATGAGAGATAAAAGTCTGTGCATAATTATAATTGAAATACAATTTGAAAGGTTCATAGGATTGTCAAGGAATTGTAATTATGCACAGATTATTTTAAGGAATAGTTGTATAGCTGCCAGATGAAAGCAAAATATATTTATTCATTTTAGTTTTTAATTAATATTATTAATATAAAAATATTATTATAAATTAAATATATAAATTATATGAATATAAAGTATTATTATTAACTTAAGTACAAAATATATCTACATAATATATAGAATATATTTAATCAAATTTGAGCAAGTGTTCATATGCTATAGCTCGTGTCTGAATTCAATAACTTTGAGAAATGCTGCTGTAATTCAGTCTACCTATTTTGTTTGTATTAATTATATACTATAAAAAATAGTCTGGGTTAGGCTCTGCACATAAATTAGTTTTTGATTAAGCTGAAATTCAAGATTCAACTCATATCTAAAAAATTTTTATATTATAAGTTGAAACATTTTATTGTATTCAAAGCTATTTCAGACGCAAAAAAACGTTCACAATACTTAAAAATATCATGATATTTCGAGCTTAAACTTCTCAAAATTTGCAATCATTAAAAATTATTATTTTTATTTATTCCTAATGCCAAACTCTGCCCAGGCCATTTTGCAAGCCGTACATAAATGTAATTTTGTATATATATTTTAAATGATAAGTTGAGCCATGCAACAAGACAACTTGATTCTTGTACTATTCCAAAGCCTTCCGGCTGTGACAGCAGTCACCTAGATACCCCCGCCCTAATGCTTTTCGATTACACTTTAGGATGTCTTCAAAGTTGTTCAAGTATTGTTATTCAATTAGCTAATAATTTGCAATTGTCTTGGCAGAAAAAGGTGGCCTAATCAAAAATGACTTTTCCAATGAAATAAATGAATTTGAAGGGTCCTTTTCGGATGCTAGGTAAAAAACATTTAAATAATCTGCAAAAGGGACACATTCTGCACTAATTAGGCAGCTTGAGCTTCAGCGGAGCGCAGTTGTTTTACGCATTTAAGCCTCTTTGGGAGTTGTTTGTTTGTCGTTTAATTAACGGCCAGCTCAGCGCCCCAGAGCGTCCCCATTTCCGTTGACATTGCACAAGCGAACGGCGTATTTAATCCATAAAGTACAATTTGTGCGTGGCACAGAAAAACGATTTCAGCGCCCAAAAAAAAAAAACAACAACACACTCAAACACACGCATACATATACATATATGTATATGAATGGCCGGAATAAACGAGAAGCGAACGTAAAACAAACATGTAACACATTTTGACCCTTTTTTGCATAATATCAATTTTGCACACGCACAGAGAGAGTGAGAGAGAGAGAGAGAGGAAGGGAGGGAGAGGGAGCAACTGTCCCGCTCCTAAGTGAGGCTATCTCTGCCGCCGCCATTGGTTGCATATTAAAATGGCTGTCAAACGGAGTGAAAACGGATGTCATGTTGCTTCTTTATTGCCTTTGCCATCAAATCTCTCTTTCTCTAAGAATTTAGCCAGCTTCTCGCAATAAAATTCGAAATCCTTAATATTTTTTTACATAAATAAAAAATGAAATTCAAATATTATTTTTATTATTATTATTACAATTTATTTCAATTTTTAAATATTTTTAATATTATAATTGTATAATATTCTGAGGCTGTAATATTTTCAAAATATTATTTTATTTAAAAATTAAATTTGTTGGTAAAATAAATATTTTTTACATAAATTTCAAATTCAATTAAAATATTTAAAAATTATTATTGAAATTTATTATTATTTTAAAATTTTATTTAAATATAGCAAACAATTTTTGTACATTTGTTTCTGCTAAAAATAAAAAGTGCTCTCTCTCTCACTCAATCTTTCTCAGAAATAAATTTTAAAGCCTTAAAAATTAAATATTATCTTAAAATATATTTTTTACATAAATAAAAAGATATTTAAATTCAAAAATTTAATTTAATTTAAATTGTTTTTCTAATATAAAGAAAAGGAAACCCTTATATTACTTTTTAAATTTACTTTCTTTTTAAAATATTTTTGTTTAAGTACAGCTAATAATTTCCCCATTTTGCTGCTCACAGCCATGTTCATTCCGTGCACATTTAAGAATTTGATGGGCTTAAAGCATTGTGACACAATTTTCACAATCAAATCGAATGCTGTGACCCAACGCTGACCCTTTTTTACTTCTCGGCCCGCCGCCGTGTCGTGCTGGCGTCAAATGGGAAGCTTAGCAGCAGCTTGACCGCATTTGCTGGGCAGGCTCGTTTGGGGTCCGCAACTTGCCGCAGGCCCAACAATTATACAAGTCCTGGGCATCTCTTCATATATATATATATATATATACCCGATAAAAGCTGCGTTTCGTTTTGCAGCATGTCTGCTGTTTGCTGTGCTTTGTCTTACGGCTGCGCTCCTTTATGGCTGCCCATTAACGACTTCAACTATTTGCAGCTGTGCATAAAAAACACCAAAAATCATTTGCCAGTGTTTCGGTCCGTTGTTTTCTTCTCGCCGTGTTTTTGGCCTTTTTGTTGTGCTATCTAAACGCGCGGCATCGTAAAAATAGAAATAAAAATAAAAATATTTATGCAGCTCTAAGGCTTCGGTCGGCGTTTTATGAGTGCGCTCTCCATTTCGCCAGCATTGGCTATTAAAGGGCGCACGCAACAACAAAAATATTTGAAAATTGGCTGCCAAACTCACAGGAATCTGGCCGCCCAAGGACGAACAGAGATTTTCGTTGACGTGGAGCTGGAGAGTGGAGTGTGGAGTGGAGTGGAGTGGAGTGGCGCACATGCAGGCCTATGCTATCCCCTTATTAATTCCAATACATTGAATTTTGTATAGACAATGGCATGTTTTGCATACAAATCCGATTAAAATGCCGCACACGTGCCCGGCGCAGAGGACGCCGAGCGCGCGCGGTCAGTACAAAACGTGAAGCCAGCTGGCAAAAACAACATTTTAAAGTCTTTGATAGCTTAAAATTGAAGTTGTTGCCATTGTTCGCGAAGCTAACTTTGTGTGTTGGGGGCGCAGAGGAGATGTTTTAAGACTCTAACACTGGGAGACTGCCTGGGGCAGAGTGGGGAGTGTGGACTGAAGCAGGAGCCGAAACTTGAAGTTAATCAATATGTGTTCTCTGCAATGAAGCTTAAAGCCAATCTGTGGGAAACTCATGTAATAAGTCCTCGACAAACATTCATTTAGCAATGCCAATATACCCTGAGATGAGAGTTACATTATCTGAGTGAAGAAGGTCTTAGATTTAAAGCATATCTATTGCCAATTTATGTAATGAGTCATAGAAAAGAAGTCCAACAACTGCAAGGTATCTTATAGTTGATAATTTAGTAATGCCAATATACTCTGAGATGAGCTACATTATCTTAGTTTAGAAAGTCCAAGACTTATAGGGAATCTAAGACGAATATACGAATATATTTTACGAGGTATTTCCTAGCCAATCGTTAAACAATTCCAAACTCTTGGCCTTAAGCCAGCCTGTTTACTCGGCTGACTCAACCAGAACTGAGCCGAAAGGGGGCAGCTCTAATGAATTTAATACTCGGTGCTCTCGCCACCCACAGCGATAACAATTAATGCTGAACAAAGTTCCCTTTGAATACGTTTTGTCGAGTTTCCAGAACGTGGCTGGCATTCCCAGCGCATTTTTATTTATGAGCCGTCAAATTGTGCGCCATCAGAGATAACTCAGAGTCAGAGTCAGTGCCGAAACCCCATCGTGCTGACAATTAAACACGAAATAGCTGTCATCATTTGTAGCTGGAATTCGTGGCTAGAAAATTGCGAAATATTTCGCTAGTTAAATTAATCAGAAATGATTGAAAAAGGCTGCGAAACTGATTGAAAATCTATAAAAATAAATGGAAAATCTGTCATGCCTTTGGCGGCAGCAATTTCTATTTAGTTTTTATATATTTATTGGCCCAACGAAGTCAAAATTGATGGCAGCGGCATTCATTTGACGCTTCCGCTTGGCTGTAAAACTTTTATGCGAACTTTGTTTAAAGTGCGGCCTGTGGCCGCGCTCTCTATCAATTTTGCAGCCAAAGTCCCTTTATGATGCACTAAATTCAATGCTGCCGCGCGTCAAACATTTTTCGCACGAAAAAAAAAATGAGTATCAAAATTGCGTCGTCAGTGGCTCCATTACACACACATTTCCTGGAAGCGCACCACATGGCGTATGTGTGACGCGTCGTTAAGTCAGGCCAAGAGCTGAGCGCCGAGAGGAAAAGTGTTTGATTACACGTTTTGATGGACACTGTGCACTTTTAACAGTTAGTTAGTTGTGAGCGCGGGTTAAGCTTAACATTGTCGGCGCTTCTCTGTTTTGTGTAACATTTTGAAGCTGTCAGCGCTTCGATGCTGACATTGTCCAAAGGACTTTGTGCTTGTTTATTTAGGGGCCACTCGCCTCTCCCTCTCAAATTTGAAGCGCGATATCCTGACTGTTTGTCATAATAATAAAAAATGTCAATTTGCTTTATGGCTGACAAGTCGAGCTTTGCTTTCATTTGCCGTCTTTGATGTTCAGTTTTATATCTTCAACTTGTTTTTGCTGTCGCTGTCGCTGTCGCTGCTGCCTTTGTTCCATTCGCCCTTATTTATTCGGCACATAAATCGTGTATGTTGCATGTGTGCCTGGCACCAGGCAACGATTTACATATGCGAGCATTCGATAAGCCCGCCAGCCATTTGAATCGGCTTCGGCGGCCCATTTAAAGTCGACAGTAAATCGATTACATTTTGGCCATTTGTGTAAACATTCTCTGGTATTCTCTCATAAAACATAAATGCTAGTAATTGTGCAATGGGTTAAGATATAGATACAGGATATATATACTCATAATAATTGCTTAGGTCTTCTTTTAACTTCGAAAATAATAATAATAAATATACTAATAATAAATTTATTTTTGCGAAAAGAAAGACATTGAGATATAACAATTCTTGATTTTAATTTAGATTTTTATTTTATAAAATTAAATGAAATAGTTAGTTATGAAGTTATGAGTATTGAATGACAAAATTAAGATTAAACAAGACTAGATTGGTCGCCTAGACAAGACTCTTTTGGGTTGCAAAACAAATGAAGCGACTCGGCAAGTGTGATGGCTAAATCCTCTCAAGTCTATTGCATCTGTTAGAGTGAAAGCGATTAAAGCCAATTATATTTCTTACACATTGTGCGAGTTCTAGACT